>JAUMJK010000158.1:3185442-3822531 GCA_033558105.1 Coccyzus lansbergi
TGTATCAAAAGTGTATATGTACTATTCTTACTGAGCTGCAATACTGAAAAATTAGAACTTAAGTTTTTTTGCTGATTACAACTTTGGCTCCATATACGGGAATAAGTAACTGGTATAACCTAAATGAGACTCTGGAGAGAGCAACTGAAGCCCTACATATGACTAAAGCAGTGATGATTTGACAATGCTGTGCCCAGGTTCTGATATTTTCTTGATGTGGAAGACTATTTGCAGTGAAAAACTAAAGAGGTCTGAAGTGAGAGAAAAAAAATCCTTTGTATACTTGACAAGCCAAACCAGCAACTGATGGGTAATGTCAAAAAAGTTCTTTAACATTTACTTCCAACATTGTATACAGTGAAAAATGACAGATTGATTAGAAAAGTGTGGAGTGGCTGTTCACAAAGAGTGATGAGGAGAAATCAAGAACGAGTAAGAGTGAAGCAGGTGCAATCAATCAGCCACTGCAGTGAGAAGCTATAGGAGAAGGGGAGAGCATCTGGGCTGGCAAAGGCCCCTGTAGATACTCAACTGGTGATTAAGGGTACTACACAAGTTTGGGAATTGACTGTTAGAAAAAAAAAAAAGGTTAAACAATATAAAAGCTTCATGGCATCCATTTTTAAATATTAATGACTTGCCAGAGGGTGTTAGGTGATTCCATTTAACAAACATGCGCCTAACAGGAAGCTTAACAGACGATTATTTAAAAATATTTGTGTGGGACTGCTGAAATGGAAGTGACTTAAAAGTTTTGTGTTGGGCAGAAACCAACCTGACTGATGTCTGTCTGAACTCTACATGCTTTTCTACATTGATAAGTTTGGAAAACACACCTTAGCTTTTGAAGGAAAGTGTTTCTAAAACCTTTCCTCCTCTACCCTTCTGTATGAAGTTGTGTTCAGAACTGAATTCTGAAGAAAAACAGTAAAGCTTGGAATAAATTGATGTAAATTTTGGCAAGGCTGGAAGCCTTTAGGTAGTTACACATCCCTTTGTTATGAAGTCTTGTGAGGAGTGAAGTTAGGGTACTCGGAAGGGCAGCTGACAAGGGCTTTGGGTGTTTGAAAGTATTTGGAACTTGAAAGTGTCTGTGTATAGCTTTTGTCTTTGTTGTGCTTTTCTGTGACTAAAACAAAAATCTGTGATTTTTGCAGGTCTCCTCATATGGACATGACTAGCTGTAAGAAATCAAGGTGGTGTGTGTTTTGGTGTGGAATTTGGTTGCTATTTCTAATACTTTTTGATTTGGGGGGATGGCACAGTCTGGAATGCGGAGTGTAATCCCAGTGTCCACTGCTCTGAAGTGAGGGAAGGTATCTGATATGGGTATGTGCATTTCCAGAAGGGCTATATTGTCTAAACCCTCTGGGTTTTATTGTGCAATTTGGCAGGCTGAACCAAATGGACCTCAGAGATAAACAATAACGCTATCCCTCTTCCCTCCAATGCAGTTATTAATAAGCATCCCTTTTCAGTGTTAGAGGTGATGGTAAGGAGGGAAAACAATTTCTGTTCTTGAAGTTGTTCTGTAAACATAAGCTTTTTTTTTTTTTTTTTTAAACCACATTTATTAGTAGTCAGTTGTCCACTTTGGAAACAAATAATGAACCTGTCATAGGGCTGGATAGTATGTATATACTGTAATCCATCCTACCTCCCACTTACTATGCTTCAGATACACCAAAGGCAGACATCTCTCATCTGTTCTGTGATGTGCTTTGAAGTAGAGTTCATTCCTGACAACATGTGAATGATGGACTTGTTTTCTGAAGCTCTGGAATTTGCATACCTTTATTTCAATGCTGTTTATTATAAACCACTTCATGCTAGGCACTTAGCCTGTACAGCAACAATAGCTTATGTTTTGTGAAGCTTGTTGAATAAAATAATACCACCATGTAGATGACTAGTTAGAGTGGGGTTTTTTTCAAGTTAAATTCATATACTGGCTATTTTCTTGCGTACGCACTTATGCCTGAAGATGTCTTTGTTTTTCAGTGGGGAACGTGAGCGATGACTTCAGAAAACCTTTTATTGAAAGCCTTTTTAAAAACAGCGTCTTAAGAATTCTGTCATAGCTTTACTTGTCTGATAGAGATATGTTTTGTTGTATTAATGGCATAATTCAGAAAATGAAATAAATTATGTAGTTTAAGTTGCACCTGACAGTCCTGCTAATGCTTAGAGCCTCTGGGAGATTCATGGGTATAGCGGTGGTGCCAAGAAAACAGCATGTTCAGGTGGTTGTTTAAAGATCTTTGCTAATGACAAGAACTACTTTTGACTAGATGAACTTAAAAAGTAAGGATACTAACTGTCTGTTTGGTTTTGTTTAAGATTAAATGACATTAAAGATCTGCAGTCTTTGTTTTTAAGGCGAGTCTTGGATGTATGTTTAAATGTGGCAGCTTCTGGATTTTCTTAATCTGCTGTATTTTTAGAAAACTGTATGGTTCAAACTGTATTCAAATTAATCTACTTCAACACAGAGGCTTTTATGTGTAATAGTAAGGTTTGGATTTAATAAAAGCATCTTTGTGCTATTATCTGTAGCTTTCTAAAAAGGCACGGTGTGTTGACGCAATATTGTAAAGACAAAGCATCTAGATGAGCCACTCGCAGTGCTTCATGCTGAAAAGAATTTGTGTGGTGATGCTGAGGTCTGACCATCTTTTCTTGAGATAAAAATGGGTTCTTCAGAGCACCTCTGTGTGGCCCTGTTGGATGTGAATACCTGTTTTGTGGGATCCAGGAAATAAGGTGATGATCATCAAACAGCCTTTGGAAAGTATTGTCACTGCTAAAGTACAGTGAAATTCAGCCACATGACTACAAGTGAGGAATGGCATTTCTTCTTAAAGTAATAAATAATAATAGTTAATATCATAATTTCTTTTTCTGTATAACTTGCTGAAAATAATGTTCTACTATAGCATTAAGGTTGTCAAAAATTGCCTGGCAATCCGTGAGTTCTGTCTCTAATAGCTGCATTAAACCAGTATGCTTAAGGATCATGCACCACCAAAAAAATGAACTCATCAGGTTGAGTTATCTTTTTTGTTACAGTGACTTTAACAACTGTCTTTAGAACAGATTTCTAGCTGAATGACAAGGATGGAAGTAAATTGAGACATCTTAGCTCAGTGTGATGATTGCTACCTGTCAGTCAAAGAAAATAGTGCTTTATTTGGTTAAGTTCCCAGTACAGGAATTTTTCATCTGAGTTCATGTAAAAAACCACAACAACTTATGAGACCCTGAACTGTGACACATGCTATTAGCTGTGGCCTTAAATCTGAGTTCCAGTGTCACTTAAACTCAGTGCTGTGTTCAGTTTTGTCCCTGCCTTTCATATACAGACATGCTGCTCTGTTTCTCATGCTAAACGGTTTATCACAAGGTCTCTTGCAGAATAGTGTGGTTAAGTTCAGAAAGCTGTGTCATTTAGATGCATGTGGAGATCACTGCTTATTAATTACTGTGTGTAATAGCTGGGGAGCTCCTCTAAAATACTAACATCTGTGACTTCTATGAGTTGTGTGACGATCATGGTAATGAAGTGTTTTGGATGCTTGGGAGAGTATGTCCTTTTTGTGGAAGTGGCTACAAATCTGTTTGTTTATTTTTGTTGTCTGTCTGTGTTATGCTTGTATTAAGGAAACAGCAAAGGAGTGTTAACAACAGTAAATAATGTTTGCAGCATATTATTTTGTTCTAAAGTCACACAGGAGTCTGCATGCCTGCGGCATAAAGAAGAATGACTTTCAGGCTGAGGTGCTTTATGTTCAGCTGCAAGAACAATAGGAAATAACCAGAATCCTGTGTGCTCTGCTTCTCCCAGCCTCTTGCTTGCCCTTTGGAGCTCTGTCTTGAATGGAGCAAAGCTGCAGAGTGGTACAAATCTGACCATGGATCTACTGAACCCGCACACCTTTCTGTTTCCTTAAAGACATACCTCAGTTACTCTTTTCCAGAGATAGCCTTGCACAACACAGAGATGGGAAAAACTCTTCAGGTGCAAGCTCACTTGAGTGTAAATTGAGAAAAAACCTGAGAGGGTGTGTTAGTTTTCAAGAGGCAAATATTCAAATCTTGTTACTGATGTGGCTTATATAGTATATAAAATGGTGCATTTAGGATGGTGGGAGTAAAAGCTGCAGTAAATAAAAAAGTCCAGTACGTATTCAATTGGTGGTGTAATTCCCTGATGAGCTGCATTCACCTAATCTTTATAGGATGGATAAACTGTCAAAGAAATGACGCTTGCGTTACTGTTTTCCTTATATTGTTTTGGGGAAAACCAAATCATCTTGCTTTGAGCAAGTGTGAGAGATGATTATTAAAAAGCCAAAAAATTAGCTCCATTTATACAGATTATGAACACCTAATCCAGCATGGATAATACTCTCTAAGAATGTAAATCACTTGTCTTTGATGTAACTAAGACAATAACTTCTTTTTTAAGCTGCTAGTCCGTGATTTTTTTAACAAGTTAACTTCCATGCAGTGTTAAGCTTATACAGGTATTTGAAAGAGTTATGATTTTTTGGCCATTTTGCGTGCAGCTGAGAGAATCCTCATATCTTCAGTGATAGCCAGCTCCTTGTAGGGCAAGAGCTAACTGTAGGAAAGGATGCTGCTTTCACCAATAAATTAGTGTCCTTTCTGAAGCTCTGTAAACTCTTGAGATGTTTTGGAGAATAATAGTAGGTGGAAATGCAAAAGAAAGTTAAGTGCGTCTTAGCCAAAAATATATTTATGTTTAAAGTGTTGGTGACACAAGTCTGGACCACATAAATAATTCCAAGCTTCTGTCCCAAACAATATGAGAAACAATAACATCACCGTGTACTGAAGTTTTGTACAGAGGTCCCTAAAAAAGTACAGACCAGAGTTAGAAAGTCCGGATGATGTAGTATGCTGTCAGCTGGTAGGTTTATTCAGTTCATGAGGAAAAACTGCTTTAGCAGCAGTGATGATCTGTGTAAGCCAGTACATGCCGTTCCTCAGAAATTGCTGAGAAAGTGTAGTGTTTCTTAAGTTCTCGCCTGGAGTTTCTCAGTAGCTGACTTGTCTCATATTCAAGACTACTAGAGGAAAGAAGAACAGTAACTTTTTGGGTGAGATAGCTTATTACTTTTCCCTAGCACATAGTAATATAGACATCTTTATTTTCAGTAATTTGTGTTAGTATACATCTTGTCTGTCTTTTCCCCTTTGAATATTACCTTTTCCTCTCCCCTTTTTTTTGTGTATAAACGATGAACTCATTTTGAGCATGGGACATTGCAAGATCAAGTCCAGGAACTAATTTCTCACTTTCAGTAAGTCATCTGGTTTTGCTCAGTATGGTAGCTTGGCTGATGCCACAGTCCATTGTAAGTTATAGATTGTGGCTTATGTCCTCACAATCTCTTGTAGACAGGTGTGAGCTAATGTGTCAGCCTGCCTGAAAGCCACGTGCCTATAATTTGGTTGAGCCTAAGATCAAGCTGTTAAATTGTACCCTTGTCACGACTTAACTAGTGGAGACCTGTTGGTCTGTCAGCTGGCTATATGACTTGGATATCTCTAAGTGTAAGTGGAAAAGGCTAATGTCCTGCAGAAGACTGGGAGCTGCTTTTGATAAGACAGTAAGAGACTGGTAAAGGTTATCTTAATTCACTGTAGCTTAGGTGTGACAGACACTTATGAAGGTGCTGTGAACTATTGCTTCAACTAGGATTTGTTGCCTGGGGCTGATACCAATTGGTGATCACACATGGTAGGCTTGTCAGCTGCTGCTATCTGGATGTGCGAGGCTTGTATCAAGTCTGAAAGTTAACCACTGCACCAGAATGCTGGTTTAACTCAATAAGGTAGGGGGATCACTGGTGCACTTTAAGCTCATTTAGCTTTCTGATGGATCATGTTAACTGACTTTCATGGATAGCTGCATTTGCTTCATGCACAATTAAACATCTGATTACATACCTGTTAAAAACCCAATCACTGGAAACCAAATAAGCTTGGTTTTCCTTTTTCGGTTCACTAGAGCTGAACTGCTCAACATGTAGAAATGTCTCTGATGAATGAAGTAATATCTGAATAAGTTGTAGTACTTACTATTTGAAGTAATATGTAGCTCTCTCTGTCAGGGGCCATCTAGCTGATGTGCTGTTGGAAAATCCAGTTGACACAGAATTCCTCAGCCCTGTCAGTAGTGCTGCACAGAGATGTGTTTGTTATGATGCACAGAAAGTTCTCTTCTGTGCTGGAAAGAAGGCTTAACAATCCAGTTTAAATATAAATGTCTGTTTTGCACAGCTTTAAAAATCACTGAAATCATATTTTATGTGTGGCTCCATTTCACTAAATTATTTTTATTTAAATGGGGAGAGGGAATCATGATGTTTATGCACAGAAAAGTTACCGAAGCTCACAGCTGTTGCATGTTGACTTGACATGTTTCTAGACGTGTGTCACAAGGGCCTTTACCAAAGTTCCCAGGTGTGTGGGGTTTGTATTTTTTTGGTTTTTTGGTTTGGGTTTTTTTTTTTTTTTTTTTGATGGTCAGGATGCTGTGGAATGCATGTCTTTCAAAATTAAACCTCTCAGCCTTCTACTAGCATAGCAAATACATTTATTTGTGAGAGCAGAAGTACTTTTCTATGTGCACTGTTGTACTAATAGCATGTCTAGGAGTTCATAATCAAGCACAGAGTTAGAAAGGAACCTTCTGTAGCTTGCAAAGAGGATCCTGTCCAAAAGATTCTGTCCATCTATAACGCAGTTTCGATGAAAGTATGAAACTGATTGCACATCCGTCTTTCTTTACAACATCTACCTGTCTTATCCTGCTCATTTCTTTTTCACAGATGCTTTTTATGCAAATATGGATAGTTTTGATTGCTCTTCTGGTACTAGGGGTTAGTCTGAAGATTTTGCAAATCACTTGTTTTTCATTTGTCGCATGAATATGACTTGTTGTAATTTAGTTCAGCCTACATTGGATATATTCCTGTATGCTTCATGTAATCTTTTCTGTATGAATAAGATAGTATTTTAAAAAAAGAAGACATTGCTGTCATACAAACATATTGCCCTGGACTTTACGTAACTGTCACAAAGAGTGTGACAGTTATATTTAAGGAAAGGTAGAGTTACGGTCTTTCCCCTTCCTGCATTGCTACCAGAGTTCATAGAATCATAGAATCACCAGGTTGGAAGAGACCCACTGGATCATCGAGTCCAGCCATTCCTATTAAACACTAAACCATGTCCCTCAGGACCTTGTCCACCTGTGCCTTAAACACTTCCAGGGTGGGTGAATCAACCACCTCGCTGGGCAGCCTGTTCCAGTGCCCAGTTCTGTCAAAGTTCTTGCAGGAGAAAGTTTGTAAGGGCATTGCAAATAACTAAATAAAGACAGAACAGGTGGTCTGCACCAATGTATGCCCAAATTCACTTAAGGGCTTTGCTTTGGCATGTATTTTATTTCTAGGTAGGCATGCAGAAGAAGCTAGAGCTAAATTGTTCTACTAACTGCTAGTCAGTTTGTACCCTGCTATTTGGATTGAAGGCCTGTTGTCTGTTAGGATAGCAAATTCCATGTGGTATCTTGGAGTAAGGGAAATGTTACAGGGTAGGCACTACCCACCAAGCCTAATGCCCTCATGTAGAAAACATTGTCTCTTGTACTTGCATAAAATCTTACCTACCTGTCCCCAGGTAATAGAAAAGTAAATTTCTTGCCACCCCTGACCACTCCCCCAATAAGCAGTTACCACTAAATCTTACGCATAGAGGTTCTTGAATGACAGTGCCTTGAAATGTTTGCTGGCAGTTTTGCAGACGTTTCATAGTTTGCCAGTAGTAACTTCTTATTTCCAAGCTCCACAGTAAGTACTACAAGAGGCTGTAATGCTCAGCTAGAGAAGCTGTTGCTTAGCAATGGTGTAGAGAATTCAAGAAACAGAGAACATAGAGTAAAAATTTTCTGGCTGCTTAGTAAGCTATTGAATGAAAGCTAATGAATTTGTCATTTCCCGCTGTAAACGTATTTCAGTTGTTTGATGCTGTATATGCTGTTGACACCTATTAAAAATGTGTTTTCACTTCTTGGTAAATAAAATAGATGCTACTGAAGGCCAAACATCTGGTTGCTTATGAAAACGTATGATTTTTTCTTAGCCAGTTTCTAAAGCTGAGGGAAAGAATACTGTGCTATAGGTAGTTTAAGTTTTGGATGAGGGTTCCCACTTTTGCAGTGAGGGTTATCTGCATTGTCTTTGAAGGAATCTAGTGAAGTAGCATCCTGTGTAGTCTTCTAGCTTTATAGAAAAGTGACAGCATATTTCTGTAAGGTAATGAGCAGTGGTTTAAAGGAATATAATATATTTTCTCACAATTTTTGAACTTCCATCATTGATGTACAAGTTCTCTGTTGTAGAGGAAGATTATGAAGTAGGAATTGAGAGTTGGAGATGGTGTGGTGTGGTTCTTTCCTTTGTGTGATCTTGGTTGACCATTTAACTTCTCACACTGCCATTCTGGAAGAAGGATCTACATATCAAACCTCTTGTTATCCCTCAGATTGAGGTACTGATGATTAGGCTTGGGCAAGGACTTAGTAAATACACTGTCAAATGGCATTTATATTTCAGTATGTTGTCACAGAGTCTTGGAAAAAAACCCAACCACCAACCAAGTGATTGAATGAGTTTCTTCAAATACACAAAGCGCAGCTCCTTGTTGGTCACCAGCAGCCATTCCAGTGGACCCTAAATCTTGAAGTCTCAAGCTGGCAGAAGCAAGCATAGCAACCATAGCTGCTGGATGCTGAATCTCTGAGTAAACACACAAATACCCTGGGGCCTCAGCCTACTTATGTCGTGCCTTTGCTGTCACTCTGCATGCCACTGAAGTGAGACGACTTTGATTTATGAATTGACAATTGCATTTCCCTGCAGACCAGGTTGCATCACAGATAAGAATTGAGAAAGTATTCCCTTTCTTGTTCTCCTCATTTGTTATTACTGCTTTCTCAAACTTTGGTCCTTGGTACTTTTGCACTCTGTACCAAGTCCTCCCATGTTTTACAAAAACTTCAGAAAATGGGCAAGCTTCTCCATTCTCTCTCCTTCTCCTCCCAGACTTAAAGGGGTTTTTGCCTCTCAGCTTTGTTTTTTTGGGACTTACAAAGCTAAAGCTGTGTGGGGTAGACTGAGGAAAAGCTTGGAACACAACGCTAAGGACTCTGTAAAGGATTTAACACAAGTATAATTGCATTTTGCCTGAATATTTTGTGGGTTATTAGCACTAAGTGGCTCAAGATATGCCACTCCCTTTTTAATGTTTAGAATAGTCTTCAGTGGCTCTAATTCAATCATGTGTCTGAAAAGTAGAAGTTCCTATTTACAAACCTGTTTGTAGGCTGCTGACAGCCATATCGCTATGTTGAACTGGACAAATTGAGTTAGTTCTGGGATTTTTGCAGTGGCTTTGGAGGGGGTGTGTTACACCACTGTTGGACTCAATTATGGTGTGGTTTGTTGGATGTGGGCTCCTCAGCTAACCAATCAACATCAAATGATGGTCATGTCCTTAGATAGGGGCATTTCATATTCCTGAAAACCTTTGAATGGGAGATACCATTACCTCCTTCCCTGAAAGATGGGGTACAATGCAACCTTGGTAAATATTTAATGGTACGAAAGTGGTAAAGGTAGCCGATGCGCCAACTGAGACTCAAAGGTAGTTAAGGGACTGGAGTATCTCTTCTGAAAAAGAGGCTAAAAGGGCTGGTATTAGCCTGAAGAAAAGGTGCCCCAGATGGGATCTGATCAGGACTTATAAACATGTGATGTTAGGGTCTAAAGAAGATGACTTGAGAGTCTTTTCAGGAGTACATGGCAACAGCACAGAGGCAATGGGCACAAGCTGAAATTCTTTCTGAGCATAAGGAAACAAACCCATGTGTGAGGGTGTGTACTGTGAGGGTGGCTGAACACTGAAACAGGTTTTGCAGGAGGTTGTGGGGTCTCCATCTTTGGAGTTAGTCAAAATCCAACTGCAACAGGGTCCTGGTTGATTTGTCAGTGTGACGCTGCTTTGAGTGGAGAGGCTGAAGTTGACAATATCTAGTAGTCCAATGCAATCTCATCCCTTCTGTCATTTGTGGTGTCTGTATGCCTCATAAGCTTCGTACTTGGCTATAGTTCTTGGCTAATCTAATTATGACACTTTGTAATTAGCTGAAACAGAGCATATTGGCAGGCTGTACAGCCATGGAGAAAAGTGCTGGTGTTCAGCATGAAGTGCCTCTGACTTGCATGTTGTGCTGCATTTTTGGCTAGGTAGGAAGTGATTTGTCTGCAACAGATGTTTTTACCTTGTGCTTGGGTTCTGATCTTGTTTCAGTCCAAGAAGTGATAGAGTAAATCTGTACTACAAATCTGAAGTACTAGAATGCATCTGTGAATGCTTTCCCCCTGGTGATGGAACATATGGAAATAATGCTCATCTTGATTGAGATAAGCAATTGCCTTTCCTGTACAATCATCCACAGTTAGTAGGAGTAGAAGAATGTAACAGGTCATACAATCTGTCTTTTGTAATGCTCTGTAAGCCTATGCGAAAACAAATGAAATGGAAAGCTGTGTGAAATGTGAGGTTAGTAATTGCTAATAGATTGTCATTTTTAATCTGTACAAGACACTTTGAAATATAAAACATTATAAAAACACTGAAGGGAAGAGCGCACAGAGTATGCAGCAGAAGGGTTGCTACACACTTCCCTGTGGTCTCATGCACTTTTAATGCTCACTTGGCTCCTTTGTGTTTTCAGCAGCCCAAGAATAGTGGAGCAGTGCCCCAGTCTAACCTTTACTGAGGCTTCTTCTAGGAGCAGAAGGACTGGCTTTTGCCTGGGGTTGGTGTTAGAACTTTTGTCCTTTGCTCAGGGTTTTTCCCAGTGTTGCTTCCAGATCATGTTATAGACTGCTGTTGGGGAAGTCTGCCTTGTGAGGATATGTTTCTACTGGTAGCTGTTGTAGCAGGGATGAGAGAGCAGTCAGGCTTATTGTTTATTTTGAACTTGAAATGAATTTACTTCCTTCAGCTCTGGTTTCTAAAGCTGATTATAAATGATGAAACTTTCAATTTTCAGCTTTGTTTCCTTGGTTTCTTGCAATTCAGCCTGCTTTCCCCCTCACCGTAAACTAGAGGAAAAAGCCGTTGTCGTCCAACATGTTAAAATTTCATTTTAATGATGCAAACCCGTGAGCCTAGCTGCCGTGAGTCCTTTCCACTTGTTCATTCTTTGATTTATTCTTTATCTGCTTTTGTTCATGGAGTGGCAAGAACCTTTTTCTTTGCGATAGGTATTGGTTTATACTATGGGGCTTTAATAACTAGTTTTACGACTTTGTGCTCTACTCTTTCATTACCAAACAGTTTTAAAATGAAAATATGGGTTTTTTTAAGACACATAAGAGTGGAGACACCAGAAACATCATCTTTTCCCCTTCCTCTCCCTCTCTCCTCAAGAAATAGATTAGAAACTCTTCCAACTGTTGGTTTTTCATACTTTGTTTGCAAGCTATTTGGTATTGCTGTAGGGATTTCTGTAATTGGAGACCTGTTTCAAAAATTAAGATTCTTTAAAGCATACTAAGCTTTAAAATCCTGGATATTTTAGCAGAGACTGAGTTTCACAGAGTTGTTTTACGATAGTGTTATGCTTGTACCATGCTTTTACATCACACCAACCGAGTATGTTCATGTCCTTTATGGGGGCTCCCTCTAGTGAGCTGTTCGAAAAATCCTTTTTTCCATCTGTTCTGAAGAATTTCAGATGCTTCCCTTCCAAGTGCAGTATTTGTTCACTAAATCTAATTCGTTTTTCTACACATGTGTAAGATGTAAGGGTCTTTTACTTTGGTGTGAACTAGAGGGAAGCGTAAGTAAAGCTGAGTGTTAAGACTGGCTATTTGCTGTATTTGTTGTTAGGACCTTAGCTGATGAACTTCATCGTTCTTCAAGATGTAGCTAGAAAAAGCTCTGACTTTGGGGGCATGATTAAAAACCCGAAGGATGTAACCTAGGAGAAAAAGCTGAAGAAAGGTGTGTTGGGTGAGCAGAGGGATGGAAGATAACGGAGTGGGTCTGGAGGGGAAAATAGTGGCGGGATAAAAATTCTCAGTGGGTTTATGTTGAAAATTTACAACTCTAATCTATTCCTTGTGGGGAGGAGGATGGACAGAGGAGGATCTAGAATGTTTCTGCTATCTCCATTATCATGTCTTAAAAAATAACCTAAACAAAACCAATTTTAGGAGGAATGTAACAAGATCAGCTCTAGCCTTCTTGCATGTGGATGTGAAGATGATTTAGTGACCATTGGTTTCACTTTTTAGTAGGAGCTACAACAAACTTTTTAGCCATACTGAAGTTATTTCCGTATTTCTATTTTTCAGTTACATTCAGCTACATTTCCCTAGCAGATGTTGTTCTTAGGGTTTATGGTTTGTTTGGTTTGATTTTTTTCACTGTCAGAATTACTCCAGGGAAGGGATAGATGAGACCTGAATTAGGGTTAGTCAGGCAGAGGAGAAAAGTTTGAGAATTATTTAGCTCTGAAGAGTGGCAGAAAATCTGAGTAGGCACTTGGGAAAAAACTCAAAACTTGAAACTTACAACTACTCTCATGTTGGTCATTTCCTTAGGTTCTGTTAGGTCCTCACCTACTAGTGAATATGCATTTTTTGGCATATGTGTGGCATAGCTTTACACCTCAGTGTCTCACTTTGCAAGTTTAATTTCATTTTTTTGAATGAATAGGCTTGAACTGACTGCACTTGTGCCTACAGTCATTTTGTGATTGAGTTTCTGTTGTGCTGAGTTGAATTTAAAAATGTATTTCAAAGTTTTGTGAGTATTCCATTTACCCTTCTCCTTAATTGTTTTCTCTGTGCCAATAATTCTTTGAATTCTGGCTGCTTTTCCTGCAGGTAGAGTGGACTTAAACTGGTCCTGGAAAGTCATCAGGGATGAAGACTGGGATTGCATTGTCTCTGATAGCTAGGCTTGACATAAACATACTTTGTAAAATTCACACTAAGCAAAACCAAACCAGGATTTATTTGCTTTTGACACACACATATTATTGTAATGAAACATGTGGAATGTTAGCGTGCTTAAACTGCACTTTGTATCAACAGTGAGGACCACAGTGTACATGACTGCTTACACAGTTGATGTAAGGAGATAAAAGGAATAACAAAATACACAGTGCGAGAGATGGGAAGAAATCAAGATGGCCAAACTAATGCTGATTATTGCTTTGTGAGAGCTCACTGCAGATTTCTTTTCTTTTTTACTGGAGAGAGTCCAGTGGGGAGGTCATGAAGATGATCAGGGTGAAGAGGGGCTGAGTGAGCTCAATCTGTTCAGCCTGGAAACAAGGAAACTGAGAAGGGATCTTTTCAATGCTTATAAATATTGAAGGGGCAGATGTCAAGAGGATGTGGCCAGCTTTTCTCAGTGGTGCCCAGAGACAGGCTAAGGGTCAGTGGTTACAAACGGGAATGCAGGAAGTTCCACCTCAACATGAGATAAAACCTCTTTACTGTGAAGGTGACAGAGCACTGGAACACGCTGCCCAGGGAAGCTGTGGAGTTATCTTCTCTGGAGATATTAAAACCCCACATTTCTGTGCAACCTGCTGTAGGTGAACCTGCTTTAGCAGGGTATTACTGGATGATCTCCAGAGGTCCCTTCCAAACTCAACCATTCTGTGATTCTTATATGGTCTTTACTGCATAGCTGGATGACCTTAAACATCTTCCAGTGCCTCTTAAATTTTACTGTATGCTGGGATTCTTGTGGAACTGCTTAAAGAAATTCGGTCTCTCTTATCCTGCTTGCTTCTTTGTCCTGAAAACTTTTCATATTCAGAGCCACAGACCAACCAAACGTTTTTCTAGTCCTGGAATCTGATGTGGCTCCATCTAAAACTGAAAGGGACTTAGTAGCCTTGATGTTGTGTGGATTTAGTTGAGATGTTTTTTGGTTTTGGTTTCTTCTGCTGGGGGGTGTGGGTGGGTTTTTTGGTTGGTTTTTTTTGGACATGGAATATATCTGAATTTTCCTGGCTTTCTAATAGTTCTGCCTTTAAAAGGTGCATTCTGGACAGCTGATGTGGAGGGAGACTCAGGAGTCTGATTTGCTTGGCAAACCTCTAGAAGTGTAGACCTGCTTTATATCTTGTATTAAAGACCAGGTTATGCAGCAACCACTTCAGATGATTTATTTCTTGAGGATATATGAAAAGCTGTTCCATTAATGAGAATAAGATACATTCTCATTATACTACTAATGCAAAATAAATCTGTTACTGCTGGGATTTTTATTGATATGTTAATATGTACACGTGTGTGTCCTTTGCAAAATATGCAGTGCCCTGGAATTGCTGGTTTATCCTTGCTAAGTTATGGTACCATGAATTACAAGATAATGTCTGAAGTGTTTGTTTCTTGAGTATAACTGAGGACTTGCTATACTGAATTCATAGATCGGAGGCTCATCATTGCCTTGGGAAGAGATTTTGAAGTAAATAAGTGCATGTTTTTTTAATCTTGGAAGCAAACAAAAGTGTGTGTGGTAAAGGAAGAGATGGGAGACAAAGGTGGAAAGAGTTATTTGTAATGGCCAGGAGTTACTTCATTACCCCTTCCAGATTACTAAATTGACTACAGGAGAATAAAATATTCCAAATCAGATAGCAGTTTTGACTTTGTTAGGAAATGTTGTCTGCTAGCCCCAGAGATCTAATAGATGGCAAAAGAAAAATGGTAGTCTCTTCTGCAACTGCATGTGTGATCCTGGGGTTTTAGTAGACTTGTTGAGTGTCTTTGCAGATAAGACTTGGCTTTCCACTTCTACCATGAGTGTTGAGCATCTTTTTATAACAATTGTCATGATATAAAATAAGTGCTAGCTCGAATCTGCTGTTAAATCAGACTTCTTTGAAAGAAATGAGGGCAATCTGTCAAGATGTGCAAGGCAGCATATGTTTTTACTGCTGAACTGTATTAAATACAGCGGTCATCAGAGCTCTTCCAAGAATTGTGGGACAGGTAAAGGTTTCGCTGAAGAGGATGTGGTAGGTCATACAGGAGTGGTGGGTTTCCTTTCCTCACAAGGCATTGAATTTACCAATGCTTTTCTGTGGACAAGGAGTCTCGGGAGAACCACACTCAAACACGTTCAGTACTTGCAAATGAGTGAGAATTAGAGGCGAACTTGTGATGGCTGTGGAGTATTGAACATCAGGAGGCAGTGCCAGTGTGCACCACTTGTGTGAGATGACCTTGCTGGTGAATTGACTAAGGGACGTTCCTGCTTTCCCTTTGACTCAGAAATGAGTGATAATAAGAATTAGCTTTTTTTTGTTGTGCGGTGTCTGTTCTCATAGCTTTTCCTAGTGGATTTTTATTTTGAGATTTCTTTTTGTAGTGTACTGACACTAATACTGTAGTATCCAAACTGTGCTTTCTGTTTAGATGGTTTTAGTTTAGAGGACATATTTTATTTGATTTAATGTTAACTAGTGTTGCAGTTACTCTGGCAGAAGGTGGAGGAGGATGGTGGTGTGCCTTTTAAATTAGGCAGAGCTACAGCAGGATATTCACTAGGGAGAGATGGGGAAAACAACTGTCCTCCTTGCTGACAGAATGCAGTTAACGTGAAAGCAGATAATAAATTGGACTGTAAATTGGTCACAGAGGCTGATTTTTAATACAACTCTGCAGCTAACTGCAGTGGTTACCTTCTGTGGAAAAAGGGGATCAACAGTGTTAACTTTTAAATCTGAGTAATACAAGGTTCTTAGTATGATAATAAAAACTCGATACCTTTCCACAGTAATGTTTTCTATGCTAGAAAAGCAAGATGTAAAATAAATGCAACGTTCTTTCCACTTCTGGTTGGTTGTAATGCTGACAAACTTGAGAAAGTGTAGTTGGATCAGTGGAAATTGATTAAAACATAAAGGGCCAAACTTTTTTGCTCCTGCCTTCTGGCTAAATTTTCCCTTGATGTCTTTTTGTTTACAAATAAATTTCATGTATTTTAAAGACTGACAATGGTTTCCTGCTTAAATTATCATTTGAAAATTGATTTCTACTTCTGGGCAATATATGAACTCGAGCCTCTTGAGATTTGGCTTGTGTCAGAATTCATTCTAAAAGATGATAATAGAAATCAATTAAGCAATCTTCCCTTCTCAGTTCTTTGCTAATGATGTAGATATCTAACGATGTGAGTCTATGTTAAGCTTTTGGCCAATATGTGTGTACAGAAGTGTTTGGACCAACTGAACCATGAGTATGATGCAAATGAATTGAATTGATGACACAAAAATTAAAAGCTTACTAGAATAAAGAATCTATTATAACATTGTATAGGAACAAATCTTTTGAAAGTTAATGTATATTGTGTTTTCACTCCCCCTTCTAGTTGAGCAATTTAAGGTGGCAAAGCTCCAAGTTTAAATTTGCTGGGTTTTTTTTTGTTTAGGCTTTTCTTTTTCCAACAACTTTCTGCCAGGGCTAGTTCTGAATTTTCAGTCTGTTGGCAAACAACATAGACTTGTGTCGTTTTATGCGTTCAGAATAATTCTGGGTTGGATATGCTGTTGCTTCAGTAGGGGAATTATAACTAATTCTTCACTTCTTGTGATTTGTTCTGTTGTGATTACCAAAGAAGAATTGATGGGTCTAGCTCCAAAAGTTGTATCTACTTATCCAGCAAATGGTACACAGGTGAGAAATCAGTGCTTCATAATGGCTTATATTTGAAATCAAATGAAAAGCAAGTAGTATGATTTTGGGGATATGCTGGTAACTTTGTGGGTTACTGAAGTCCCCTCAAGGTGAGAGTGAAGGATGCCGCAGTCTGACAGCAGTAGTGTAACTGGAGCTGCTGATACCTTCTTTGGGTCTTGCAAACTGTGATCTCAGGCCCACCTTTGTAATCTGATTTTACTCCTCTCTTGTTTTGTAGGTGAAAATACTAAAGATGATCTGCAAGGGAAGAAAAGTCTGAGTGAGAAAGTTTCTCTCTATAGAGGTGACATAACACTGCTTGAGGTTGATGCCATCGTTAATGCTGGTAGGTGGTTAAATGCTTTACATTACATCTTGAAAATCCTGTATAGGACCACGTCACAAGCTTGAACTTTGAAAAGCTGCATAAAATTCATATATCCTATGGAAAACTGTTGGAAACTACTCCCCCTCCCTCCTATTTCAGTGTATTGCATCTGTTCATTCTGTGTGCCTTTACTGTGACAAGGATTACTGTGAAACTTTAATAGCAAGGTCACCAAGAAAGTAGTGATCTTTTATCCATCTTTTGATTTAACTTGAATAGCTGAGACTTCACACTTGATATTGTAGAAGGTTGAATTATGATACTAAGCTACTGCAGTACATTCCAGTCTGTGTTTATAAATCAAGCCATTTATAGACTAGGTAATGTGAAACCCTTAACAATAAGGTGATCGGAAAACAATTTCTGTTCTGTGGCTTGAATATTTGCTTTCTTGTAGGGAGACCGTACCCTTCAAATATTTGCATCTGACCTACATAGCTCTAAATAGAATCAGAGTAGTTTGCATTGGAAGGGACTTTTAAAGGTCATCTAATCCAACTCCCCCTGCTGTAAGCAGGAACATCTTCAACTCAGCTGGGTTCCTCACAGCCCCATTCAGCCTGACCTTGACTATTTCCAGGGCTGGGTTTAGTTTTAGTGACTTGTGTCTCCACGTGTGCAACTGAGATGAAGAACTGAGTAGCACCTTCCTGCAACAAAAGGGAAAGAGGAAATGCCTCTGTAGCAATTAATTACTTTGTGTGCTGAGTTTTAATGAACTAATGTGGCTGATTGGCAAAGGCTGCGGGAAGGCTTCCCTGCTACATACCCACCCGAGCCAAATCTTGCCTTCACTATGGCTTGATGCTGGGTATTTCCCCCACCCACTAGCATTTGGCTGGCATTGTCTTTAATTCTAGGAGTATTGATTTGTTTACAAGAATTATTTTTTTTTAATTGGAAGGGAACATATTGCTGTATCTAATCTATAATGGAATAGCATGTGGAGATTCCCAATGCTGTGTTGGCCAAAACTGACGTTGGCTTACCACACTAAAAAAACCTGTGTAGAGGTAGTGGCTGATGTCTTTACAAAGTACAGAAATGTTTGCTTGTACAGCATGTAAGCTAATAAAGGGACTCTTTTGGATTGCTTGTTGCTTCTCTCTGCCTACCTTACCATTTTACAGCAGAGACATGCTACTGGGAGTACAGGTGAAACTCTTAGTTATCTCAAACGCCATTTTTGCGTTCTGAGTAATGAGGATGATATTTCCATGCAAAAGGTTTTAGTTAATCTTCTGGTTTACTGATGCACAGAAACCTTTCCAAATGACAAACAGTACAGTAGCATCAACATAGTAATATGATCCTCTTCTCACTGTGCGGGCAAAACCTCTGAAGCTTTAATATTTTAATTTTTTTTCCCTGATTCTTTCAAGATAACATTTCCAGAGGTGCTGTCACTGACTTCCTTACTTTATTAGTCTACAGTAAGTAAATATTAGCATACTTCTCTCAATTTATATTTAGATTCTCTTTATTCACAGGTTTTCCTTCAGTTATAGGCTGGAACTCATTGCAGATTAACTTCAGAATGGGAATACTTTGCTTTTCTTGATTTTCTTGATTCTTTCTTTCTTTTGAAATGTCTGAAAACTGATACTGCAGATTGCTGATGACATCATTGACCCATAAACTTGGCTGTAATCCCGGTAAAGGAATGTATCTCTCTCAGTAGAAATAAAAAATAGAACCCAATTAAAATCAACAGATATTAGTACATCATTTAGGGGAAAGGATAGAAGACCATTCAGTACAATACAATTGAGGTTGAAAGACCCAGAGAGGGACATAAAACTGTGGAATTCCACTGGTGAGGAGAAAGAAGTTGTTTCTACTGATGCCTTCTGTAAGCGGGTTAAGGAAGAGTTGGATTTGGGCTTAATGAGAGATTGAGGTTAGAAGTTGGCAGAATGACATGATGGAAGGGACAGGAGTACTCCACGGTATCAGACTGGTATGTAGCAGCAGCCTTAGGTCAGGACGTTTATATGGGTTGTTTTTTGTGATTGTTCTATTCCTTTTCTTTTGTAATCTTTTGTAGTTTCTAAAGTGCATAATATATTAACTCTTATGAATTTTTAATATACTTAGATTGAAATGCTAACGTACAGGTACTTTGAAAAATCAAATGTTCTCTATATGTCAATGCAGTAATTAAAATTTAAGTGTAAGCCTTTGATTCTTCATGGTTTCAGTGTTCCTTTTTTTCCTTTTGAAGTTAAACCTTTTTAAAGTTATTGTAGAGGATAGCTGGAAAGCTAAACCAGGAGGATGTTGTGGTTCAAGTTCTATGTATTATTTATGTAGAAAATCCAGTTGCTGCACTGATTTTTCTTTCCTCTTCAAATCAAAAAAAATTCATTGAAATTGTCTCTTTCTTGGATGGTATCTAAAAACATGTTTCTGCACTCTATGAAGCTTTTGTAAAGAATTCCATTATTTTTCCTTTTGCAGATAAAATTATCCAGGTCTCAAAGAAATAAAGCAAAAAGTTTCTCCTTTTGAAAGCTCAGTCTTGCAGACTTTCTTATGGCATAACTAATGCAATCACCACAGTACGATTTTCTATCCATAAGTTGAATAAAATGCAGCCTGTTGAACGCTGACTAGGAGACAGGCTTTTTATGAGTAAACCTGTGCAAGTTCTTTCCATACTTGAGACCTTTTGGCTACCCTGAATGATAACGATTGACGACCTCACTAACCCAGGGCATGCAACTGGCCAGGGGAAGGAGGGAAAAGACTCTATTGAGCCATGTTCTCTGCATTTAGAAATTCCATTAAGCTACCTCCTGTAATAAATTGTTTAACATACAGCAGATCATATACAAATTAAAGCAGCAGGAGAAACCCTTATAGTTTTAATTTACAATGACGTATGCAAACAACAAAATATGCCCTCAGTAAAGGGAATAGTATAGCAAATAGTATGGCTTGGAGGAGAGGGGTGTTGGTTGACAGCCAACTGAACATGAGCCAGCAGTGTGCCCAGGTGGCCAAGAAGGCCAATGGCATCCCGGCTTGTATCAGAAACAGTGTGACCGGCAAGTCCCGGGAGGTTCTTCTCCCTCTATACTCAGCACTGGTAAGACCACTCCTTGAATACTGTGTTCAGTTCTGAGCCCCTCACCACAAGAAGGATGTTGAGGCTCTGGAGTGAGTCCAGAGAGGAGCGATGAAGCTGGTGAAGGGGCTGGAGAACAGGCCTTATGAGGAATGTCTGAGAGAGCTGGGGTTGTTTAGCCTGGCGAAGAGGAGGCTGAGAGGAGACCTCATTGCTCTCTACAACTACCTGAAAGGAGGTTGTGGAGAGGAGGGAGCTGGCCTCTTCTCCCAAGTGACAGGGGACAGAACGAGAGAAAATGGCCTCAAGCTCCACCAGGGGAGATTTAGGCTGGACATTAGGAAAAAAAATTTCACAGAAAGGGTCATTGGGCATTGGAACAGGCTGCCCAGGGAGGTGGTTGGTTCACCTTCCCTGGAGGTGTTTAAGGCACAGGTGGACAAGATGCTAAGGGGCATGATTTAGTGATTGATAGGAATGGTTGGACTCGTGGGACTCTTCCAACCTGGTTATTCTATGATTCTAAATTCTGGGACCATGTAAGGGTGCCAGGCAGTTCAAATTGTCTCTAGATTTGGATGCAAATGTATTAGCAAAAAAAAGTGTATTGTCTGGTACCTACTTGTAAAGGGTAAATGAGACACAAATGGATAAAAGAGAGGGGTGAGAATATGTGCAGTAACTTACCCCTAGCAGTGACTGTGATGCCCTCCTTTGAATATCTAGATAACAGCATGACTGGAGTATGGCCAGGTTTATTTCTGAGCTATGCTATAGAAACACTTCTCTTAAATTTAGTAGCTTACCTTATGCTCTGAATTCTGTTTCCTCTTCAACTTTACTGAATATAAATGAGATGGTTAAACTGAGAACTGAAATTCTTTTGTTAGACCAACAAAGATGTTAATGGTGATCCTGGATTGCTAAATGCTGAGATATCACTGATGAGCACTGATACAAAAGGGTCTCCTGTTCTTCTAGACTTTAAGAGACAATGTGAATGTTACTTAATTTCCAAAAATGTTTTAAATTTTATGCTAAAAGAAAACAACTATAAATATGGTGGGAGTAAAAAGTTTCTGTCTTTACTCAATCTGTGTCAATTATGTATGCTTGTAAATGTGTTATCTTTCCAGAATGGTTCCCCTGAAACTTTGTTGCTCCTAATTGTAATGCAGGCAGGTGTTAATTTAACCTGATGTTTTCCCTGAAGTATCCTGTTACATTAATTTTGTCATCTGTCCCTCCCTCCTTCCCTCCTTATGGCCCTCTCTCCCTCATTTTTTAAGAATTATGGTAAATTTGTACACAAATCTTATTTTTAATCTTATATCTTTTTCTGCTCTTTTGGTATCATGCTCTAAGAATGCAAATAGGCTCTCCCAAAGGCATGTAGTTAATGTGTAAATTCATGATAACTGACCTTTTTAACAAATGAAATATTCCTGGATGTCACTTCATCCTTATACCAGAAGTGTTTCAAGCACTCGGAAGCCAGATAACCATAATTATCTGACTTCCAAATAACTTGTGGGAACTGAGCTCGGTGGGTATTTAGGGGAGAGGAGAGGGAGGTACTTGGTCCTTCTGTCCCTTTCCTCTCAGCTCTTTTAAGACACGTTTTGTTCATACTGCAGGCATTTTGTGAGAGAAGGCATTTCTGTGGACCAAATTGGAATAGTAGAGCCCCAAAACGTATAATACCTCCCCTGCTGCCTCTCCAGCACTCTCTGCCTTAATGTTTTTGAGCTACTTTCTCCAAGGTACGACATGGATTTAGTGAACTACTCTTTCTGCTGGCAGTTAATTTAGCAGCATTCCAAAAGAAATGATCTATGTCCAGAGTTGTGACTGAAAAATTGTTCCCCTCCAAGTCTGCTTTCCTGCTGGCTTTGAAGTCTGGATGGTGTGGCATGATGGTCTCATGGCTTAGGTGGTTCTGACGTAGTAATACTGGTTCTGAGTGGAGTTTTCAGGGCCTATTGGAAAAACACAAAGAAGTCTAAAAGTGAGCAGAATAAGCTCTGTGACTGGTGGACTCATCCTTTAAGTATGGTGTTTTTATAGAGCAGCCAATCCCAAATAAAGAAATAAGCAGTAAGGCTTGAAAAATTGTGCAATGTTTATAGTGTCACCTAAGTAGGAAATACTAAATTTCTGCTGCATTTTTAATGAATATGTTGTCATTTATATTGGTACTTTTATCACGTTGCAAGTAACTTTTAAATCTGAAGTAGATAAAGAAGTTGGATTTTGGAGTGAGCGTGATACCAATGTATCACTGTACCTGCTACACCTTAAGCAGCAATTCATAGTCACTGACCTCAGGTATTCTATGATTCATTCACTCCCTGACTGTTAGTAAGTCTTGCTGGCCCAGTTCTATGATAAGAAAGCATGTACTAATGTGCCTATGTGAATTTTAACTAGGAGCAAGATCGAGGTGAAACTTGGGCAGGGGGAGAAAAGCGTTACCCATGTTTTTATTTGACTGAGGGGAGAAGAGGATGGCTTGTAGAGCACTACAAGAAATGTTACTTCATCTAAGCTTTGAAACATGTTCTTGGATATCTGTACAAAAGTATGGTGCTGAGAACAGAAGCCTTTAATCTACAGGGGAAAAGAAGGAATGTGAGGATTCAAGTAGGTATTTCTAGTAATGTCTGTAGTGTTGCTTCTAAATTAGCAATTAGATGGTTGCTGCAGTTAGAGCTACTGGGTGGCTGCCTTTAAACTGTACTTGAGTGCTGGAATCATCTCGAATCCTTCCATCCTCTCACTTTTTAAAGGGAATATTTTTTCCACGTGAGAAAACAAATGGCAAGTAAAATCTTATTCGGACAAATAGTAAAAGAAGTTAGTGAAGAAAATAAGTGAGCAACTTTCTCCATTTTTTACTAGCCTCTGATGCTGGAATTTACTTACTGAACCTCACACTGTTTAAGAAGAGGTTTCCTCTACAGGAAACCACCTGCATATCTGCAGTGAATCATTTCAGCTGGGAATGCTGGCTTGGCAGACATGCTGCACAGGTTTCTTAGCTTCCTTGGCACATTGTGCAGGGCCAACTGAGTGAAGGCTCACAGATGGGAGGGTCTTTTGGTTGCTTGAAGAGCCAATAGTGTTTTCAGGGTGTGAATTACATCTGAGTGTCTTTAATATACATTTGTAAGAGTTTGAGACACTTGCCATGCTCTGCCTCCCTGTCCCAGTACTGGAAGTGTGTGGAATTGGAAAATGCTTGGCTTTGAATAAACTGTATTTACTTTGCTTGTTGCAGGACTGGTTTTGACTGGAGCCTCTGCATGACTTGACCCCATCCCCGCCCCCGTCCCTGACCTTGAAGTATAATCTGATTGTTTAATTTTATGAGGCATCCCATTTTTCTCAAGTCCGAAATTACACATCAAGGTAGAAGCACTATGTATTGGAAGTGGGAACTGAATATATTATCAGTGAATTATGCTTAAATGAGTGTGTAAGTATAGGTAGTGGCTGAACTATGCCTTTCCACATAAACAGCTTGTTAATGTGCAATCAGTCACTGCAGTTCCCTTGAACTTGCTGCTTAATGAACAGGTGGGGAAAAAGGATGGATTCTAATCTGGAACAGATCTGACATCAGGCAATTTCACTGATTGCTAATCCATTTCACTTGGCAACTTAATTTATCACACAAAGTTTTCATCTTGTAGCTTCTGAAGTAGACATGACTTCTAAAGTGGCCAGTCTGAATATTATGAATATTATTTGAGTCAGTTACTGGGTCTGAACTAGTATTATGTATGTATTTACTCTCATCCTGTTTTTATTTGACAGTGACCATAATACTTTTTCTGGAGCTTATTTGAAATTATTCTTCTGCTCTTTATTCACTATAAAAATAAGTTCCCTAACTCAAATAGTCGTACTATTGAAAGTGGAATCAACAAAACATAAAATCTGCCCTTAATTTGCTTATAGGATTTTTACACGTATTAACATGGATCGAGGGGTTGAGATGGGAGAGTTTAGTTTTTTTTCCTAACTGAACTGAACACAAATGATTGCTTTTGCTGAGAGCTTTTTAGTGAGTTTGATGTTCAGTAGCATGTTTTAAATGTTTTATCTCTATTGTGCAGGTAGAGAAACTGAAAGCTTGTATTGATATCTCTTGCATAGATTCATCTGGCATCTGCCTATCTAACTTACAGTATTGTAATTTCCTCTAGGAATAAAACCAATAATGTTAACAAATTGTTGTTAATTTGGCTTTCATCTTTAGTATGAGCAGACTGTGGTGTTAATCAAAGGTTTCTCAAGTTAATTTAGAGTTGGTGCAATTATAGTTGTGTGTAAAGCCCCAGACTAATTTGCACGTAGTCCCCACTTATTCATCAGCAGAGTCAATGTTAATAGTTGTGGGAATCGGTCATTATCAATCGTGACATCTGTGAGTGAGTTTATTACGGCTTTCTGTGGAAAATAGTCTAAGAGTGTCTAGTGAGTAGTAGGTATGGTTAGACTTGCCCTCTGCTTTTGGTCTAATCTGTTTTCAGTGTACTTCTTCCCTTTACTATGATACTCGTTTGGATGAAAACTAAAAATCTGTGTAAAGTGATAGTGATCGAGAGAATGAAACCAAAGAAAAGTACAGCTAGATGTGCAGTTTCATTTAGGTTGATTATTTTGGTTGCCATTTCAGTCAAACACCATTTGCTCTAAGAATGCAGCAAAGGCTTAAGATTGATGAGACTAACTCATATTTATACTACCGCAAGGTCAGTCACAATATACTTTGCAAATATCCTGGGTATAGTTAGTATAACTCAGAACTAAAAAAGAAAGGATTGGCAGTGCTGCAAACACATGGCCGGAGTGAACCTTTTTACTTATTCTGTGATGCATTGGAAAGGAGAAATTAATTGTGGTGAAATATTTTCAGCATGACGCTGTATTGCTCCAGTGTGCTTACAATTATGTTGCTTCAGCAGCAGAGAGAGCTTCTAGGTGGGTTAGTGCCTCAGATGTGGGCCTGGGCCTGCTGAATCACGTATTGTGCCTGTGAGCTGAGAGTCTTGGGTGATGGAGTGAAGACCTAACCCCTGCATACCTACAAGGAAGTCTTTGCTGATCAGTTGTTGTATTGTCAAGTACTGCAAACAGACAGGTACTTCATGTTAGTAAGCAGTGGGGTGTAGGCATTCAATGACCTACTGAGAAGATATAGAAAAAGCAGTAGAGTAGAAAATACCTTTTCCATCAGAACAATGCACTTAGAAGGCTCCTTAAACCACAGATTGTGGACTGGGGCACCAGGCGCACAGCAAGCTGACGTTCAGGGCAATGCTATTTCACTTGCCATGTTATTCCACGCTGGCGTAAGAGGTCTGAATGAGATGAGGGTGTGAGATATTCAAGTATCTAGTATGTAAATACCTAAAACATGTTGCCCGAGGAATCTGTGGATGCTCCATCATGGCAAGTGTTCAAGGCCATGTTGAATGGGACTTTGAGCAACCTGATGTAGTGAAAGATGTCATGGCAGGGGGGTTTAACTAAACTATCTTTGAAAGTCCTTTCCAATCCAAACCATTACATGTTTCTGTGAAATACCCTGGCACATAGTTAGATGGTCAAGTGTCTGCTCTGACTGGATTCAGCATAGTCTTTTAGTACGCTAAGAATCTAACCTAAGATGGGCAAGATAGACATTTTAGTAGCCTAATCTAACCTGATGGTCTGTGGTATGTGGACTCATTGAACAATCTTGTTTTCATCAATGTTGATGCTTTCAGGTCACTGTCTGCTTTACCTGGAATAATATGTTTACCTTATTTCTTTGTGCATCCATTTAATGTTTCTGGTCATTTCTTTGCTCCCTAGGGCAATAACTGGTTGTATAAACCATGTGTTGCTGATATTTTTGTTCACAAAACCCTTCCCCAAACAAATACAAACTACTTAGAAGCTGTATGAATAGAAATAAAGCATATCAAGTAAATCTGATGCTTTCTGAAGTAGGGAAATAATGGGTGGGAGTAGGTGTCATTTGTGACTTGTCAGTTTTAGCACAAGGGCTACAATACAAAGAGTTACTTCTTTCATTTGATCTCTTCACTTCTCAGCTTTGTGCTTAGTGTATTTTATCTCCCTAAAACCAGACACTGACAGTACTGCAGTGAGGATAGTTAGAGCTGTTTGGGCTCTGTTGGAGATCCATGTTGCAAGCAGTGTTCAGTAATTAAGAGGATTAGTAATGGGCTGTGAAATGTTAGGCCTTTTGCTGTATCTTCTCTTTCAGCTTTTCTGTCCTCTGACATTGCTTCACTTTGTCTGTAGTGGTTTGAGGGGGTGGTAACTTAAAAACCTTGTTCCTGTTAGTAGGACTGCTTCCCTAACAATCAGACTAATGCGGTTGATGAGCCTTCGTGCTGTGCTTACCCTGGACCTCATTTGTGTCTGCCCTTTCTAGAGAAAACCAGCAACACACAGTCAAAACACCTGCAAAGGTGGAGTTCTTGTCTTTTAACTTCTTGCAGTTACAGGATGCCATGAATGCTTTGTGACAGCAGGTGGCAATAGAGTCACTGTAATTGTGAATCCATTTCTTGCCTGTAAACCTAAATTTTCTTGGACGTAAAATCAGTAATGACTTAAGCAGAGGAAACAAAACACATGTGTTCGAGGGCTGCTTGTTGGATAGGCCATCGATATGGTTCATGCTTATTAAATGTCTACTCCATTTCATTACTTGTGTTTAATGTGTGTTTGAAATAGAACAGGAGACAGACGTGGTTTGGATGAACTGTAAGCATCTGTTTTACTTCATTGGAGAATATATTTAGGAAGGACCTTGCTTTCAGCCTGTCTTATGCTACATCTGACAGTGCAACTGTTGTCTTGAATGCACTGATGGAGCAGTGCGGTATAAGAAATAAATCAAGGCCTTCTTGAACAATTATGCTTCATTTCATAACATTAAGTCAGGACTTGTGGGGGATCATCCAAAAGATTGTGTTTTATTTAAGCCAATAGTTTGTTGTAACAGTATGTTATCAGTCAAGACAGACGTGCAACATGGTGCTTTTTCAGGCTTCCTTATTTCAAAAAAAACCAGTCAAGCTTCTGGTAACTGAAAAGCACCAGGACACAAGAAAAGACTTCGTTAGTCTCTTCTCTCTGCAGTATCTACAAAACCTGGCAGTGGCCAGTCATCTGGATAGGCTGAGATTTTTCATGAATGTTAATATTGCCCCCTCATACTTCTCTGTCTGGAGGTATGTTTGCTCCTTCCTACCTTTATGTTATAACTAGAAACATGTTGGAATGGACTAGGTTGTTCTGGGTTTGTACAGATATTGGCTCAACATGATCTCAGTCAGTTTAAGTAATACAGTAAGGCTAGCATGGGAATTAGTATTTCTGTGCAAAACATAATCCCATTGAAGTATTGAGCAGGGGAAGGTCTGCTTTACTAGCTGCAAGTAAACTTTAGCTTTATCCCATTTAAGTTGCTAACTGCAGAAAGTGGGATACCTCCTCAGCAAAATGATAAGGAGAGTTGGTGTTCAAAAACACTGTTCCGTAGCAGTCTGGCTAATGCTGTCTTATTTTCCTTTTCCTTTGGCAGGAGTCACTGCTTTTGCTTAATTCTCTTAGCTGCTGAGTAGAAGACTGGTTCTGTGTCTTCCACCTTTTGTTATGATTTCAGATTTGCTTAATGACTTGCCAATTGTTGCAGATTCTGGAGAAACTTTTCAGAAATGTTAGTCACTTCAAATACAATTTCAGTTGCTTGTTATATAAATAATTATAGACTGTGAGATGCAGTTTAGGTTTTATTTTGACCTAAATGACCATAAGGAACAATGTTTTCTGACAAAAGGAAAATGTTTCTGTTGTAAAACCAGAAGCTACTTCTTTAGGAATTCAGAATGTCTATCGCTTAGAAGTTAGTATTGAGAGTATGACTTGCTTTAAATATCAGGACTCCAACTCCCTTTGTGAGACCTGCTGTCCCAGTCATAAAAATTAGTAATGGCAGCTAAATATACATCAAAGCACAGTGGAGGCTTGCGAAAGCAGGATTTGCGTGTTAATCCATGCACAATGGCAAGTGCTGTTTGCATCATGTGCAAATAATAGACACTTGTATGTTTATGTGTAATTGTTCAGGGTTGATTCTGAAACGTGCTGTGTTGTTTGGATACATGTGGGAATTGTTTTAATTATAGTATTGAAGATGCTGCAGAGCCTTAAACTTTCCTCAGAGCGATGTGGCTATCAACTACTGATGCTGATGTACATCTGACTCTGCTGGAATTTGCACTCGGAGGTGACAAGGAAGTTGAAACATGATTATAATTTCTTCTGCCTGGACTGTCATTTATACTACTTGTTCAAATGGGCAAAAGATGACAAGAGTGGCACTGTTCCCTTTCTCTTGTGGACTACCCTGTTCCAAATACTGGTCCCTTGGCTGCAGAGTTGCTGTTTGGAGCTTTGCTCCTTCTGCCATGAGCTGTGCTGGAGGGGAAGCAGATTTGTAAAAAAGATTACATAACTCTTGTAGGAGCTGTGTTGTAATGGCCCTTCTTCTGAGGTGGTTTCAGTAGCGATGCCTTGAAGCTTAGGGCTTTTATTGCCTATTGTGTTTGAGTAGTTGAAATTTGTGGAAAAACATGGGTTCAGAAAACTTTTCAAGGTTACTGCTTTGTCTCTCTCTTGTCGCTTGCATGTCTGTGCTGCAGCAATTTTAATCTGGTGTACAACATCAATCACTTAAGTATGTCTCTGTAGCGCCTCCATTTTATGCTTTTAAAGTTGGTTTCTGTAGAGTAATAAATAGAAATAGTCAATATCTGGTACGCCTAGTTGTAAGCTGTCTCAAAGATGGTTCTGTCAACTATATTTGATTTGTATTTAAAATGTTCTGCATTGCAAATCCATGTTAGAAGTGCTTTAAAAGTGTGAACCATATTGCTTTTTCAAGATAAATGTGTTCTTGTGTCATGTGAAGTAACTTTTTATTCAAGAAAGAGATGGTATTGCTTTCGAATCTATCAAACCAGGTTACAGAGCAGTGTAAGTCTTCACAGTGACTTGCTATGCTAGATAATATTAACTGGCAATCCATTTCTTTTACATTTCTAGGAGTTTGTGGTGTATAACCTGTTTCATAGAAACTCTGGGTTTCCATCCTCTTGGTTTCAGTCCACTTGGAAGTGATTATGTTGAGCACTGTGGTCCAGGTCACTGCTTGATGAGTTCTGAATTTTTCCAAATCTAAGTCCTGATATTACTCTTTCTGAAATTAAATGTTATGACTTCCAGCACAGTCTGTCAGTGAAAAAATGTGGATTTTAACTGCAGAGTTGGAAAAAGTAACAGAAATACAGAATTTATGCACGACTTCTTATTTTTGAAGTTCTATGACAGTTTTCATTTTAGGTTGGCCATTACCTTAAAAAAACAAACAACTGAAGATAACCTGGGGGAAGGGTGGACCTGGGACAAATACAGCAGTTTTTAGTTTTGCTTTGATTCCTTGGATGAAGGAATTCTCTCCCAGTGCTGGAAGCCAGATGATTTTTGCCTTGTGTCACAGCAGAGCTTTGCCTAGCAGCAGTTCTGACTTTGGCCCAGACCCAGCTAATTATAGTTCTGGTTTGATTGTGGGTTTTTTATTTTTTACTACTAGATGACAAAACCCAGTGTTTCAGAAAACTGAGCAATCAGTATTAGGGCTGTTTTGCTATAAAGTGATTTCTTTACCTTGTACCTCCTTTCTGACAAAATTCTACCTTCTTATGGGGCCCAAACTTGGTGTTCTGGTAGGGCTTGGAACCCTTTTTAGGCTAGGAGATTATGGTTTCAGAGGCTGTGACTCTAGTTCAGACTAGTCCCCAACACTAGTAAAAGATCAGATTAAAATAAAGTCTATTTGTTGAGTTCAGAGTGAACCCCCAGACAGACAGCACAAGGGATGTTTTCAAGTGGGAATATTTTTCTCTACACTGTCTTTGACAAGAGTATACAGTAATGTTTTGATTTCTTAGTGCCCATGTCCCAGGGTTGATTACATCTGACTTCTCATCTTCCATGAAACTCAAGGCAAGAGTTGAGCCAGAAATTGTAGCTTTCTCTTCTCTCCCATCTTCTAGTAGCTAGCCACCCAGCAGAGCACATTTTGTTGTCTGCAGCCTCCCTTTCTACCCTTTCCACTCTTATCCTTCATGAGAAGGATGTGAGAGGGGAAGCATCCATGGTGTGGCCTGTTCTCCTAAGAAAGTTCCCTATGAGCTGTTTCCAGATGTAGCCTCGTAACTGTAAATCTGTGTCTCAAATCATGAACTTCAAGCTTTGGTTTCAGCAGCCATGGGCATCAGCAGTCAGGGTAGCTGTGCTGATTTATTTTAAAACACTTTTTCTTATTTGGGCCAGTGCTAATCATCCAGGAGAGCTGAGTTTTTGCTTGTCTGCCTCTTTTAGAGATCCAAGGCTGTTCTGCTTTGCCTGGGGGTGAGAGCAAGATGGATGGCTCTTCGGTGCCTTTGCTATAGACACCATGCCTCGGGAGTCTCCCCTGAGCGCTGCTGGAGTCACTTCATATTTCATACTCCCCTGCTGACAATTAAGTCAATTTGCTGGTGCAGGCATGATGGAGCTAAGCTAGGACATGTTCCTTTTTCAACCAGGACATGGCCTGAGAAGTTTACCCTTCATCTTTGATCAGATTGAAAACTGAGATGTTACCTCTCCCTGGCTTGGGACGTGGGTCACAATTATCAGGGATGTTACCACCATTGCTAGACTTGTAACTTAGTAAATTTATTTTCCTTTTGTAGTGTCTAAAGGGAGGAGGAATCAAGGCAGGTGTGCTTCGAGTTTGGTGGAGGAGATGGTAAAGCACAGCTCTTCAGCAAGACAGGATCCAGCCATGAGCTGGGGAGGCTGAAGCTCTAGCTAAGGACCTGCTTGTGGGAGTAGGGGAAGGACACAGCCTCAAGATCCTGAGCCTTAGCAAAAGGAGGTGGGCACTTCGAATCTGTGCAAACTGAGTAGTCAGTCTTGCCCAATGTGTTCCTCTAAATAGATCAAAGGATTATTTCTTAAATTCACTGGCCAAATACAGCTTTCTTCCTACTGGAAGTATTTCTTTGGCTTTGAATTTCTTTCATTAGGCAACATTATCTTGTGTAGTCTTGCTAAACATATAATTTGGTTCATATTTTCCTGTTCTGGCTTGGGTCTAATTTTTCTTCAGTCCTGGCATGGATACAGTACTGCCAGTTCAGAGTTGGTCTGGTGAAACTGAGGATGACTTAATGTTTAGAAGTGGAATGTTGAGTGCTTTCTGGATGTGATGGAATCCATTTATAATAAACTTTTTTTTTCTTATGTGGAGTTTCTTTTAGACACAAGATCTTTTTAGTTGATATTAATATACTTATGTCATCATATTTCATCCTCAATGCCTATACTGCAACACGTGATGTGTATATATAGTTTTACTCTTCGTATTTTGACTTTGTTTTTAAAATCAGCTGTAGTTTTAAGTGATTTTTTTTTCTCCCGACTAGCTAAGCAAATAGTCTGTGTGATCAACAGACTGCTTGGTATTGTACAAATATTGACAATAAATCCTGTATAACCAGTAAGACTGAAGGATTTTAAGTTGTGATCCTGATCTCTTTCCTTGCAATATACATCTTGTGAGTGTGTGTAATGAATCTATGAATTGGATAAGAAAGAAAATATGCATATAAACTGGAAATAAAACCAATTGCTGAACAGCCCTAGGCTTTTAATTCAACTTATGTACAAATTGGTCCAAGTATTCCACAGTGGGCTAATTCTTTGCAAGACTGAGGTAAATGTATTAATACTGATGCAACTGGTGGCTCGCTTGTTTCCTTTTGAAAACCACGATGGGAGAAGCTGATGTGTTAATGGATGTAGGATTTCCACTCTCAAGTTATGTGAGCTATTTCAGCTTTAGAATTGGAAATTTGAATCTGGTGCTTCCAAACCAACTTTTTTCTGCTTTGCCCAGAGTGTTAGCTTTTCAGAGTGCATGGGTAACTTTTTTTTTGGTACTAACGCATAATTTTTCTGAAGCCAAATAACTGCATTATAAAGAACAACTTGCAAGTTTTATGAAAATGCTGGTTTGAAATGAGGCAGTTGTATCACTGGGTAGATTTGAGTATAAGCATTGAACCTGGAAAAAACCAGCACCATTTCTTAAATTCTAGTGTTGGCCTAAACATGGTCACTTTGGAATGATTGTTCATACATAATGTAAAGACACATACAAGTCTCAAAATGATGTGTTAAAGGACCATTTCTCACTGAGGGTTTTCCCCCCCCCCAGTATTTAATAAAAAGGCACTAATTTTTGTTCTCTTTAAAAGCTGCTCTCTAATCACTGTAGTTCATTATTTCAGCTTCAAAGTGCAGTCTGTACAGAGAGGCAATGAGGTGTATCCACATCTAGAAATTAAGCAATAATAATGTAGTTTGGTGTTTCAACAGGCTTTGTTCATTAGTAAGTACAATGATCCATTGTAAGTACTTGCTGTAGTCGTGATGTTCTTAACAGTCTGAAACTTAAACTCTCCAGAATGATTTTTTTTTTTCTTTTAAATATATATTCCTGGGTGAAGTGGTACTATCAGGTGTTCCAAATGCAATACCCCGTGTCTTGGTGTAATGGTAGCTGTTCTATAGAGTCGTTATGGGAAGAATGTTGGAAACTGTATGTTTAATGTGTGCATGCATGCGTACATGGCTTTGGATTATGGGTAAATCTGTGCTTGCACTAACAGCAAGACAGAATGTTGGGAAAAGCTTCTTTAAATAAAATGCACTTGAAAAAACTGAAGCAGGAGGAGAAACAAAGTCATGTATAATACTGAAGAAAATGGGGAATGCAGGGAAATAAAACCTAAGTGCTGCATATGAGTGGGAGAAGGAAGTCAGTGCTCAAATATAAGTGGGCACACGCAGGAGAAATTATTAGTGATTTGATGGGTTTGAATTATTGAAGTTCATCTTGCAACTTCATGGACCCAACTCCTAATGATTAAGACAACGCCTACAGGCTGAAGTTTGCTTAGTAACACTGTGGGACTCGAAGAAATGGATGCTTTTGATTTATGAGAAGTTGAAGGATTGTTCAGCTGTGCTAAAAATGGGAGTGGGAAGGAGTGGGTCACTTGACCAGAGTATTGTAGGTTGGGGCTGTAATTATGCAGCAATTTGAAAGCTTCTTAGCAATGAAAGTCATTAACACTTTACTCTGAATGAGAGGTGTCTATGTGCTTTATTGCCTTCCCTTGAACCTGCCAACCCATGAACATGTGGGTGTCAGCCATTAGGTGAAATTTCTTTCACCGTTCTAGCCCTTCTGAAGGACTCTGCGTAAATAGTTTTTCTTGGTGGTGTGTGCAAGGTGATTCTGAAATGCTTATACTGAGGGGGAGCGAGAGAAGTAGTCTGTATTTTCAGTTATGTTTTGATTTGCCAACCTTTTGTTACGGTAGTGATTCTGTCTATGAAACTTAACCACCTGGAAAAAGTTGCTGGTTTTCAACTTGGTTTTACAGTGCAGTCTGTATTATAACCTAGAAACTGTGCAAAATAATGTCCTGGTGTGCAAAGGTCTCCTGAATCCGGTGCTTTTTTGGGGGGTGTCCTGGTGCAGCCCTGCTAGAGCTTAGCTTTTGCATGCAAGCATGGTGCCGTTGTTGTCTGCACATCAGTTCTCAGCCACTGAGACAAAGTGGAAAGCCATAGCTCCTGTATGATTAACTATTAATGTTTAAATTTGAGCCAAAGGAATGGCAAACTGTATAATAGTTGCCCTTACATTATATTGAGAGCATAAGGTCAGTGATCCTAGACCACTGGTCTATCCTTTGCCTCCTAACAAGCATCAAATGTTTTATAAATGGTGGCAGAGTTCAAATTACTGCTTTTCAGGGGCAGGTAGGGTTTTTTTGGTTGGTTTTTTTTTTTTTTCTTGTCCGTTTGGTGGGGTTTGTTGTTTTTTGAGTGCAGCATTGAATTTTAGTGTTTTTGTGGAGACTTCAGGTCGCTAGAGTGTGCTGCAAGCCCAGCCCTGTGGGCTTGCAGTGCTTTCCCTGCTGCTGGGCGACTGGCAATTCTTCGTGATGTTGCTTTGCTGTCACCTGGGCAACTTCAGTGAATTCCCCTGCTATTTTCTTTGTGTTACACCCTGCTTCCCTGCCAATGAATGACCTGGTAGCTTGTTAGCCTAGTACCTGGATGCCCCAGGAGAAAGCATCGTGTGCGTTAAGCATTATAATGTCCCTATGGCTGCCTTTAATTTGCCGAATAAGGAGCCCATATGAGGTTACCATGCTGATAGCTTATGAAGAGTTGGTATCAACAGTGTTTAATTAAACCCTTTATAAGATGCTGTGCGGTAATGTTTACAGAGTTGGGCTTTTGAGCTTTACTGTAGTGAACATGGGGAAGAAAGTACATACCTGCTGCATAGGGCTGTGTATGGAAGAAAGCACACTGCGTACAGTGCTTGGAAATATATTCATTTTCTTTATCAGAAAGTCTTACCTCTGCCTTTTTAGAATGAATGTGGTCTCTTTTCCATGCTTCTGCAAGTTATTCTTTGATACAGAGGCACACATTGAAAGTAGTAATTTTTGTTGACATTCAGTGCTTTTCTGCTTGGTCAGGAAAACTTTGTACAGTTGAATTCTTTTCATATTTTTGGTGAAGGCTGAGGCACTCTGCATGTGTAGCTTGAGGACAAACCCAGAACTGTAGCAATGTAATTAAAAGATTTTTTTTTTTTATTACTTCTGCTATCCTGTCTTATTTTAATTAAGTTCATCCTCTGATGAAAATTGCATTCTGAAATATAGTGAGAAATCATAATGTTTTCTCCTCTACTTGGATCAAGATCATGGTTGACAATTCTCCTCTGTGGGCGGGCTGTGAGTTTCTGCTTTGAGAATAGAGGCTCAGCTGTGCTGGGAGCAGTTTTCATAGGGACAGGGCTAAAGTTATGAGGAGCTCCAAGTTATTTCTTCATACAGAAATGAAGGACAATTGCCTTGCATTTGAGGTGAGAATAACCTGTCTTTGGTGCAATTAAATGTGTATTTTTAAAGTTGTAACTTTCTGAAACCAAAAGCCTATTAAGAAAAGGCACTGTTAAGTATATGTCTATATACATACACATTCTGCAAACAATGAAGCAATGGACAAACTTCTATTTGTTTTTTAAAGCTCTATTGGAAGGCAGCCTAAAACAGGGGCAAGGCCTATCTGTGCACCCCTGTACATGAAACAGGATTACCAGCAATTATTAGCATCACGCTTCTGTCAGAGCAACCTCTTTTGTTTTATTTACAACTGTGCGTACTATTCTATGGTCCAGTATTATGCTTGTAATTTGTTATGCGAAGTGGGCGGGCCGTGTTGGGCAATTCAACAGGGAACTGTTGGAAATGAGAGTGTGGATTAGGAAACCCAGGGAAGAATACTCCGCTGAAGGGTCCCTTGTCCTGCCTCCTCTGATAATTTTGACTTTATGCAAAGCCAGGTTGTCCAGGTATTTTTGCTCTCTGTTGAGCATGTGGATGAAGTTGCCAAGTCAGATGGGCAGAATCTTTAAGTGGTGTTAGTGTTTTATGGCAGTGTGATAACATTGTATAATCTGGAAATAGTTATAGCTGCTAATATGTCTGGAATTTGTGCCAGATGGTCATTTTCTTGTCTAGAATGCTACAGGCTAACCCCCTCTACTCCTGCAACCAAACCCTACAAACAGGTCTAGCAGCTTCCCTGTTCATACAACACATAGAGCTGTTTTGTCTGCTGTCTTTAATTGAACACGAAGAACATAAGTTTAGCTCAACAACTTTTGGGAAGTAAAAATTCTTTTTTTCAGGCTAGTGAGGGATGAATGCTTCTTGTTAATTTCTGCTTCACTAATGAGAGAAATACATTTTTTTATTATTATTTTTGAGCTATATGTTAAGGTTGTAAATTTCCTTGGAAAGCTAGCGAATGGAACATGCCTATGAAGAGATTAAAGTAATTATACTGCAATGCTTCACTAGCAACAGAGAGCACTCTGGGATAAAATTATTTGGAGAGATGCCAAAGCCGAGTTTGGTTCCATTTTAAGCTAAAACTAATTAAAGTTGTCAGGTCTTACGATGGTCAAAGGTTGCCTAGCTGCTACTTGAAATAAATGAATTTTGTTCTCAATCAGTAACACTAACAGCTATATATTTGCAGCTGTCTTCATAATGAAAAGCTCAAGAATCTCCAATTCTTATGGGATTATCTTTGCACATGTCTATTTTAGCATATCAAGTGGTACATTCTGGCTGTAACATGGAGTTACCTGTCTTGCTGGCTCTGCCCTTTAGTCTTTGTCTATGCCTGCCTTCTCCTTCGTTATATTATTTCATTTGTGAGGAGGAATTCCTATGAAGAATCTTCATCAGGACTTTCAGAAAAGCTGCTTTTGGCTGCTCTGTATATTTAGAACAACTGTAAAAGATTCAGGAGAACAAATACAGATTCCTAGAATGTAAAGTCTGATTGAATATAAAATTCTCTGGAACCCTCTTAATTTTTCAGATGTCTTATATGAAATAAAATTGATCTCTCTCATGCGAATACTGATATGGAATCATTCAAAATATGCTTATAGCACTTTCAAGAATGGAGAACCCATACTCTCAGTCAGTAGTAAGCTTTAACAAGAATCTGTATAGAGGATATAATGCTATGTATAATGGGGATGCATTCAAAGTCTGAAATGATTAAAAATAATTTAGTTGGGATTTTCGGGGTTTTTGCCATCGCAAGCATGTTGACATGGACATAATTCTATATACTCAAAGTTTGATCTGATAGTATTAAAACTTAATTTTGCAATCTTGCATTTTCTAGTTTGGAAGTAGAAACTTTGAAAACGTGCTTTCCAATGTCCAGCTAGCTGCCTGACATACTCAATTCTGACTTCCTGCAACACAAAGCAGCATGAATCTTTGGAAGACGATTCACTCATGCTCCCATGCATACATACACACACACTTGCATGCTGAGAAAAACATATCCAAATGAGTCATTCTTTCATGGTTTCTTATGGATGAGATGTAAAATGTAGGCATCGCTTGGGTTTTTTTTTTTTTATTAATCATAGCAGGACTCAGCAGTCGCCGTGGGCAACTGTCTGGGCAAAATTTATGTTTTTGCATGAAGAACTATCTAGAAATACATTTGTTTGCTTTACTTATTAGTCTAACTGCTTTTCCACCACAAAAAACAAAACCAAAACAAAACAAAAAAACCCAAACAAACAAAAAACCCCCCCCACAAACCAAAATACCAAGACAAGTTGATAATTTTTAAAAACTCATTTAAAGTTGTATTATTAATTTTAGCTGGATCTGTTTGTATGTGGGAAGGAAAACGATAAGAGAAAACACGGAGTGAAGAATCTGTCAACCGGAGCTGAACTGCTTACCCAAACACTCGTGGCTATATTTCACTTTTACATACCACTTTGAATGCATAAACTTTTACCTCTATAGTTTCACTTAGCTCTACTACAGTAGACTTACCATGAAATTTAGATGTCAGACTTGACTGGCTAAATTCCAACTGGGATAATTAATATTTTTCCCTTGAAAATTCATTTGGGGTTTTCTTTTCCTCTTTCCCCTCTGCCTCCTGCCCTGAGCAAGCTTTGAAGTGGTACTTTTAGGTATACTCTGTCTGTGTGTGTATATTTCATGGCGTAATATCTGTTGTGCATGAATATAATGAGGAGTATTAAGGAGACAAGCTCGAAAGCCAGAATTAGAGTTAGATATTCATAGAATCATAGAATCACCAGGTTGGAAGAGACCCATTGGATCATCGAGTCCAACCATTAGTTGACTTTTTGTGCATTTGGATGACTCAGCCCTGATATTTCATGAAAACTTTTGGGTTAAATTTACTTTGTCTTGGGAATTAAAAAAAAGCAAAAGCCTAGTGGGTATTGCAGGTTGCAAAGAGATTCTTTTGTGGCTGTTAACTGTGTTGCCAAGATATTTTTCATATATGAAAATTGTACACATATGAGATCAAACAGATTGTGTAAGACTTGCTTTGATTTCGTAGCGTCTGTGTATAATTTTAGTAATAATGTTTAAGCACAGTTGTGAAATAATACTGTTTCCTCTCCTGTGAATTTTGTTGTAGAGCTTGCCCTTACAGTGAGCTTATACATCTGTAGCTGTTCACAACAAGCTTTCAACACCAGCTACAGAGGAAACTTATTTAACTGGACTGGAATGGCAATCTAAAGCAATGCTAACGAACCCCGTGGGACTGGGATAGCGCTTAGTTACAGCAGGTGCTCCCTAAGCTGGGGTTTAGCAATTTGTTGCCTTGAACTATGAGGAGGGCAACCTGTCTGACCAGAACGTCAGTTTATGAAACTTCCATGGAGATGACTTCAGGAGGTCAATGTTTAACATTAAAAACTAACAAAACCTTTGTATTAAAAAGGGAAAAATATGCTGAGAGTGTGTAGAAAAGCAAGGAGGTACAATTGCTGTGCTTCAATTTTCAGTAAAGAATCTTGGAAGTTGTTATTAACAATAAACCCTAGTGTTATAAGTTTATTAGACTGTCCTTACCTGTTACGCTACTGAGAACTAAGAACCCAGTGGTTAGTGTGACAGCACTGCTGGGTCTATCTGGTGCTGCACTTGCCTTTGCAAGAGAAGGGCACTGTTTGACCGTGGTGTGCTGTCCTGTGTTTTTGGATATGGAGAACCTAGGCTCTAGCATAGAGTAGCAGCCTTTGAATACCAACTTTCTTAATGCAAAATCTGTTTAAAATAGTTTGCTGCTATTAATGTACATTTCTGGACTAACTTTTTACCAAACTGCTCTGTTTTGGACTGGCTGCCCTCAGCCCTTCAGAAGAATGGAGGTAGCTTCAGTGTTAAACTTCTCAACCTCTAAATCTTCTCCTTGTAAAAGTGATTAGACGGATTCATAGTCAGTGGGTCATAAATAGATAGTAAAAGGACTGGATATAAATACATGCTCTAACATCTTTAATGGAGCAGTTACGGATGCAGGAGGAATGCAGGGGGAAGGTCCTGCAGGCAATTGCCAGACTGCCATGATCTCCCTGATCTTCGTCCCCTGTTGTTCCCATCACAGAGAAAATTCTGGGTTAGACAGACCATTAGCCTTACCCAGTAAGGCATTGCTTCCCCTTAATAGTATTTTGGAGTAGGCATCTGTCTCTCTTAAAAACTAAACTGCTTGGACTTCTCAGGACAGGTTTGTTCTCCCTCTTTGCCCCTGTCATCAAGAATAAGTTTAAATTTGCATAAAATATGGACGAAAAGCTTCTGTACTTATTTCTGATAGCACTGAGGCCTGGAGCCATTCTTCCTTTTGTAGGAATGAATGTCATAAGTGAAGCCCACTTTCTCTAAATTGTTTTTTTTTCCTTTTATGTTCACAGATTGCCTTGTAATGACTGACAGTTTCATTATAATATTTCAGCAACGTGTAGCTATTTGGGATGTCGCGGAGTGGCATATGTGTTTATATCCATGCACTCTAGTAGTTAAAGCCAACCAAGCCAGTGACATGAAGCGGTGCACTGCTCCTAGAAATGGGAATATCCAAGTGACTGTAATTGAGTGAGCTGAATGTGGTACCTGTTGGGGATTTCTTGGGGGATGCATTAATAAGCAATAACTGTTAAAACAGAGATGTGCAGCCACGTGCACACACATGCTGTTTTAACACAGCATTTAGTCAAGTACAGGGTAAGTAGGCCAAAGTATTGCATTGTTTCTGTGTACATAGAATACTGAAGATCATAGAGTATTTTCTTGCAAAGTTCACAGTGGAGTGACTGAGTGCTTTTTTTTGATTTTGCTTTTACCCCATGACAAGCTGCACTTGCCAGTCTGACTTGCTAATGTTATCTTGAAACCATATGTTAATCACTAAAACCCACAACCCCCTGAACAAGCAAACAAATCAAAGAACTCATGGATTAACTTATGCCAACCTAGATGACTTTTCAGTGTGCTCATGGGGACTGGTTTCTACTGCCTACTTGTTATTTAATCCTGGTTTTAACAAGGAAATTTGGTGGAAAAAGCTACTATATCTCTTTTCTAAAACAGAAGGTCTTTATTATTTATCATCGAACAATTAAAATAAATGTGACTATCCGTTTATGAAGGCATTAAAGCTTGTAATAGCTTTGTTGTTAGCTTTGGGGGTTTGTTTAGGGTGTTTGAGGACTACAAGTGCCAGAGAGGAAATAAAAGACTTAAGAAGCAGAAACTGCATACTGAGTTTTTGTAACTTTTTTGTTTACTTTGTTGAAATTTTAGGATTACATTATGATTATAAAGGAGACAGACCTTCAAACAGTGCCAGAACAGTAACGGTAGTGTTTAAATTACACGCCTTGTTTAATCAGCAAATTTCTTGGACTTTCAGTCAAAAGATAGTTTTTGAGTGATGTTATGTATGCTTACATGTTTTTATATTTTTTTTGTCACAGAGTTCTCCAAAATAAGTATTGAGTATTTCATACCAAGAAAGGAAATGGAGCTTTTTTGTTTGCTGCTGGTAAACAATAAACATGCTCTTTAAGTTTCATACTACTGCTTGAACAAATAAGCACATACTGCTTCACGATGAAAAACCCCCAAAGCTTCCAGGTCACAGCTGATGAGAGAGGTCTCATTTTTATCTGAGAACAGATTGATCGCAGTGGCCAGCTCTGCTATAGTTTGGTTATTACCCATCAGCTGATCGATACTGTACAAATAGGAAAAAAAAAAAAAAACCCAGGTCAAGGCAGAAGGGAAGCTCGCTTTTCCAGGTAAGCCTTAACTGAAGTGGCTCCTGCATCTCAAACAGAAATGTTTTTGCATTCATCTTTGGTCTGCAGTGGATGGACAAAAGGGGAGAATTTGAAAAGCTGAGAATCGGCGACGGAAAAGCCATTGACTTTTAATGAAGGTTAGGGGCAGATGCTTTCATTGTGCATCAGAAACTTCCCTCCTCTTTCTCAGTTGTCCAAGCTGCTGATGGTGGATGAGATGTGCTTGTGCTGCTTTCTGAACTCCTTTAGGAACAAAAATTGTCTTGTGTTATTCTGTTTGCTATCTTGCCTGAGCTGAAACACATCTCCTTTACTTTTTGCCATCAAGAGAAGTCTGCAATCACACACATCTGTCCTTCTCTGCTGTGTGCTGCAGAGCCATGTCTCTCTATAGTAAAGCCACTTGAGACATAAAAGCATTGAGAATGTACTGTTTCATTACTTCATGCTGGAGCCCTGGTCAGAGCTAAGGGTTTTCTGGGGATGTCTTGTTCTGTTGTGTGGGAGAAACTTTGTATGTTGACCTGCAGATGTTGCAAAGGTCTCTTAAAAACAATGTTGGAAATGCATTCCATGCACTGCATATGGATGTGCTTACAGGAGAAGTAGTTTAGTTTAAAATGCCTCATTCCCTGAATGACTGAAAAAGCCATGTCCCTTTTTATTTTGATAATATGTGAAGATAACTTTCACAATTTATACATTTTACAAAACTGCTAGTCCAACCTTTGAAAAAATGCTGCTAGCATGCAGAAGCATTTTGTATTGTTTAAAACATTTGGATCTTCCTCTCCAGGCATGCTTTTCCCGTGATGAGGGAATCTGCTTCCCTGCCAAGGACTGGTCAGCACACACACTTGCATAATTTGCCACAAAGCTGCCCAGGCAGCTTTCCGACTGTTTGTCTGATACTTACAGAGTAAGGTCACAACGTCTGCGTGTGAAGGAGTGGGAATGGAGGAGTATTGATGCCTTGGAAAATAAGAGGGAAAAGCAAAACCTGATTTCTTTTAAGTCTTTAAGAATTCCTGGATACAGCATGGAATTAAACCTAGTTTTAAGTCTCGGTGTTTGTGCTATCCTAATTGTATGCTGGTTCCTCTTTCTCTGTTTCAGTGAATGCACCGTGTATTGTGCTATAATCTCTGAGAATTTAGGACTTCAAAATTACTTTTGATATGCGTTTGGGGAACTTCATATTTTGTGTGGTTATTTTAAGTATAGCATTTGGCTTTAAAGCATGAAACGACATGGAACTATTATAATTCAACTGTGGGGAGTTTGCAGCAAGTACCTGTGTTTTTTGAGCTATTTTAGGAGTTGAGAAGGAGATGCAGCTCTACACAATCATCACTTCTTTTGAAAAAGGACTTTGGATGCATTATGGATGAATCTAGAGACAAAGTGCTTTTTAAAAAGTTTATCTTGCATAGTCACGCTTTATATGAATGTACAATCTATACTTCTTATAGTGAGTAGGCTGTTGTCTACCCTTTTGCTTGTGGCTTTCCTCCCCAGTTCAATAATAGACATCTTTATTATGCATATATAAAATGATGAATGATCACTTTATAAAACTCTGTTAATATAGTGTTGGAATGTACTGGAAGTGATGTAGGCTTGCAGATTATCTTGAATTGGGTTTCACAAGTCTGTCTTGCCTGAAATGATATTTGCTGAAGCTCCTCTTCCACTGGACTGTGTGTAAAAAAGGGCGTTCTTGCAAGTCCATCTCTGTCTATCCCGTGTATAGATTTTGTTTTACCATACCATCTCAGAAAACTCAGTATCTCCAGAAGCTAACTTACTTTCTATAACTTCATGAAGTAATCTGCATCGGTAGTTGTTCTTCCTAAAGGTTAGAATGTATTTTTATAACCTGAACATTGACTATTGGAAAACTAAGCTGAGGTCTCTGTTTTTGACTATTAATATTACATCCTTCAGCTGTTCTGTCTGCGTCTTTATAGTTATGTAACTTTATTTTTGGTTTAATCTTTTCATTATATAAACTTTTGTCATTTTTAAGAACAGTTTGTGAAAGCAGAAGTTGGAAGAAACTAGGCTTGGATGCTTCTGGAAAAACTGAACGTAAGGGCAGAATTATGGTAATACTTTTATCACTGATCTTAAAAAAAGATTTGGAAGGGAGGAGACAGGCAATGGTTTCAAACACCTGAGCAATGTTTTTCTGACTATAACCAGAAGAGACTTTATGCTGAAAATGGGCAATAACCTCATGTTTTATCCTCATTATCTGTGACTTATGTAACGTTTGCCCAAAACTGAAGCTGTTTTCTGAGTGTTTTGATAACTGAGAATGTGACAGAAGGTTATTAAAAAGTAGAGATCTTGAAAGTCTCCAGAATAATTAAAATGCATAAACCACAAGTAAGAAGCAGATGGCAGGCAAGTGGTTGAATTAAACCAATAGCTTGTTAAATACGTAACCTTAACAGCTAATGTACTGACATGGCAGTCTGTGCTACAATGCTGACCAGCGTTGTTCTAACAACGGCAAGAGCTAAAATATAGCTTTAGAGTCTAATTTATGGAAAAATACAAGTCGTTAATTTAGAGGGGTTTAGGTTTGATGTCATCCTCCCTCCATCCATTCACATGGGATTTGTTTTTCAGGGTAGTGTTTTGCCAACTGTAACATAGGCAGGAGAAGAGAGAGGAGTCAGTGCCTCTTGCTTGTTGATATTTAAAGCAATAAAATGAAAATAGGTTTATCAGGAGAATTTCAGTAAAGATGGATGAGGCTCAAGTCATGTTTGTTGCTTTGTGAATAGAAGAATTGTTGTTTAGGGGACTTTAGCTGGAGTGTAGCTGCGGAAGGGGTTCTTGTATGTTTTGTACTATGGAGCTTGCTTTAAGTTCATCCTCATAATTTGCTTTCTGTTAACTGGTGAAGTGTGGATTTGCAGGATTGGGAGAGGGACCCCTAAGAAGACTTTAGACTGAGGCTTTTTTTGCTGCCTTTGTGCCTGCTTGGTTATAGAACCTATGTTCTCATATGTTTGGAAATCAAACTACTTCTTATAATAAGGCAATGAAATACGTTCAGTTGCATATGCTAGGCTGTATTGCTTTAGGGTTTCTTTTGGTTTTAGACTGCACAGTAGTTTTGCCTTCTCAAAGATGCTTTTTATATTTCTTTTCTTTCTGAAACTGGTCTAAAGGAAGGCCTGCTTCCAGCAGTGATATCTGGTACATTAATCAATTACTATTACAGCACTTGTGATCTGATAACTGCTCCTTGTTTCCCCAATAATCAACATGCAAACGTGATAATTTATGTGTACTTGTGAGAAGGAGAAATGGATTTTTTTGCTAATTCTTCTGTTCAAACTATAGAACAAAAAGTGTAGTGGTATTAGAACCATTAACGGTGTACTATTGTCATAGTAACAAGGACACCTGAGATAATGCAAGTCTAATCTGATTTTTTTTTTTTAATAGAAATGGTTTAATAGAGTATTATCTACTTCTTACTTACCTCTGTACCTTATTTACTTACTGTCTGAGAAAGTGTGTTTGCTTAGCACAACCTCTGTACCCCAATGCTGCTTCTTTCTACCTGTGAAGACTTCTGGTATCCTCCTCATGCTGTGTTGTGGTTTTGATCCTGTACCATCTTCAGGACAGATGCTGCACTCATTTTCATGTATGTGACTTTTTCAGCGTGAGTGTAAAGAAGGGGAGGAGTAAAGGATTGTGTCTTGCCATGGGTGAATTTGTCTGTGTGCAGATAAGCATTAACTTTCTCACTTTTCTTTTCTCATTTCAGTCACTTCATTAAGAAAAAGAAAATAAAATATCTCCTAAAGAAGTACTGTAGGTTTTCCTGAAGTTATTTAACTTTTTATTTGTTGGTAGTAACTTTAGCTCAGTGGAATTCCTTGGAATGATCCCTTGGTGTTGTTGAGTGTCATAATTAATAGGATTTCTCTGGAAGTGAGACAGGTAGCTAGGGTTTTGGAAGCAGAAATCCTTTGTAGAGGAGAAGTTAATGAGACGGAGACAAGGAGAAACGCAGTAGTCGAAGCATCCACTGTCGTTCTTATCAGTTTTCTTTGTGCTAGAGCTACTCTGTGTTTCATCTCCATTTCAGGCTGCTGCACTAAAACAAAAGAAAAATGTGATTTCAATCCCAGCCTCCCTTGTGTTTGTCTCTTCTTAGGGAAAGTGAGGAACAGTTGTCTGGTCACTTACTCTGGAGAGGGACTGCCCAAAATTTGTTTTCTGTCCAAGCAATGCAGTTTAATCCAAAGAGTTATCTGGGTGGAATGGTAATTTTTAAGACCTTTTCTTTTTTCCTTTAAAGTTAGTATGATTTAATAAACAACTTAATATTTCCAAATGAGAACAGAATTCATGAATACACATGCCTGTACTTGTCTTAGTCAGATCTGATCTTTTCAAATTCAGACTCAGTGCTTTTGCAAGAAATCAACAACAGAAATGTTTGAATAATTTAAAACCATCTTTAAAGCAATATGTATTTTGATAATTTCCAAATTTGTGTAGCAAGGCAAGATCATTCTCTTACAACTGTAATGTGGAAGCCTAGTAGGATATCAAGGTACCGTATGTAATGTGTGTTAACAGAGAGATAGCATCAGGTAGTGTTTTTGTTATGACAGTATTAAAAATTACGTAAATATTTCCTGTTCTCTCTAACGGAAACTCATGTTTTTCCTTTCCTCATGATGGTAATGCTCAACTATTCATTAGGATATCACTGCCAGATATTTTGAATAAATTGTTTTTCTTGAGAATGAAAATATTATTAACAAATTCGAGAGTGTATTCAGTTATGCCAGATATGCAAGTAAGAAATGTGAATATGCATAAATAATTTCCCTTGGATTGCTAATGAAGTTGACAGGGAAGAAAACAAATGGCATGCATTTTTATTCACTAAACTCTATTTAATTGAAGAATTACTTAAAACTTCTGATATAGTGACTACTTCTTGAACCTTATCTTTTTATCGGTCTCTTCTAAACTGCATGTAACTCTTTCCCTGGCCTTTCTAAGCATTATGCATGATCTGAATCCAGGCACGTGGGCTCCAGTTTATGCTGAATGTGTTCTTCTGATGTTCTCTGCTTTTGGCCATATGGGCATCTTTATTTTTCTTTCGTGAATCTACTAAGAAACCTTAACGCTTATTGTAAACAACAACACTTGCTTTTTTTTTTCTAAATGCATTTGTTTTAATGTCTCTAAAGATACTAAAATCCAGGCAAAGGCAGTGGAAAAAAAGGTTATCACTATGAATTAAGTTGAAATAAGCCCAGTAGTCCTAGCCACTTGTCTTGGGAAACACTGGAAATTTCCCTCTTGGAGTTGGGAAGGAGATTCAATAGCTTATTTTATCTTAATATACTAAGAAAAGTGTCTATTGGGATTTCAAACATAAATACCTTGGTATAGTGGCACTGTACTGAGCTTATTTGAAGGCTGCATACAGACAAGGTTTTCTTTTTCATTCATAGATCTAGAGATTTTTTCTTGGTCTTTTTTCCTCAGTGCAGAAATTATGAAGTGATATGTTTACATATGGCCAACTTTGCATTGGAATATTGAGGAGAAAAACCTTTTAAGACTGAATTTACGTTTGAGATTACAGTGTGGTGAAGAGGAATGGGAGTAGTGGTAGAACTTGGTCTTTTTAATGACAGTTTTTCTCGTAGCTGCTTTGTGCTTAGACATTTTAGCTTGATTAAAATAAAGCTCAGGGTACACCTTGGTTCTCCTTGAATCTCCTACTGTGCTTCTGGAAAGGTTTTATTAACTAAAGTTTGGTTAGCTGATAACAGCAAAATGGAGCTTCCAGGTCTGAATTAGGCTGTGAGCTGAGACTGTCCTTTGCTGGTTTGCATCAGTAGCAAGCCTCAGGATGAAGTTCCATGTAGCCTTGACTGTGGTTTGGCTTTGTCAGATTTTACTTACCTCTATGTATTTTAACTATTTCATATAAGTAATCAAATTCTTTTGAGCTACCTGTGTTTTGAATTCCTAGTGTTAGGAATTTGCCATGGTAGCTTTATTCTTAAAATACGCATTTATAAGATTGACAACCTGGAGAGTCATCCGTAAAAGAGAGGAGGAGAGTGAAGATAGGCTGTGGGTATAATGAAGCTGGGTTGCACATTTGCTACTTTTTGAGGAATGTCCCTGTGATGAGAGGTTATAGTTTGGACATTGTAATAAATTTCAGAGAGAAAAAAATGTCAGTTGGGTCATAGGGAAGATGCTGGATCTTTTTTCTAAGCAAAACAGTTGTTAGAGCTGAGCTCAGTAATGCATCTCAAAATGCAACATATGCTGCCTGCCTCAGCTCCGAGCTTAGGCATGGCCTGACCTCATAAAGCTTCTGCCTCTAAAGAAGCAAGGAAGGCTGAGGATGTCTGCATTGTCTACTTTGAATAGCAAGTTATTCAATGCACCCATTTATAATTCTGGAGTGTTTTGTAGTAATGAAGTTGAAACTACATTGTGGATCGAAATTTGCAACAAACTGCTGCTGTTATGTGGGAGGAAATTCAAATGCAAGACTTGGGTTTCATTCATTCATCAGTTAAACTCTTACAGGATTGAGCTCTTGCTGGGTTCAACAGATGAGATGACCACTAGCCAGGTCTTCATGGGCTGTAGCCACAAGTGAAGTTTTGTGTATTGTAAGTTATTGTGAGTTACTTCCAAATCACTTGCTAGACTTCTTGTGAGTCACCAGGTTTTTAAATGAGCCTTGAAATAGGGCAGTGCTGAAGCATCTTATGGGATAGGTTTATAATCAATTGATAATTTAATGTAGCAACTTAACTACTTGTCTCTGATTTAGTTTTTTCCAGATGTTTAGTTTTAATGGAAGTCTCTTTAGAGACTTGCATCTGGGGAAAGCATTTAGGGTGAGTTTGGATGCAAGTAAAGCAATGCTCACTTAGTCATTACCTTCCATGTCATCCCAGGTAATCCTGAGATTTGCACAGGTTATACATATTTACATATACACACATATAAATAACAGGAAAAACCCAACTTTTAATGTGTTGATTTTTGAAACAAAGCAAGAAAACAACCCACAGCTGTTACTAGCATGTGGTACACGTGGTTTATACTGGCAACTTCTTTGTGCATTTGGAAAAGTGAAGTGGTTGTTGTAAGTGATGTATGCAGTGGTCAGCTTTGGAATTGGTCAGGTTGCCTAAATATGGCTAAGCTTGACCCTGTGTTAGGGTAGGACCTAGCCTGTAAAGCAGGAAAGCTCATCTGAAATACTGCAAATAGGTTGCAAATGAAAACAAAAGCTGTTGAGTTTTCTTTTGCTGAGAACTAATAGTTTAACGTGCTTGTCAGGTCCCTATGTTAGAGGCATGTGAGCTGCTCATTTTGTAGCCTGGATGAGAGCAGGCAGCAGCCAGGGCAGATAATGTATTTGCAAGACACTTGGCCTGGGCCTTTGACAGTCACTTCAGGAGAATTTTTCTTTTCTTGTGTTGACTCTATTCAGATGAAAGATTGAAAATCGTTATGCTAGTACCTCACCAAGCTTTTGCTTTTGTAGAACACTGTAGAATTGTAGGACAAGTTACATGCATTTTCTGTCCATATGCAAATACGTACAAAAAAAACCAACCCAACCAACCAAATAAAAACCCTTGCGGTATTTATTATCAGTCCGAGATGATTGAGCTGCTGTTTCTTCAGTTTGTGTGGCAAAGTGATTTTAGTTGCATGTGTTTTTCATTCTAGGAGAATACATGTAAGGACTTGTAAATGATAGTGCCCAAATACAAAAAGTAGCAGAAATACTCTGCAGAATTCCTATCCCAATGGGAGAAGCAATGCACTTCAGGATATGTTTAAAGGGTTAATAAAAAAATGTATTTTTTAAAAGCTTTATGTTAAAAAGAATATTTGTCCATATGTTTTAGATAGGCTATCTCTATTTTTGTAGAAAACTGATATTAAATAGAAATTCAAGCCTTGCCGCTTTCTTAACAAAAGACACTTGTGGTGCAGAGCTCTGAGGTCCCAGGACGGTTCCATTACTGTAATTCCACAGCGTGAGCTTTAAACGGATCTGGAGATTTTAATGGATCACATGGAAAGTAAATCTCTTTGTACCTGCCTTAAGCCATATGTTACTGATACAAGATGTTGAGCTGCCTATCTCTTTCACCCAGAAGCAGCTGTGCGATTCCATAAGGGTTGGTTTTTTTGAACTGTAAAGGGAAGTTTCAGATTCCATTCTTTTCCCCCATTATAGATGATCTCGTACTTTTATTTCAATTGTGTAATTTTATAGATTTTTCCAGGAGAGGTTATTTTTTGATACATTTCTAAATCTAATGATGCTTTTAAAATTGCTCTGTGACTTTTAACGTAGTTACTTCATTCTTTCACTTCTGTATGACTTTCCTGTTGATCAAGTTTTTGTTCGTACTGTTTTAATAGCATGCACTAAATCTATTTTCTACCATTTGATATTGCTGAATATCGATGCAAAGCAAAATTAAACATTAAGTTTAAATAATGGACTTTTTTCATATTCCTTGTTTTATTGTTTTCTAATATAATTATAATCAGTGAATATTGTAAACAATTCATATAAGTGTGAGACAAATAAAACAAGATTGAAATATTATGCATGATAGGACACACAGACTGTTAATGCCTAAGGTGCAATTTATTTTTAATAAACTTACAATTCCCATTTGCAACTTTAACCAGTCGTCTGAATGCTGCTCATGTTTTGCTTCTCAGAATTCATACTTATTACTTCACAGTTCCTTCAGAGGCACCTTTAATCACTGGTTGAACTTACACCCTGGAAATCTGAGATTGATGTTCTCCCTCAATAACCAGGACTTTCTGTACTAGCAATTCCTGAAAAATATATTTATGGCCAGTAATTAGTAAATCTTCAGGAGTGGAGGAAGGCGTCTTCCATCTGGAGTATCTTGGTAGTAGTTGTTTACAAAGAAGTGGTAGGGGGCTTACAGCAGTTACTTGTCACTCTTCTCATGTTCTTTCTTTTTAGTGTCAGAGGAAGAGTTTATTTAAAAATTAGCAGAACTGAAAAGGCAAATAAATCGTGAATGCTGGTTTAGAGATAAAAAGCAGTTAATGAAGGTCACCTGATCCTTCAGGATGGAGTTATTTCACCCAAATATGTGAAAGTATTTTGGTATCATTTGGTATGACTTCTGTTACAGGGAATAATGTCCAGGAGCTTTCATTTCTAGAGAAGTCTTAAATTTCTTTTAGCATTTAGCAGTATAAACCTTAGCCTTTTAAAAAGAAAATGCATGCACTTATTGCTCCTTTCAGCGAGACACAAATTATATGCAGTATTACCAATAAAGTTTATATAAATACTTTGTACTCATTGTCTTAGGTTTAATGAGCTCAGCTAATTATACCATGTCATAACTAACCAAGTAATAACAAAATGGATTTTTTTGTTCTCCTGCAAGATATTCTGGGCTTATAGTTCTGAGATATAATATATCCATGTAATTACACAATGTTGTAGTTCAGCAAGTCATTGCAGAGTATTTAGATTGTAAGTAGTGTTGCAAGAGTGTACCACTTTTCATCCACTTTGTCCACACTTGCATGTCTGCCCTCTGATTTCCGAGGAGAAGCCTTGTTGACTTAAAACAGAGTTGCTGAACTTCAGTTGTCTGCTGGAGGAAAAGAAACATTTCTCAATTTCACATTTTTATTTCTTCTTTTATTTAAATGAGCCAAAGACATTTTGTTTCTCTAATAATGTGTGTGTTCTGCGGATAAAATTGTGTGGTTGGAATTTGCCGCAGTTTGAACTGTTCAAGTTGGCCTTCTGCTTCTTTTATAGGCAGTGCAGCAAGAGGGCATCTCCAAAAGGCAATCCAACCTTTCCTAAAATAGGTGCCTCTCAGCTGTAATAGATTCTCTCAGAGTTACTGATGTCTCTCCATTCCTTGTGGACAGAGATGGAAAGTGCTTAACCTAAGAAGATGACCTTTGTCTTGATCCAAATACATTAAATGTAGCTTCTCTGACTTCTTCTTCACCTTTAATGGAAATTTGCAATAACTGTCTGTTTCAGACTGTTATTTCCATTTGATTGAACTGGTCTTTAGTGGATGTTTCTACCTGTTTACATCAAGATAACATGAGCAGCCTTTGAACCTCGATATTTTAACAACTTGCTTTCCATCACACGCTCTGAGCATCTGGAGGGTAACGGGAGTGTCCCCATATAAACCATGTAGTCTTGGCTGAACGGATATGAAACAGTAGAAGAGAGGCTCAGCCACAGATGTGGCTGGTGGCAACCAGGGAAGCTGGCTGACACAGCAGGAGTTTGAAGACCTCAGGTCCATGTTATCATAAGGATTGCGGAGGGGGTTGGTTCTTTATCTGGAAGTCTCAGTCAATGTGCCTTGTGCTGTTGCAGTTGGGACAAATATTTGATTGTCACCCTGGTAATGTGCTGTCAGTAGTTTTGTTCCTAGCTCTGTCTGAGCCAACTTAGCTCTTGTGATTGCTAGCATAAAAGTCTTTTTTTCTGTAGCTTAGATTAAGCTTAATGATTTTGTCATCTTTACTGTTGCTTTCCTGTAAGCAGGAAGTAAAAGAAAAAAAAAAAAAACACAGTACCCTGTAAAATAACATCTTTATTTTCTGTTAAATAAAAGATTTCATGGGGCAGGCAAGGCTATTTAGAATATATCACAGAATATATTGTGGAGAAAGAAAACCCACCAGATATGTAGTTTTAGAACCATAATTTGACCAGCAATGGGTTCCTTTCAGATGCTGATTGATTAATATCAGTTTGAAGTATAAAACAAAGTAAAAATTGCTTCCTTTTTCACGTTTTTTTGTGAAGTGTTTTAGGTTTAAATTTTTGTACTGAATATATTCCTTCTTGAATGAGATAAAATTGTCAAGCCAAAGGGCAAGTTGGCCATTATACTTGTCTCTTTAATCAGCTGAAGAAGGCTTAATTTTACCAGCAGTGTAATTTGCATGGTTCCTCCTCCACACACCTTCTTGAAGAGTTGGCAGAATATAAATGACAGATACTCTGCAAATAGGTACCTGGTGTTTCGCATCATTAGAACTAATGCTGCTGCTGCCATGATGTTACAAAAATGCCTGCAATGCATCTGTTTTCCTAGGTCTGAAACCCAGATGTTAATTTACAGTCTACCATCTGTTTGGTTTTCGTGGGTTTGTCAAGTTACAGGTCAAAATTATGACTTGTTCGCTGTCAAGAGAATGCCAGTATTTGTAACACCCATATCTTACGCAGAGCACTTGTCTGTAGCTGCTGTTTAACTTGCAGTTGTGCCTTAACTTGCTAGACAATATGCATACATAGAATGAATGTCCTTTAATAGTATGCGACCCTTCTTGTGTGTGTACGCTCTTTGATTAGGCTGTGCAGCTCTGAATTTAATTCTTTCTGAGCCTGTGGAGTAAGTATGGTAATGCTGGGAAGCAGACGATGACCTTCTTGTCTTGCAGAAGTGTTGGAACTCCTCCTTGATGCAGCAATCAAAAGCCAGGTGTAATCTTGATTCTACAACTGTAGTAAATGTCGAGTTTACTGCTTAGTGAAAACATTTTCAGTTTATTAACTATGGAATTGTAAACTATGGTTCTGTGACAGCCAAAGTAAATGTCAGTCTTTCACTTTGAAAGGTGGCTGAATGATGACTGCTAACAAATACATGAGTATGATTTTTTTTCCTAAAAGCCTGCTTTTGAATTAATGTGAAATTAGTGACGTGCAGCCTTACTTAGAAACTCATTATAGTTCCAGTCATTATCTAACACTTGAAAAGATAAGTACACTTAATCTCTTCTGTGACCTATGTTGATAGGGTGGGTTTTTTTCCCTCCTAGTTTTTTTTTTTTTTTTTTGGCATGGTCACATGAAAAAGTAGTGAAGCAGGGGGATGAAGATTGGAAAACCAGATGCCTCTGTGCTAGTGTTTTTGCCCTGAGGACAATGTAGGAGTTCATGCTGCTCCAGAAGCAGACACGCGGGCACATGAGCAAAGCAGTGCATATGCACAACTAATAGGAATAGTAACAGCTCCTTTAATTTGGCTTGTGAGGAAGTCCTCACTGTAATTTATCATGCCTGCATTGCAATCATTCCTGTTGCTGAAGTTCTTTAAGGCTGTAAAGCAGCAGCTGAGGATGCTCGCCACTGACAGGCAAGTGCCTTTGTCTGCTCCATTTTACACTTGGTATCAAGCATTGCACTATACACTTTTTAAGAAGTAAGCTACTTCACTTTTGCAAGATTTGTGTTTAAATGATTCTATTTCTGTAATGTAGTGCCACAATAACAAATACACTGCATTATAAAAACATTGGGTTATAAACACTGTGGGTAGTTAAATATACTTTAGTTCTTCATTTAGCTTCCAGTAACTTGAATTTGTGACATGTCTCTTTTTAAGTATATTCCTTTCTTTTTTTCTGGCCAGAAATATGTTCAGATATTTTAACTTAGTTTCCTCCTTAAACTAGAGTTTATATTTTAACCATTCTTCTGAAATGGATGTTATTCTCACGTTGAAACCCTCAGGAGCAGTCACTGCTGCTGGGCGCTTTCAACAAATCTTTGTACCATTGACTCAATTTATATGTGTTGATGCTGTGAATGGTTGCATAATTTTTCCCCCTTTCATTAAAACGCTTCAGATGTAGTGTTACCAAACAAATGAAATTATGTAAGAGAATTTTTTGCATGTAATTTTTTATAGAAAAGGAGGGGAAAAAAACATTAGGGCATTAGCACGTCTCTAATATTGCAGAATGGAAGAATGGGTTGCAATGACTTCTGAAAACACAAAAAACCCTTTCTATATCTCTGCTTATTGGCAGCCCTGACTTAATTGCTATTTCCAGATTATTAGGCATCTGTGATCAGATCATCTGTGATGCTTTCAGTTACCTCTGTTAAACAACTGTGTGCACTTGCAAATTCAAATAAGATTAATAAGTTCTTCAAATAATTTACACTTTCCTGCAGTGTTGCAAAAGAACATGAGGTTTCTGTTGTGGCTTTTATTTTTCTCTCCTGCTGTGTACGCAGTGTATATTGCATTAAGTGTAAGCAACACTTGTTTAGAAAACTGAAAAACCCCAAACTGTGGAACTGGGAAAAATTATCCAAAGAAATGAGAAGCTTGGAGCAAGGAATACTTTTTCTTCTGCCAATTTAGCTCTGCTCTGAAACATAACCACTCAGTGCTGGATGGCAGTGCTCTTTCACTTGTTCAGGGTTTCAGGGTGTGGACAGTGGTGGTGAAGAATCCAAGATGATGGAAGGCTTCCCTCTTTCTGCTTCCCCTGGCTCCAGTTGTTTAATTTCCCTCACCCTGGATCCTATGGGTCTTAATCTGCTGGTTTCTACTGGTGTGTATCTGTGTATTGGCAAGCCTGATACATGTAACCTTTTCCATACCTTGTCATGGCCAAGTTTTTGGTCTTATATTAAAAGATTGTAAAGGTGGCTTGTGTAAACTTTAAGTTAATTTGTACACAATAGGCATTTGTTCCAAATAGTAAAAAAACCTCATTTGAATGTTGTTTTTTTTTAACCTGCTCCTTGTCCATAACTAACTTTTGCTTATTTTCAAAAGCTACCCAACAAAAGATAAACCTTAGAGGATATGAGGAGTCAGGACTTAAGAATTATAGTGGAAGAAGCACTTCACCTTGTTTGGGCCCACCACTAATTTATATGGGATTTGGTATTGGACATGAAATAGGAATTAGTTAGCTTCTTGTTTTATATTTTGGTGCCTTTAATGGTGTTTTCCTTTATCGTGATAACTTTTACAAGTTGAGTTCAGGTTGGTTTGGATACTTTTTTTCTTAGTGCTATAATAAAACCAGTTCTCTTCTTATGTATCTTACTTTGCCAAGTAAGCAGAAAAAGCCAATTATTTTCAGAGCAGACGGCTTTCCCCTTGATGAGCATGAGCATAAGCCATCATCAATAGCTGGTAGAGCTTTTCACTGGAGATTGTGGCACTTACAAAACTTTGAAGCAATGTGTATTTTTAGGCAAAAAACGTTCTTTTAGGCAAAACCCTACCCTTTTCTAAGAACTCTTTCTGATGTTCCAAACAGTGCTGCTACCAGCCAGGCAACCGTGGTAATAATCCTCTTTGCTGAACCTTCTTCAGACAGAATTTGCATTCAGAAAACCTGTTTGCTGGTTGTAGTGCGTCATAGTTAGATGGTTTGTAGGAACTGGATAAATAGTCCTGTCAGTGATTGAACGCTGAGCAAGGAAGAGGAATCCCAGATTAGATAATGTTTGAGCTTTGATTAAGTAATATTAGTGAGTGTGTTTTCTTTAAGTTTCTTCAATTTCCCCTGTTATTTCTTCAAAGTATTGGTGACTAAATCACAATCATTATGAAAATGTTTTGTTTGTGTGTTGATAGAAATATAAAAGGAGTCATTGTTTTTGCATAAAAGCAGATGGTACTGTTTGATGCCAGAGAACTTGGTGCCAAAGAGAAGTTCCAGCAAATCATACTGAACAAGAACAGTAGGGGAGAGAAAGAATGATTCATAGCAATAAAGAAGTTGAAATAGTAATAAAAAGGAAAGGCAAGTCTCCCAAACTTGGGTTTAGAAAGTTTCAGGCAGGGGCATTCCACACGGTACGGTGACCCTGATGTCCATGTCATACCTCACCAGTATTCAGCTTCTGTTGAGTTCCCATAGGAAGTCCATTTAATGCCCATATATAGGTGGATGTAGTATTTGTTTTTCTTTGAAGGAGATAGGACTACGGAGTATTAAAAACTCCGTAGACAAACTGTTTGAGTTTTAGGGACACGGTTTACATATGGTGATGCCGAATGTGATTACAGGTCTATGTGATTTGCTGTGGCCTGTTAAGAAGCACGTTGCTCTTCCCCAATGTTTCTTAGAGTTCTTACAGACAGGTACAAGAAAGGTTGAATGTAGTGGGTGTCTTGATGGGGGCGGGTGGGAAGGTTACAGAAGTTGGAATAGAATTTTATCAGAATCCCTGAAGACTCAATGAGGTGAGGTATTCACAAGATTTGACAGAATAATCCCACGTAGGGTAGGCGCTAGCAAAGCCCTTAAGTGCCACATCTAGGGAATGTGACAAAACATGGCAGATTTCTAATGGTCTATAAAAATAGAGCCTGAGAGGCAGTGCGTGCTGGTGGCTGGATCAGTGAATTTCTCCTCCCTTAATAACGGCGCCCTGAAGGCACCGTTCAGCTTAGTTTCAAAATGGTTGTGATCATTAAAGGCAAAAAGCTGCTTCGAAAGAATATTGAAATTTAGGATGCTCTATTTCAAAACAAGAAAAGAAATTACAAGGCGGGAGCAAACAAGTTGGGATGTGCGGTACCAGGTTGTAATTCTTCTCCCTTTCGAAACAGCCCATTATATGGCTTTTCAAATGCAGCCTAATAGCTCACAATTTCATGTAAAGCGTCAGTCAATAAAGAATACTTTGATGATAATGAAATTATTATCTTACTAAAATTGAAAAATATGTGAGGGAAAGTTATATTCTGAAGGAAATTCATTTTGAAAAAACAGTTCACTGCATTGTGCAATAGGTGATGTTACACATGCAATACATGTGCTAAAACACTGAATTTAGCATGAAATACTTGTGTAACAAATGAGTAGAATAGAATGGAACTCTTAAGGGGAAGAGTAAGCTAAATCAGTGACACACAGATGATAGCTTGTGGAGTGTTTACCGTAGAGTTAATTATTTGTGTGTGCATATATAATAAATTAAATAAATGGCTGTAATAACTAGAAATGGTAGGATGAGTGTGAATCTCAGGCAATTGTATTGCAATATAAGTGTGTAAATTTTAAAGAATGTTTAACAAAAGGTCAGTGTTTTGTTCATTTTCCCACAAAGCATACCAGTACTAATTAGGATAGTGAACTTGCAGGGAATTGCCTATATGATATTAGTATTCATGTTTAGGGCAGTACTGGAAATCTGTAATTGCTGTTTTCTTATTAAGTCAAATTAGTATATGACTTCCGTAATTTGAAAAGTAGTAGCCCTTTCTACCACATGCAACTTCTGTTGCATATCTAATTAGCAGTAAGGATAGATGGATTTCAGGTTTTTTTCTTAGCAAACATTGTTGTATTTTCTGAAATAAGTGCAAATAATTTTTTCTAATACAGATGTTAAAATTTTCTTAGACTGCATTCATGCCTTACAGACAATGAAAGTTTGGTTTCGAGCTAATTAATTGGGAAAATAATGATCGGTTGACTAGTTGGAACTGTTGCCTGTTGTATCCATAGGGTACCAAAATTACCAGCAGCTCATTGCAGCACTTCCCCTTTGTGAGAGCACACATTGAATGATCTCAATTAAGCAAGGCATTTTGATAATGCTTATTATATAAGCATTGTCAAAGCCATGTGTGCAATAGCTTATTTTTACTGTCATGTCTGTTACTGTTCTAAATTAATAAATTTTCTGAAATGAGCTTTTAATGTGCAAATAATGCACGATAGTCACGTCTGACACTGATCCTGTGGCTGCTTGTGCATCCTTAACTGGGAATACTACCCCTAGGGATGACTCAGAAATTGAAGAAAAATAAATAAATATTATAAATAGAATGACCAGGCAAGTGCTTCCGCCCCGGCACTGGTGAGACTGCAATTCTAATACTGCGTTCAGTCTTAGGCCCCTCGCTGCAAGCGAGGCTCTGGAGTGTGTCCAGAGAAGGGTAACACAGCTGGTGAAGAGGCTGGAGAACAAGTCTTATAAGGAACAGTTGTTGGAACTGGGATTGTTTAGCCTTGAGAAGAGGAGGCTTAGTAGACCTTATCACTGTCTGCAACTACCTGAAAGGAGGTTGTAGCGAGGTGGATTCTGGTCTCTTCATTCAAGTGGATTGGTAATAGGGGAAGAGGGGATGGTCTCAAGCTGTGGCAGAGGAGGTTCAGATTGGACATGAGGAAAAATTTCTTCATCGAAAGGGTTATCAAACACAGGAACAGGCTGCCCAGGGAGGTAATGGAGTCAGCATCCCTGGAGGTGTTTAAAAGATGGGGAGATGATTTAGTAGTAGATGTGTGCAGTTGGTTTTGATGATCTGAAAGGTCTTTTCCTATCTGGGGATTCTATGATTCTATGAAAACCATCCTAGAAACCTGTGATCTTTCAACTTTCTAAGCAATTTTATTGGAATTACTATTTCATGTCATTTAACATTCTAGGCAGAAGCACCTGGAGTTTATTTGAGCTTATTTGATATATCCTGAACCCTTAAACATGAGAGAGATGTTGATTCTGTGTATGCTTGCTTTGAGATTTATGTAAATGTCTGTTTGTTCTACTGTTTACTGACCAACTTTAAACATTTGTAGAAGTACAGTTCCTAGTACATAAAAGGATGTTAGAATTGAGAGGTCTCTGAGATAAAGGAAGAAGAAGAAACAGCCAAAGTTAATTTGTTCTTTTTTTCCTCTTACTCCAGTAGACTCTAGGCTTGCGTTGAGCTTTAGGTGGCCAAACTTGAAAAGGATGAGTTCTCATAAAAACTTAGTTAAAACTTGTAAAATGTGGATTTTGATTATATGAAAAAAATTTCAATAATGATCTTCACTAAATTGTTTGAACTTGTTCAAAGCTTCTGCTTTTCTATTTACTGGAGGGGCAAAGTCCCTCAAATGTGAAGAGTAGTGATTTTTTTCCTGTTTCATTGTGTCACAAGAGGAAATCTGTGTATTCTGTGCTACATATGTAGCATGTGATGGTCACCAGATTTGTTTTTCACTGACTGCTTTTTATACCTCTCAATGTGCACTGATCAAAAGGAACAAACATAACATCTGTCTTTTAAAAAAACTCAGTAATGGCGTTATCTTGGCTTGGTAAATTTAGTCCATGCATTGCTGGAAGAGTGAAAACAGTTTTCTGATTCTTAATGATCTAAAGTGTCCAGGAATTTCCTCTGATGTGTCCATGCATATCTGCATCCATGCAGATAAGGTAAATATGTTCTTATACCCAGATGTCAGTGTATCTTTCCCTCCTTGTGTCCCCAGATGCCACCTTTACAGCTTTCCTTTTATTTTCCCTTGACTGCACTAACTGATGTTGCTGCCTGTATATGCTTTGAAAGACTGGCAAGATGTTCATCTTCCCAGTCTCTGTAATCTGCACCAACTCACTGATTTGTTGCCAAACATGTAACTAAATACCTTGTTATCTGTGCCTCTGAAGCTGCTGAACAAGCTTGAAAGTTAGTACAGGGAGGAATGATAACAGGTTTGCCCGTTTTACGATCTAATGCTTTTCTATCAATTATAAGTGTAACTATTTGCTATTGTTTTATAAAGTAATGCAGCTTACTCAGGTACAGATATTATTTACCTCCTTGATTTTAGTTTCATGGATCACTGTGCTATTCAAATTCTCTTTTTCTGCTCTTTTCAACTCTGGTTGCAGGTGAATTTTTGAGTAGAGTCTTATTTCAGTTCAGGTTAATACTGATTGCTACCACTCTTATGCAGTATGCTTGCTTCCAAACTGAATAATATGAATAAGATTGTTCCTTAGACCTGCCTTGTATCTCTTGATGCAACCATTTTAAAACAGCTTTTCTTGGTTCTTGAGCTGCCTCGGTCACTGCCTTCCAGTTTTAAACTTGGATTAACTTTAGAGGTTGGGGATCCCAAAGACTACCAGTAGCTACAGTTATAAAAAATGCAGAAGTAACATAGATTTCATATTTTACTTCATATAAAGTAATTACTAATAGTTGTTAGTTCTACATTTAAGAGCATGGTTGATGTTTGTGCAAATGTTTTATGGAGGGAAGACTTATCACAGCTGAAAATATGCAACAAAATGTGTGTTACTAAAAAATCTGATTGTGTGTGTATTGCAGGAAGATGAGATTCTAGAAGGCTTAGTGCTGTAAAGTTCATGATCTATCTTTGTGGTTTCAGGCTTTCACTCATATATTTTGTCATTCATTGGAATTTCTCATTTCTCTCTAATGTTCTGCAATACCTAAGGGAACAGGGCACTGGCTGAGGCCATGGGTTTCGCTCCTGCATAAGAATTTCCATTTAACTTTTCGAGGGTAAAGTTTATCAGATGTTTTTTGTATTCGTTTAGGAAAATTTCTGAGACTTAACATACCAGTTTAATTTCTCCACTATCATCAGATTTAATGGAATCTTTCCTCCTCAGATATTCCTAGAGAATCTGTGTCTTTTTCCCAACAGCTATATCAATTTGTTTATCTCAGGGTCTTGAATCCTTCAAGCTTGCTTGGCTTTCATAGTCACGCCAGCCTATTTCTCAAAGTAGTTAAGCAATTATTTATTTATTTTTTCACTTCAGAGTTAGCTCTAGTCTTCTGAGGGACAAAGTAGAAGAAACAAAGTGAAGGAAAATTGACAATATTGTACAAAACCCTGACTATAAAACAGCTGTGGCATGTTCATGTGTTATGGGATCCCTTGGCTTTTAACTCCTTTATCAAACCGTTGAAGCTGATTTATTACCTATGAGAAGTACTGACTGAGAATGTAAAAATCTGTGGTGTTGTATCTGTAATGCTCTAAAATAGGTGGTTCTGAATAAGTTTATGAATTTACCTTCCCTCCCCTGCCCTGAGGCATTAAAAGATGACAGTATGTCTAATTTCTCTGGGTAGCTCTGTTGGTTAGGTACGCCACAGAATAAAATCCTTAATTTGTTTTCTGTATGATGTATATAATATCTAGTTTGTAGAAATGGGCTTGTCAATTTTGCAGAAATGGATCCAAGATCATCAATTTTATTCTCTCCCATCTGTTAACACAGCTTCATTGTTTACCATGCTGTGTCTAGGAAATACAAATGTAAGAAGCTAAGAAGCTGGTAGAAATCTTAGTCTGACTCAAATGAAAGAAACCTAATTCTATTGAAGGAAATTGAAGTTTAACTCCTGGTATTCCTAATTAATTGTTTATCCAGGAGACTTGTCTGTAGCTGCAGTGAAGAAGAAGACGGGCTAGTCCTCCTTCAAGTCAGTGGTTGACTTACAGTCAAATTGCACACGAGGCTTTTTATCGGTGTTCACGGTGTTGCCTGGCTGCTGTCAGGACTTTACCTCCTCTGGAGCTTGGACCAAATTGCTGCTGGTTTGGTTAAAGGTGGAGTGGGGCGGGAGTGGTGGTGGGGGTGGAATACATCTGTCACAAAATTATAACTTGCTATGTAATGTTGTTGATCCACAGGACACTGTCAGCATTTACAGTCCGTGTTTGCTGGGAGATAAGTAGCAGTCAGACTAAACCTTTTCACCTAAGAGAATAAATGTCTTTGTAGAGCAATACTTCAGAGATTTATAAAGAATTTTAAAATGTTTTTAATGAAAATTCTCAGGAGGTTTCCTTGTACCACTTACTGATGATGAAAACATAATGTAAGAGTGAAGCTAAGCCTCTCAATGTGTGTTTCTTGAGTTATTCTCAAATATCTTCTGTGGCACTTGAGCCCTTAAAAAAAGCTTTCAAATTCATGGCAGTGGTTGAATTTGACAATAAACTGTCTGGTATCTCTGTAATTCCATCTTTCCTAACTTTCCCCTTTCCTTACCCACAACTTTACCATGCAAGCCTTGCTTCCCTCAGGTATCAGACATCACATTATTATGTTCACAGGAAAAGCTAGGAAGCTTTTATGGCTGTTTTCCCACAGTCTGCTGAACATAGGCAGCCTGTGCAACAGTGAGTTACACAGTTTGGCTTTAAATGATTAGTTTTGTTTCATTCTGAAACGTACCTTTCTTTTCGACAGCTTTACATCAATTCCTACTACTAGTTTTTGTGTCTTTTGTACTATTATAAAAACTAATTATTTTTAAAAAATTCTTATTTTTTTAAATGTTCTTATATCCCAGTAACCAAGTGGCCAGTGACTGTAACTGAATAGACTGTATGAAGAGAGCTGGCAGGTCACTGTGATTGGGGTCTCAGCTGTTTTGAGTGAAGCTCATGTATTGTTTATGTCAGCATCTTCTCAACTTCCTAGCAGAGTTCTGGGTTGTAACTGTGGAGGTTTCCACTGTCATGCAGTAATTTTTACAGTAACGCTGGATGTGAGCAGATTAACAAGCATGCTTTTAATCTATTGTATCCTCTCCTTGTTTTTTGTACTCTTCTTCTGTCTTAAACAATTTTCTATTTGACTCTCTTCACTCCCACTCTCGTCTTGCTCTGTATTTATTCCCCTTCATGGTCGTTGTCAGTGACTTCTTCCATTTCCTGCCTTCTAAGTTATTTTAATCGGACTTTTAATTCTCTGTTTCTTTATAATCTGACAATTTATACTTCATATATTCTAAATCTTTCCCAAAATATGTTTGCTAACCTCTTACTGTCACCTGTGCTCCTTTCACTGTTCATAGTGCTTGAACATACTTAAATCCTCTCATGTATATTGGTAGTGCTTTAGATTTTCTGGCTTCATCTTCTGTTTCGCTCTGGTTCCCTGCTGCTCCGCTCCACTTCTCTCTAACAAAGCTCCTCCATAAGATTCAATTGGCTTTTCATGGAAGCTCCCTTCTTGTATTTCTTCCCAAGGGAAGTGGGAGCAGAAACTGAGTCCAGCTTCTTCTGAAACCTCTGTGATTGTAGAAAAATCCTCTTCAGGACTTGCCCTGTACCTCACTTGGTCTGTCAGGTGAAGATTTTATCCAACATTCTCAATGTGGGAAAAGGTGATACCCTTTTCCATGAAGACCTGTTTTGCATTATGAGATATGAAGGTAGGTTGTAGATGGTTTGCATAAAAGCAAAACAAATACTTGAGAAGAATAAATCTACTACTTTTTGTCATCCCTTGCTTTAAGATAGGATAGAAATTACTCGCAGATCTGGATAGATTTTGTGTAATCAAGTTTTAAAGTTCTTTCTCTCCTTTTTCTGCTCTTATTTTTCTTGTGATGTTCCATCACAAATTTTCATTCATGAAAGTCAACCCTGAAGGTTTTGGAGACAGTTATAAGAAGGGGCATGCTGGATTGCAGTCGGCAGAAGTTGTATAACATCTATTTTTTTCTGGACAAGTTGAGATGCATTTAAAACTTATCATTAATGTTTGTTTTATTGATTTTATCCTTATTTCTAAGGGTTTGAGGTCTGTATAGTTGTTTGTTGTTGTTTTGTTTTGTTTTTAAATTAAAGAACTTGTAGGCACATTGGTCTTAGAAGCAGTTTTAGGGTCTGCCAGGCAGAGCTTCAAGGTGGATCTGCACAGACTCTGGTAAATTTTAGAAGGCTATGAAACAGGAAAAATAAGACATGTTTTATTATACTATAAACTGGAATAACTGACTGTTCAGATGGAAGTCAAGTGATAGGGGAAGGTATAAAAGAAATTAAGAGGTTCATACACAACCTCCTTGACTGTTGCATCCTGGCAGATGGATTCATTTTCCCAGCCTTGGTTTCAATTTCTTGCTAACTTTGTTGTGGCCAGCCCTTACCTCCAGATGTGGTGTTCCCTTGTTTTAATGCTCTAGTTTTTAATAAGGATGTGAGAAGGGTTATATTCTGACTGGCTGCAGTGGGATGCTGACTGGAGTGACCATGTGGTAATACATTACCCTGGAATACCCTTTTGAGCCTCCTCTGATGGGTGGTTCAGAGACTGCTTGATAGAAGGTAGTCTCTCTGGTTTTCATATTTGTAATCTTTCTGCTGTGAATTTATCTAGTCCCTTTTTAAGCCGGTTCAAACTGTACTTTAGCTTAACTGTACACCCAGTGTTTTCTTTTGAACTTGCTCCTTACTAGTTTCATTGAACTAATTGTTGCTCTGGAAGAGATGGGAGAGAGCAGTTCTTAGTTTCGTGTGTCCCTATCTCACCCATAAGACCTTCACCTTTGACGGAGGAAATGGGACATCATGCAGAGACCATTGTGACCCGAGTGAGCCAATTTACTGAAGTCCATAACAGATTCTTACATCTTACTCGATTAATACAGCCTATTGTTTAGCAAGCTGATTCGACAATTCTGCTTTAGCAATAAGCAGTCAGTTAGTTACATACATCTTTATACTTTCCCATGAGAAACAGCTATGTGAGCATTCTGACTTACAACTTGATAGACTACGAAGTAACAACTCAAGGACTACCAAGGAAAGTTACCAGTGAGAAACAAGAGGAGCATTAAAGCAGAACAATTGCGTAATGTTATAAAGAGAAACCTTGAGCTTGCGTGAGCCTTTGTATTTGTGGTGTGTGCATGCAAAGCTGTGAGGCCTTATGCTAAGGTGCCTTTATTTCATGTAACATAAGCTGTTCAGTGCTTGGAGATGCTCACTAAATGGCCTCTGGCCTGTAGCTACCCATCACACCTATTTGTGCTGTATGCTGAAAACACATCCCTTCATCACAACTCTGTTCTCCTTCCTCCCCAAGTCACCTGTGAACAGTAAAGAAAACAGGCTCTAGATCTCATGGCTTTGGGATTTCGCTGGTGATACCTCATTGGACTTCAGAAATGGCCACACGCTCCATAATTCTGTCTGCAGTCCAGGTTTTAAAATACTTTGATAGACATGTGAGGACAGTCTATATCCCACTGCCACCTCTTCAGATTCAGTTAATAAATGAAGATATTGTAGTATCCAGAAACAGAGTTCCTGCTTTATAGCAGTTTTTACTGATCAGCTGAGAAAAGCATAAATAGTAGTAGACATCTCTAATTGCGTTCCTTTTGGGACTTTGGTTTGTTTTGCTTCTGATTGATCTTTCTTAGGTCAGCTCTTCAGCTTTTGAAAGGTGGTTTGTTTTTCATGTGCGCTTAACATGAGTTGATCAGGAAATGCAGCCATTTAAAAGGGACTGAAAATTGAGAAAAGCTAATACATTCAGACAGAAAGGAAGGAAAAAGAAATCTATTTTTTCTCCTTGACTCAGCTTTCTACTTCAGTGGTAAATTGCAGTAACAATGTAAAAGTAGGGCAGCAGCACTGGAAAGCAGGAGAACTAATTGGTGAAAATTATTATTATTTTTATAAGTAACTGTGTCAGAATACGATTCCAAATGGCAAAGGCCTTTGGTGTCCCAGCGACAAAGCAAATGGCACAAATCTAATAGGAAATTACAGGACTTCTCTGAGGGACTTGATCCCTTCTCTGTCAAATGTACTCTGCTGTGTGCATTTGCATTGGAGTATTTTATTCTTGTTAAAATAATTATGTTTAGCATTTTTTTGAGGTGAAATGGCAGCCTGGTAGGCAGCTTTGCAATTATAGATCGACAGTGTATGTATTCAGAGAGAATATGTATTTTGTCACATTTACTGCAGCGACAATACTGTAATGTGTCTTTTTGTCCAAAGCAGTCCAAAGTGCTTAATCGTGTAATTGGGGTATTCACAGGATAACTGTAGCACCGAGTAAAGAATTTATCAAAAGAACATAATTTTTAAACTCTGTCAGAAGTCTTTCAGTGAATATTTCAATCTTAAAATGCTAGGACAAATAAGTATTTGTGATTAAATTTCTGTTCTTTTGTTAAAAAATTTTGGAGGGTATAACTGTTTTGTACGTGACAAATATATTGTATTCTTTGTAAATGTGAATATAACCTTTCCTGTTTTGAAATGGACTCACTCACTTTAACACTGTAAATGCATGTTTTATATTTTGTGTGCCCCTGGAGAGAAATATTTGTGTTTCCAAGTGAAATAATACTTTTTTTATAGGGGCAACAGATATCATCTTTCCTTTAAAAGAAACACCACCAACAAAACTCCCAGTCTATAGGCATTTTTTTCTCTAATTCTTATTTGGGAAAGGACAGAAAAAGCACACTGGTTTCTTTAGTATATCTGATCACAAAACATCAGATGCATTGAAGCAGGATAAGAGGTCATCTGTGTTTCTAGCCAGTTTCTGCTACTTTTCTCTCAATTAAATGTAATCACATGACAAAAACCTTTGTGTCACTGGCATACATTTTAGGATTCTTCATCTGGAGGCCTGTTCTTATTTCATTAGTTTTCTCTTAAATAGCAGAGCCTAATTATGAGCTACATTAAAGCTTATATAAAAGGGGAAAAATCTGATGCAGATAATACCAAATTTTCTTTTCATTTTATAGGCTTTCTGGGGGCTACTTTTGAACTGGAATAACAGTAATAGCAATCAAAAAAATTGCTCTGTCTTCAGGGGTCTTTTCTAACTGCAGGAGCTGGACAAATTGGAGTTGAAAGGACCTCTCCAATTAACATGTTGTCTTCTGCTCATGTGTTGGACAATACACTGAATAGCCGATTAATTGTATATGTTTCAGCTTGTGTGATTTTAGGTCAGGTCATAGACGTGGCTCATGCCTCTTGATAGTATTTTCTTCTCTACTAGCTTAATGAAAAAATAAATGCTCCAGCAAGAGTGGGGGTGTGTTAGAAGGTGGCCTGGATCTGAATGCCACGCTTGTACGACTGGGCTGAAACAGGTCTGTTGTATATGGGAGGGGTTTTGAAGTGTCTTCTTTGTGATGGTCTTATTTCTCTTCTGGACTAAAACTTGAAAAGCAGGTGTAGTACTGAGGGAAAATTAGGGTAAGCAAAATTATGCATATTAAAGTGGTTTTTAGAAAGTACTCCAAAGGATGATTTTTCTATATTTCAGTGAAAACTTGGTATTCTGGAGCTCTTTTATTTTCTTAACTTTTGGGTGAAAGAGTTGCTGAATGGATGTAGCAGTCGTACTACCATACCTGTTTGCAACCTCAAGAAACAGCTGAGCTTTGATAATGTTGTCTACAGCTTGAGAGAGGAATGCAGATTTCTGTTTGAAGTATGGGGTTTATTGTCAGCAACTTCAGCCTGAGTTTGTATATGAAATTTAAAATATGAATAATTTGAGTAAAGGTAGTGAGAAAGACGGAATATTCAAGAATCCTTCTGTGTCTTAGTGATGTTTTTTTCATCGCTCCAAAACTGTCTGGGAGCCCAAAATAAAGGCTCTGTCTTGGGTGATGTGTTTGCCTTTTTTTCTTACTGCAGCATGGCTGTTTGCAGGGCCAGCAGTTCACTGGATGCTGACTATAGTTTTCACTTGGCCTATAAAATAGATCTTGCGCCCACAGAGCTGAAATCTGTGCACCTTCTGCACCTCGGTACCGTTTCCAACTTTCAGCAGCAAAGACATTGTTTTTTTTAAAAAAAACTGCAGCCATGAACTAAGATTTTTGGTTTTTCTAACTCAACTGCATAATATTCTACTCTGCCCTTCAAACTTTGAGGAAAGTCTCCAGTCTGTGACAGATGGCTGATTAGGTAGAAAATGTGTGCATGAGCTGTATTAATAGAACTGTTTGTGGCTGAACCACATTACTACCAACCTCGCTTGTTTGGATCCTGGGAGAGGTTGATAATGCTTGTTATGAAATGTTGAAGTGACAAATTAGCCCTTAGGATTTTATAGCCAATGTTTTTATTAAATGCTTTTTGTGGGGCCTTTTGGCCTCAGAACTGGATGCGCTAAAGGTATCAAGTTACTGCTGTCTTCAGTTGCCTGAGCGTGTTATTCTTGGGGAGCAGGGAGGAAAAAATCTGCGATTATCTAGTTAGGTGCAGTGTCTTAAAGGTGGTGCTCAGGATATCAACATTTCCTCTAATTGTGCTCAATTTGAGGGATAACTACAACCTGTCTACTGAAGAGGCAGCTGGGGAGACACAGACAGGGAGCTCATGCCTTTCCTTGCCAGATCAAGCTGAAGGACTGTTAGGATGTAGGATGAGGATGCTGGTTCTGTGGGTGAACAAGAAAACAAGTGTCCAAACTGCTTTGTGCCCTCTTTCATTCTGTTGGTTGGGCAGGGTTAGGGGACAGCAGTAGATGTCTATACTGTGCTTCACTGACCACTATAAGCTGAATTACGTGGATATTTAAAGGTGCTGTGCTCAACAGTGATCTCAAATTTCATTTCCAAAACATTGATTGCTCTGGTGCTAGTGGAGATTGAGTGGAAACTTCGGGACATTTTTTAGTTTCTTTCTTTTAGTGTGTATGGAGCTGTTAATCTAATGGTTGTGGATACTGAAAAACTTGTAAGTTCCTAGGTAAATAATGTCTCTTTTACCAGTAATGGAAAAGCAGAGTAAAGGGCTTAGGAGTAATTCTGGATCTGTAAAATTGTATTGAAACAAATAAAGTGCCTGTCAAGTGCAAAATAAATAGGTGTATGTTGACGTCATCTACTGTTAGGCAAACAAAATGTCTGCTGCTCAAACCTTGTTTTGTTTTCTTAAACTTGTACCTCCTAAGTATGTCTGTATTCGATTTATTTTGTTGACTTAAAAAAATTATCTATTTGGACATTAAAAATTGAATTGTCAATTTCATTATTCTCCTCATGCACTTCAATTTCACTTATCTTCATTGATGAAGAAGCGTTCCAGGAAATTCTTTTTTTTAATTGGAAAAGATCTATTGCTACTTGCAAAACCAATGTAGAAAGCTGCACAGTTGCTAATAATCTGGGATTTCCCCAGTGTATAATTTTTTTTTTAAACTTACTTGGAGTATTTGCAATTAGAAGTCTCCATCTCGATGGGATAATTAAAAAATAATTTACCACTTGGAAGGAATAGGTCTCTTTAGACAATCTGCACTGCAATTGGTTAATTATTACTAATTTTTGGTTATCTGATGCAGTTCTTCCTGACCTGACATCTGCATAATGTAGAAGCTAATGAGAACAGAAATTAAGCCTGATAGTTGACGTGTCCTCTATTCGATTTGAGGGAGTAAGGTGGAAAGAGATTAAAAATAAAATTGTCAAAGTGGGACTTCAGCATTACTGGAAACATATTATGCACAAAAATTTTACATAGACGGATATACAAGTAGAGAGAGAAAGAGACATGCGTGTAGCAGCCCTTCAATTGCTTTTTGCCATACTAGCTGAAATACTGCCTACACAATCTGAATATTACAGTGTACTCTGCAGAAGCGTAATACATAGTTTGCTCGACTTGCTGTAAAATCAAAGTTTTCCTCTTTCCTTGCAGTAAATAAACATTTTACTTATACAGTTGCTAAGGAAATGATTCCATTGCATGATAGGCAATGGTGGGGTTTGTGTTATCTACTTAATATATTACCTGAGTAATATCTCGGTTTACTAATGAGATCAGATTGTTAGACTCTCCTGTTTGCTGTACTTTGTTTGAGAAGGTGAGATCCTGCTGCAGCTTGTGTGGGTTACTCCTTTTGCACTAGGCTTGTTTTTGCCTGGTGGGACAAGTAGTGTGTTTTCTACAGCTTCCTTGGACCCAAAATGCTTATCTTTGTCAATATTTATCTTTGTCAAAGTTGAAACTGTTCATAGGGCTTATATTGAGCCATGATGGGGTGGAGGTTACAGCATGTAACGATATTTCTAAATACTTTGTGTGTTTTAACATAAACAGGCACATAAATTTGCTTAAGGGCAGAAGACAGCTTTTCAGTTCTTAATGCAAATTTTTGTTCAAAGCAAACAGACATTTTCTGTGGATTGACTGCTGTGAAACCTTTCCTTCTCATTGCTGGCAAAAGGTCTGTGCCCATATATGTGCATGCTGAATAAAGATTTCTTACTTGCTGCTCAGTAAATCACTGCTGGTAGCTCTGGGGGACACTTTGTGCTAATAGTATGACAAAGCCAGAACATGTTGGGTATTCTGTATTTTGGGGGCAGGTGAGAGGAAAGAGGGAGAAAATGTTCAAATATTTCTGTCATATCTGTTCCTGTGGTGAGTGCCCACCAAAGCTGATCTGTTATTCCTCTCCTCAGGTGGACAGGGGATAGTAAAAACGCATGTGGGTTGAAATAAAGAAGGGAGAGATCACATTCCAGTTACTGTCATGGACAAAACAGACTTGACTTGGGGAAAATTAGCTTAATTTATTAACAATCAAATCAAAGTAGGATAATGAAAAATAAAAGCTAAATCTTAAAACATCCTTCTCCTTTCTCTCCCTACTTCCTGGGCTTAAGTCTACTCCCAAGTTCTCTATATCCGCTCCCTTCTGCAGGAGCATGGAACTGGGGGTTCTGGTCAGTTCATCACATATTGTCTCTGCAGCCCCTTCCTTCTCTGAGGAGGGCTCCCCACATTCTTTCCGTGCTCCAGCATGGGACCCTTACCACGCGAGACATCTTTTCATGAACTTCTACTACGTGAATCCTTCCATGGGCTGTAGTTCTTCATGACCTGCTCCAGTTCAGGTCCTTCCCATGAGATGTAGTCCTTCAGGAGCAGACTGCTCCAGTACGGGTCCTCTGTAGGGTCACAGGTCCTGCCAGCAAACCTGCTCCAGCACAGGCTCCTCTCTACACATGTCCTGCCAGGAGCCTACCCCAGCGTGGGCTTTGCATGTAGTCACAGCTGCTGTTGGTCTCCCAGATGCTCCAGGCTGAGGTGTTTCATGGGATACAGGTGGATATCTGTTCCACCATTAACATCCATGGGTTGCAGGGCCACAGCCTGTCTCACTGTGGACCTCACCAGAGGCTGCAGGGGAATCTCGGCTCTGGTGTCTGGAGCACCTTCTCCTCCTCCTTCTTCACTGACTTAGATGTCTGCAGAGTTCTTGCACATAAATTTGTGACCCACACAACAGAGCAGAATGTTGCAAATGACAGTCAATAGGAGGCTGAGGGCAGACAGTGAAAGGTTAAATCATTTTTTCTCTTCCATTTTGCTTCAGATGCGTATGCAGTCTTGTAACATTCTCCTGTTGCTCGTATGATGCCTTCCTGCCCTATTTCTTTCCCAATATATAAGTGTATGGGGGCAAGAATGTGGAAGGTTTGATAGGAATGGTTGGACTAGAAGATCCGATGGGTCCCTTCCAACCTGGTTGTTCTCTGATTCTATGATTCTATATTTTCACTCCACTCTCCAGCTAACATTGCTGTTGCACAGTTTTATATCCCCTTCTTAACTATGTTATCCCAGAGGGGCTTCCAGTGTTGCTGATGGGCTCAGTCTTGGCCAGTGGCAAGTCTTTTCTAGTATTGAATTTCTTGGCTTTTATTAAACTTTTTTTATCCAATAGCAGTTTTCTGTGACTCATGAGCACATGGAAGCCAATGACTTAAATAAGAGTGCACATGCAAAATTAACTGTTTGTGATTGTTTTGAAAGAAATGCAGGTGAGATACGTGACAAGACCGTTACTACGGGAAATACTAATCTGATGTTCAGCTTGGGTCTTGCAGCTCTTACACAGTCATAAAAGGTTGTTTTATCTGTCTGAGACCACATTATTCCAATTAACTGTGAACATGGACAGGTTTATTCAGAGATGAAAGGACATCCAGCACATTTTGGAGGTAGTTTACCCATGTGGCTTTGACCTCTATTGATCCAGAAGCATTGTTTAGTTTTTTTAAAATGCTTCATTTTGCTTTTGTGGATTGCAGAGCAATAAAACCATGCTTCACTTTGAATTTTTCTTAATGAGAAAATAGCTGTATCCCAGTTAAGAGGATTATTATGATAAATGGGCAAAATCTTCTCCCGTCTCAAAAACTAAACATTTTTTTTCTACTCAGCAGCTACACAGCTCATGAAATATGACGGCAGATGCAAACAAGCAAGTTAAAAAGCTTATACAATAAGATCTCAGCAGAACTTCTAAAGAAAGGGCAAGTGCAGCATATGAAACAAAGCCATCTGTCTCTGTGTTACAAAGCATTCATTCCCTTGGAGAGCTTAATTACAGGTCTGGTTTTTCTGCTGTTGGATTTTTATACAAAATTATCCCTAAGAAAAATAGAATTCATTCGGAATAATGTTAAATAACTTATATGTCCTACTGTAAATCCCTGGAGTACAGCCACAGAGTTTTAACTTCCATTGCTGTTCTCCATCTCACCACTGGCCTTAGTGGTATCTATAATAGTGGTTTACTGACCTGAGAGCTTGCCCTTAGTAAAGGTTCTTTAATGCTTTATCAATAAGAGAATTTAGGATGTTGGAAGAATTTCTTTGGGGTTGACAGGTGAATTCTCAGTTGTGCTGCTTTAAGCAATATATTAATTTTGGGCTCTTTATATTAATTGTGACTTTTAAATAAAACTGAAAGAGAACAGAATTGTGTTTCTTGCAAGGGGCAAGTTTAGCAAATTTCAGTATTTAGCCTAGAATTCTGAAACATAATTTTTGCTTTTTTTGTGATTAAATATTATTATTTTGAATAATACACATGCACGTGTGTGAACCATTCAAATTAGCAGTGTCTTGTACCACTTAGTCGTAAATAATATTAAAAACCCAAGAAGTTTTAAAACTTAGTGGTATAGTAGAGCTGAATCGGGTAATCTTTACTTGGACTATGCCTGAGTTATAGTGCTGTCTGGAATTTAGCACTTCTCTGTGTAAATTATCTTGTTGCTTATGTAACTTTCCCTTATTTAAAAATGAGGCTTCTAAAATAAATACAATGTAGAATGGAATCTTCTCATGTGGTAATAATGTATTTTGCGCCCTTGTATTGACACTGAACTTTAAGTTTCTTGTTGGAGGTGGTGTCAATGTTAAGTGGTACTGGGGTGTGTCTTGGCTGAAAAAATAATGATGCAGTTAAAGGAAACATCAGGAGGAGATAAGTTTGGGGTTTTTAATTTTTTTTTTTTTTTTCTTGAAAAGTGCTTTTTACTTGGAGAACTTGGGACATTAGTTTATATTTTGTATGTATCTGTTCCCCCTGAATAACACTGTCATTGATGTTACAGATGCACATCTGTCTGCTGCTCTCCGTGTTCTGGCTGCACACTGTCATGGTTTTCTGTTCCTGAAGTTTAATGATGTATCCATGAGAATCCCACTCCTTGGAGTAATATTACCTTCTTAAATCCCTATCAAGCTGTTTCGTTAGGTTAGATTTGCCATCAGTTGGCTCTAGCTGCTTTTTATCAGCTTACAGTTATGCACCCTCTCTGTATAGGTTTGCTGCTTTCTCTACTGGGCTAGAGGTATAGTGAGCCCAGGGAGGTTATAGAGATGGAAAAGAGAGAATGGGAGGGCCTTAAAATATCACTTAACTCACTCAGCTTAAATTCCAGTATTGGCTGATGACTGACTTGAGGTAAACAAAAATCTTTTGTTTGATGGTAATAAGGAAAATCTCTCTTTTATCCCTGTACACTCGGAATCTGTTGGCTGCTATGAAATCAAGAGTTGGATTTGATCTCTGTTTTAATTACTTGTCCACATGTTTGGCTTCTGAAACAATTTCCAAACATTGTTTCTTTCCTGTCTCTTAGAAATGATCTTTCCTTTGGTCTTGCCCTAACTGGGCTTGGTGTTAATGTCCTTGTTACCTTCAAGTGGATGGACAGATGCCTCTGACCCGCAGCCTACCTTTTCCCAAACTATAGTATTGCTTCGGGTAGCATCCGCTTTTATGTTCTCTTCCAGCAGCAGATGCTTATTTTAAAAGCAAATATTAAGACATCAGTATGTAATGTGCAGAGCTGCAGTTTGAGAACACGGTTAATGTAATTTTCCTGTTCTGTAACACTTGTTTTCCTTGTATGCAAACTCTAGTGGAGCAACTCTGACAATCGTCTCAGTTGAAGTTTGAATATTAATTTTGCACTGGCTATAGGAGCTGTTAACGATGTTGGCTTTAATAAGTCTGGCACTCAAAAGCATTGAAGCATAACTGGCACTGTCTTGAGAGAAGATGAAAACTTGCTCATGTCACGAAGGGGCAGCTGAAGTTGAGAAGAAGCCTGTCAGCTTTTATTATCTCCTTGACAGTCTCTCCTAGTTGCTTATATGGGTCTTGATCAATCTTCAGTAATGCATAAAGTTTCTTGCGTTCTCTACTTAAGATTTTGTTATTAATTTACCAGTTTGTCTTTCATTTTAAGAGGTAAAACCCAAGCACCCTTTGTGAATATTGTGGAAAACAGTCCCCTATATTGTGTATACGCTGCAGGGAAGAGAGAATAATTGTTACATAGCTTCTGCCTGACAGAAAACAAGATCTTTTGTACCTAAGACATGTCAGTAAGGATGCTTGGACACCACCTCAGCCCACATAGGGAAGGGACTCCTTTGAGATGATAGTTATTGTGGTTTTGCACTGGCTTTTCTCAGTACTTCATTTCTTTGTTGCAAAACTCGTGTTCCTGTTAACTTAGCAGATAAATTGGTGCTTAAGAGTAAGTTATGCTTTTTAACAGTGAGTTTTGTCCTGTGGTGGGAATATTCCCAACATTTTGTTTTATTTTTGAAGGTATACAACTATTAATATTCACAACTGTTCTTAAGAAAAAAACCGAAACACCTCTTCCACCAGACCCCTAGTGCCACCTCTGCGTGAAGGGCCCTTCCCATGGTGACCAAATGTAAATGGCAAGACCCATCCTCCAGTGTTATTCTTTAAAGGGTATTTTACAGTCTTTGGCTGGGAGGCTTTCAGCGCTGCATGCAGTAGAGCTATATTTTTTAGCATTTAGTAGGTTTGATTATTTTTTTTTTTAAAAGAGGGTTAAATAGACAGATTTTCAATCTACCCAGTTGAGGAAGCTGGGGCAAGTTCTGTTTGCTTTCCACCATCAGTGATTCCTAACAGTGACTGGAGCTACTTATCTGGGTAAAAATGTAAGCAGAATTGAGTCTGTTACAGATAATGACTAAAGCACACTTGGTCTTAGCAAAACATATGTGCTCTGTGGACAAGTGTAGTGGAAACTGTTGGATGCGGATGTTAGTGGGAAAGGGATGATATTTGTATGATACCATCAACAGGGCCTTTGGGATGAGTTGATTCTTATTCTGCTGAAGCTTCAGTGGTGTTCTGACTGGTTACTGCTATGCTTGGGAGAAAACTGAAGACTTGTATTCTTGAGAAATCTGTGAAAGAATTCTCACTGGAGTTGAACATAGTCAGCCCAAAGGATTTTCTGCACTCTTTGCAGTGTGTATTGATTTCCTGCTCCCTACCTGAAATATGAAATCTGCTGTCATTTCTTAGTTGCATGGAGTATTGGACTAAATTCTAAGGCAGACAGATGACTGACAGTGGAGCAGAGCTAATCTGTCCTGTAACACGTGGCTTGTTCTGTACAAAACCAGGCAGGTAAGTGATCCGGTAGAGTAAGTTAGAAGTGGTCCAGGGACTTGGATTGCAACCAGCAACTCTGCTTCTAACTTATGCCACTAGGGACAAACCACTTCAATGCGGAGTGAAATGCTGTTTTCATTAAATAAAGGGAAACTTTTCTTGGTTTCAGTGGAACATGTCATCCTCTGGAGTTTCTTGTGTTTTTCCGGGTATGACACACAGATGAAAAAATTATATAATATTGAACTTCATCAGTTCAGTTATTACACTGCTACCAGTGGAAAACCAAGTAAATAAATGTGTTCTGATTGCGCGCATTCTTTACACTGATGCTTTCCTTGGTTATTAAACAATTTCTTATTTTCTCATTTTCACATCTTAAAATCTGTTGTTTTAATGACATTTTATTCACTTGTTACCCTTGAAACATATGCTTTCTGACAAATTTGCCTGTGGTATATGCACACACAACTTCATTGTACTTGTATACTGCTGCATTTTGCTCACTGAAAAAAAACCCCAACCACTGAAGCATTTTTTAGGAAATACATGTAGTAAATTATGTAATGCTGTAAGTATGTATTTAGTCTTGCCAACTATAAGAAAAAAAATCCACTTTAATTCATTCTAATCTCTGTACAAGTATTTATATGACATGACAAACAATAGACTTGCATTCCTTAAATACAGGCACGTACTATCCATGATTACAGAAGATGGTTGAAAAATTGCTCACAGTGTAAAGTGGAGCTTTGTTTTAGATTTCTTTTGGAGTAGGTTATTTGAACTTATAAATAAAATCTGTCTTTTCCTTCCTAACTCTCATCGTTCATGCAGGTCCAGCTGTGTTTTCTTCTGGTGTTACACATCTATTTCTAGGCTCTAGCTGAATTTTACAGTATGCAAAAAAAAAAAAAACAAACTTATTTCTCACAGAGCTGTAAGAACAAGTAGAGAGGAGCAGTTTGCAGGCACCAATCTCCAAGGTCTTAGAGTGAAAAGGAAGGTATTAACTGCTACCAAGGAATGAAACAATCATCTTATTTCCTGTAATCTTATAACTTTCAGTTAATGTTAATGGTGGCCTCACTTGAACTAGCCACATAAAAGTGAACAACTAAGTATAGGATTATTCAGTAATGCAATTTTAGTTTGCCCTAATCCTGTGTTTAGTTTGCTATTTCATCTTACAGAATCATGTGAGAATTGCAGAAACATAAAACTATGTGAGTAAACAGGTTTTGCAAATTCTTATGTAATATTTTATATATGGTGCTTTCGCTAATATGCACTTAATGTCAGTTTTGGAGTTCATTATATTCTCAACTATGTGTGCTTTTGCAGTATTTCACTGAGCTTTGTTTTTGTTGGGGTTTTTTTATATATACTGGTTATTGCTTTCCTTTTTCAACTGGCAGTTTGTATTTCAGCATGAAATGGGAATTGGTCCATTGCTACTGAAAAAAACAGGCAGGATTCTAGTTTTATTAAAAGACTGCTAAAGCAATCATCTCCCACTTACTAATTTTTAAATATTGAAGAAAAAACTACTTTGTAACAAAATAGTTGTCTGAACCTACTTAGTCTTTATTTTTATCATAATAAAATTAAAATCAACATAGTTATAACAAAAGGAATAGTATAGTGTTGTAAAATATTTTATTATGAGTATCTTGAAGAGGTGAAATGTGGATTGACTTCTGAGACTGAGTATGTAAGAGGAAAAAGTGTGGCGAAGAAATTTCTTAGTTGGCAGAGTAAGGTCTCATCCTCAGCCTCTTTTTCCACTCTCCAGTATGTGTTTCATTAAAGCAGCTACTATCCTGTAATCATGGCTATATAGGAAAACAGAAGAAGCTTCAAATATTTCTGAGCAAAACCAAAGCTGTGACACACATAGGTAGCAAGTACTGTAAAATAACAACTTCTTCACATTCCTTAAAGATTTTGTTGGTTGTAGATTCTTGAGCAAGGAAGAAATGTTTTTCAGTATGTGTCTGTGGTTGCACGCACGTGCTTACATGATATGCTCTCTGTTAAAAAGGTTACTGAGACAGACTCTTGCAAAGACACCTTCACCACAGATGGCACAACTTGCATCTGAATTCGGAAGTGAGGTTTTTGTAGAGGTCTTTCAGGCAAATGAGTATTATCTTTCAAAGTGTCTCTTGGGAGTAGTATCTCCCAAGGAGGACTGTGCTGAAAACCTTCTGTGTGGTGGCTGTAACTCTCACCTTGTGAAAAGAGTTTAATGGATTCCCCTTGCCCCTAGGGGTGTTTAAACAGTTTTGTCTTCAACTGGATATCAAATATGTATGAATACGTCTTACTGTGCTTTCTGACAAATTGAAGGTATGATTGTCGAGCCTACTCGGATGAGGGTTTACTATGTCTTAGCTGTATGGAAATTAAAAGAAAATCCATGAATTAAATTATTGGTTTTTATGGGTTTTTCTTTTCTAACTTAAAGGCTACTCTATTTGAATTGAAAACTTACTACCTCACTGAGAAGAATTTAATCTTTTTGAATTAAGGTCCTCGATCTTGGAGATGTGCTTTAGATAAATATTTTTCATTTAAAACTGTAACTGGAACATTGTGATATATCACCTAGAAAACAGTGCTGGTGAAAATACTATTTTATAAATATACCTGTCATTATAGCCATATATTGGACTTCATGTACCGCAATCTTGTGCAACTTCAGAGATCTTTAATGTGCAGCCTTTAAGAGTAAGACAAAAGAGTTCTTATTTTCAGTCTTTTTATGGAATCTTATCTAAGAGTCATCAAAGTCTGTGGAAACCACCCAATTTATTTCAATGGGAATTGAATGAGGAACGTGATTTCTGTGGTCCAGTGTTAAAAAAAAAAAGTAACACCAACAAAAACTTTGCAGTAAAGTCATAATTGTATCCAGATGAGTTTCTTTCAGTGGTTGTGAAGCAGCTGTTTGGAAACGCCTTGATCTGACCAAAATTCAGCATGTCGCTTATTCTTCTATGTGGGAAGAATTGATGCAATCTGGAAACAATTAGTCTGGAACTACCAGACCCCCTGAGTGGTCCTTTTTAAACGAGTTGTAAATAAGAAAGGCTTAGAAAATCCCTAATACAAGGTATGTCATGTGTCACGCGCTGTGGAAGGTGTTTTTATCAGTAACTTGGCTTCTAGGTTTGCTTTAATGTCCTTTTGTGTGTGTATCAAGCTGCACGTGCAGCACATACAGTGGTGATTGTCTTCCTATAATTCTGGTTTTATTCTATTCATCTGCACTTAATGGAGGTTATATAGTCATTTGGGCCAAAACCTCGTTTTATTTCATTATATGGGACACCAGACTTGAATCTCTAAGCAAGATGTTTGATGATATGGACATGGGTGCCTTTGCTTTGCTCTGGACAATTCTGCAAACTCTAGCTAGGCCCTTTTGTGTGTTGCTGTGGAGGAACTAAGAAATATGAGTGAAACACTCATGAATAAAAGTAAGAAAAAAAAAAAACCCAAACAGTTAAAGGGTGAAATGGAGAGAAATATGTATGTGATGTTCAACAGCAGGTTTATTCCTTGAGCTGCTCCTTGCTTTGCAATGTCGGGCATGGTGATTCATTCCCAGGCACAGCAGTCTTGGGGCAGAGTGTCATCCTGTCTCTGACAGTGTTCAATAGTAGCTGTTTAAGGAAGACAATAAAAAAGGACAGAAAGCTAGTAATAGCTCACCAGAATTATGTTCCCTTCTTCAAAAATGGGCCATAAACGTATCTTACAATTTAAGTGGAATTATTTGTGTTGGTTCAGGTGAGGGAAATATAAAGACCCTATATCTTTTTCCTGTGAGGTCAGTACTGAACTGCTGAGCTGTTCCTGCTTGACCAGAGACCCTGAAAAAATAGGTTGGGGCAGGAGAGAGATAGCAAAATATTTAAAACTATATGACTTTTTGAGAGGGAAGGTATGCAGGAATGGAAATGTTCTTACATATATTTTTAAAATAGCAATAGTACATACGAGATATATTTCATAATGTAAAATGGGCAAGGGAACAAAGGAAGAGTGTAGCAAAAATTCACTGATGGCAAACCAGCAAGATACGATCTGCTCCAAGGTTCTAAACAGAAAAACAAAATTAACTTAAAATCCTGTTTTGATTAGCTGAGCTGTAATATAATATAGTATATCTCTCAGCGTTATGTAATAAAATTAGTGAAAAGATGACAAAAACATGAACAGTGCACTAATGAAAAAGCCTTGCAGGACTCTTATTTAATTGGATTGTTCCTATTTGATAATGCTGGTGTGTAAGTGCACTTGGCTCAAGTGTTCGTGGAAGCATGGACAGTATCCTCATACTTTTTTTGCTGTTCCTTTTCTGTATTTATTATTTTTTAAGGTTTGGAAATAGAGTACTAAATATTATAAAAACATTGTCAATTGTAGACTACTGGGAACAGGTAAGTCTATTGTGCAGTCTGAGAATATAATTAAGAACAAGTAAAAACCGCTTTTTTGCTGTAACATGGCAAATGGTGGACTTGCTGCATTGTATTGAGCTCACTTGGCCACCCTTAAATGCACGTAAAACCCATGAGGAGAAAGATTTTCAATTGAACAGTGCAAGGCATTTCAAGAGCAAGCATTCCCCTGGTGTCATTTAGATTGCAGGCCAGAGTGCTGCATATGTTGATATTTTGGAAAACAAAGTACATGTAAATATCCTATTTTTTAGCATTGTTTATGATGGTACCTCTGATGGCACCCTGATGGTGGCAACTGCTTTTTTCATGCATAATATGTGTAAGTCTGCAAGCCGTGCAGACACTTCTAGCTGCTTTTAAAGCAACCCGCAGAACAAGTTAGATGGTTGAATATCTGATTTATAGCTGTGAGGAACAAGAGGAAACACAAGAGGATTATCAGGTTCCATACCAGTTCCTTGCTCTTTGTCCAAGCCTTATTTCTGTTCCACCTGTCTGCTAATAGAAATACCAGTAGTTGCTTCATCAGTATGTTCTTTTCAGCTGTAGTGTGCAAATACTGTCAGTGTTTTAGCATCCCAAGACACTAGAGCTTAGCTCTTTCCTGTTTGGATTTGACATGACAGATACATTTGAAACCTGTGTTCTGAACAAAAGCAAGCAAATGTTGGAAGCTGGTCTGTAACACAAGTTGTAAAGAAAGTAGCATAATGCAGCAGAAAAGATGAAAGAAGAAATATATTAAAACTGAAATTCTTTGTAAAACGTAATCAATTTAAATGAGGAAGAAAAGAGTATTGAATATTACTAAACAATGCTGACTGCTCCAGGATGAAACAGGATGGACTGGGCACTCAGTTGTGTTCCTGATTTCAGAATCCTGTTTGCCTGAAAGACTATCCTTAAATTTATTTATGCCTTGCTCTCCAGACAGGCCAAGAAAGTCTGTGCGGTCCCAGCAGAACAAAGTGGACTGCGCCCTTGTCCTTTGTGAAATCCTTCATCTGTCCTTTTGTAGAAGGCACATCTGTACTGTATTTTTAGGGCTGCTTCTTAAACAGAGCAAATATCAGACTTGCCGTTGGGCTCTATCCACTCTATGGGAGATGGGGATCTCCATGCCAGGTGGCACGGTGTTCTGGTCGGCATGCCCTGGCACAGCCCATCTTCTCGTCGTCCGCTGTCTGCAAGGCACTTACCTAAACGGGAATGGGTGGGAGGCAGCGTCTGAAGACATCCTCTTGAATGCTCCAGGGATGAGGTAACTTTGTAGATTTAATTGGGTCCATGTGATTTGAGTTGCTGATACCAATATGCAGATTTATGTGCTGATGTACATGAGAAGTGCCCCGCATCCTTTGAACCCTCCACCCTGGCCTGCTTTACGGAGATATAGTGAGGTAATGTTCATCACTTTGTGGTCTCAGTCCACCCACGCACACCATGTGCATAATTTTTCATAAATGATGACTGCCAGGATGCGTATGATCTGAATTTAAGGCAGTTGCATGTAATCCTCTTTTTCACATACAACTATAATGCTATATAACTTATTTAACCAAAGCTAATTATTGAACACCTGGATGAAGCTATTTGTTGCATTTTGAGAATGCATCCTGTGAGGTTTTTTTTTAATGAAAGTCCTGATATCTGGTATCTTATTTTTCTGTCACTCAATTTCATGGGATATTTTGATAAATGCTCTTACAGGAATTTTTATTAACGATACTGGATATATTATAGATAAATGGTCAGCTTTTCAGAAATGCTCAATGTTGGGTGAATCTCATTACATTTAAGTTGATGGTAAATCCTTCATTAGTATCAAAACTAGTACAGATAAGGCAACACATGAGCACTTTTGAAAATCATGCACTAAGAAGGTCTCTGTTTTCAGGACTCACAGGATAACAAGCTCATTGCTTCTGCTACAATGCTAGAATTTGACTATTAGCATAATATAGACCAGTAACGCTTTAATTTACAATTCATGAATAAGCTTTTCAGACAGTGGTTTTAGACAGGATTGAAATTTGTGAATGTTTCTCAAGTAAATTGCTGGTTTTGAGCACATTTTGTTATTTATCTGGAAGCTGAAATTATATTTGGATACCCAAACCCAAAACATAATTTGGTGTTTGTGCATAAATGGTTCCTGAACAAGGATGGTGAGGAAGTACTGAAACAATTCTGTATTTAGTTGTGCATGTAATAAGTAAACTTGGTTATTCTGTGTTTGCATGATAAATGTATTGGTTTCTTTAATTAGATGGCTCTAAGGAAAAAAGACTGTAGTTAAGAGTGAATCAAGAAAAATCTTTTTTTTTTGGTCAGCATTTAAGGGTAATGCTAGCATTTGAGAAGCCCTTCTTGCGTTAGAGCTGTAACAAACCCTTCTATGTTTTAAAAGGACTCCTATGCATACTCTACGTGACTAAAAGATACTGTCAGAGCTTTTCCTGTGGCTACTCTGCCTGTCTTTTGGGTAAAATGTAAGATAAAGCATAAGGTGACACCTGGGAAGTGTGTGGTGGTAGTGTTCATAGACCATGTGAAATCATCTCCCAGCGGCAGGATTATGGTATTCCCCAATGCCAGGAAAGTTGCATGAAGGTGAATGTAGGAGGAATGGCAGATGTGCTGAATAAGGAGCTGCATCAGGAGATGAAGAGCTGAAATACAGATAGGAGGTGAAGTCGTGTATGATGTCTGTGATAATCATGATAAGAACTTGCCGAAGAGCAGGTTGGATTACAAAGAACTTTCTTACCTCTTTCATTCTCACGATAATTAAATGGTCTGTTTTTATTTGACTTTAAAATGAGGTTCTAATTATGCAACAACTAGTGAAATATGAGATTAAGCATTAGTGAATTTCTGGTGGCCAGAGACATGCCCAGGGCAAAGTCCAAAGTAGTTTTGTAAAATTTGTCTTTGAAACAAAGCAGAAATAGTTATTACACAAACAGGAGACAGATTCTGTGAGGGTAAATGCAGGTTGAATTAGGTTTTTTATTGTTATGCTCGACTGAAAAAAAGTAAAATTAAAAATGTATCCTTTTTAATGTGGTTACTATATCACTGCCGCAAATTTTTTGAAAATATATCTGTAACCAGATAGGAAGATGCTATCAGGCACTTTTAATTTTAATTAAGGTTTAACCTCTTGGAGGAATATGTATTTAAAGAATTAATTAAAATGCTGTTTCTGTATAAGAGACTTCAGTATAGGAAATGAGTTAATTGCGGTATCATAGGCAATCTCTGCTTTGCAAGCTGTTTCGTGATGCTAAAAAAGCATCTTCATGTGGATGATAGGGACCTCTTGGGAGAACCCAATGATGATGATGGCTGCCTTGTCGGTTTAGTTTGAATAAGAGTAGTTGCTGGTCTTGCTGCATCTGTGTGTGTCAAATGGTCTTATTTCAGTTTCTGGGTTTTCTTCGGTGTGGGCGTTTGGCACAAGTGCTCAAATACTTGAGTTAATTTGGTATAATTTCATTGCATCATGTATTTCTCTATCCTGCAAGAAGGGTTTTTAAGGTGGTTAAAATACCTTAAAGACTGGAGTTTTTCAGCACTGTCATTCTTGCTAACCTTGTATCACTGTGAGTTTATTTTCTTCCTTCTGCTGAACATATGAAGTTACTGCTGGAGTTCCTGGAGGATCAAATCATACCTTATTTGATATTTTCATTAGCAGCCTTTACAGAAGAATTAGAAGCATGTTAAATAAATTTGCTGACTCCAAAGCTGAGAGACATTGGCAAGGCGGGGGAGGATTGGATTATTATGTGAGAAGAACCACTTTCCTCTACCATTAATTGGTTTCAGGAGAATGTCATGTGCTTAAGGACGAATCATATTAATTTATTCTATAAGCTCTGCCTCATCATTTGGCAGCAGCAAAGAATGAAGGTGTCCTACTTATATTAGGAAGATGAGTTTAAACTGCCACAGGTCAAGGAAGGGTAATTAGGATGATTGTGGAAGGATTGGCCAGCCTTTGAAGGAGTAACCTGGAAAAACTTGGGTTCAGCCTAGACAAACACAACCTGAGAGGAGAAAGGATTGCTCTCCATATATATATGGAAGGGGGGAAAAAAAGGCACAGTGTTATTTAAGGTAAAGAATGGTTTTAGGAAGTAGCATCAGGTATAAATATGGAATTGACTTAGGCTGGCAGGCAGGTTAGTTTTAACCCCCTATTTGGTGTTTCCCTGTGGGCGTGGTGTCTTTAGCATTAACTAGTCTTGGCAGATCCCAGGGTCAAGCATTGAATGTAACTTTCTTCAATGCACATATATTGGGGAGCTCGCTTTAAATGGTTTCTTTGAAAAGAAAAAACAAAGCTTATAGAGGAGAAGTATTTCAAAACTGAATGTAAAGTACAGGCAGCCCTGTCTTCCTTAAAGATTTACTGCTCCTCTTGGTGGTTGCGTGGACGCGCCAGACTTCTTCCAACACCTCTGAGTAGGTGCCAGTCTGTCAGATTAGCTCAACTAAAATAAACCTTTCTCCCACTCTCTGCCTGCTATCGGCCCTTGGAGAGAAAATTACCTTTAAAAATGTACTGGAGTGTTCACTGGGCTTTTATTCTGCAGTTTTAAACAGGTTTTTAAATGAATGGAGAGGAGGAGAAAAAATGTCTGCTTTTAATATTGTCGTTTATTGATCTGATTCTTTGAGACAGTATTCATGGAGAGATGGCTTATCTTGTGCTGTCTTCTTTCCTTGCCTGTTTTCCATGAGAGTGTCTCCTGTTGTGTTAAGCCAGTAACTGCTTTTATATTGGTCAGTGTATAGTATTAATGAGATTTTATACCATGGCTATAAATGTCACACAAGTTTCTGAGAGCAGGAGTGGGGAATAGAAAATATTGCCTGGATTTGTTCTCTTCTTTCCAACAGTAGATGTGTGAAACAGTTGACCTTCTGATAGGAAAAAAAAAAATCACTTTGATTAATCAGAGTCTTTTAGCTTTTCACATGTAAAATGCAATCCCAAAGACCAGATGTTGTGGTGCTTGCTTTCAAAAGCACCTGCTTTAGGAAGCATCTGTAGCTCTACAGGCTTGGGGAAGAGCAGCTGGCTGGAAAACTGCCTGGTGGAGAAGGACCTAGGGGTGTTGGTTGACAGCCAACTGCCCAGGTGGCCAAGAAGGCCAGTGGCATCTTGGCTTATATCAGAAATGGCATGGCCAGCAGGAGCATGGAAGTGATTCTGCCTCTGTACTGAGCCCTGGTGAGGCTGCACCTCGAATACTGTGTTCAGTTTTGGGCCTCTCACTACAAGAAAGACATTGAGGTGCTAGAGCGTGTCCACACAAGAGCAATGAAGCTCTTCAAAGGGGCTGGACAACAGACCTTATGAGGAGCGGCTGAGGGAACTGGGATTATTTAGCCTGGAGAAGAGGAGGTTGAGGGGAGACCTTATCACTGTCTGCAACCACCTGAAAGGAGGTTGTAGAGAGTACCATGCTGGTCTCTTCTCTCAAGTGATAGGTGATAGGAGAAGAGGGAATGGCCTCAAATTACACCAGGGGAGGTTCAGATTGGACATGAGGAAAAACTTCTTCATCAAAAGGGTTATCAAGCATAGGAACAGGCTGCCCAGGGAGGCAATGGAGTCAGCATCCCTGAAGTTATTTGAAAGATGGATAGATGAAGTGTTTAGGGATATGATGTAGTAGTAGACGTGTACAGTTGGTCTTGGTGACCTGAAAGGTCTTTTCCAACCTAGTGATTCTACGATTTCATGAACTTAAAAAAAACCCCTTATGAGGTAAGTATACCGTTAATGAGAGAATTTCACAGGACAACTTGCAAGTATAAGTTGAGTTTTTATTTGTCTCATGAACCTACAGTATGTTTGGAAGTGCTCAGCTGCGATGAACCTATGATTGCAGCACAGTCATGTGAGTTTTATCACTGTCTCAAGAGGCAGCAAAATTAGTGCTGGTAGAGTTTTGAATGTAGCAGGCTTGGCTTATTCCAAGAGTGGCTGGTATGTTTGACTTGGTGTAATGTGTCCAAGTCTCTGTAGGGATGGGAAGTGTAAGAAAACGTTTTACCTAGACCAGAAAGCAAAGTAGTGGGCAAGATACACAACTGGTTCATTGGGAGGTGGTGGTAGTGACTCGGCAGTCTTGCTTCTGCCTTATTGAGAGTCTGGAGCAGAGCACCCCAGTAATGTCATCCTTCAGAGTTTCTACTATTTAATTTCCTCCAGCAGCAACCATTCTAGTGCAGCATTACTCCTGGTTAGATGGAGTAGCCCTAGTTCTGTCACTTCTATTTCTTTTTCAGCCATGTTTGTCGTGGTAAACAAAAGATTTGGAACATCTGCAATTTTGCTTTATCAAATGGTCCCATAATGCTGCAAAGAAAGAAAAGTGGAAGCCTAACACCTTGGAGAGTAGCTGAATAAATTAGTGTTTTGTGGTTTTCTCGGTCTTTACCTTTGGGCTTTGGCTACTTAGCAAAAACTGCTTGGAAGAGCTATTAATTTTACCATAAAAATGATGATGCTGTACACAGAAAAGTATCTGACCATGTGTTTGCATCTTTGTTTTAAAGGACAATGACTGAAGTTTAAAGGGAAAAATAAATTATTATTATTATTATTATACATTATACTTTCGAAGAAAACGGAGAATAGCTGGATTCAGAGCTCTAATTTTCTCATTTGCAGTGTACCTCTGCATAACAGGCTTTTAAGAGTTCACGGTGTCATCTGAAGAGCATTCTTGAATGCAAAAGTAAATATCACAGACAATGTTAAGCAGATGATCTGATATGTTCTTGGATGGATTTCAGTATTTTAATAGCTGTTTTCATACCTGGTTAGTACATTTTACCTTTTTCTAGCATATTATGCTGATTCCTTTTATTGCTGCTACAGCTGAGCAGAGAATTGCTGTCAATTTGTAAGGTCTCTTTCAAGACAGTAACAAATATCCCTTCCTAACTAATGATTTTTTAAAAGTATTGCAAAAATGCCTTAAAAACATACTTTAAAAAAAGATTTTTCTAGACAGAGAAAATAAATATTTCTAGGGTTTTAAAATTAAGTTGGAATATGGAAGTAAGTCGCTATGGTGGGCAGGAGTGTTTCTTCTTTTTTTTTTTTTCTTTTAATGTGCCACGGGTATTAAGTAGCAAGCAATTCTTTCACCATTAGAGATGTAGTCAAATATGGGTTAGCCCCCAGGAGGATAAAAGTTTAAAAGTCTTGGACAACTTCCTATTGCCTTTGTATCAATTGTCCATCTCCCTGTTGTGCTTCAGTGGTTCAGAGTAATGCTGGAAGTTTTTCTTTTGCTCTTGAGTCCTGTGCTGAGTTCATTCGTCTGTGGGCTCACAGTACTGCTGTCCTCTTTTGAAAGAGAGATGTTTCAGGTTGCTGTGTAGTATCTTAGGATTAATGATGGACATCATCTTTAAGTGTCTGTTGTGTGCCTGACACGTCATGAATTTATGCCCTTTAGTCATATTGGGTCATTGGGATGCATAATTTCCTAAAATAGCCTTTGGCCCCTCTTAATTTTTCTGTGGACAGACCTATAACAAGAAAAATCAAGGCTTGTAGTTATTGTCTTCTATCTTGGCAGTGTCTGAAAATCCTTGGAGGAGTTAAGGGACCACTCTTTGCCTTCCTGTTCTCACTGTCATTCAGCCTGTGGTCCTTTTAATATAGCTCTAGGCTGCTCAGTCATGGAGATATCTTAATGTTTGGCCTTTTTTTTTTTTTCCTTTTTCTTTTTGCATGAGGTGAAGCAACCTTGAGTAATTCCTCATCTAATTGTGGAGAATAAATGTGATGTTGCTTTTGGGCACACTTATCTCATATCTTCTTTCTTACTCCTGTTTGTTTTCAGGACACAAGTGACACTAATTTGCACTTGCACAGTTCTTCTGTCTTGATTACTGAGCAGGCTGGATGATGTGAAGATTACTGATGATGTTTTGAAAGACCAGATGCTTGCCAGTGTCTTTCAGTTTCTCTACTTTTTCTTTCTTGTCTGATCAAGCCCCAGGGTGAGACAGCAAAAGCTGCTCCCTACTAATGCAAAAGCTATCGAAAATGTGATCCTTGGCTTGTTCATCAGGTGAATACTCAACCTAATTTTTTGTTTGCAATGGTAGCAGTAAGTTTGTCCGTTGACCAGACCTATCACAGGTCACAGCACCTGGTGGAATTTCTTCCGGGTAGGGGGGGAAAAAAAAATCTTTTTTACCCTCCATACGAGCATTTTACTAGGTTACGTGACGTGAACAAGTGCCTTGGCAGGTCTCCAACACCCATTGATGCTTGGCATGTTTATTTCCCTCTCTTCAGGAATGTTGCTTCATTCCAGGGAAGTTTCAAGCTTCACATGGGTTCATCAGTTGATAGTGATGGACTTGAGCATATCCAGATGCAAGCTGCTTCTGTTTTAGGGCATTTTCCTATTGTCTTTAAGCACCAGTTTTATGGCAGCACTATGGAGATTTCTATGAATGACTTTGACAAACTCACATGTTTTATTCACAGATTGCCTTGCAAACCTTAGAAAGAGGCCTGTGATGTGAGGATTTGACATAGTATCTTGCTGGAGCGAGTAAGCAAAATGGAATAAGAAACGTTTTCAAGAGGCAGCCATATTTTGCTTCTCTTGGAATTATTTTGCCACTGAAATCTTCACATCAGTCAGCTGCTGCAGAAGTTTTGCGTAATCTAAACCAGGCTTTTGTTAATGCTTCACTGGTATTCCTTCAACCCACTGAATGTCTTTTAATTGATTTAAGGGGATTATACCAAAGGATAAAGTTAGTCTTTATTAGCAGGAGGAGAACAATAGGTAACTTTTTATTTTATTTTTTAAATAAAATGGCAGTATTTAATGTGCCACTGAGTGCTTTCAGTAGTGCTAGGTATTCTATGTAGCAAAAATAAAATACCTGTCATGAATGTGCTGATTATGGCAGCTTGCCCAGAACTAAACTGATTGTAATAAAACCTCCTTGACCAGAACAGGGTGCCGTTCACACTCTTCATCTCCCGAGTTGTTTTTGCAGTGTGTACACCCAAACCCAACAGCTGTCAGGTCACAAACAGCTGAAGAGCTTTGTGTGAGGCACTGCTGAGCTGTAGGCTTTAGTCCTTTGGAGGAGGTGTCAGCCAGGCAGTGGTGACCGGAACCTGGAGGAGCTGAAAGCATGGGATTAAAAGAGCTTACATCCTTTGACTTTGTACAGGATCACTGGATAGAAATCACTTTGATAGGTGCTTTTTGAGGATTTTGCAGGGTTAGTTGGTTTTTTATTTGTTTTGGGGTTTGTTTTTTTTTTTTTTTTTGAAGTCTGGCACTATACTCAGGGTTCTTTGCCCTCTGGTTTTGCAGAAATACTGGCATCAAGTTTTAAGTGGACATTAAGACAATCAAGCCTGTATTTACGGAATCAGCAGGGTGCTTCTTCACGGGATGCCAAATATCACCTTCAAGTCAATATCAAAGAACAGAACTCCCTTCCCCTCCCTTTCCAACATGATGCAGTTGCTTTGGGAACATGGTGCCTTTCTTGCATGAGCAGCTCTGTAGGTCCTTTGTTAATATAGATGGGTTTGTGAAACTTTCTTCTGTTAGCAAAAAAAAGAATCTTCCTGCAGTATATTGTAGCACATGCTTTTCCCTATTTAGCATCCTACTGTAATGTCTCTCGTTCCTTTCCCTCTTCCATCTCTAATAGCATAAAAGCTAAATTGACTAACCACTTTTGGAGTTTTGAATATTTAATGACAGAAACAATACAAATGTTTAAAAAGTCAGTTGATTACACAGGGAAAATGGGAAGATGTTTATGAACGGTGCTGCACAAAATTCCCTTTACTTCTGTGCAGAATACATACTGAAAACATCAGAGTGGGGAGGGAGGAGCCTGAATTAAAATGTGCTCAATGTAGTTAGTGTTAGGTATGAATTTAAATGCTTGAAACTTTTAAACTTATTTAATGGTAAGACTATCAAATCATCCATGCTTGAAAGCTGTGACAGTTGTCCTTGGAGTTAATATTTATTTTGTTAAAGTGTTGCCTATGATAATGAATAATAGATTTCAGAGTTTGGGACCAAATTTTTTTGGACAAAACCAGTCGCCTTTATTGTTGTTTGGGTGCATTTGGCTTGTCTTAATGCCTCCATGCACTAATGAGTTGCAGCCCTGTCATCCGTTGGGTCCCCAGGCCAGCGGATAATGAGAGAGATCTGAACACTTACTGACACGGATAAGCTATGGTAAACCAAGTAGTTTTTCTTATTTTAAGTGCAATTCAATTTTCAGTAGTAGAAATGTTATTTTTGTGGTGTTGTGTCTCTCCCCCAAAATTGTCTTTAATTGACCTTGTTTATTTGGACTTCCTAAGTTCAAATATGGGCCAGAGGAAAGCAGCAGGATTGAGAGCAGCTTCTTAGGAATATATGATTTTTTTTTCACTTTCCCTTCCTTAATATTATGTATTTGTAAGCTCAGGTAATAGTGAAGACTTCCACGATAAGTATTTTGTGATGTGCCTACCCTTGATCTAATTGTGGAACTCTGAGATTAGCACCATTCCACTGTGTGTGAAATAATACAGTTACTAATGAAGAGGTTTTTACATGCAAATCAGTCATGTTGGCTGAACAAACTCTCCCAGTGAGCTTTATCTGTACATATAAAAAAAAAAGAATATAATGAAGAGCTTAGAGGTAATTAAGGTCCTGCTAGTGCTGAACCCTTCAAGGTACTGATGAATTTTCTTTTAGGTCAAAAGCAGTGAGATGGATATCTCTGAGAGCTGAGGGGTCCAAGACAGCTGTAGGGGAGATATTTATGTCCTACACACAGTTCCATTGCTGCCTTCTCTCTTTTATCTAAGGGAATTGCATGAGATTGGCAGTTTAGCTCCCCCACCGGTTGGTGTTCCCCTGTACCTGACTTTCCACTTAATTTGTCTGCTAACTGCCTAATCTCAGTGACCAGAATGACTTCCAATATCTAGGAATACTGTGGGTTTTTTCCCCAATTTTTATTTTAGTATGCTGTATGTTGTTTCCTATCAGGGAGAAATGAAAAGGTTTTTAGTGCATGAAGTAGGTAACATGCCATTAAGGAGTTCTTAGAGTAAAATAATTGCTTTAAAGACATTAGGCACAGAGGTTCTGCATTATCAGCTAATGCTCTAAAATTATGTTTACTTGCTGGGTTAGCACTTTCCCTGTGCATGGCTTTCTATCTGTTAATGAGCTGATGTTCATTATGGACGGTATTTTGCCAGACTTCAAAAATAAGCATCTTCAACGTCTTTTGTGAAGATTTTTGCAACCAGGTAAACAAAAATCCCTGGATTCTGTAGTTGTCCAGATTCTTGCATTGCTGTTCAAACTGTGTAGAAAATGAAAATAGACTGTTAGAGGGATGCAATACAAATAAGTTTTGTTTCTGATTAATGTGGCTTCAATAGGGGATGAGCACATAATACACGTGATCAGAAAGCATGTAGTGTTTATACAGGCTTGGGTTTTGCACATACTTCTGGAGTAAGAGTTATAATGTGACTTAAATCTGCTTTGTCAGAACATCAGCATTCCTGGGTTAGGAGGGTTTACTCCTTTAAAAAATTTTAATTATTTACTTTACCTCTGAACTAATGGAAAAAAAACCCAAAACACTTAACTGTAAGGAAACTAAATTAATTCCACTTTACACGTACAGAGTGATTGCCTTAGATGATGTGTAAGGTAAGGACACTTTCTCTTACTCTATTTGAGCTGCTAATACTTAGCAATTGAGGAAATGCTGTTAATATAGCAGGCTAAGAGTTGGACAAAAGCTTAGATTTCATGTGGCGTGCGGTGTGTTACCCAGCCTGAAAGATTTCTGCTTCTAACCCATACTTGCATATGTAAATACAGCTGCTTGTGTGCTTCTCAGATTTAGAATGTCCCACATTTTGAACAGGATCTTACAGTGGTGAAAACTGATATGGTTACCCCAGGACAATTCTTGCAACAAAAAACAAGACCTGAATGTAAAATAATGGAAAATAGTGATGGGAAAGGGAAGTTTGGAGAGATGTTTTACCCCACCAGCACCTGCCTTAAACATGGATTGATGTAGGACAGGCATTAACTTAGAATCATAGAATCTTTTGGTTGGAAAAGACCTTTGAGATCATTGAGTCCCTGTACCCGTCCGTTACTAAGCCATATCCCTGAGCACCTTGTTTACACATCTTTTGAAGTATCTCCAGGGATGGTGACTTAACTGCTTCCCTGGGCAGCCTTTTCCAGTGCCTGATAACCCCTTCAGTGAAGACATTTTTCCTGGTATCTAATCTGAACCTCCCAGTGTTAAGGTCCCCCCTCAGCCTCCTTTCCTCTAGGCTAAACAATCCCAGTTCCCTCAGCTGCTCCTCATGAGAATTGTTCTCCAGCCCCTTTACCAGCTTTGTTGCCCTTTTCTGGACATGCTCCAGTGCTTTAATGTCCTTCTTGTAGTGAGAAGCCCAAAACTGAGCACAGTATTTGGTCTTCTTGGCCATTTTGGGACACTGCTGGCTCATGTGCAGTTGACTGTTGACCAACACCCCCAGGTCTTTCTCTGCAAGGCAGCTTTCTAGCTACTCTTTCCCAAGCCTGTAGCGCTGCACAGGGTTGTTGTGACCTGGATGCAGCACCCAGCGGCTGTCCTTGTTGAACCTCATACTGTTGGTTGCAGCCCATCCAGCCAGCCTGTCCAGGTTCCTCTGCAGAGCCTCCCTACCCTCAAGCAGATCAACACTTCCTCCCAGCTTAGTGTCATACGCAAACTTACTGAGGGTGTACTTGATCCCTTCATCCAGATTGCTGATAAAGTTATTGAACAGAATTGGACCCAACTCTGAGCCCTGGGGAATGCCACTTGTGAACTTAAAATTGTCAACTAATCTGCTTTTGTATCTAATCAAAACTGAGAGATTTGGAATGAAATAATTTATGACTCTCATACTTTTTTTTCCCAATTAAAACCAAAAAAGCCCCACCCTCCCGCCCTCCCGTTCCCACACACCCAGAAACAATCTGTTCTTATGTAGAAAGCCAGTTGCCTAGTGGCATTTATCAAGGACAAAGACCACTGGAGGAAATCAGTAAGACATAAATTGGATGTGTATTTCTGATCAAAATAACTTTAAAATATTTTGTGTAGATTAAAAAGTTAAATTATGCATAATATGTGCATAATTCCATACTTTTTAACTGATATTCTCATAGTTGGTGATTAAAGAACATCATGCAGTCCCTTGGTGTCAAACAATTAAACCTTCCATGGCTGCATCTATAGATAGATATTCCTTAAGCTCAGCAAGGGCACAGGAGTGCATGCTAGCGCTTGGCTATGATCCGCTCCCTTTTTTTTAATTACTTAAGAGAGCTGTTCAGGACAGAGTATCAGCCTATATGAATACTATCAACCAGCTTGAACAAGTCAGATTATTTAATTAGCCCTATTAAGATGCTTCTATTTTTATAACTTATGAGTGCTGTTGCTGAGCTTAGAAGGTCCAGCTTCAGCTTTCAGAAAGCGTTTTCAGCTCGTGTAGTTGTTAGTAGTCTTGAGGGGGCTCATGCCATGGCTCCACTATGTTTTCATTCTAAGAAATCACAAAGCAGCTCTGAAAAGCAGTTTAAGTTGGATAAAACACTTCAGGAATCTTGGCCTGTGGATTTCAGGTGTAGGGCATTTACGATGTCCATGCACAATGGACATTTGCACGGTTTCCAAAAGGTGCATTTGTCGCCTTTGCCTTAGACCACCAATAATCCAGAGGATGGTTGCCTTTTAACACCCATTTTGCTGAAGTGTTTTGGTTTACCCCTAAGGAATGTTCCCCAGATGTCATTTAAAGATTACCATAAAATGAGCATTTTGCTTGATGTCTAGTTCTGGATAAGCACAGGTGATATTTGTTTTCAGCTAGATCGTCTGTCACTGTTTTACTGAGATCCACGTACTTTATGTATGTTTTTGGTAGATTTTTTTGAGGGGAGGAGCAGGCAATTATTTGATGAAAACTATTAAAATTAACTGAAATGCACATGCTATTTATAAAAGAAATCTTTTAATGGAACGTTCTCCAGAATGTGATACCTGTGTCATATTTCTACATTCAGTGTGTTTTAAAAGGCCCTGTTTTCATCACAAGGACAGTACTGCTTTGTCCTCTTCTCTTTCCCACCCAAATTAAATTCATTTGCAACAAAAAAGTATGCTTTCAAGTGCAAAATTTTCATGTCTGAATTCAGTCAATGGGCTTTTCCTTTCTGGCTAAACTGCTCCTGACTAGTTTGGAAGAAGAAACTCCCCAGTTATGGAATAACTTCATACATTGTGGAAAAATTCCTCACTGGTGAGAAGTGCTAGCTTCTGGCTTCAAGCTTTTGCTGTTGTTCTGCTGTCAGTGAAGACACAGTTAATTAAACAAAGATGAGTCCCAAGGCAACACTGAAACAATACATGGATTTGGAAGCAAGGTTAAGGTGATCTGAAAGCAGAGGGTATCAGTACAAATTATGGTTCCATCCAAAACAAATGACATTTGGATAAATCCAGGCATATGGCATCTGCCAGCTCACGTTTGAAGATCTTGTCTAACTTTAGTTGCAGATGAATACGGAAAATTGCATCCTCTTACTTAGCAGATAAGTCTATAAATGTGCTTAGTATGTTATGTCATCAGTAAATTATTTTAATAGCAAATAAAGCTTTATTACTTTTGCTCTTTATTGTATTTGCTGCTCTACATACAGTATGTACAGCATTGGCACAATATAGCTTGCATGCTAGCTAGTGCATTAGCAAAAGAAATGGTAACTGTTCCAAAACCATAATATTTTGATATTGGTACTGGTAAAGCCAGGAGGAAAACAAAAGAAAAAAAAAAAAATCCCAACCGAAAATGCAAACTAAAAACCCGAATAGTTGTTACATTTCAGGCTGTTGTACATAGCCAGGAAATAATAGTTTATAAATGAAGCAAATTTAGTTCTGGAAGGTACTGAGAAGGGACAAAATTAATATGCTTTCCAAAGTAAGAGGATTTTTTGGAGTCAGCTTGCAGGTTAAAACAGAACTGTGAGCAATTCAGGATAGCAATATAAATAAATAAAAAGGGAGATAATAATAAAGAATGCTTAAGTACTATGCCAAGGATCCTTTATATGGAGGATGCTGATTAAATTAACTCTGCATATAGGTTTAGGCAATGCTGAAAAAAAAATTTCCACAATTGAATATTGAACAATACACTGAAAGAAGGTGGAATTAGAAAGTTATTTGAGATTAATTTAGTGTGGATTAATGTTATTTTGATAAATGTATTGAGTAAACTGCTCAACATTGTAATCCGATTTGCTTATGTATGAAACTGTCTAATAGGAATGGATTTATTTATGCATGGTACTAGAGAGCCTCACATGCTTTAACTGCAGCGCTATGATAGGTAGAAGAGTCTTGAGGAGACCATCATGACATGGAGCAGAATAAAAATTGGTATAAATATCCAAAGAAAAACCACAGATTTTAGTTTGAAAACAGTCTTTCACCTGCAAAATTAATTTTAATACTATGCGCAGTGCATAAAAGTTCCTGTATAATCTAAAGATCTTGTATGTATCAATGTGCCATTTTTTCTCTTGACATCACTTGTGATAGGACACTAGCTCTCCTTGCAAATCTGGCCTGGTTCTCTGCAGAGGATGAATCTCTTGTCCAGCTTTTCACTCTATGGTGGAGGTGAACCAGGGCCAACTGTGCCAACTTGTTAACTGCTTTGGATTTGCATACTGCTGCTTCACAGTACCTAAATTTTACATGAAAAGGCCTCATACTTTAGGTTCCCATGCATTTATCTCTTTTTCAAATGGCAACTTTTTTATAGCCCATATGACCTTTGTGTGGCATTGCCTGAGATGCACAGTAGATGTTGTGCAGTAATACCAGGCTACCTCTGGCTGAGGTACCTTGGAAGAGGCATGGCAGAGTACTTATCAAGTGTTATTTTACCCTTTTCACAAAACAAATTTTAATCCAACTAGGAGAGAAAGTTTTATGTAACTAGCTTGGAAATCTAGCAAAACCTGTTTTTGTTATCAGAGAGCTGATGGCAAAGAACTAGTCATCTTTTGCCAGTGACCCAGTCACTAAATAGATCTCTGATGTAAGAGGTCCCTGTATGCTAGCTTAGATAAAAAACAGGTCTGCCTTCTCCATCTACGTTGGTTTTCCTTTCCCGTGTACTGTTAGGGAAACCTATTGCACATGAACGTGAGGCTCCATGTGCTTAGTCTTCACTATCTCCCTTTTCCCTAGTTTTGTATCTTATAGGAAAATAAACCATAACAGTCGTATTTCGTGCATTCCACTAAGCTGAGCACATAGTTGTTTAGCATAAGATGCCCATTTCTGTTAGTGCTGGCATTGTGGCTCCCACCAGACATGATTTGCGTAAGGTTGGTAGGGAAGCACATTTTTACTCCTCCACACTCAGGAATGGCAGGAGGCGTTTTTGAAGGTGAGGTTGAGGAAATAGTACAATAGCACAGGAAATCTGAAAAGGAACTTCCCATGTTGCATCTGGAAAATGAGAGAGCTGTGTTTTACTGGATGTTTTGGGTCTGCACAGTTAGATGGATCCATGGCAGAATTGTTTGCAGGCTGACTGCTGAAACAATCAGTCACAGTGTTTGTCACTCTATTTTCTTGTCATCTTCCATTCTTTACCCCTCTTAGGGAAACTGATAGGTCAAGTGCTGCTAAAATTCTCTTAAAATTGAATTGCATTTGGTGTACATTCCTTCCTGTTTGAGATATTGTCCAAAATATTTTTCTTTTACTTGCTCTTTCTGTTGGGAAAAAAAAAAAAAAAGAAAAAAAATCCTGTCTCATAAGATTTTAACTCTATGCCTTCCCTCCCTTTCACTGTTGACACACTTCTAAGTTATGAAAACTTATTTTCAAAGTAATTAATAATAAGGAAACCTTGGAAGTGGGATACTGTCATGTTGAATAAATAAAAAGGTGAAACTCATGACCTGAAGAGTAGCAAGTAGTTTCTGAGAGGGTTTCCTATCAGTGCACTGCAGATGTGTGGCATTATTTTGAACTATTTTTCCAACTTTATTCATTGACAAGACCAATATTTTTCATAGTTAAATTATATACGAAAAAGTGGGTATTTTATTTTTTTTCTCCTTTTTTCTTTTTAAAGTTTTTAAAAGCTTGATACATGTAGCGTTGGATCAAGGCACATACAAGACTGGCCAAAGGGCATACAAAGCACTTTGGTTTTTAGTTGAAGAAACAAATGATTATGGCAACAAATAGTGGTGTGGGGTTTAAACATGAGATAGCTCATCGTTCAGCAGGAAGGCAGAAACATGTTGCCTTATAGATTTATTAAGGAATTTCTGTAATAACTGTGACAGTAATGGGCAGTATTCCTGACTGTAATGGCAGTACATTGAACACATACCTGTATACTGTTTGAATATATGCTTTAGAATAGCTGTATTCCCCAATTGTCCTCTTACCTTAATGACTAAAGTTTTTAAGACCTTGCTTGTATTGCCTGTTTTTCCCCCCTTGCTATTTTTTTATTATGAAACTGCACTTTCAAGACTTTTTCTGTTCAAAGCAGTTTCTATGCATTGTCTCTTTCCTCCTGCTCTTGCCTCCCAAATGCCTGTGACCATCCATCACTGTTTTCTCTGTAATAAGCAGACTACTGGTTCTGATAACCAGAAATCTATCTTTAAACCACATCTACCCCCTTGGTTTGTAGAGCACGGCACATCTTTTAAAAATTCCTTGTTAGGAATTTGATTATGCTTTTTTCCAGGGATCAATTTTTTAAACGCATGTCAACAGCTTCAGTCTCATGCATGTCATTGATCTGATTATTTTCTTTTGGATTTCACCATTGTTGAATGGATTTATCCAGACAGCTGATATTGCCCATTACTACACACAATTTTGTTTATTGAATATTGTTGTGGTTTACAGATTTAAGAGACCAGACATTAAAAATTCTGTGAGTTTTTGCAACTGCTTCTTGATCTTCCTGATTTGTCAGGTTCAATGTTATTTTATTGATACCAAAGTGAAAAATGGCCTGTGCTTACACTTACAAGGATCTCAGATGAATGTTCTGACTGCTTGACATGGCAAGAAAATTCACTTTCACAGTCAACAAGTCATCTTACTCAGTAGAACACAAAAGTTAAATGGTCTGTAACTTCAATATTAGCAAGGAAAATACAGTACAAATTACTAAAAAATACTAAAATATAGAATTGTGGTCAGGTATCCCCACTACATTAATCGCAGCAGTAGCCTGAAATTTGAAACTTTTAATAAAAAGTTCTTAAATATAAATTATATGGCAAATGTACAGTACATTGCTTTGTCAGTCTTTTAATCCAGTGTTTTGCAGTAGAACAGCAACTGTTAAGTCAGTCTTTTCTTGTTTTCTTTAAAATACAAAACAAAACCAAAAAAACCAACAAAACCCGAACCAGTCTTTCATGTCCTTCAGTATCATGAGTGTGAATGATCTGAATCTGGAATACCACTGTCTCTGTAGCTCCTGTTACTACTGCTTTCACTGTGGCTGTTCTTGTACAGATTCATGCCATTAGGTGGGAAAATGGTGTGTATTACAAATTCCTCCTTGGACACTTGGTCGTTGGTTATTGGTATCATCTGGAAAGAAGTCTCCCTGATTTCTAGGATGGAGTTATCCTTCTTGGTTCCCGCTTCAGCATAGTCATCTTTTCTCCGGCGTCCCTTGCTGTAGGTGCAGTTCCGGGAGAACAGGGACCCGTTTCTGTGGACGTACCAGCAGACCAGGGCCACCAGTGCTATGGCCACCAGCGCGACCGCACCACCAATTATGGCAGCCAAGGGCAAACTGGGGTTTTTGTAAGGTTCTTTCTCCTGCTCCCGGTTGAGGGTGGTGGTAGGGTTGTACATCTTCAGTGGTGCCGTCTCCGTTTCGATGCATTCGGGCGTTTCGTCAGAGAGATAGATGTTGCTGGTTTCCATGGGAACCATGCATACACGGTATGGTGATTCTGGTTCGAGAGCAGTAAGCAAATAGTCGTTTCTGTCACCTGTAACTATTGTTTCAGTTATAGATCCAAAGGCAGGGCTGTGACCCATCTTGAGCCAGCTCAGTCTTAAAGCAGTCATTGGTAATGCAACCTTCCAGGAGATATGAATAGTCTCCGTGCCTACAGATTTCACAAATATTGTAATGATTTTGCGTACCGGGCTTGCTGTGGTTCTGTAGTTTTTATTTAGGTTGGGAATCTTGATGTCTGGCTGTTTGGTCACAGAAACCGGCCAGTGTCCCTGCGCCGGGTATAACGTGTTCGGTACCGCAGTAGTGATTTGGATGGTGCTTATCAAACCATCGTCCTTACAATCAAATAGTTCTGCATTGAGGTCTTTGATAGCCATTCCACGTACTTTTTCTGGTGCCTGACACATCAGTCCACGTACATTAACTTTTAAAGGCAATGACTGTAACCAATCGCGTACCCATTTCATTTTGCACCCACAGTGCCAAGGGTTGTTGCGAAGAAACAGTTGAGTGATGTTGTCCAGATCGTCAAAGACACCCTGAGGTAAATTGCTAAGATTGTTATTGGACATATCTAGTCGATACAACTGCCTTAAGTAAGAGAAAGCATTGGGTGGCACACGGTTAATGTGGTTTTCTTGAAGATAAAGCTTTCTTAGGTTTGTCCCAGGCAAATTTACTGGTGCAGCTGTAAGCGAATTGCGGACCAATGACAGTTCTGTAAGATTGACTAGATTCATGAAGACTTTGTCTCCTAATCCATGATTATTTAGAAGATTTCCGTCTAAAACAAGGCGTTTTAGATTTGTAAGGTCTTGAAGGGACAGCTCTGAAATTGTGGAAATACGATTATCATCCAAGCGTAGCTCTTCTATCGTTTTAGGCAAACCCCAGGGAATGGTGCTAAGGTGATTTCGAGAGAGGAAAAGAAGTCTGAGATAGATGTTGTCCCGGAAAGCTCCATCCTCAATGCTAACAGCGGAAACAGAATTATCATCCAAATGCAGTTCTTCAAGATAAGGAATTTGTGAAAGTGAATCATAAGTAATGGTCCTTATATTATTCTCCTGCAAATGCAGTTCCTTAACATACTTAGGGAGGTTAGTGGGGAATTCATCAAGGCTGTTGTGGTATAAATATATTCTTTCCACCCTAAGCAAGTTCTTCAGTTCTGAAGGAATCCCAGCATTATTTATTTGATTGTTCTGAAGGAAAAGGGTAGTAGCATCCTCTGGGATTCCTGTAGGAATAGATGTCAAACTGCGATCATTACAATATATGAAACCCACATCACAGCGACATACTGAAGGGCACGGTTTGGCACTATGAGAATAAGGTGCCATGTCAAGTAACAGCCCTATTTTAGTCCAAACTAGGAAGATGCTCCAGGTTACACTAATCATGGTCAGGAGTGATGAGATTTGTATACAGTTCTGATCTTCAACAATCTAAAAAAACCAAACAAACAAAATTATCCAAATCATCAGTGAAGAAACTGCAACAAAAATTCAACATTACAGAAGACATCTGAAACATGCATATTAAACTAAAATTCAAAGTTACATACACATTTTACTTCTTTTTCCTTAGATGGGTAATTCTACTACTACTTCTTGAACTAATTTAATTAAGTTAATACGTTATTCTACCTAGTAATTGAAAATAATATAATCAAGTATGTCTAATCCTGTGAATTGTTTTGCTTGTGCAAGAAGGCCCTTTCTAAGGATTCCTTCACATTGTGTAGAGACAATGTGTGTTTGCAGATACTAGATAAGTACAGAGTAGAAGACACACCAAAGTTCAAGTAAATCATTCTATATCTGAAAGAAGTAATTCCTAAGCCAACTAACTACCCCAAGAGCCCTCAAGTGAACTGTAAACCCCTTACCAAACCTACAAGTTTAGTGGTAGATTGAAAAAGAAGTCCTAATGGCAAAGCATAAAATGCAGACAAAAAAGAAAGGGCCCCCCAAAAACTTTTCCAAAGTTTTTCTGAGTGTTTTATGTGACATTGTGTATGTTACAAACACTACAGCCTACTTTCCTTGGGTTTTGAGCTGGAATGTTTAGGAAAGTGACTATAACAACTGGCAGGTAAATAACAACCTGACATAGCTGGTAGAGCTATGACTTTCTAGATGACTGGATGGAATATTTGATTACATGCCCAATTTCATCTTTAAATATTTGTCATTTACAGAAGTCTTCTAACCAAGCAGTACACTAAAAAGAGACTCTTTGGTAGGTTTAAGCTCATTTTCCCATCTTATCAGTTCAAAACGTGCAGGGTAGGATAATATAAGTTAACTCCTGAGACTGCAATTGTACTTTGAGTCAGTAGTGTGTTTGTACATTAAGCTCAGGTAATTAGCATTTTTATAGCTTTTAAGACAACATAAGTCAATTACCATTGTAATTAGGGTTGTGAGAACTTCTGCAACATGACCTCTGCATTAAGCAGTGTCATGACCTTTTTCTCTTGTGGGTTCATATATTAATTGAACTTTATTCTCTGAGGCAAGAAAAGGAAACAAATTAATATTGATCCTACCGTATTTAAAAGTATGAGTAAATTTTGTGCTTGAGGATATCCAGTAAAGGAATGTCTTTCTCACGAGTCACTCTTACAGTTTACTTCGTGGAGCTGTGTTTTCCTCGGCGGTGTTTACTCAGACAGTCCTTCTCTGTGGTGTGTGTTTCCTGGCTCCTGGTATGATACTCAATGAGCATTCCAACCAAGATTTATCATGGTACATAAGCACACCAGGCCAGGCAGTAGAAAAGCTTCAGCTTCCCTCTATTTATGTCCTCATGTAAAGTCTGTGAATGAAGAGCCTCTTTTGTTTAGTTTAATGCCTTTAGCAGGAATTACTTTCTTTGTAACTCTTACAATCTCTTCTGTGCAGCATAGTAGTTGGAGGTGGTACCTTCACTGCCGCGTGATGGAAACTATTCATTATGCTGAGGACTGGATGGTAGCCTTCAGGAGGTCAGGAATGGGGCGGTTTTTTCCCCCCCGTCCAGAATTATCCAAGTATAAACTTTGTACAGTAGCTACATCCTGATACATCCACACTTCCTTGAGAGAACCATTTTCCGATTCTCACTTTTGAACACTTCTTCCAAATTTGTAATGCAGGAAAGGATTCCTCCTGTGCTGCAAGAATGCAAGTTACTCTACCGTAGAAATGTTGGGCAATTCAGATGGTTTTCTTCATCAAAAGACCCACAAAAGTAGGATTTCCTTCCCAGGAAACTCCCCTTTGAATGCCTTCCTTGAACTCCTAATTTCCTGTGAAAGTAAAAACAAACAGGAAAAAAAATAGAATTAATAACAACTGGTGGACACCGGTATTCACTTATGTTGCATCGCCTGTATAAATCATGCTAGGCTTACTGTATACGTGACTAGCACATCTTGTTTTCCCAAAATATTGGTGTTTCAGCTGTCTAGTCTCATGTTACTGCAATTTTGGTTGAACTATTTGAAAATATGGTTGAAAAAAATGGTTGAAAATATCCTGTATTGACAAACAGTAACAGTATTTGTAAATTACCTTTCCCACCTGACTACAAATGCCAGCCTTGCTTCCTTGGAGAAGGCCACCATGGTTGCTCATTTTGTGTTCTTGGTAAGCTAAGGTAGATGATGATTCTTGCCTTCATTTTAAGTGTAAAGGGAACTAACTCATTGCCATTCAGTAGTTACTGGCTGAAAGGGGAAGACGTTTTGCTAAGATACTGTATTAATGTTTCACATCTGCAGCATTCTGATTCTGAACTGGGGATGAGCCAAGCATGTCTATTAACTTTCTGATAACAGATACACGTAGGTGGGTTTTGTCCATGAAATGCACTTGATTTGTGGTCTGAGCTTTTAAGCTACAATAGGTTATTTGTCACTTTGCACAGCAGAACTGGTGTTTGGATTAGCGTTTTATCTGATTTTTCTAATTTCAAATAAAGAAGAACACTTTCATTCTTGTCTGTTACTATCTGTTGAAGAGCTCTAATTATGTGGTTATTTTTAATAGTATTTTTAACTTAGGCTACCTCATATTGCTGCTGTGGAGGGCACCCAGTGAGATACCCAGTCAGTGTTCCCTGAGAGCACGCAGACAGTTACGCTGAAATAGAAGTGTTTAAATGTGAAATAAAAGACTGCTTAACGTTTTCTTGCTTCTCCCTTTCGTGACTGCCTGTTTTCCAGAGAACTGAGCACAACCCTCAGAATTGAAATGCTCAGAAGAAACAACATGCTGAGTAATGCTTGCTTAGCTGTCTTCCTATGAGCAGCTTCTGGTCCTTCATAAAATATTAGACCTACACAGAAAAAAGCCTCTGTTTTCAAACTCTGTCTTTCGCAATTTAAAGCAGGTCCAACATGAAATAGATAGGGATACTCCTGTAGCAACAAGAAACATGCAATGATACAAAATTACTGAAAGATAGGAATTGTGCTGCTCTTTCACAGAAAAATGTTGACCATTAGAGAGAGAGAAAAAAAAAAAAAAAATAAAGTGCCCCTCACCATAGAGGTACTGTGACCGCCCAGTGAGGGAATGGGAAAGCCTCTTCTCTCCTGATGCAGCTTTTATGCTTCTCTAAGCTTTGTTTCTGCACCTGGTTTCAGCAGTTGTATAATGAAAATAACTACTTAAAATGAGAGACTCCTCCATTGTGGCATAAATAGGTATTTTACTGTTTGGTTTTTTTAAGACAAAAAAAATCTGCATTTTAGAACATAAGGGAATGCATACTTCTTGGTAACTTATGTAATTTGGGTAAATTATGCAACAGTATAAAATGGAACAAAAAGGCTCATATTCTTGCAGTGTCCAGTTTTCTTGGTCTGTGTTACCAAAGAGTTTGGGGAAAGAAGTGCAGGCTCTATTGCTAAAACATTTCTAAAACAGATGCTTAAAAGCTGTATGAAAAATGGTACCTCTTAGGAACTAATGTGGAGTTGTGATAGTGGGTATTTTCTGGAAGTATACTGTGAAGCAGGACTATAAATTCATTAAATAGGTCTTTGAAGGCTACAATAACTTTTAAGTACTTAAAAAAAACCAACCCACCATAAGTTTTCTTTAGAACTTTTAGAGCCGTAAAATCATGTTGGTATTAAGCAAAGCAGAGGCTCTAGTATGCATACATTACATATATACATCCACACAAGAGAAAGTAAGTTCATTTGATTTACCTCTCTAGTCTATAAACTGTTCCCTTTTTGCTTCATTTGATAGTCATCCCTTCATTTATTGCCGCTATTGTAATAGCAGTAATGTGTAGGATTAAAATGAAAGCACTAAAGCTCATTAAGTTCTTGGCATTTTTTTATCCCTTCCCTGAAAATTACATGAAAACAAGAGAGAAAAATAAAAGATAAAAGTAGGTCTCTTTGGAGAAGATGACACTGTTTCAAAAATGTGGATTAAGAGTATACCCCCCACCCCTTTTTCTAAACTAAGAATAGTTTTCTTCAGGTTTTGATTGTTTGATATCTTGCACTTCTCTTTTATATCTGAAGCCATAGCTGAAAACAATGTTTTTGCATATCAAAGGCTCCAGTGATCTGTCTACAGAGAAGAAGGGAATCCTGCTGCCATGCTCAAACTTTCCCCTTCTTGAGCTGTCTCTAAATATTCCCTGACATCAAGTCATTATAGCTGATCCGGCAGGATGAAAAGTGACCCCCACTGGTACAGACGCTGTGTCCAGGTTCCTGCACATCGCATTGGGAGGCTTCATGGACACATGGTTTTGAAAGAAGCCATTACTTTTGAACTGAGATTTCAGAAAGTGTGTGCTAAAATTCATTTTTAAATGCAAAATTTACTTTTTTCTGGTAACAAAAGAAACACTGGAGCAACTGAACAGCATCTTTTTGGCTTATCTTTATTCAGTTGAATGTTGTCATGAACTTGGCTGAACTGAGTGGTTAAATTACTTTTCCTGGGACATTGTGTAAGTAAGTGTATCACTACAGATAGCAGTAATGCGCTAGCCTCATATGTGTACTTATCGCTGTGGTACAGCTAAGCAGGGGCACATCTTATTTTAAACCATTCAAAGCAATTTGCACTATACAAGAAAATCATACCAAAGAACAACACTATATTTACAAAATATGGAGTCCAGCTGCATTCCCTGTCCTGCAGGCAGGCAACAGTTAAAAAAAAAAAAAAAAAAAAGTTTTGCATATTGGAAAAGTTAGGAGTTTTCTAAAAATGGTGCCAGAGATATCTTTTTTTTTTTTTTCTCTCCTGCAGGCTGTGATAAAACGTGAATAAAATCAAGACCTGCCTCACTCGAGGTCACACAATGCTTATTTGAATTTCTAATCTATCTCTGTGTTCTCCAGCAGGAACGCTGGTAGTTCAGTAGCTTCTTTCTAACCATCAAAGCAGCCGGGGGAAGGGAAACAACTCTGGATTTTTAGTTTATAAATGAAAGGGTATGATTTTAAGTTAACATTAGAATATACATACCTGATGAGCCTAACAATTTTGCTTAATCAGTGTATTTGCATTCCAGAACTGCCTCTGTATTTGTTTATAATGTTAAATGTATCAGGAACATAAAATGTGCTTATCTTTCAAAACACTCACAAAGCCTATCTGCTGCATAGATTGCTGGTTTAGCTTACAGAGGTCATGTTGCTTCTTAAACAGCTTTTTTTTTTGTTTTGTTTTAAAAACGTTCCACAGTGCTAATCAACACTTAAAACAATGCCCATACTTTTTTTAAAGTGTATTACTCAGGGTTAGTTGATAGTGATGGCAAAATGCTTTCTAAGCACCCTGTCTAGGAGCTACAATTTCCACGATCATCATATTTCAGGAAGGTGCCCCAGTCTTTTGTTTGGTGCTAGGCAAGCAGAAGGTCCTCTAGCTGTCTTTCCAAGGGGTAAAGAATGCAAAGGATTTAGTTAAAGTGAGAGTGAGCCCTTCAGTCAGGTTGTATCTCAGTGTTTTGGTGAAACTGGGATTTTTTTTTTCTTTTGAGGAAGGTTCTAGTTACAGGTGTAGAAAATTTGCCCCCACTCCTGTGTAGTAGTTGTATATAATATTGCTTTTGTCCCCCTAGTTTTAAAAAAAAGCAGATTTTGATGTGATCCTTCCTCAAATGTAAGTGAATCTGACTTAGAAATAGATTCTAAGTAAAAGTTTGACTCCACACCTAAGATGAGCCAAACCAGTATTTGCTGTAGAGGATGGAAATGAACTGAGTCGTTCTTGTCTGAAGTCTACTTTTAAAACCCTTCCTGCTTTTGAAGATGCTAGGTTGAAAAGATCCAGACTATTACGTTATTCCTACTCACTCTCTTGTTTTGACTGTTTTGCTTCTGCAAAGGTTGCACGTTAAAAAAGCAGTTTGAGGGGAGTGTTTTGCAATGGCTTGCTGTTTGGTGTTTTAGTGCTCTTTGAGTTTAGCCAATTATGGCTTCTAGGTTTTCCTTTGAGAGCTGCTGCTGAGGTAACTCACCAGTGCTTAAAATAAAAGAATAGAAAACAAATGCTGCCATTGTTTCAAGGTACAGTAATTTTCCCCCCCTCTTGACACGTTTGGGTGGAATTATACCTGATAGGGAGTTCCTGGCACACAATACTAGGCATGTGAAAATATTACTTGAACACTGGATGAAGTTCCAGTAGTTTTGATTCCTTCCCCTTAAAAACAGTTGTTTGCTCATCTTCTGATAACTAAATTTGCTCCTCAAACAAATAAGATTTTAAAACCCAAGAAGTTGTGAGACTTCTTGAATTTTCACTGCTCATGAAAAAGAGAATAGTTTGTGATGATAGATTACGTTTACTGAGGACTTTTAAGAGTGCCTGCCCGGAGTTGATATTTGATTACTTATTAAAAATAAATGTAAGCAATCACATATTAATTCATATTAATTCCGAGTGCTTTGAAGTGATTAAGGAAAAACCTTCACCAATAAGTAGCCATTAGCATCCTGCTAGAAGGAGACAAAGATGGCCAACTACCAACTGCAGCCACGTCAAATCATTGCAATGCAAACTTTGCAAACTCCAGCAATGGCTTTGATTAGTCACCATCGCCTCACATAATATCTTTTAACTTGTACCTATTAGTGACAAAGGAAAAATGCACAAAAACCCAAACCAACAAACCCAACCCTGAAACGCATCTTTATTTTGTTCCTGCTGTAAACCATAGTCACTTTGTTTCTGAAGATTAAAGCTTGCTGTGAGTTTACTACAGAGTTTTTTTGCCCACTGGGGGGTGGTACACACTACAAAAACTCTGCTTTTAAGAGCCACAAGTCAGATGTTTTTTGCTGCTGTCCAGTTTTCTCTGCTTTAATTACAACAAAGTCTCCTGTTGAGAAAAACAGAGGCAGCCTCCAAAGGAGGGAATTAAAAAAAATAATAAAATTAGTCTTTCAGAGCGTTTATAGGATCTTATTTACCATGCTGATTGCATTAACTACGGTATTTATCTGGTCGTTCTCCAGTTAAAATAAGACGGTGTGAACGTACAAGGGGGGGGTGGGGAAAAGAAGAGAATTAGCATTTTAAATATATGCCAGGGGTTGTCACTGTTTCTGGTATACAAGAGTGGCACAGACGGCAGGAAAAAATGCAGCTTTTAGAAGTGATTAAATGTAGATGGAAAAATAGAAGGGCTTGATAACAGTCTGAATAGAAGGATTAGAATAACCTCAGTATATTTTAAGATAATTGGCTTTCCATAAACCCAGGTATAGCTTTGTTTATGAAATATTTGAAAACCGATCTTAAACAGGGCTGTATTGTATGGTTTTGGAATAAATTAAAGTTGAGGGTTTTATTTCTTGGAGAGAGAGAGGGAAGGGCAGGGAAACCTCTTAAATACGACCTAATGTGCGGCATGTATCGACAAGGAAAACACATACTGATCTTTCTGTTTTATAGCAGATAATTCTCCTCTTTGTACACTCGAATTGACAAATGCATTTTTCACTCTAATTCAAAGAAATGTTCATTAAGACGCCATATCCCCAGGCCATAGATAGTGAAGCATAATTGATGCTTCTATCTTTTTAGGCAGTACATTTTAGGCAAGGAAATTGGGGTCAGGATAATGAATTGTTTTTTTAAAGTCTGAACATTTTCAGCCTCTTCTTTCTATACTTTTCCCCACACAGAGGATTTACGTGGAGACAGAAGCCACGAACCATCTCAAAGCATTCATCTGCTGCGCTCTTTCACAGGAATATGATCTAACTGTGAAATAATTCTGCATTTCGGCTTGGATCTGGTGTGCAGAACCCTCTGCTGCACTCTGTTAGCTGGCCAGAACTGATCCCTTGTAGAAGGGAAGCGCCTTGCCAAATTCAGTCCAAATGAGTAACCCATGGCTAACAGCACTCCACGAATTAGTTAATTACACACACTCCTTGCAGCACTCCTCCCTACTTCGACTGGATGCGCCAGGGTTGCAGCTCAGAGAGATTAAAATTTAGGCTACCTCAAAGAGCAAGACCGAGCCCGAGAGGCAAACGTCTGTGTAAGAGCGGAGCTTTTATTCGCCTTGGGGCTGAGCTCAAAAAAAAGTCGGCCGAAACATTAAAAAAAAAAAAAAAAAAAAAAAAAGAAACCCACCCCGAATTAGAAAGAGAGCTCTGGCAGATGCTGGGAAACGCAGGGATAGTCCGGCTTCCCCCGATCAACTTAAGTTGCAGCTCCCAGTTTTATGCGTGAGGAACCAGACAAACCAAAACCACTGAGTCTGGCACATCTGGCAGCTGGGAAGCGATTTTAGAGCGAGACCAAGGCAGAGATGAGGCGTGAGGAGGAAATATTTATTTGCGAACCATTTATAAATGCTGTGGTGGTGGGAGGGCAGGCAAGCCCTTAATCAACAGAAACAGCAGAAAAGTTGATTAAAACTAGGCAAGGCCCTTCTGGATGCAGGGGGGATTATCAGCCAGCTCTTCTTCCCAAAGAAAGTGGGGCTTTTTTTTTTTTTTTTTTTTTCTTTTCAATGAAATTGGGGCCTGTTGCATTCTTTTCTTAACATATCTGCGACCATTTTGTTCCCCATCTCCTCGCCCGGAGCCTTCGTGCGGGAGAACCTGGGAGCCTGGACTGAAACCCGGGCACCGAGGAGGAGGAGGAGGAGGAAGGGGGACAAGGATTCCAACGCGGGGAAGAGATGATGCGGGATACAGGGGAAACGGATGATGAGGGGAAGAGATGCGAGAAGCAGAAAAGAGCTGATACGGGGGAAGAGCCGATGCGGGGAAGAGGTGCGGGATGCCGAGGAAGGATGCGGGCATTCCTCTCCGCCTCTACCTCCCATTCAAATCAGACGCTGGGGTCCCAGGACTGGCGAAACCGGGTGGATTTGTACCCAAAACGAGCCCCGGAGAGTCGTATGGGGTTTTTTTTGTTGTTGTTGTTGGTTGGCTGTTTTTTTGCCGGCTTTTTTTGGGTGCCAGCGCCGCGCTTACCCGCGCGAGAGGCGGCGTTTGCGCTCCTTTCTCCCGCACGGCGGGATCCTGCTTTTTTTTTTTTTTTTTTTTTCCAGCCGCGTTAGGATCCGCCAAACTTCGTCCCCCTCTCCCTCTCGTCCCTCCTTCCCTCCCTCCGTTCCCCGGGAGGCGCTCGGCCATCCCCGCACGTACCTGCGTTGTGTCGGGGGGGATCCGGAGGGCTGGAGGCGCGGGACAACCGCGGCGCTCAGCGCGCGCTCCTGGAGTCGCGGCGGCGGCAGCCCGGGAGCCGCGCGCGGGGCGGGGCGGGGCGGGGGGCGGGGGGCGGGGCCGCGCGGCAGCGAGGGGCGGGGCGGGCCGCGCGCCGGCGGCCAGGGGAGCAGCAGGCGGCGCCACCGCCCCACTAGGATTGGGGGGGGGAGAGGAAAGAGAAGGGGGGCAGCCCGCTCTGGGAACGCCCCCGGCCCCTCCGACCGCCTGACCGCGCTGCCACTCGGGGACGGGAAAGGGTGCGAGTGGGGCCAGCGCTTTTCGTGGAATCGTGGAACGGTTTGAGTTGGAAGGGACGTTAAAGCCCATCCAGTTCCACCCACCCTGCCATGGGCAGGGACACCTCCCACTAGGTCAGGCTGCCCAAGTCCTCACCCAGCCTGAGCCGCCCCCAGGTATGGGGCAGCCACAGCTTCCCTGAGCAACCTGTGCCAGTGCCTCACCACTCTCACAGTGAAGAAATTCGCTTCTCGGCCTTTTGGCTAAGATCAAGTGTAGTGTAAATTCCTCCTTATACCTGCCCTTCTCCAGTTTATACCTGTTGCCCCCAATCCTATCACTACAAGCCTTTGTGAACGGTCTCTCCCCAGCTTTCCTGTAGTCCTCGTAGGTACTGGAAGGTTGCTATAAGCTCTCCTCGGACCCTTCTCTTCTCCAGGCTGAACAACCTCAACTCTCTCAACCTGTCCTGCATGGAAGGTTCTCCAGCCCTCTGATCATTTTTGTAGCCCTCCTCTGGACTCGTTCCAACCACTCCATATCCTTCTTGCATTGAGGATTTCAGAACTGGACCCAGTACTCTAGATGGTGTCTCACAAGAGCAGAATAGAGGGGCAGAATCTCCTCCTTTGACCTCCTGGCCACACTTCTTTTGATGCAGCCCAGGATATGGTTGGCCTTCTGGGCTGTGAGTGCACATTGCTGGCGCATGTTGAGCTTCTCATTGACCAGCACCCCCAAGTCCTTCTCTGTGAGTGCACGTTGCTGGCGCACGTTGAGCTTCTCATTGACCAGCACCCCCAAGTCCTTCTCTGAGCAATTAATAAATCAGCGTCACTTTCCTCAGCCACTGCAATCAAACATCTGTGAGCATTGTTGCTCCTCTGGCATTGTCCAGCAGCTATGGCCGTGCCATGGCACCTCACTGGAGGCATCGTGGGCAACAGCAACACCTTCAGGAGGTCGAAGGATTTTCTTGAGGTATTTGTGCTTAATGCCATTTAAAATCAGGAGTCGGATAAGAGTTGCCTGATGGGGTTTTTTTGGGACGCCACATGCTTGGAGATAACCTTATTGTGCCTGGCACGACTGAGATTAAGGGTGAGCAGAGATGTGCTGGTCTGCAGTTTCAGAGTCATAGAATCGTAGAATTGTAGAATGGCTTGAGTTGGAAGGGACCTTAAAGATGATATAATTCTACCACCCTGTGATCAGCAGGGAGATGTCCTACTAGATCAGGCTGCCCCAGGCCCTATCCAACCTGATCTTCAGGGCGTTTTGTTGGAAAACAAACTTTCTGTTCTTCTAACTAAGCCAGAAATATATGGCAGTAAGAAGACAAGCTAGAAAATACATTCCCCAGATGTTTTTCAATAAAAACTAGTTTCCTTTTATTTGTAGCCACTGACTCACACAAGTAGCATTGTATTTGACAGATATGGTTGATGTTTCTGCTGTTGGATTTCTTTTTTTAATTTTCCATCAAAACATGGTTACTTTCAAGACTGAACAGCCACTGCCTTCATGAATATCCTGTTCTCTTCCTTAGCAGTGCATAGGTAATCTTGACTATCTCCTTTTGATCACCTGCATTCACCAGCACGAGGAAATTATGTCCAGGGAAAGGCATCTTCTCTGCTGACCACAGCTGTCCTGCAGTAGTGCATTTTGCTGGTATCAGAAGATGGCAAGGTCAGGCCCCATCAAGTTTGAAGAGAGCTTGATTTCTTTAAGGCCTATGAAAACTGTTAGGCAGTTGCACTTTCCATATAAAGTTTGAATACTTAAATTCCCTTCTGGCAAAACCAAATACAGACTAACTAGAAAGTGTTAAACTTCCCTTGTTCTAGAGAGGAATTTTAATAGAGTTTTGAATGCTGCTTCTTGTATTTGATATTTAGATGTCTGAAATGTTATATGCTTGCTATAGTTATTCAGCTGATTAAAAAAAATCCTAGATTGATTTACTTTGACAATGAGGGAAAATGATATTTTCCCCATCATCACTTCAATTCTAATCTTTTTCTAGAGATAGTAAATACTAATAATGAAATGACCTCACTTTAAGGTACGATTATCTGTAGTGATAGCCCTGGCAGAATTAGCTGTGCCCTAATCAGCTCAGTATATATGACTGTATTGTATATACATCTTAATGCATATATAACATGCTATATGTATGGCTGTATGGATACACATACTCCTGATCTAGTGGAAGGTGTCCCTGCCCATGGCAGTGGGGTTGGAACTATGTGATCTTTAAGGTCCCTTCCAACCCAAACCATTCTGTGATTTTACGATTCTATGTGTTATACAAACACAGGTATGCCTGATAATATAGGGCGTATGTGTCTTGTGTGGATGAAAATAGTGGGGTACGGTAATGTAGAAGGCATTTTGAGATGCTGCAAATATCCTGTAGATTTGGGGTTTTTTTAAACTGAGGTTCTGTTAAGATTATGGTAGCAGTTTTTATAAACATGTGTTTGGTATTTCTCATGCATGACTTAGTTATATTGGTTAACGGATTCCAGTGTTATGTTGCTGTGCCACGTTGCTAAACCTTAACAATGATCTGTGAGATATTCATAAAAGATGTATGTGGTATGTATTCAGCTATCTTTGAATTGTATTCCAAAGCTAACCCAGTGCTTGTGGCACCAGTTAGAAGTTACAGTCAATATTCCTAGAGAATTCCAAAGGGCATGAGAGAAATAATTAGATTTTACCAGGTCACAGCTGCTCGAAAGTACTGAAAGGTCTTTAATGTGCTCTTGCAAGCAGATTTTTGACTGCATTTTTTTTAATGTAAACTCCTTAAATATACTTCTTAAGAACATGGGTTGCTTTTAAAATATTTTCCACAGAAAAAGTTGTATGTTGAGAACTTGACTACATTCTATGCCTTCTTCTTTCAACACATAAAATCAAAACCTTTTGAATTGCAGGAGAATGGAGGAAGTTTGTTAATGATGAAGGAGTTCCTCATATGCAGGAAATGAAAATATGCATGTGTAACACAGATGTATCAAACCCTACAGTATAATGAGATATTTTAATTGAATTTCTAAGTTAAAATAGTCTTTTACCTGTATTTTGTTTATAAAATTAATTAATGCTCATGATATGGAAATTAAAGTTCTTGTCAGACCTATAGGGAAATTACCTTTCCAAGACATGGCAATCTTGTTAACATTTAATGGGCTGTGAGTATTTAGGAAGTCAGAGATTGGAAATTCAGAGTACTTACACTACCTAATGTGTTTCAAAGGCTTTTAATGCAGGTTTATAACACACATTTGTAAGGTGCTATTAGGTGAATGAGATAATGATGATGCTTAGTCGTTGGTTTGGTTTTTTTTTTCCTGAGCATCCTGATCATATGATAAGGATCAAAGTTCTGGGAACTCTCTCAGCCAAAGGTTGACCTGAATGACTCTTGCTATGACTCGACAGGCGTTGTGGATCTATTTTGTCCTGCTGTAAATCAGGTTCCAGTCATAAACATTTCTGGCCAGGACGTTTATGAAATGTTGAGAAACCAAATACATTGACCGGGAAGTGAAGTGGAATCTGAGATCACTCATCTTCAGTGCAGAGTAGAGGGAGCTGTCTTCAAGCATTGAAACTGAACCATTACTTCTTCAGTCTTCTCAAGGACAGATTTCTTTTAGATAAAGCTGAGAGTAATAGGTTGATATTCAGTGAAATAACCTGAAATGAACGTTAGTGGTTTTTAGCTTTAGGCTTTTATCAGGTTATATTGATTTTTAAAAGCAGGCTGTCCCAAAGCCCAGCTAGGCATTGCCTGATTTGTAAAGACATCTAAGAAAGAAAACCCACTATAATATATGAACTTTTATATGATACATGTCCTGTAAGGTTTTCTGGTATTGACTAAGTGCAGTTTCTCAGCAAATGCCTATTGCAGTTTGTATTAGAGTTTAATCTGTAAATGTTCTGAACCATTTCAAAATTACAATCCAATTTTGGATACATTCCTTCAAAAATAAATGCCTGTCAAATTCAGCTTTCAGCATTGCGTATGTACATAGAGTACCTTGTCAACGTTGGTGCCACAGCTCTGTATCAAATGCAACAAAAATGAGAATGCAATCATGCAAGACAGTCCATGGTGGAGCTAGAATGGTTCGAAGAGTCTAAAGCTAAATAATTGTTTAAAATCAGGTGGGCTCAAGAGTGCTTCCCACCCCCCAGTGTTTGAGAGGTAATAGTTGTAATTGTGATTATTCTTTTGTTCTGTCTCTAAGGGCCAGAGGATTAGACCACCATTGCACCTGTGTTTTCTACCATTCCTTTCTCATCTCTCTCCCAGTTCTTCTTTCCAACTCTCCTAAACAGCCCCAGGGGAAAGCCGTGTCAACTCAGAAACACCCCTGATGCAACCACATCTTTATTTTCCCTAAGGCAAATAAACAGTTTGGCTTATCAGATTATGTGCTATTGATAGCAAAATTAGGTCATTTAATGGGGTGCTTGAAATTGCAAAGCCTATGAGTAAGGTATTTATTTTTTTTTTATTTACAGACCTTACAGAAATGGGTATAGAAGGCTGACTGGGTAAAGTCCCTACCATGAAAATTTGCCTCTAATGCTTAAGGCTGATTGTCTTTTGTATTGAGAAGGTCATTTCCTGTTAGATGTCAAACCATGAAGCCACCACAACAAAATTTTTAGGAGAAATAGAACTAACTCCTTCATAGTTATGAAGAATATGGAGTTTGTGCTTGCAAACATGAGAAAGTAAGCGATGCTGTCAGAACAGAACAGACTTCCCGTAAGCTTGACGTGGCTTTGAAAGTGTGTTAAAGGAAGAAAAATAGCGTTCCCCCCAAAAAAACTTGAACAATTTACCTGAGATTGTTAGTAATGTCTAGTATGTGTGAGGAAGAATCCCATAGAGGACAAAACTGCTGTTCTTCCCTAAGGGTATTTCTTACATTTGCAAATTCAAGTTTTTATGGATGCAGCCTCTACTGAGCTGAACAAAATGGTAAATGCATTTTTGTGCCTGCCTCTATATAAAGGGTCCTATCAGTAGAGAAATACTTAAAAGAAAAAAAAAAATCCCCAAACCTTCTGAAATGTCAGAAAACCAATTTTGGGTGCAGTTTTGTTCTTGGACTCTTTTTCTTAGTTTTAATTGCTGCTTATGTGACAGCTGCCCAAAGTTGGCCTTCAAGAATAGAGACATGATGCAAGGCAGCAGTGATTTGTGGCTTGCTGAGAAGGGGCTTGGGATAGATGATTCCTTTCTGTCTGTGTTCCTGCTTTTCCTGTTAGTTTTTTTGAACACTTTGCTGCTCCTACTGTTGACTACTTTGATACCAAGGAGGCATCCGTTTGGTGGAAATGCATGTTTCTTGATGGATTCCTTGGGTCTAGCAGGTGTATGTCCAGTGGAAGGTTAAATGTCTTTCTTCATTACTTGAGAAACTGGGCATTTTCCAGGAGACTTTTTAAATGAAAAATATGTATGCTGGAATTTAAATAACAAAATATGAAAGCATTAACATAAGTGCACTTAGATTACAAGTTATCCTGAACTGTTAGCTCCCTAGATGCGAGGATTATTTGTCTGAATGTGATTTCACTTTACAAAATTAAGACCAGTACTCACATTAAATATCTTGACTCAAAATGAGATTCTTTCAGACAAAGAAATATTTTTACAGAGGAGTTAACGTCCCCCTGGTGATGATTTTTATGGTAGAATTTCCCCTCTTCTGAGGCAGAGGTTTAAACAATTGCACGTAGCTAAAAGAACAGATGTATTTTCTTATACAACTTTCATAAATCTTAGTTCTTCATAGCTTTATACTGAAAGCTTGGAAGTCACATTATTTCTCGTGAGTTTTTTTTCAGGCTACCAAAATGGTTCTTCTCCTGCTCCTTTCTCTGTATTTTGTTTTATTTCCTGATAGTGCCAGAGTTTTTGCCGCCTCTCTCTTTCTTCTCACCATTGTCAACCTCTCTCAGCCAGGCTTTCTGCATACACCCTGCCTCTTACCCACCTCCTCTCCTCTGCCTGCAATTCCTAATAGCTATTCTCCGGCACATCAAACCCACACAGGACTGCTTACATTCCAGCTCTTTGTGCAATGATCTTGTGCCACGAGAAGCTGCTTCTTCTAAACTTTCTTCTCTCCTTCATTGTCCTCCTTTGGATCCCTTTTGCATGTTAAAGGGTTTCCTATTTTCTTTCCTTCTTCTATTGGTCCCAAGTTAGCTGAGCAATTGTACAAAGTTCACCTAATGTTGCAAAATTACAGTGGCTGAGGTCTGTGCAGTTCTGTCATGTATTAGTTAGCCATTTTAAAGATTTAGCATTCATTGTTAACTTAAAGCAATTGCATGGATATAATGCTGAGGAAGGCTTAGTTGGTTACCTGTTATCTCTCAAAAAGTGTACAGCCCCCACTTTGCATGCAAATCAAATACAAACATTAGCATGTTATTTTGGCCAGGTACACCACCCTAGTCATTTGTGCTATTTGTGTCTAGTCTGTGTTAACATCTAGCAATGAGCTGGAGTCTGTGCACTTGCTGATTTGCTTGTGTAATACCTGGTTTGGAAATTATGAAAGGCTACGTGACAGTGCTGAATATATGAATAACTCAAAAGTTTTTATTCTTAGGAAGGACTAAGTTTACATTGTCTGAACAGATTTGTTTAGTTGTAAGTAGGGTTGATTATTCTGTCTATGTCTATTCAGCAAGAGAGGGCGTTTCAGAAATGGCTTTGCAGGACAGCAGTTAAGGCCATTGGTAGAAAATTACAAGTTGATCTGGTGATTAAAAAGAAGTTAACAGGAATTCTGAAATTTCCCTGGCCATGGAGAATGTAGTTACATTTGATGAGATTCTGACTCAGAAAGAGGATACATATGCAGAAACTTTATCTCAGTTGAGAAGACAAGCCGCTCTTGTACAGGAATCAACTCCACCAGCACCATCTGTGTGAATCACTGTGGAAGCTGGCTTGTCTTCAGCATCTGCTGGCTGAATGTGCTGTGGAAAGCTCCTTGTATCTCAATAGAAAAAAAAAAAAAAGTAGTTTTAAGGCTTATGTGTATTCTTTTTATATTTGCTGTTCCTAGTTATACATTATTAATCCTGATTTTATTTCTTGCCAGTGAAATTTTTCTCTAGAATTTACCTGGAATTAAAAGGAGAGCTCATTTACAAAGTGTTGGCATGCATGGTGGTAGCATACTGTGTCCTTTTGAGTCTCAGAAAAACATTCATGTTGGAGGGTTTCCCGGGTATATCTAGAGTGATCCCTCCTCAGTGTTCACTCATGTCCCAGTTACAACACCTGGAGAGAATGACTAGGAACACTGATGAGTGGAGAGCAGCTCTCCCCTGCCAGGGGTCTGCCCAGAGCTTGCTGGTAAGCAGGGAAGTGAGTAGGAGGCATGAGATGTGGGAATTACTTAGAAAAGGTGATGGGCATGTGTTATTTAGTTGGTATTCCTTGCTGCTGCTGAAGATGAAGTTCCTTGAAGTGGTAAGAGATTGAAGAATCATGGGAATTAGAATCTGAAAGTCATTTTAAGCTTAGGATCTGGAGCTGTGTTCTACTTTTATTTTTTTTTTTTTCATTAATCCACCTTTAATCTCCTTCCTCAGATTTTTTGTTCATTGGCCTTTTGTGAACACGTGCTAATTGCTGCTGCCAATCCCAAAGCCTTAGGGGAAGTGTGGGAGTCTTGAAGAGAAGCAACCTGTGGAGACCCATGAGACCTTCAACTCTGTGACTCAGGGAAACGAAGGCATTTTGGCTGAGCTTAGAAAAATTAAGAAAAACTAACAACTCATACCTTTCACAGGTGTAGTAGAACATGCTTTTGTCCCCCCTAAGAGTTATCTATGTTACAGTAGATGAATATCAAATTCATTGATGAGGAAAAATTTCTGAAGGTGCTTAACAGTTGCTCTCCCACCTACTCCTCCCCATAAACTACACAACTCTCCACTGAAGTTTAGTGGCATCAACACCAAAGGCTAAATCTTCATTCTCTTTGGAGAAGAGTTAGAGAGAAGGTCAGAGACAGGTCTAGGTCTTCTAACTCAGCAGGTAAAGTGGAAGGCCTGTAATGCAGTCATTGTAGTTTAAGTGATGATGTGGAACAGAAAGGTAAGTGATGTACACTCTTAGGTGTTTTTCCTATCTATTTCTTTGCTTGGTAGTCTACCACCAAGCAGTCTACTGGGTTATAAAACCAGAATATAAATAAATTTATAGTGTTCAAGTATTAAGACAAAACTTTTAGGTGCAAAACTCAGTTTTGCAGATTCCTATGAAAGCAAAAACTCCTTGTTGGTGTGACTAGTTAGACCTATGATCTGAATAAAATGTGGTATGCCTGTATTCCTAATTAAAGCATTAATTTTTCTGTTTCTAGATAAGCTGGATTTCAGATGCAATACCATGTGTGAGAAATACTTAATTTCTACTTAATGATGAAAAAAAAATCTTAATTTGAGTGAGAGAAATAGACCAAGTCCCCTAATTAAAACTGGAGTAGTTCTTGACCTTAACAATAGTTCTTTAAAATCATGAATTTCTAAAACCACCAGTGGTGCCTGAGCTAGCGCATTATTTATAGTTATTGTTCACCTAATAGACATCTCAATGTCTTTTGATAGATTAAAAAACACAGAAGATGCTTGTAAGAATAGCAACATAGTTTTAGACCCAAAGCTTCAAACATTTTCCAAATAAAATGACCATACTGTCCCCTGAGATACAAAGTATGGGTTTTGGAAGTAACTTTTGAAACATTTGCTTTTGTAGTTTTAAAGCACTAAACCCAGAAGTTTGCCTTGCAGATACTAGCAGATGCAACACCCAATGTCCAAGAGAAGCTCAGGAAGAGCTGTTAACAGCTGCACTGGGAAATTACCTCATATTTAAATATGAACGTGTCTAAAAATAACCCCAGTGAGAAATGAAAACTCTATTTGTTGTTAGCTTGCCTAGCATTTGTCTTTATTTCTAGTTTATGCTATTTTATGTTATTGTTCATGGATATAACAAAGCCTATTTCATTTCTCCTTGATCATTTTTCCCAGGGGATGTAAAGAGGCTCTGATTGCAATTGTAAATTCTTTGGTGAACAAGTCATGATTGCTATGGATTGTTCAACCACAATAATTCAGGCCTGTGCTGGGTCAGCGCTGTATTCTGTGCACACAGTGGAGCCTAAAAGCATGTAACAGAAGGGACTCAGGTTATTGAGTTCAGTTCCCTGATACTCGAGGCGAGAGCATCTAAAAATGGGATTTAACAATACAGCTGGGCTGTTATAATGGCTGGCTGCTGCCACAGAGGGCAGCCCCATCTCCTCATTCACATCGCTGCTTGTGTTTGGCCAATCTTTTAGTGAGCTCAGCTGCCAGAGAATCACACTTCCTCTCAAAATAAAATATGTTCTGCTGGTGCTGCTTTTACATCCAGCTGATGATGGAGCTAGACAAGTGCTGGTGGCTGTGCCATTGCAAAAAGGAAGTGTGATCATCCACTTCCACTGCAGGTTGGTGCTTGGGTCAGGTGTGCTGTACGATGCAGCTGAAGTTGACTTTTGTGGTTGCTTTAGTTGTACTGCAGGTATTCTTTTCAGAAAGATAAAAAGTTGACTTTCAAGCTTTGATAGAGACCACTTTGCTTAGTGTCCACAGACTTAATGGAAACTCTCTGTTTATGTGTTTGCGTGGAATGAAACATAGAATCACCAGGTTGGAAGAGACCCACTGGATCATCGAGTCCAACCATTCCTATCATACACTAAACCATGCCCTTCAGCACCTTGTCCACCCGTGACTTAAAACACTTCCAGGGAAGGGGACTCAACCACTTCCCTGGACAGCCTGTGTCAGTGCCCAGTGACCTTTCCTGTGAAAATTTTTTTCCTAATGTCTAGCTTAAATCTCCCCTGGCGGAGCTTGAGGCCATTCCCTCTCATCCTGTCCCCTGTCACTTGGGAGAAGAGGCCATTACTGTCCTCTCCATAACCTCCTTTCAGGTAGTCATAGAGAGCAATGAGGTTTCCCCTCAGCCTCCTCTTCTCCAGGCTAAACAACCCCAGCTCTCTCAGACATTCCTCATAAGGCCTGTTCTCCAGCCCCTTCCCCAGCTTCATCACTCTTCTCTGGACTCGCTCCAGAACCTCAACATCCTTCTTGTGGTGAGGGGCCCAGAACTGAACACAATATTCAAGGAGCGGCCTCACCAGTGCTGAATACAGAGGGAGAATAACCTCTCTGGACCTACTGGTCACACCGTTTCTGATAGAAGCCAGGATGCCATTGGCCTTCTTGACCACCTTGGCCACTGTTGGCTCATGTTCAGTCGGCTGTCAACCAACACCCCCAGGTTCTTCTCCTCCAGGCCGCTTTCCAGACAGACTTCTCCTAGTCTGTAGCTCTGCATAGGGTTGTTGTGCCCCAAGTGCAGGACCCGGCATTTGGCCTTGTTAAACCTCATGCCATTGGTCTCAGCGCAGCCGTCCAGCCTGTTCAGATCCCTTTGCAGAGCCTCCCTACCCTCTAGCAGATCAACACCTCCACACAGCTTTGCGTCATCTGCAAACTGGCTAAGGGTACCCTCAATGCCTTCATCCAGGTCATTGATGAAGACATTGAACAGGGTTGGACCCAGCACTGAGCCCTGGGGAACCCCACTTGTAACTGGCCTCCAGCTGGATTTAACACCATTTACCACCACTCTCTGGGCCCGGCCATCCAGCCAGTTTTCCACCCAGGAGAGTGTGCGTCTGTCCAGGCCAGAGGCTGACAGTTTCCGTAGCAGAATGCTGTGAGAAACTGTGTCAAAAGGCTTTACTGGAGTCCAGGAAGACCACATCCACAGCCTTTCCCTCGTCCAGCAGCCAAGTCACTTTGTCATAGAAGGCGATCAGGTTGGTTTGGCAGGACCTGCCTTTTGTAAACCCATGTTGACTGGGCCTGATCACCCGGTTCTCTTGCATGTGCTTGATGATAGCACTCAAGATCACCTGTTCCATGACTTTCCCTGGTGCTGAGGTCAGACTGACTGGCCTGTAGTTCCCTGGATCCTCCCTGCGACCCTTCTTGTAGATGGGCACAACATCAGCCAGCCTCCAGTCCAGTGGAACCTCCCCAGTCTTCCAGGACTGTTGGAAGATGATTGAAAGGGGTTGGCCAGCACATCCACCAGCTCCTTCAATACCCTGGGGTGAATCCCATGCGGCTCCATACACTTGTGGGTGCCTAGTTGGGCAAGCGAGGCTCTGACCACCTCCTCTTGGACCATGGGAGCCTCATTTTGCTCCTTTAGTTCCGGGGTTTGTACATGGAAGGAATAACTCACTTTACAATTAAAGACTAGAGGCAAAGAAGTGGTTTCAAGTAGAACACATCAGCTGGAAAAGCAGATGATCCAGCCAGTGTCAGTGCACGTCACAAATTGCTGCTGGCTCAGTTTCACTTATTTGTTTATTTACTTCACCATTCTGTGCTGTCTGCAAAACAACTCCAAAGCCCTGCTGCCTCCTACTCTTAGCTGTATTCTTCCACTATCACTGTGCAGAACTGCTTCAGTGCTGCATCTGTGAACTTCTGCCTCAGAATTCTCGTATTAACTTGTTCTTAGTGAATGTGTGAGTTTGGCATTTGCAGCTATCAACTTTCTTATGGTTTATGTCATCTGTCATATTACTATAAAAACAGTTCTCTTCTTTGCTTTTTAATTTCTGAAACTAAAAAATACTTGATTCTTTCTGTAACCTGTAACGCTAAATCTATTGTATTTTTAAAAGTCGTAGATACCATGACATGCTGAGACTGTTACTGTGGAATTACTTTGCTATTTTCACGATGGCCCTAAGGTTTTTAATGTGTTGGCAAAATGCCTCAGCAAAGGGATTGTGGTATTGGCATGGGAACTGGCAGTTTCGTCAAATAGTGTGGCAGCTGTTCATTTTGTCATGACTAGCAGCCCTTTGGTCTTTTGCAGTAGGATGCTTATGTTACTTAAATTTTCAAGTAGAAACAGTCTCACGTAACTACTGATGAAAAGTGCAGCATTTATTCTGGTGGTCACCTGATGGGTGAGGTTGCTGCTTGGTAGCTACCAAGGACAGTACAATTGGTTAATACTATGGAGCCAACAATGAAACACAACTGCCTTCTCATCCAAGGGTTCCTGGGGCTCTTTTCTGTCTTAGAGTTGAAGAACTGTTATTATCATTGGCCATTGGCATGGTGACTGGGAAAACCTGACTGTAACCAGTGTAAACCTAGGCATGCTGTAGAGAAATGGAGGGAAATGGTAATTTGTCCTTTGCTATGAGATCCCAGTCTGTGGAAGACTGCATAGTAGAAAAACATGTTCATATATGTTGGACCAGAGAGCCAAGAGGACATAGTATGGTTTTGCCTTCTCATTTCAGCTAGCAAACACGTTGCTGTGTTGTGTTTGCGTCAAAAAGCAGAGGTAGATGAGAACGAAGGCAGCTGCAGCAGCCAGACCATAAGTCATTTACAAGAATAATGATGAGGCATTGCTGCAACAGGCACTGACCTGTTGCTGGCCTGTCAAGGATCACACCTTTCCTCTTTGAAGCTACACAAGTTTAATACTTTTTACCTGAAAATGCTGTAATTCTGTTGGATATCCTTATAATACTGTAGATAGATTTACATATATTTTTATTTCATCTCGTGGCAGGAATATGTTCCTGGATTATAGGCATCTTTTTGAAATTGCAAATTAAGGTTCCTTTAAAGTTTTTGGATTTGCAGACTGAGCTAAGTCTTTTTGGGATTGTTTCAAAAGTGGGTGTTGTAAATTTTACAGGCGTTACTGTGTTGTTTAGAAAACAGATGTTATTTGATGTCTTCAAATCATCTGACTTTTTCTGGGTTAAGAGGGAAAACACTACAGACAAAGAGGACTCTGACAACCTCTGTTGTCAATTTGTGTGTCCCCATTTCCTGCCAGCTACTTCACCTCTTTTTGCCTGGTTTAGTCATCCACACAGTTAGTGGTGTGTCTACTTTAATGTTGGTACTCGAGGCCTTTGTTTTGGGTCTGTTATTTGACATGGAGTTAATAGAATATGACTTTTGAAATTTTAAAACAATTACTTTCTGATAATATATTGCCGTGATTTGCAGCCCAGAAAACAAATTGATTGGGAGCACAGGAGTAAATAGTCTACTAGAATAAGAAAAAAAAAGAAGAATAAAGTAAATATTTTACGGCTCTTACAACTTTTTTGTAATTGAGTATGACTAATTTTCTCCCTGTCTGCGCTCTGCACACACATGCACATACATATTTTACTTACATTCCAACTGTTTATGATCAGAGCAGCTAGTTTCAAGCAAAAATGTTGTTAGGAAAATTTGCCTATAAATGGCAGCTATTGAAAGATTAGAAGCAACTGAAAACAAAATCTTGTAAAAGAATTTCTAATGTAATTGTAACATAATTTGTTGCTGCTCTTGCTTTGCTATGGCATGATTAAGTTCTGAATTTGAATCAGCTTTTAAAAGAAAATGCTTAGTTTCATTCCACAGCACAATTGGCAACTAAATAAAAGTTCAGACTGGAATTTTTTTTTTCCAGCTCTCTTTTCACAGAGAAAGAAAAATGTACATAGAGTCTTTTGTATTTTGCAGAGAGGAAGTGTGGCACAATAGCCTGTAGAGGGAAAGCAATTCCGATAATCAGTTTTCTGTACTACTTATTACAACTGGTCAGGACTGGGTTTTAATTAAATTTTAGGGATAAAGGACCATAGTGTGTGCTAAGGACGACGAGTCAGCTTAAAGTTAGAATTTCCTGGCTTTTATCCATTTCTGTGCCAGGTCACTAGTACTTAAATGTATGAGTTCAGATGGGATTCACTTGTATAGAAACTAATAACTGTTGAGGTTTTAGGAATTCTTCAAAGAGTCTCTTTTGACTTCCAGAGTAGGAGTTTGTTCATGAGGGGGCAATAGGACTGTGGCACCTGGTAATGGACCCCTTCTGTGCCAAGCTTCAGCACTATGTGTTTGTACAGTAAGCTGGCGAGTTTGTTAGTTAGTAATTATTTTTAAAATGTAAAATATAGTGATTTCAAAAGGATAGTTTATTAAAAGCTGGTGCTTTTTGACACTTAAACATTTTGTGTCATGTTCAGAGAGGATGAATGAAAGCAGCTTGGTGTGCAATTATGACATATAGCGTGACCTTCTGTATAATGAAGTCCAAGTAACCTCTCAACATTATTTTTTTGGTATCAGAGCTGTCACAGGCACAGCTTCAAAAAGCATCTGAGCTTCCAAGGTGAAATGAAGAATCTGCTGCATATCTTAAATATGAACTGTTGCAGGATTGCCCTCTAAACTGCCCTCGCTTTTTAGTTTGTGGTTTGTCTGGCTTCAGTGGCTTTGGACATTCTCCGTGAGATGAGTAATCTACTTGATAAGAGTTCTCACACATTCTGGGTTTTAATGCCTGCAGGTAAATCACTCTTAACTTGCTTTTGGATACGTATATTGATTGCATTACTCCACTTGCCCACATTGAAGCAAATTTTCTAGGTTTTTAATACCATCTTGTAGAGCTTTTCTAGTGCTTTTCTAGAGCCATTAACATTTTTTAATCCCGAGTGGATACAGCTGCAGCAGTGATAGCTTCACATAGCGCTCCTCCAGCAAACCGTTTGAATTCTTTACTGATAGCAGCCACACTTCTACAGAATTCTTGCCATACTTTTGTCAGGCAAGCAGCCTACAGACCTTTTTAAACCAATCCTGTGGAAGCGTGTTTCTCAGGTACAGCTAGATTATTAAAAAATGAAAAGTAAAATGGGCTGTTCTACAGGATGAATGGAATTTTGCTTTTTTAGTCTCTAATAGTACACATGAATGTTTTAAAATCTTAAACCAATACTCCTGTGTGTTTATTTATGACCAAGGGCCACTGTTTCAGCATCTGCTTCATGGGGCATGATATTTATTACTTAAGTGAATAAACCATAATTTTTGAGAACTCCAAACAGTATATCGGTTTAGGTTCAATTTACCTGCTGTGAAAGGGAGCGCTGTGTCACAAACTTTCTCTTTGCTTTCGTGCATAATACGCTCAGCTAAACTGATGTGTTACTTATGTGCTGTGCTGTACATAAGCATTACAGTAATTTCTCAGCAATTATGTGAGAAAGTAAAAAAACCCTAACAACATGATAAAACAATTCATAACTTTTATATTTTGTATAATATCTGTTTGCTTTTTAGCTGATATTTTATATTACATTTGTGATACTACGTGGTGTGGATTTGAATACCTAAAATTTGAAAAGCTTTTATTCCTAAAAAATATGGTCACGAATTAGTTCAATTTAATCTAGAATTAACTTCATTTACTAAATTGTAAACCTCTTGAAAATGGAGGCGCCTATGAATTTTGCTGACACATCCTTAAAGTGAACACTGCTAGCTTCACAGTACACAATTGTATAAACAATGTTAATAAACCTAATTATTAAGACTGTAAATATTTGGATCGGTATTTGTCATAGCATTTTGTTAGGGCAGGTTCCTATGCTATATTTATTCTAGGTCTAAGGCATATGCTGCTTTTACACAGATGTTCAGAATCAGTATATTCAGGCTGCTTATTCCCACTCACTTTCATGAATCATTTGAAAAGGGAGGATGGAAAACACTGACAATGTTAACAAATGCAATCCTAGAAAAACATTCGTAAATACTTCCTGCACGCCTCCAAAAGCTTGAATTAGCCCATAAATTCAGTGTGAGTCTATGAAATTGATACCTGTTACCCATTTTTTTCCCGCCTGTGTTTGTGCTGTAAATGGTACAGGGAAGGCTATTGAGTAATTTTGCTCAATGATGGGTTATATATTGCTTTTACAGAGACCAATTTTCTACTTTAAACAACAAAAGCTGTGGATATTTTTTTTTTATTCTAATAGCTGAAAAATTATTTCAGCTAGTCTTGCTTATCATATAACAATAAAGCTTTAGGGCAATTGACCTGCTGACCTTAATTCGCAGGAAACTGTCACATTTCTTCTTCATTCCTTTGTTCAGCCCAACAATGTGACTCAAAATACTACTGAGCTTTAAAGTTTCTCAGCGTTGTAAGGTCAAGCTTTGGTCGCCATAGTTACAGTTCAGCTCTGCAGGTCAGAGGCCAAATAGATTAATGATGTCAGACACATCTTTAAATGGTTCTTACACTGCTTCGCCATGCGGTAAGCAGCTGAGCATATTTGATATGACAAAGGCCTTCTTAAGTCTTGCTAATAGGAGGATCTTTGGAGACATCTGATGGAAAGGTCCTTTCCGCTGCACGCCGGTGTTCAATATCAAGCAGTGGTGGGCATCGGCAGTGGGCCGTTTCGGTTCACACTGTCAGAAGAATATTGCAAAGAGTGGATAAATAGCTGTGGCTCCCCTGTGCCTTTCTTTCTGGCCATCCGATTCCTTTGTCCAGGATTCAGTCCAGTAGTTAAAAGCCTCAGAGAGAATGTAAAACAGTAAGTTGGAAGAATATATTAGCATTCTTGATGAAAGACGTGCTCTTTCCTTCACAGTGGTGAGGTGATGTGCAAGCCAATAGTCATGTGGTTTATGTTCCTGCTTTCTGTTAGTTATTAGTAAAAGCCATGCTTCATACATGCTTCTCACAAATATTAAAAATGTATCTGCGTTCTTCCTCTAAACAATGAGACTTTTTAAATTAAAAAAGGAAATCTGCTCGCTTGATGAGTTACATTAGTTCGTCATGGAATAGGCCTTGGTGGTTTGGTCTAATGTAGCACGTTTGTACCAGAACTCAACAGAGCTGAGCCGCTATATGATCATTTTAATTTACAAGCGAGAAGCTTTTTCCTTTATAAGATCTTATTACACACCTGGACTATAGGGTTTGGGGTTTTTTTTCAGAGAATGATGCACATTGCACAAAAATGAAAAGTTGTGGATGATCTTAGATAATCGCTATTTTTTTTTTTTTAAGAAAACCCAAACCCAGACCACCCCTAAAACCAAGAAAAGTGCTTTTATGTGCACTGTATCCAAGTATCTTCAGCAAACCCCTGATTTTGAAACACCATCTGTTGATATGAAATCATCATCTTTTGAAACATCATCTTTTGACATGGAAATCCAACTAATGGCATGCGTATGTCAACAAAATGAATGAAAAGAAGAAAAAAGTTTATTGTGAGGAATGTAAAAAATCAATATTTTTCATTATGTATATATTCTACCCTTCGCCAAAATGCATTATCAATTCATCATTGGGATAGTTGACAGCAGGAAAGTATGGACTGTTGGTAGAAAACTAATTTAACTGAAGAGTGGAGTCAGAGCCTCTCCTCAGCTGAAAGTGCTGGTGGATGGAAAAGTAGTGTTGGTTCTAGGAGGGCCTGGTTTCCCCAGGGCTGATTCACAGCCTTTTCTTGCAGTTGGTAGAACTGGGCAGTGTTTCTTTTTCAGCCCACTGGAAATGATTGTAGCAGAAAGATTTGGAAATCTGATGATCAGCAAAATAAAGGCTGATCTGTTGGGGCTTATTCAGTTGTACCATATTAGGAGAGTAACAAACAAATACTTATATTCTTTAAAATAAGAGTCATTAATACATTACTTTTGCTTTTGCAAGGTGCATCGTTAGCTTTTTTGATAGTTTTCCTAAACCTTTTTCATAGTAATATTTGGTATTTAACAGGTGCCTTTCCTTTCAGTCTGAAGTTCCATGAATGCAAAGTTGTCTTTATGCCAATACTGATGAAGTATAGACCACTCCAATCAGGAGTGGAGTTAAATACTTTATTGGTTGCTGCAAGGGGAAAGAAGGGACACCTTACTTTCTGCTATTGCCTTTCCAGCCCCATAGGATATACAGCAGCTTCTTTTTTTATAGTGCTCTCATTGACTTGGCCCAGTGCAGTGTCCTTTTCTTCAGCTGAACATTAATGTAGTTCTTGACAGGTAAGTGCTGTCCCCTATTTCTTCTGGTCACAGTGACCTTCTCCCCCAGCCCAAATTGTTTCACTAATAGTCTCTTATCCTCCCCTGTGAAAACATTCTGCTTTAGCACCCATTTTCAGCATGCTCTGGAAATTTCAACTCCTTCAGTAATCCTGTTGTATAAATTCTTGCAGGTTTTTTTAGAGTTGTGGAGACTTTTGAATGTCAGCTGCATTTAAAACGTTAACTGCTATTTTAGAAAAGTATTTATCTTAAATAATAAATCGTGTTCTTTTCATCTTGGGAAAACTGCAGAGTTTCATGTATGTGACATATTATGTCCTGCACAGCGGGGACTTAGGCCATGGTGTGCAACAAAAGTGGGAGAGCATATCTAAATGCGGTAGACTTGGGGCAGTTCTGCTAACACAGAAGAACAATATGCATCAATAGTAAATTGTTGATGGAGCCCTGTGTACTAAATGACTGTGGCACTGCTGGCCCTTGTAATGGTGCTGTCCTGGGACAGGAAGAATTATTTTCACTGTTGACCTCTTAATGCAGAGGTATTCTTGAAAGATGAAAAAATACAGCTGCTGCAAACTCTTCCACTTGTTTCCTTACAGTTCTGTGCACCTTTCAATGCTTTATCCCTAGAATGGTTCAACTAAAGTATTTTTTAGTGTGGCAAGTACTGAGCTTGTGGCACTTGGTGCCCTCTGGGAGTTGTCAAATACTGCTGCTGGAGTTTGATTTGGCTGTGATCATTTGATAAACAGTAATGACACTATTCTTCATGGTCATTATTTTGAATCATTTTTATGTGATTGACAGAATCACATAATTAAGAAAGAAAAAAAACCCCAACTTGTAACTCTAAGCACTAACCAGGTCCTCTAGTGTTCTTGTGATGTGGGAAAACGTACGCATTATGACCTTTTGTGTATGGATTGATTTCGATGTTAAAAATGTAATGTAAGATCCCTTCGTTTCTAAAGCCTTATCATGTGTGCTTTGCTAGGTAACCTATTAGTATCATTAGGAACTACATCTAAAATTGCATTATTTTTCTGTAATGCTGGAAAAGAAAAAGCTGAGACTTAGTTTCCATGTCCCAGTGATGAAGTCTATTAAAGGGGTTTGCATCTCCTTAACTGATGTACTCTGTTGGAGGTGGACTACTGAAATGTAATAAAAGATCGTAAACCTGGTGAAATAAATACTGTAAGATGAAAAAAAAAAAGTATTAAGGATCTCTGGCTGCAAATTTGTGTGCCATACCTTTCCAAGACAGCCATTAAACCCAAGGAAATTTGCTAGATTTTAATTCATATGTTTTGCCACGTGTTGTAGCCATGTATTCTGATGGATTTTTGTCTTCATTAAATGCCCATATCCTTCCCTGACTTCAACCACTGCATGAGAAGTTGCAGTGAGCACCTCTGCAAAACTTCTGTGTGAAGCAAGTCCCTTTGTGATGCCCAAGAGACCCCTTGAAATGACTGGCAGCAGAGTGAACTTCCCCTTATTGACTCTCCCCTCCTTTGAACCAATCTGTGGCCCTTTTTTTGCAACTACTTTTATGATAGCTTCATGAAGCCCGTTTTTCACGTTCTCTCATGCCCCATCAGTAGTCGCTATGTCCAAGCTTTCATTTACAGTGAAACTTGAGGCACTGTTACTGGCCCATGTCTTCCCCTATCTGAAAATAATTCTTCTTACTCACAGTCTCCAGGACAGCCAGTGCTAGTCACTTCAAAGGTCTGGTTTCTCTCAGGGAAATAGTTGATAGGGATGGAAATTTCCACAATCCTTTCCTAATGTTAGAAGAGGAGCTCTGATTTACGTGAGATATAATTCTTGTAGTTTAACATTTCGCAGTTTGTGGAGTCGCTTCTGGTCAGGATGTTATTAGGTTTGGTATCCATTTTCTCAATAAAAAACTTAAATAAGAGGAGGCTGATCATGAAGATTCAGAAAAGGTACTGTTAAAAAATACTGAATATTGTAATTATTTTCTGAGGATATTAGGTTTTATAAGAATGTTACTGTGCAAAACTGAGCTGCTCAAACAACGTATGGTGTGTTTTAGTCTGCTAAAAGTCTAAAACAATTTTAATGTGTTGTAATTGAGTGACCTCTGATCTCTTTGTGTTATCAAGGTCTGTGATTTTCCTTTTTTCTTGTTAAACTAAGCTCTTTGTGGGTGGCTACAGTGAAGCCGATTATCCCTGTTTCTTATGTAACAGACTGCTGTTATCCTCATCACTGCATAAAAATAAACCTGTTGAACTAAGTTTTCAGAATTTGTGTGTCTCAAAACATACATTTAGGATGCTCAAAACAAAGACTCTTCATTCTCATGTGAGGCATGTTGTAATTGCCTTGGACTTTTAAAGTGGTGCAAAACCATTTTTTTCACAGTGATTTCCTAAAAACCAAGGCTTGTACCATTGCCCATGAGGTGTGGGTATGTGGGTGATTGTGTACAGTAACTTTTAAGCCGTTTGCCAAATTAAAGCAAATGTGAATTAAATGATGAGGGCAACATGTAGTAACCAAGTATACTGATATGCTACTTTTTTAATATGAAGTTTAAAAAAAATCATTGAGTGTCGTGTCTGATCTGATTGTCTGATTTTATAAGTGGTGTCTGGCAGAGTGGATGTAATTTGTGTACAAAAATGAAATGAGTGCTTAAGGGCAGAAAGTGCTGCAGCTTTTTAAATATAGACACAAGCATAGTGCACGCTGCTTATCGAGGCCTGACTTTTTTTCTTAGTAAATATCATCATTTACTCTGCACCACTACTTGGATAATGTTTCCTTTTAATTCCACTCATAGCTAATATCTTCATTTCCGTAAAGTGTCTAAGATTTCTTTTTGGTCAAGAACTGTTTTGAAGTGCCTGGCAGTAGTACTTGCAGCTGCATAAATGGTTTTGCACTGTAATTATGATGCCATTTCTCAAAGGTAAACAAGGAGAGAAACAAAAGGGGGCTTCCCTTAATCCTGCTTACATCCAAGAGTGACCTAAACAAATCAGAGATTGTAAAAATACTAACAGATTTAGAGAAAGTCAGGAGTTGGCTTAGAGTTGCAGTAGGTACTTTGCCATGCAGATTTTTGAAGTAGAAACTCAATAGTGTGATATACCCTGTATTAAAACCCCCAATATTTTAAAAGTTCATTTAGAAGCAGAGTTAAAGAGGGAAGCATTTTTCCCTTGATAGAACTGGCGATAGGGTAATCATCTTAGAGAAGGCTTGAAAATCAGATTGCATAAACAAAGTTCAGTTTAGTCGTACATGTGTATCCTTTCAGCTGGTAGACCAAATTATTCTGATTGTTCCTCATCAGATTTTAGTCCTTCTGTTTCGTGCTGTTTATATTAACTTCCATTAACCTACATGTTTTGAGTGAAAGTTTAAAATGGGCTATGAAAATTGCTTTCATCACTTCCCAATTTTAAAATAAGCATCAACACTGGATTACTCTGTTCCTATAACAGATTAGTTTTAATCCGCAACAACATAACCCAGAGTGACTGTGTGATTTTAAATGGAAGTTTGAAAGTTTAATTTTTTATTTTGGTCAGTGATTTTAATAGATTTGCAGCACACGTAAGAAGGAGTTGTTTTTATTGAATGCTAGAAATCGGGTATTTAGGAGGTTTTGCTTTTGCAGTTAAGATATCTGGTTTACTCTAATGTAATGCACTTGCAACAGTAAATCTATAAATTGAGCAACCTGAAGTTGCAGCTTCTATGTACAGGGTATCATTGAGTTTGAGTACATTTTCCATTCTTTTAAAATCATTGGTGATGAATATGATCTAAGGATCCCAGAGTATAAATGTATATATCTTAAGCATTGTTGTTCACTGAATAATTCATGTGAAAGCTGTTCATAAAGCTTGGCTAGTAATGTATGTACCTTTGAAAGGTATTACCATCAATTTCTGACATGACTTTGATTTCCACTAATGATATATAACCAGGAAGACTGCTTAATCTGTCACTGAGCATAAATCACTGTATTTGGGTGGTCAAGGACCACTGTATTTGGTAGTTTGGGAATGTAAATCCCTAATCCATCACTGGTAAACTGGATTTCAAGTGCTGCTTGATATGTTCTGTTGTAGTTCTTTGTTTATAATGTATTTGATGGGTTTGGAGCTAGTAAGAGGTGAAACTGAGCAGAAAAACATTTATTTAATGCTAAAATCCCAGCGCATAATGCTCATTTGAATAAGGAGAACTAGAACATAGAGCAACAAAAGGTGAATAAACTATAAATGAGCTATGAACGACTAACCAGCTGTTACATTCTGTTTCAGAAGCAAAACAAATTAATGCAAAGGATAAAAAAAACCCCACCAAGGCGAACAGAAAGGGATTTTTGGAGCAAAACACAAATAAACATGTAGTGCCTAGACTGAAGCGGGAGGCCAGCTCAGTCATGATTGTAGGCAAGGATGCAGTTGTTAATTGTTTTGTAACGCTTTGCCCTTACGCAGCATGCATGCACACACAAACACAGGGTGCACGTACGTGGTATATTTTATCGTCATTTCCCAGCTGAAGAAGCAGAGATGCTTTACCCAGTGCTATGGAAAGGCTTAGTATAGAGCCAAGATTAGAATTTAATTTGATCAGCTTTTAGCGAGGAGAAAGCACAGGCAATTAGAAAGTGATGAAGAGGCTGTCAATACACGTATAGAATGCTTTGCTGGTGGAAAAACTTTTCTGTGTAGTAAGTGACATGTTTGGGTGACAAAATATCACCAACTTTGTAAGAAATTACTTCATTTCATACAATTATGGCAGTTAGCTTCACAGCCACATCTTAGGCTGATCATGTTGGAGGAAAACAAAGGGAATGAAGGGGGTTATGATTTCAAGTTTTACGAACAGCAAAGAAAATAGCCTAAATGTTTTTATCTCTCAAAATTTGTGTTTAGTTTCCATCTAAATATAACAACTTTTGGGAATTAAAAAAAAGAAGCCAGAGGACAATGGAGCTGTGAGCAGCAAGTGTGATGGCCTTGAAATATTTAATCATTGTTTGGAGAAAAAGGACTTTTTGAGATTATTTGAACAGTTTCGCAACAAAGGACACAGGACAGTCTAAAATGAATCCAAGCCTTTTGTATGTGTTACATGAAATATGCATCCTGAAAATTAAATTACTTTTAAGTACTCTTGGGCTCTCTGGAATATGTTGAAAATTAGTTCAAGAATCACAAACAGACTGGTTCAAATCAATGCAGTCAGTTGATGAATCAATTGGCCATTTGCATTTTATGGAGATTAGCAGTATGTATACCGTTTCATTGCATCAGGCTGAAGTGATGGATGACAAGTAAACTTGTTTACTTTGAAGATAATACTTAGTTTGAATAGTTAAAAAAAGAGAATGTGTAAAAAGAATTTAAGGGAAGGGAAAGGTAATTATTTACTTTTGTGGAAACTGTTTTGTGCATCCAGGGGGAAGAACAAGTGCCTAGTAAGTAAAAAAATAGAGAAGTGAGTGGTTATAGTGAAAAGGGACTTAGTAGGTAGTAAATATTAGAGATGATTCTAGGTTGAAGATCTCTTTAATCCAGTAAATCATTGTTCATAATTGTGGGAATGGTTGGGCTCAATGATCCGGTGGGTCTCTTCCAACCTGCTGATTCTGTGATTCTGTGTGATTCTGTGATGAGTCTAACTTCACAATTTGGCAGTTCTATGGAGAATTATAAGTTGTTGGGTTTTTTCCTTAGTAGTAAATGAAAGTTAGATAATCATTAAACAAAACTAGCAGTTAATTACTGTGCTGAAATGGGCTACTGAAATGTACATAGGAATTGGCCTCTCCAACCAGCCAAAAACTCTGCAGCATCCTATCTCTCAGACTCGAAACACCAGGAGCCCCAAGATCTGCGGTACCACTTTGTCTCTTCCCTTGTCTCTCCTCAGACAGCTCTTGGCAGAGGAACATATTCTTCAGGTAGTATATATGAATGGAAAATTGCTAACTGAAGCCCTCTTGGAGGAAGAGTTTCAGCTCTTGACTCTTAACATCAAGTTGACAATTGAAGAGAGTTAAAAGCAGGCTAATATGAATTTTTCTTAAAAAGTGCAAAGGTGAAGGATGTTAGACAGATTTAAAAGTCATACAGAATCAAAAGGCCAAACAATACTATAAAAACATTTACTTCAGTATGGTAGTTACTCTTTCATTGTTGTTTTGCAGTTTCTAAGACATTATAGAGAAATAATTTCATTTCTATGTTTACTTTGAAATGAACTAATGCATAATGCTAGGCTTTCTGGTTTATGACTTGTTGTTATTGCTTCTCTATATTGAAATCCTCTCTATGTTCTTGAACTGACACAGATATCTTATAATTGAAATCTAAGAATCAGTGCTCTAAACAAAGAAAAGGACAGATAATTTCCCCCCTATGCTAAAGTAAATATTGATTAACTCGATTATGTGGCCAAAGAAAAACTAAAGTGAAAAAGTATTTCTGACTTTTATATTCTTTTCTTTTGGTGCATAATGGTATTTAGCACAGTGGAGATTGTCAAGTTGTATACATGGGAGGAAAACCTGAACAGGAGTTGTTTGATTCTCATGCCTTTCTAACTCAAAGTGAAAGTCACTTAACAGGCCAGATTTCTTTGGTTTTAATAGAATTGAAAGGATTTTTTAAGTGACTTATCTATGAATATCTCCTATTACAGTCCTAATAAGGTTAATACTGCTTTTAAGAAGCATTTGGAAATGAAATGTTTTTTTCCTCTTTCTTCTAAAGCTGTTTGGAGGGGCTTTCTGTGAAGTACTGGAAGCCCACTGGGCATGGTTGACCTCAGCCTTTCTACCCTGTGCAAAGCTCATGCACTGCTCCTGTTTTCAACTTCACCTTTGTAATTGTAATGTAAACTTGTGACAGTGCAGAGAAGCAATTTAATACAGACCTTTGGCTGGCTTTCTCCTCCTTGTTTAAACAGAAAGAAATATTCCTTCTGACTTTGGTGACAAGATGCTGTGTATATCATTTAACTACTGGTTCACAACAGTAATTGCTACTCCATGACAGTTTGTGAAATGAAGACATGATTTGCCTGGTTTTCATGGATTTTCAAATTATACTCGATCACCAGTGACTGCTGATTATTGCAGTGCAGAACAACATTTTAAGAAGAAACAAGTTGTATCAGTGAGATCCGAGCTGCATTAGGTCATACTCAAGAGAGGCTGATGATGTGTGCTGGAGGAGCTTATTTCTTCTGATGATGAGCTGCTTAGTTGATTGAATAGGTGATTCAGTTCTTGACAGCTGTCAATCTTGATGTTCGCTTCTGAACCTCTGATTTGCCTTTTGCCTGAGTGATCGTTTTCTTTTGCTTTGTCTTCTATGATAATTTAAGTTCTGCTCTCTGTGTTGCTCTTCCTTTTGAGTGGCAAACCTTTCATCGCTTTCCCAGTGTCCCCTCCATGTGTGAAGATATAAGTAGGCTGCTGTTTTAAAATTCTAATTTTTTTAAAAAATACAGAATCTGCAGGGAGGATGATATATTTTAAAATCTGAAAAAGCGGTCTGAAGATGAATAATGAAGTTCCCTTTGTCCAGAATGGCTAATATAAGATAGATAAAGATATATTAAAAAGGATACCTCAGTTGGGAAATGGCTGACTGAAAATCAAGATGAAATTGTCAGAATGAATATGTATGTGTCTGTCCAAACAATTTTTTAAAAGAACTTTGACCATCACATAAACGGAATTTTGCTGTTTTGTTGGGGTTTTTTTTCTAGAAAAAAACAGGGATGTCTCTGAAAATTTCCCCAAGATACAGCCTGAGTTACATTTTTTGTTACAGATAGATCACAGGACCTGCCTTGCATCTTATAAATAAAGTATTCTTTTTTCTTGTATCCAGTTGTGAATTATGAATAGGAATGCCTAAAAAGTGAAACACAACAATGCTTTCCAGACTACTGACTGAAATTAGAGATGTTGAATACTTAATTTTTTCAGAAAGACTCTCAGAATCATAGAATCACCAGGTTGGAAAAGACCCACTGGATCATCAAGTCCAACCATTCCTATCAAACACTAAACCATGCCCTTCGGTGCCCCTACCACCCATCCCTTAAACACCTCCAGGGAAGGTGACTCAAAACCACCTCCCTGGGCAGCCCGTTCCAGTGCCGACCAACCCTTTCTGTGAAAATTTTTTTCCTAATGTTCAGCCTGAACCTCCCCTGGCAAGCTGGAGGCCATTCCCTCTTGTCCTGTCCCCTGTCACTTGGGAGAAGAGGCCAGCTCCCTCCTCTCCACAACTTCCTTTCAGGTAGTTGTAGACAGCAATAAGGTCTCCCCTCAGCCTCCTCTTCTCCAAGCTAAACAACCCCAGCTCTCTCAGCTGTTCCTCATAAGGCTCATAAAGCTTGTTCTCCAGAACCTCCTGAGCACCTTGTCTACCCATCATTTAAACATCTCCAGGAATGATGACTCAATCACCTCCCTGGCCAGCCTGTTCCAGTGCCTGATGACCCTTTCTGTGAAATTTTTTGTCTTCGTTTTTTTTTTTTCAGGGTACCATAGTGATTAATCTTGCAATTTTTAAAGAACTTAAATGACATACATCATGCTGATTGTTGAACTGAATGTCACATGCATTGTTTGTATAGGTAGCACTACTTAAATATTAAATAAATCTTATACCAGAAATAAACGTGGTCCAGCAGTAGAACACTGAAGCCAGCAGACCTTGAATCCCTCCGAAGCTGGGCTGTAATTTTTTGATCTATTGTATGCAGTCTGTTAACAATTATTTGCCTGGCTTATGAATATGCAGGTGGGTAAAAAAGTTAAGTACCTAACTGAGACATATTGTTAAATGACTAGGATGCTAGCAATTGTGTATGCATATAATAATGTTAATTTTTTTGTAATACTTTACTGGATCAAAGTTAAATAGGAAGTGGGCTCCCACCTTTTGGTTTATGCCTCAAAGTCCGTTTGTTTATTTATAATAATTTTAAAAGTCTGCTCTTTCTACTATAGCACCCGATAGATCCAACAAAGAGTAGTCACATTACGTTTAATTTTGAAGTTCAGCATAATTTTCAATATCTCTGAAATACCTGACTTTGTTCTGCTTTGCAGAAGATGGAATTATCAGCTGCACAAACTCCCCTGTGTTTGTTCAAAACTTGAATATGCAATTTAAAAATAGCTTAAGTATTCTGTTGTAAGCATGACAATATTTTAATGGAAAAATCTTGCACCTGTGGAATCTGTGAAATGGAAAAGGAGATTTTATCTCTCTTCCATTTCTGATGCTTATGCACTCCTCTGTGTCAGATTTGCAAAAGTGTTGGATCTGGTACTGTGTTGCTAGGTGGCACAGATAATAAAAGATGAATTTTCAGTGTTCCTCTAAATCTTTTTGTTTGTGGTCGATCTGTGTGTATTGGTGCCTTTTTTTTTTTCTTTTTCCTGGGGGTGGTGTGATGGTGGGGAGGAGGAGAGGCGCTAAATTCAGGTTTATAAGGCAAATAATAAAAGATGTTCACACCTTCAAAAATATAATCAAAATGGTAGCTTGGCCAAAAGTGTGGTAGTTTTGCAATATTTTAAACATGTTTATTTGGGAGTAAAGTGAGGTTTTTTTCTCTCTGGGCGTAAGTTGTCAAAACCAGGGTGACCCATTACTGGGATTGCTTTCCTGTAGGTGGCTACAGATTATAGTTTAACAATGTGTGATGCTGTTTTCTGAAAAGACAAGTACGGAATACATATGTTGGAAAGGGACTTCTGGAGTCCTCTAGTTCAATCCCACATTCAAAGCAGATCCAGTTAGATCAGGTTGCTGAGGGCTGTGTCCAGCCCAGCTTCCGAAGTCTCTAAGGATGGTGGTTTCTGGGCAACTTAACTGCCCAAATGATGAAAAGTTTTGCCTTATGTATCACTGGAATTTGCAGTTAATGGAAATCTGAGGTGGCAGGTGGCAGGTGCCAGGATGTCATGCAGAGGGTGGATAAGTGCATACTAGGATGTTTCTTAGTGGTCCAGGTCTATTCTGTGTGGCATGTGAGGTTCCCTGTCAGAGCAATAAGGTAAACGGTTTGACATTGCATGTTCAGCATCTGCTCTTTTGGCTTCTTTGTTAAGGGGAGAAGATTGGTTGGTCTTCTGTTAAGTTTACCAGAAATGTAACGTCCTTTTTTTCCTGAAGGCATGTCCACTGGGACTCAAGAATCCCGCATCAGCTCCTTGACATGCCTGCAATAATTTCAGGGTTTGAGTGATAAAAGACAGGGTTTGAGTGATAAGAGACAGTGATCATCAGTTCAAGTGATTTTGCTAGCTACAGTATTTACGACAGTTGTCAGATGAGATCATACTCCTGGTATAGGTGCTACTTCTCCACACCCTCAGTATTTAAACCTAGATGATCTTTGTGTATGTGGGTAGAGCTAGATATGTTTTCGTGTACTGTGTGTTTTCACAAAGCTGCATTTCCATGGTTTTTAAATACCTTGAGTTTACTGTGGAGGTTACTTCTAATCTCAGGGTCATTTTTTTTGGATTAAACATTTTAGTGCAAGGTAAAGTCCATATTACTTCCTTTTAGATGTCTGACCTTTAAACACCCAATTGTGAGCTACGCATCTCTCAGCTTTCTGTTACAATTAATGGAGAGAAATACATCATAGAAAATGATTCAGCTTGATCGAATTAGGAACTGAAGATAAGTAATTGCTGTCTTAAGCCATTTATTCCTATCCATTGTCTATAGGAAACTGGCAGTTAAATGTGAGCTGATTACATTAACACTTAGAAACCTTCCTTTAGGTGACTGAAATCCCAACTTCCTGTTGTTGTACTGCACTTCATACATTTTGCTTGCTTAATTACGGATGCTGCTTTAAGCAGACAGCAGTTCTGTTTGTTTAATGTCACAAATTCAGTGACAGATAAGCTTTGGAAAGAGATTTTGGGGTGAGTGATGTGTTACAATTTAAATGATAGAATGTATTTTCATGTGACAGTTACATTGTCTAACTAGAAATCAGTGAATTCTGAGGAAAAATAGTCTGAGGAAGGACAAATGATTGCACTACTTAAAAGGGAGCCCATGCATGGTACTCTGAAATTCCCAGAGACAAAAACTATGCAAATGTTGGCAAGACATAAAAATAAGTACTTGTGAAATACTGTACTTGGACTGGATAGTATTAAGATCCATTTTAGCCAAGCTATTTCCACTTGAGGTCAGCACTCAAGTGTCTGGGAAGACACTAAGTGACCTGCAAAAAGAAGATTTGGGTTTTTTTTTTGTTTGGTGTGTTTTTGATTTTTTTTTTTAGGTGGCTGACCCTCTGAACTGCTGCCACTAGCTGTCAAAGAAGTACTTGTTTGAAACATGGAGGCCAGCCAGTATTTTTGAGTTATGGGTAAAGGCAGAAATAAAACTTAATGTAGAAGCCTGACTCTATTAGAAGGTGGTTGGATTTTCTGTTTTTCATAATATTGTCAACTTTTTGGATTGATGGCATGGAAACTTTTGTCTAAGAGGTAAAAAATTAGATGACCAGTTGTTCCTCAGAGGTAGAAAGCAGATGCACCCAATGCTGATAATTTATGAGATAATTCCCTGCAAACTCTGGTCTCAATCTGGATACTCACACTTTGAGATTGGGGTAGAGTTGTGGCAACGCTTGATTGTTCAGGGGGAAAGACATTCTGACTTGTGGTTGGTATTTGATGTTTATTTTAGAGCTCTTCAAGAGCATGTTAGTATTTGGAAGATACTTTAATAGCAAGTGAGGCTGTCACATATACATGATAAAGTGCATTTTGTTATGTGCCTTTGCAATTCACCAAATGGATAACCCTGCGGTAAGCATAGAATTTATAGATAGAAGAGCATTGCAAGAATATAGCTCAATATTCAGAAGTATACCATCTATAAGAGGCAATGAAAACATGTCTTGGTGCTTGGAATTGCATTCATTCATTGTTCATCACCAGCAACTGTGAAACTAACTTTTACTGAAAGACTTTTTTTTTTTTCCCCCCCTGGCCTCTTGGGGTTTTATGTACCTCACATTTTTTGTTAAGTTTTCCATTCTGTCTTCAGTAACTTATGAGGAGCATTTTTTTTTCTTTTCCTCATGCATGTTTTCTTTCACCAAGAAGGAATTATTGTGCTCTCAAAATGTTACCCTTTCCAACATCCCTGTGTGATGTTCATGCATGAATGTTGTCTCAGTCTACAGGGACATTATTCCCCTGGAGCTTCAGCAAGATGTTGTAAGAACTTGAACTAAAGCTCTTGAGTCCCATGTTGTAAAGCTTGTGCTCAGGAAGGTAGATGATGCTTTTCTATGCAGTGGCAGGCTTTTCTGGGTGAGTCAAGAAGTGCTGGTCTCAAGAGAAGTGTTTTGCGTAGAAACAACTCCAATCAAACAAGTCTCTAAGGATATTACTGTTGTGTTTCGGAACGAAGAATGATCATATAAAGGCTTATGGTGAAGTCTTAATTCAGTCCATGACAAAGCATGTCTGACTTCACCAAGGTCAGATTACATTTCAAGTACTGAAAAGCTGTCTAAAAATCCCTACCTTTTTATCCATTTCAAAAAGTAAACTGTTAATAATAAATGCATTTCTATCACTATATCAATATAAATTAGAGATTAAAAAGATGAATATTTTTTCCATTGTATGTTAATATTTAACTGACTCCACAGATTTTTGTATACATAATAAATGAAAGGTGTTATCTTAAAGATTCAGCTCAGGATCTTCACAGTTACTCATTGTAAAATTTCTATATTGTATTTAATATTGGAAGAAGAATCCTAAAGTGTGTGTTAAGTCTCTTCTCCCAAGTAACAAGCAATAGGACAGGAGGAAGTGACCCCAAAGAGGCCTTCCTTAGGAAAACAGATCTTCCTTTAGAAGGGCAAGAAAGCTGGTGAAGGATCTGGAGCAGAAGTCTTCCGAGAAGTGACTAAGAGAACTGGAACTGTTCAGTCCTGAGCAAAGGAGGTGGAGGGAAGACCTTCTATCTCTCTACAACTACCTGAAAGGAGGTTGTAGTGAGGTGAGTGCTGGTCTCTTTTCTGTGACAGGTGATAGGACAGAAGGAAACAACCACAAGTAGCACCAGGGGAGGTTTAGATATTGGATATTAGGAAACATTTCCTAACCAAAAGGGTTGTCAAGCACTGGAATAGGCCGCCCAGGGAAGTGGTTGAGTCACCATCCCTGGATATATTTAAAAGACTAAGGGATGGTGCTGAACTTGACAAGCTTAGGTTAACAGTTGGACTCAATTATCTAAAAGGTTTTTTTCCAACCTAGATTATTCTGTGATTCTAGGATTCTAAAGTAATTTTAAGTAGCATCACAGTTTTGCGATGTCCTTTGAACATTTGCAGTGATGTAAGAGAGTGACTTTTCACTGTTTAGGTAAAAAAAAAGGAAAGAAAAAGAACAAATGCTATCTGCTGTATTTAGAAGTAAGTGTTTAGAAGTCAGTGTTTAGAAGCCGTCCAGGTAGAACAGCTTCTTTCTCTTCTTGGTCTACAAAGATAAATACATGATAAACCTTCCAACAGCAGGCTCTCTGACTTAGGATAATGACTGGTTAGACTTTTATGGTTATTCCTTCCGGACTTTGAATGATGGAAGGAAATATTTCCATTAAAAATTGAAGTGCTGATGTTTTTGTTTAGTTTCTTTATTGAAGTTTGTCTTGCAGACTTTCAGCTCATGACAGTGCCTTAAAAATACTTTTCATTCACACGTTACTGAAATCTGAATCTCATTCTGACTACCTATTTGCAGATTAGTCTGAATTTTATCTTGCTTCTTTGTTTTAGAGAAAAGAAGCATGTAGTCCTTTTGAACACCAGAAATAGCAAAGATTATATTTTATTTACTAGTTGTGCAAAAAGGAAAGCACATACAGTTTGGTATACTAGCTCAGTTCTGTAAGCAGTTCTGGGCGGTGAAGTCTATGGTAGAACGGTGGTCCACAGTTCTCCGTGGGAGAAGATGATGGGCTTTAGGGTCACCTAAATTACCTTCTCCATACAGTTGTTAATATTGTTTAGTTATTTTTTAGTAGTATTTGCCTGTTTTCTGGAGTTTCTTTCTTTTAATTGTAACCAATGGAAACTTTCCTCTTCTGTCAGTAAGAGGAAAATGTTTACTTTTTACAGTGTTTCCATTTATCTCTTCAGCTCTTGCCTAAGGGTGTGTGTATGTGTATATTCTTTAGCAGATATGAATTATATTTTCTGTCTAGAGATCATAAGTTTTTTTGAAAGCGAAACAAAATGATTAAACTGAAGTCAACTACATTATTTGAAGCTGCTGTATGTGTTTATCCTCATAGTGCTTAATCCTTGACTTTGCCTCAGGCTACTAACCCTGGCTGGTTATTAATTCCTTAAAAATGCCCTGAGCCAATGTTGCTGCTGTTACAACTTGTTTGGGGCTGAAATGAAGTTGACGTTTTTCTTAGCTGCAGCATCTTCTCACTGTAATGTCACAAGATCAATTGGTTACAGCAGTGCTGCTGCTATTTTACCATGTGCCTCAGAAAATTTATTTCTCATATAGCATCTGTTTAGATTTCTCAAGTTAACGTTTAGTCTACCAGGGATGTAACCTATTTTAATGAACGAATTTCAGATCTTTTGGAAATACCCTCACTATGTAGATCCTAAGTGGCCTATTATGAAGAAACCCATGTTTGTACTATACAAAACAAAAAGAAACCCACCGGCAAGATCAGAAATGTAGGTCATTACGCTGTAGGAAGAGGAAAACTGTGAAGTTGGGGTGAAATACAATACCGTTCAAATTGTTATAAACTACTTACTGTATACGTTTTGGGGCTGATTTCGTAAACTTCTTTAAAATGCTCCCAAGGGGAAAAAAGTTGGGACTGTGTGTTTGAGTCAGAGATTTTTCTCTCCTGAATGTGTGGATGAGCTTTTTCCAGGCTGGAGTTTAGTGTTTTCTATGTTAACAGAAGCCTTCCTATAAAGCTCAAATAATGTGCTGTAAAATTACAGATTAGCTTCAGGAGCAGCAAACGAGTTTGGCAAATTGTCTCCTGGCGCTAAAACCATTCCTTCCTCTTCAGCTAGTGTGAGTTGTGTGATAGCCGGCACAACATTGACAATTTGTGCTGCTGGATGCCCAGCTTGGCTCCGACTGACTCAGTGGTGATAGGGGCGACATGTCAGAGGAAGGATGAGTCTGAAGGATGTGATGATGCTTGGAACCTCTGCTCTTCTGTACCCAGCATGCAGCTGAGCTGATGTTCTGGGAAATTCCCACTGCTGAGAAGCCTGTGGACCAGTGTTTGGCTCTGCAAAGGGGAAGGAGCAGAGTGTTTCTGCCAAAATGCCAGCACCTCTCTGCTATGCTTCTATAAACATACACTGTTTTATTCAGTGTTAAACTTCATCTGTTTCCATGAGTTCTTTGAGGCGTGCTCTTGTTTCTCATGATGAGGTAAAACAACTTTAAAGAGGAGGATCACTTAAACACCTTCAAAACCTCAAACATACTCCAGCTTCCCCCACTCAAAATTTTTCATTAGAAAGGAATTTTTGTCTCCAGACTTCTGTTTCAAAAATGAGTGCCTTCAAAGCCCTCTGCAGAAATAGAATCCCAAACCACTTCTGCTGCCTTCCAGGAAACTATGGCCAGGAGACATCTTGGAAGAAAAAACACTTGATTAAAGAACAGCAACAGAAGGAGGCTATCAACTACCACCAATAGTAATATTTAGAAATCTACTCCTCCCTTAGTCACAGATGTTGAAAATACAGAATGCTGTTAAGTGTCCTGGCATGTCCAGCCACCAGAGCATCTTCCAGCTCATGTGACGTTCCGGCAGATAACTTGGTTGTGAGGGACGGCACAGAATGTTATTTCAAAGTATCTTCATATTAGTCTATAAGGATGAATTAAATATTTGAATAATATAAATGAAAACTTTTAGTCTGATATATTACATTTATTATGTTTCAGTGACCTACTTGAGTCTTGTTCTATTTGGATCACATCACTGTAAAGCTTCCTCTGTTCTCATCGTGCCAGAAATGTTTCAAATTACCATTTAAATGGCAGAGCAAATCATTATAGGTAATTAAAGCAAGGCCTGTGTGAAGAATGCTGAAATTCTGAGAATATTAAGCCATGAAATTATTTTATGTGAGATTACTGTAATGAATAAAATATGAAATAATTTCATCCATACTAAGCAACTTTATTAACTATATCCACACTTGCTATCTCACCATTTTCACTGTTACGACACTCACGGGAGACAAAATTAACAAGATGGTCAGGAGTCTATAATTAAGAGGCAAATGGCCTCCTGGTTTGGAACATCCCAAGCAACTATTTTTGAGTTGTTGAATATAATTTATACTTCTAAGTTTGTTTTCAATATATTATGTATAATGTTGTTGAACAGTGGTGTAATAGCTTGCTGGAGTCAAAATGTGAGATGTGTAATGCTAGTGGTATGTAAAGCACTTCAGAAATTAAATGGAGACATCTAACTGCCTTTTCTCCAGGGGAAAGGGAGAAGAGTGACTGTTTTCATAGCTGCATAAATTTTCCCTAACCAGAGCAAGTTACTACATTACATGGGAGGAGAAGGGTCTGGGCCAGAGCTGTAATGCCTCCTGAAACTCCTTTTTACCCAGCACACAGCATCACCACCGTCCTGCAGCAAACTTTCTCTTTTGGATCATGGCAATCCCAAAGCAAATTACATTGGGGAAGCCTGAATTGATGTGATACAGTCTGTAAATGCAATGGAGAAGCTAATTCAGATAAATATTATTTCTTATGCATTAAAAGCTGTGAATTAAATGCTGGAAATGAAAGATCTTAATCTTGAGAAAATAGAACAGATTTAGTTTCAGTGTTGAAATTGGCTCTCCTGGCTGCGCAGAGAAATCTGTGAAGATTTTGAACACTTAGCAGAATTGGGCTCAGCATCAAGACAGTCTGGAATTTGACTTGAGCAATGCTGATCTTGTTTCAGTGAAGTTCCCTGCCACAAACTGAGGTTCAGCTCCCAGAAATATGCAGCACAACCTGTGATACGAGAGGGAATTAGCAAAGGGTTAAGAAGGAAGAGTGGTTAATCAGAACAGTGAAAATTTTCATGCATTTCATGAGTTTTCACATTTTCAGCGCTTATGCTGGCGCGGGAGAAGGCAGGGAGCTACTGGCAGGGAGACAGCAAATCACAGCTATTCACAATGTGACCAAACTCCGCACGGCAGATGGGGGCAGGGAAGAGGGGGATGAGATACGTACATTGCATTAAAGATTTGCTAGTCAGGAAAAAATAAAATGAGTCATTTTAGTCCCATCCCCCCTCCTGTATTGTTGCACAGCCCCTCTCTGCTCCCTTGGGTCAAGCGCAGTCCTGAAGGCACAGTCTAGTTGGTTCAAGAGGAGTTCTGCTCTGGAAAACGCCCCCTTTCTTACTCGATAGTGCTGCCAAAGATTATTGAAAGCCTGGATCTGCTGACTCCAGTGACAATTTCTGTTCCACCACCAAGTTCTAAGATGATGCATGAACAAAAAAGAACACAGCCTTTCAGCTTCAGAGCTATTTTTACAAGGCTAGCTGTTAAACAACAGAAAACATTTTCTTCCTAAGCTGAGCATATTTGACATCAAAGGTCAACAAGAGATAATATGACCAGAACTCTGATGTTTGTGCACACAGCTGCTTATGGAGCAAATTGAATGATTTAATGACCTGATGATTTCCTCTTCTGTCTTCCCTAAATGAAGTAAAACCCTTTTCAGCCAAAAAAGCCCTAAAGGATTTTTGTCTGTAAAATCCTCGCCTTCCATTACCCTTGCCAGGTGCAGTAACTGGAATTCCTGAAATGAGGTTCAGGGGTGTCGTATCACCGGTGCTGCTAGTATGCAGATGGTAATTTCTTCCCTTGCTAATTAATATCGGACATCTAAGGGAAGGATTAAAATGCACTGTGTGCTTCAACGCCTTTTCTTTCTTTGTATTCTCCAAAAGAAAGAGATAAAATAATCCTGGAAAACAGTTGGTCAGGGAAATGTGCAAGGTTTGTATCTATTGATGCTCAGAGCCATGCATAAGCCTAGCCCTCCTCTGAAGGGAAGGATGAAGGTGGGAGTGAGGGAGAGAGAGAGTGTGGGTAGGAGAGAGGTGTGGATGTTTTTATCCGAAGGTGCTTTTCTCACAGTGCCCAAGATAAAGGGACTGACATTCTTCCTGTGCTCTTATGGGGGTGGAAGAGTAACTGGATCCTGAATTAGGTGGTTCACTAATATGCGTATTTTTTCCAGTCCAAGTAGTTCTGCTTAGCGCCTCGGGCTTCTGGAATGGTGTTTTAATGCCACTTAAGGTCTCAGATTTATACTTTTCAAACCAAAGAAGATGCGAGTTTTGTAATTTCTTCATCCTCCCCACGCTTTTTTTTAAAATACCAGGTTTAGTCCAAGTGATGGTTTTGATTTTCGATTGTTTTTTTTTTGGAATCAGATAATTGTGATATTATGTGTTTAATTTTATTTGGATGGAAATAATTTAATGCAGCACATAATGTATTGAGATCCTGGCTTTTTTTTTGTTGAGTTTACAGTCTTTTTTTCCAATGTGGGCTGTGGTTTCATTACAGTAAGTTCCTGCTTTGGATGCAGAGACTTACGTCAGATTCACCAGCTGCTGCTCTCTCTAAATAGGCAGTGTGCCAGTACCAAGGATTAGCTGGGTTACTGTTTGTCCCACCAGTTGTTTTTGAAATCTTTAACTGCAGAGACATCCTTGTGTGTTGTATCTGCAACTCAGTGCCTGATGCCCTGCATTCTCACCCTTCTAGGTGATCAATTTTAGTTGCACTTTTGGTATTCAGTTACTTGCTCTGGAAAATACTTTTGTAAATATATTGGTGAGGAAACAGCATCAGTAAACAATGCTTACCTGAACCACAGTTTATGTGGCTTGTGGAACAATTTTGTTAATAAAATTACCTCCATCCTACGAGGGTTATAGCTTGGAGACAGTAGCTTTGTGCAAGTCCTTCTCAGTCCATCAACATCACTAATAAAGCTGAACTGGTTCTGCATCCAAGCTCAGTACACCACGAAGGTGCTGCTGAGCAACGTGGCTGCAGTGCTGCCAAGGCAGGCAGGGATTTGCCTTTCATGGGCTGCTTGAAGTACCAGGTGGGTGTATTTTCTCTGAGGAGCTGAGGCTGTGAGAGGAGGAACTCAGGGCTGAGTGCATGTGTGATGGCGCTGGAAGCAGAGCTACACCCCTGTTATTGTTTGTGCACTGTATCTGTGTTCCCACGAGAGCATCCTGGGACATATAGTGTGTTTCTTTCTACTAAGATGCTTCTGCAGTCTTCAACTCTCCCCCTTGCCCAAGTTAATCATGACAGTTTTGGAGCAGGCATGTCCTTTAGGGCAAATAGCGGGAAAGTTATTGGAAGAACATGAACACTTCGATGCACTTGCTGCTCTGCTCCTTACAAAGATGACAGATTTTAGCCCAGGTTTAAAAAATAAGTCTGAATTGTAAACTCAGTCCAAGTGAGAGCAGCCAGCCTGGGCTTACTTGTACCGAAAGCGATGGTATTGGGCCAGACCACACATAGGAGCTAAGGTGAACCGTGAGCTAAGAGAGACTGCAGTGGTGTTCCTCTGCTCCAGGGCAGCTGCTTCCCTCCAGGCTACAGACATTAAGTTTGTTAACGATGCTAGGTTGATCAGAGTGTGTGTTATAACATCTACAGGAGATTTATTCTCAAAAGGAGAAGGAGCATTTTGAGGCCTATAGGATTCATGCTATGAGCGTAGAGAGGTGTCTGGCAGGAGCAGAAGTAGCTTGGCTGGGGAAAAATACATGGCATTTCAAGGTTGTGGTTCTCCTCTTTCCCACTAAATGCCCTTTAGACAGAACAGTGTGGGTCTTTACTCTCAAACCGTGTTTTTAACTTCTCCCCAGTATACAATTTTGTCAGGTGAGTACAATTGTGATGAGAAGTGTGTGTGAAACACATCTACAGTTTCAATCTTTGTCAACAGCCATCTTCAGCTCTTCAGACCCGCAAATGGAAGGTAGTTGAACAAGCTGTAGCATAAATGTGGCTGTACAAGCCTGTGCACTTTAAACATTTCTCCCATGGGTCTCGCTGCTACTCAATGTCATGAGCTCTGCTGCTCCGTCGCCTACAGCCGCTGTACTGCTGATAATCCGAGGCCTGTTGTTTCTCTTCAAAGAGCTCCAAGCCTCCCCTCTCCAAACTCATCTCTTGTGCTTTCCGGCAAAGAACTAGAAAACATTGTCAGGTGTTTTTTTTGGGCAAGCATGCTTCTCTGGTACTTGTTCGGTTATCTCATGGATGTTGTCCTACCTGGAGGAGTGCCCACTACTTTCTAGAGTATACTTCTTCCATTGGATTTAAGATCACCTGGGGAATCCAAAGTGCTAATAACGCCACCCTAATTCTAGTTTAATAAATACGTGACTTCTATGTGTTTTTTTAAAACATGTGTAAATATTGTTACATTTCATTAATATGCATGCACATTTTAAGAAGGCATTACTTAACCATTTGAAAGCTGCTTGTTGCCAAGCTTTTGATGATGATTTAACCAGGGAAATCAGTAGAGAGCAATGTCTAATTTGAATTTTTTTAAAGTTTTCTTACTATTAGTTTCTCAAATAAGGAAGTTAACCTTCTTGTGCCCCCTCTGATGCACTCTTATGTAGTGCCCAAGATTCCTGTGTTGTTGGGGTTTTTTATATTTCAGTAGTAGCTCCCTTAGTATGGTAATGCGTAAGTTGTCAGTACTCTGAGAGACAGGAGGAAAAGGTGATTGTCTTTGATGCTTTGAAAGCTAGGTCCTACTTAGCAAGCATTCTACCTAGAATACATTCTTTACTTTGTCAAACGTCAAGTTTCATTTTGTATATGACATATGACTATGATGGCCCATGTCACTTTGGCTTTCCCTTGAGACAGAAAATTCAAAATTCTGTGATTTTCTTGAAGTGTTTCATTGTCCCACACACTGATACTAAAGATTATATAAATGGTGCCCATTTAATTGTTGGAGAACTGACATTGCCATGACACTAAAGGATATTCTCTGTTGAGGAGAGAAAAAAATATGCTTTCTGACCTTAACAATTTAATGGATTACCTTAAAAATCAACTTAATTTAAGGAAGTTAAAAAGAAGACAGTCATAAAAGCTCCACAGACTAAGGAGCAAAATTTAACTTTAAAGTATAGCCTGCACTATGGTAGCTGGATCATACTGGTTTATGTTTAGATGCCAGTTAGCAGCATGATCTCTAGAAAATTATTTTATTTTTCCGTGACCCCTGCTTTTATTTACTTTTGTCTGTGGCTGGTGGGCCTCTCTTTGGACGATTCAGTGAACTGTCATGATGGTCCTCTGTGTATTTTTTTCTTATTTTCACATGCCATCTTCTAAGACCATGTTAGCACACAGATGAGCAGGAACAGATTAAATGCTGCTTACGGGTAACCAACTGTGGACTAGGACCTGATCCAGCAAACCATTAAGCATGGACCTTATTTCACTGACGTCAATTGTGACTATATGTGTTCTTAAAGGTGAACATATGCTTTAATGCTTTAGTGAATCAGTCTGCAAGAATATGTCTAAGTTTAAGTCAGGACTGTTAAAGAGAGAAACAAGGTGGCTTTTCCTTATCGGAGCTGCTTCTGTGGTGAACAGCAAAGCTTTTTGGAGACACTACCTGGAAATTATTTCAGTTTTTATTATGGGGGTAAAATTTGACATATTTTTTTGCAGATAAGAATTTGATTGCAGTTTGGCCTGACTCAGTCGTTAGGAAGAAGTGTCTGTATCTGGCTTGTCCTTGGCTGAGGTTCGTCGAATTGTTATGTCAGAACTTTAGGGGGTTGTGAGAGAGCTTCATGCTGTTTGTGGTTAGACCTCTGCCTTTTCTCTAAAGAGAAGACTCTCTCCAAAATGCTCACCTAGTCCAAATTTCATTCCTATATTGTTATAACACAAAATATCTCCTCTGCTCATGGTGTGTTTGTTAAAGAGAGACATTCTTCTGTTTAAAGGTTGGTGTTGGTATTTCTGAACACTTTTTGTTCACAGGATCATTGAGGCAGGCCACCCAGCTCTTTTTCTGTCAAAATGTGTGCTTCTTTAAACTTGAGAAGGTCAGGAAGAAATAATCTGGAAATACCGTCATTCTTATGGGCTTCCTGGCTGCTGCATGAATATGTTAGTTTGGCTATGTGCTTAGGTGTAGTGCAGTTCTTGAAATAAAATACACAGATTCATTAAACACTGGAGGAAAAAGTTGTTTGTTATATTGGTGTCATTTATGTCTTTAGATTATTGTGAATATGAATTTATAACTCTAGTATCAAAGAGTGTTTTAAAAGATGCATAAGTTAAATTATTTTATATACTTTTATAAATGCATAGATATCTTACTAGTGTTGCCTAAGTTGTCTGATCTGGCTTTATACTAACAATAAATTTATATATGGAATTGACACAGAAAGGATCATACAAAGCATAAGCATTGCAAATAAATTCCTTCTTGAATGTTTTTAAGAACCAACACCATAAACATTTTACACGGTCAGCCTGATTACTTTTGTTTAAAAAATAAACATTACCACAACTGTGTAGCATTTTAAAAATATAAAACTCAAATCTTTCAAGTCAAGATAGCTGCAACATCGCCACATATTACAGCTGTAAGTGTGCAAGTGCTTCAAAGCAAGAGAATTACACTTAAATGAAATTTACTGATATATATATATATATATATATAGTTATGTAGTATTTGAAGGTACTGCAGATATAGATTAATGTATGATCTGTTGCATAGTTGTCTCTAAGGGCTGTAATCTTTTTGATTATCAGTTCAGATTTTGGATACTGCAGACTCCTAGGAACCTATGCTAGTGACTTTAGGAGAAACAGTGTTTTGTCTTGCTATAATTTCATATATGAAATGGCTATGCTGACAACTTAGCTTCTTTGAAGATTCCACAGTTTTTCTCTCGAGACTTAGAGGCCAGATTTTAAGAAGAGGTGCGTCGGCTTATGTGAGTGGTCCTTTGTAATTACCAAGACTGAAAAGTCAAGTCAGTAACCTCAAAAGCAAACATAAAATGATATGAAGACACTATTCTGTATATAAGAAAGAATGGTAGTATTAAGTTTGTATAATTTATAGAAAAATCATAGCTTCTTAGCATATCGCTGCTTTTGTGCTTTGATAAAACAGCATTACTATAGCGAGTTAATCTTACAAAGTGGACTTTTTGAAACAGGACTTGAAAAAGCCCTGTAAAGAGAATCCAGGTGAAGATGTTGGGTTAAATTTTGGATTTCTTTTTGCCATTCAAGTTGAAGATAGCAATTAATGCAGTCTTCTTGATCTCTTTGTGTTTAGTCATTCAGCACAAAGCATGAAGCTTTCAATTCAAACCTCCATACAGCGAGTGATTACTTCCTACTATGCTGAATAGGGCTGTTTCTGAACTACGACTGTATCTAATCAGCAGAGAGTGGGTTGACTTCACACCAGTTATTGAAAACACATTTTCATAAGGCTTCTTTGCTGATAAATATCCAACCAGAATTCTCTTATATGTTGTAGTATGCACTGCTATTGAGAAATATTTAGAAATGCATGTATAGTATCAACCGTACAAATATGGGTTTGTAATACTTCTTAACATATTCATTATGAATTCTTGAAATGTTGAGTTATCTCTGCCCTACAGTATATCTGTGCTGAGCAAACCGTGGCTGGGGGCCAAATCCATTTTACAGCTATCCAAAACAGTCTTGTGACCAATCAATCAACTCTACACTTAGAAAATGCCCATAGTGTAAGCACCTGAGGCACTGTGCATAATCCATACTAAAATAAATACGATATACTATCTCTGAATAGCAAAGTCAGGTGAAATTACATACGTGCCTCTGAGGTTGTAGTAGATAAAGAAATCCGATTCTGTAGGAGGAGATGATTAACACGTGGTACAAATACACACAACTTGTAAGGCAGTTACACTTTTGAAATGTGAATTGAAAATTGACTGAATGTCTGAAGAGACTGAAAAGATGGTGAATAAGAAGATTTTGTAAATGGGACACAAACAGGCCACTGAAACTTCTTCCGCAAATGAATGTTTAGCTCTGAGGAGAAGGCTATCCTCTCCTCTATCACAATCACTCCATGAGCTCAATTACTACTAAAATTTACCTGCTGTTTGGTCAGGTGTATTGACTGTAAGAGTGGATTGCCCTCAGGCTTAACAAATCTTGCAATAAGAGCACTGTGTACTGGTAAAATGTGCAACTGGGCAGCATCATTTTAGAAAAAATGGAAATGAACTCCATATTACGAATGAAAAGCATTAAAAAAAAAAAGGAAAAAGTCTAGGATCCACAGTGGGTCATGCATAACACTCATCTCCAGGTTCTGTCCTGCAACCAGCACCTTCATCTTCTTCCTGCTCACCAAGGCCCCATTCTGCCGGTCCATGTGCAGAAGTGCCATGTGTCATCTGCCTCCTAGTTTGCATTTCTACCTCATGTCTGTACCAACTACAGCTACCAACTAGCAGGTTTGTGTTTGAGCAATTGGAAATTCAGTTTTGCTACCCTCAGTTATCTGCTACCTGTTAGCTTTGTGATTTAAGCTACTCAGTCCAGTACTCAGCTCTCAGGAGACTGCAGCTATAGGCATTCAGCCACTCTGTGTGTGTTATGGCAGTGATGATTGAAAGAAAGTCCTGTGCTCTAAGAAGAGGAAATAGTTTAGATAGTGCAGAATTTGGTCTAATACACGAATCCAGTATTTAACATGCAGGTAGAAGAAGTTGTTTTCTGTTGTGCTAATCCTGGGCTGGTTAATTGACTGCCTTCTGGAACTTCGATTCCAACCTTTTCAGCTTTGGTTGATAAAGATGCAAAAGAGACAGACATGTACAAAAGGCCTGTATATAGCATATCATTCGTTTTGCAGAGCTGTAATGTTTAGCTGAATGTGCCATTGATTTACTGGCTCTACTTTCTGGTGAGTGGCTCATTTTGAAAGTAGCTACAAGTTGTCATATCTGGAGGAGCATTGAATTCTGACTCGCAGTCACTGTTGTATTAAATACATGATGTGCAGTGAGTCTGGAGAGCCTTTGAAAGTGAGATATCAATAGAAGCTATGAGTTGCATTGTTATTATTCACAGTACATGCAGTGTAAAAAAAACCCAAACAGACTAAGCCATATATTACCAATAGTTTGCAGTTTGTGGCACGGATTTTTCTTGCAAAATGTGTTAGCGATGTTGCGTTTATTAAAAAATTTTACTCAAAGCTGCTTTAAAGTCCATATGGTATCTGTTATGATTGCCTTAATAACAATAGCATAATTATGGGTATTATATCTTTATAGGATTGAATGTGCAACAAACATTGCTTGTGAGCAGCAAGTTTTTATGAGAGATGACAGCTGTTTTAGTACCAAAATTATAGCTTATTTATTGTGTGTATATATTTGAGCGGGGTGAAAAATAGCAAAAGAATGAAATCTGCAAAAGAACTATTTCTTGCTAAGTGTTATTTTGCAATAAAAATCCTAGTTGTATGCTAATGAACAATAAGAATGGGTTGGTTGGAAATAATGTATTTTTTGAAAAAGAAGATGTTTCTAAAGGGTGCCTCTAGCTGCAGAATCTAACAAGTGTTGAGTTTTTTTCTTTTACTTGGAGGGAGAGGAGGGAGATGAGAAGGGAGATGAACCGGTAAACTCTGCGCAGCAGTGGAAAGTTGTAGTGGAAAACATTGAACTGGAAGAGATGACTAATCACCTCTGTAAAGCCTGGATGGACATGGCCCTGATGTGAGCAGAGGGGACAGAAGGAAGTTGCTGCTGAAGGTTCATCATATTTTGTGTGGATCTTGTAATGGAAAGTCTCTGCACTCTGGTCTGACAGGGATAGTGCTGACCTGCAAGCAGTGACCCTTGTATGATTATACCTAGCATTAGGCACACGAATGGGTTGGGTTGAAAAGATTGGTTGCAAGAAGGTTAACTCCAGAGTAGGGTTCTCTCTTCTCAGTTTTCTGTGGTTTTTCTAAACCTATGCCTGTCTGAAGAGTATCACTCAAAAATTTCAGGTGCCTTGAGCCTTTTAAACTGTAATCTTGATGTTGGAAATGATTGTGGGTGAACGAGCCAACTTAGTGTTATGAATCTTTTGAAGAACTAATTTAGGAAACAGTTCTACAGAGTTATTTTTAATGATGGAACTGACTCAAGGATAAAAAACTTGCTGATTACATCTGTCCAAATTTTGTAGGTGTATAATGTCATTCATTAGGCTGATACAGGTCTTTAGGAGTAGGTTGCAAACAGAGTATTGCAACAAGGTGTGTTTTAACTGAAAGTTAGCTTTATACTAGTACTTGTTTGTTTGAAAAACCTGTATGACTTATGGGTTTTAGGCACTTGTTTAAGGTTACAGAAAATCCAGAGTTTTAGCTTGCACGTTGTTATTGTAGAGACTGTCACCCTCTCACACAAGTGAAGAAAAGCAAGGTAGGAACTTGTAAAGCTGTATTGAGGAGGTGGGGGTGGAAAGGAATTCAGACTGGTGTCTTCATTGCTGCATATGAGCGAGATTGTGGTTTCCAAAAAGACAGAGGAAAAAAGAATGTGCAATACAGATGAGCAGACATTTTATAGTAAGGCTTATAAAGCATTAAAATTCAGGCACAAATATTGTACAAATAACAAACTAGGGCTCTTTCATATACAGAAGGGAACTTTCTTTCCACAGGAAGGATCTTGGCACAAAGGGAATTTTCAAAATATTTTAAGATTGTTAAAACCTGGTTCCCCTGCCACAAATTAGTGTGAAGTTCCTGGTATTTGCTGTGAGTTTCTTGTTGGTTGTGTCTCACCAACATATAAAACTGAGAATAAGAGGTACAGCTCAGACTTACCTTGCGGTGATCCTCTGACAGTGCTGTTGGACAAATTCACTGTAACAGAGGAAAAAGGTTGATCAGAGATAAACTAGGTTACGAAGGGCAACTTCAGCAGTTCTGAAAATCCCGAATGCTGTGAGGGAAAAATAAACGTGAAGAGAAATTCTGTGTAATCCCTATTTAGGCTGCGTACCGTGTTCCTGAAACTGTTGTCTGTGGACATGATGGATGAAGGACAGTTGCTTAGAGGGCTGCTGGGTTGTATATTACAATGAAAGCCTGTGAGGAGTGATGAGGAAACAATCAGGGAGCAGGAAGGTTTTGAGTTTCTTGGAGGCATCATTGAGGCTAGGTTCAGGCTGCATGCACCTCTTGGGTTTTATTCATATTTAAACTCTATCAATACCTTTCTAGCATTTCCTTTACTTGTATAGCATGGGGATCTTGGTTTTGAGAAGCGTTTCTGAGGGCAGCAGCCATGCAGACTGAAAGCAAAGGCCTGTGGAAGATGGAGTGCATGGCCATTTTCACAGACAGAAGCATCTTAAAAGGCTCTTCTCTGAGCTCCTTGCTCGTGTGTCTCTGCTGCTGCCTGGCACCTGCCGGGATCCCTGGAGACTGCTCACTGAGCAAGCAAATGCTCAGGAGTCTCTGGCTGCGCACTGCTGGTGTCTTCCCGTCATGAAAACAAGTGTCTGCTTTGAAATCCAGTACTGGAAAGTTTACGTGCTTTGACAACTGACACTGGGAGCAGAGATCTCTCTCTTCTGTACACAAGAGGTTTTTTTCAGATAGCGTTATGGAAAGAAGTACCATATGATGGCTTGCTTTGAAAATACTTTCTAAACTCAGGACCCCTCTTGGCTTTGTAAAAAATATCATTTGTTGGTTTCTTTTTTTTTTTTTTTCATTTTTTCCTTTCAGGATAATTTTAAACATAGTGGGATGCCAGATCCTTTGAATGGCAAATACTGTCAGACTGTGTGATGCCTCTTTTATGACAGAAATTATTGTCAACTGTATGAAAATGCAATGCAGTGATAGTTGTGTTTAAGTAGCTTTAAACTATGTAGATCTTGTTAATCTCTGAAAAACCATCATAAAATGCAGTGGAGTTTAATGATTTTGTGCTTTATTCTGTGGCTGCATAATTTTTAGTTTTTGATTTTACCAGAGCTATGAAATGGTTTCAGATATCCTAATTTTATGGAAATGCTTTGTAAAATAATAACCATGTTACTCAATTTTGCCTGTAGTTTCTAATGTGATTTAGAGTGAAGTTTTGAGCAACATTTTGCAAATTGCCAGAGCTTATTACCTAACACTTGCTGAATTACAGGTGGAAAGAAATTCTGCAGTGGGTTGATACGAGTGTAATGGCTGATCCTATTGGAACCAGGCTGTGGTATCTTTAAAATGTGTACACTCTAAGTATGTGAAGGTGTAATTTAGAGGCCCTACTTATTCCCACGTTGGCATTTGCATGGAAATTTCGGAGTGTTTTGCCTAGAAATCAACCAATAAGTTTATATTAGATAGGCAAGTAATTTTTTTTTCTTCATCAGTAACATCAACAGGTTTTCCAGTGGCATGGAAGGCCTTTTCCCATTTAAAAGATTGAAGGACTGATTTTCCTCTAGGAAAATTTTGTGTGATGAGAAACTTGAAGTTCTTATGGAAAAAAATAAAAAAACTGGAGCTTATTGTGAAGTTTTACACCAATGGAATAAGCCCCTTCTCTTTTAGCATGAAAAGTTTCAATCTGAAACAGTTTCCTTCTTTTTATTTCTGCTAGCATAAGTTTGTATTAAAAATATATATGTATATCTAGAACAAAATGTTACACTGAAACTAAAAAAGTAAAAAGTTTTTTTCTTTTTCCAGAAATGAGTTGCAGAAGCCTGTGACTGTCTGTTGGCTCTTTTCCACTTCAGAAGGGTTTTGGGTGTGGAATATTTAGCATAACTGAAAACATAATTCGAACTGACATCTAGTCTTTGTTAATCAGGCAGATAAAATACTGTAATTTGATCTTAATTTTTAAAATTTCAGAATTTGTACTGTGCACCTTAAAAATGCCTTTAGAAGCATTTGCTAGCTGGGTGTTATAATTAGCATTTGTATAACCTAAAAAAACTTTGAGACTATAAGCAAATGTATTTTAAGGTAATATGACAGGTTTGCTGGATCCTACCAGCATTGGTTCTGCACTACTAGTATTCAAGAGTATTTGGTCTGTCTTGATTTCCCAAATTAGAAGGTACTTGAAGACATTATAGCTATTGCTACTGCACTGTTGCTCTTTGTCTTGTCTTTGCATGAAGCTGATGTTTGCAAGTGAACAAGCTGTCTATCATGATGAATCTTTTTAAGAATTAATTTAGGAAACAGTCAATCTTTCTGAGTTATTTTTAATGACGGAACTGACTCAAGGAGGAAATAAAATCTTGCTGCTTTCATCTGCCCAAATTTTGGAGGTATATAATGTCAATCACTAGGCTAATACAGGTCTTACTAGATTTTCCACTTCAGCTGGAAGACTTCCTTTCCCTTAACTGGACATTGATTCTACTATGAGCAAAGACTCCACAGGTCTGTAATTAAATAAGTGCAACACTGAACTCTTTTTTGCATTCTTGGCATAATCATCTGTGTCTGAGACCCATCTGCAAACTCTGTGGTGGTGAAAACGGGCTGACTTGCCAGTGTGATACAGCAGGCCTTTATGCCAACAGGAAAGGACATGCAGTAGGATCAGACAAGAGTATATTGAAAAAAAAATTTCATCTGTAGTATGAGACCTTGTACAGAGCTAGGATAATTTCCAATGTGATCCATTTTTTCCCCATATTTTTTATTAAGTCCCAAATATTACAGGAGAAGTTTATGTTATATAAAGTTGCACTGGTTATGAGAAGTCAGTTTTCAGGTGTGTATTCTGGTACCAAAGCTTGTCTGCTCTTAAATTCAGGATTGCATCAGGGAGTGTTTTGGTAAAACATGAAGTATGACATTGTGGTCTAATACGCATAGCAGAAAGGTTTTGCACTGATATTCTGGTAACCACAAAGAACAGAGAATTCTGCTCTCTGATTTCTTTTGTCAGAGGTGATCCAACATGGATTTCAGGGAAGAAATGGCTGCTTGACATGATGAAAGCTGAATTTTGCTTTTTTTTTCCTTTGTGGCTCAAGATCAAATCAATGCATCTCTTGTCCTCAAGAAATAAATATTGCAAAAAAAAAAAAAGTACAGCGAAAATTTATCTGTTTTGTTTTGTTTACTTTCAGGTGAATGCCAAAAGTACAACTTTAAATGATTCCTCATTGATTGATCAGAATAATCAGTTCAGTTGAAATACCCTGCTGTTTTAAAGCCTCTTTCAAAATCTGACCTGTTTAGGCTAGAAAGAAACTTGAAAATAAAACATCAGAATCTTAATGTATTTGCAGGCAAACACCTGCATATTCCCACTGAGTAATACTGCTACTTAGATATTCTTTGCTCTTCTGGTTTTTTATCTCTCTGTGATCTTCAGGACAATTCCTTGGAGATCAAGGAGTCAAGCCAACCAACACAAATATAAAAGTGTTGACAGCAGAGGAGAAATCTACTTCTTTGCAATCTTAATCCTAGGTTTGTCTGAGTTTCAGCGTCATGCAAACAATTGAAGGACTGGGTGTATGACCACTGTTTTGTGGGCTTTTTTCCCTGCACCTAACACTAATGTGAAAGTAGAAAAGCATATCTTAGGCCAGTGTGGTCCTTCTTGTTTTTCTTATTTACTTCTTGCCGGTTGATTACAATGTTCTTATTTGATTGACTCAGAATACTAATTTTTATAATTAACCTGTTTTTTTCCCTGTTTCTTATTTGTACAATTTTCTTACTTGAATATTTTTGCTTTGAAATGGAATGTAGATGCCATCAATAGAAATGGATTTTTAAATTGTAGTCATCACCTTGGCTTTGCCAGAGAGACTGATAAACTCTTAAACACTGGGGGAAGACAAATCATTTTTTCAAAAGACAAAACAAAGAATCTTGTTTTCTTACAGGTGAATATACATAATGATTTAATATAATTAAGTAAACTGGATATTGATAGCAACAGCAATGCATGAAGAAGAACAGTTGTACAGATTGAATTATATTTATACGAAATAATATTTTCCAATGAAAGGTAATTGTCTTCAGATGTTATTCAGTAAATGTCATGTTTTAAAAATTTTGTAAGAATATTCAAGTCAGGTTTCTTAATCTGTTAATGTTACATGTATAGCACATATTTGATGGCTGAAATTTGTCTCCTGCAATAGGAAAATAACAGAAGTTTTCTTAATTAAGTAGTGTTTTCTTTGGAATACATTCTTATTCAAATTAATCTGTTTTCATTCTGTCATCAGTTAAAGAAGAGCTTGTAGAGACGAGTCACATACCTGTATGTCAAGATGATCAGGTCAAAATGCTGTGTCTTGTAAAGTCTTTTGTTCATTATAGATATATTCAAGGCATTTCCATCTATTTTATTCTCATTAGAATCAAATTGTAGCAAATACTTACTTTACCTGAGCTCCTATGTTCCCCAAGAACCCTTTAGTATTACTGTTAACATTACCTGAAAATACTAATGTATTTACATATATCGAAAGCAGAACTGAAGCTGATTACAGTAAGTGTATTTTCCTTCTATAGGTGACTAAGGCTCACTAGTTCTTTTAAGTTGAGTGTTTCTGGAGGTTTCTCCATTTGCACACTTTGTACATGATGCCTTCCAGGATAAGGCCCAGGCTGTTTAAGGTTTGTCGGATGGTAAAGAAGAAGCAAACTCTTTATGTCAAATCTGAGGCTGGAAAAGAGGTAAAAACGGGTAAACTGACAGATGTGATTTACCTAGACTTTTGTAAGGCCTTTGACATGGTCCCCCACAACATCCATCTCTCAGAATTGGAGAGATATGGATTTGGTGGGTGGACAGTACAGTGTATAAGAAACTGGTTGGATGGTTATATTCAGAGAGTAGTGGTCAATGGCTCAAAGTCCAGATGGAGATCTATGACAAGTGGTGTCCTTCAGGGGTCCATACTCAGACCAGTGCTGTTTAGTATCTTCATCAATCATATTGACAGTGAGATCAAGTGCACCCTCAGCAAGTTTGCAGATGACACCAAGCTGAGTGGTGCATTTATCACGTTGGAAGGATGGGATGTCATCCAGAGGGGTCTGGACAGGATGGAGAAATGGGCCTATGAGAACCTTGTGAGGTTCAACAAGGCCAAGTGTAGGGTCCTACACCTGGGTCGGGGCAATCCCTGTTTTCAAGATGGGCTGTGGGATGATGTGATTGAGAGCAGCCCTGCAGAGAAGGACTTGGGGGTGCTGGTTGATGAGAAACTTGACATGAGCTGGCAATGTGTGCTCACAGCCCAGAAGGCCAAATGTATCCTGGGCTGCATCAAAAGAAGCATGACAAGCAGGTCAAGGGAGGTGATTCTGCCCCTCTGTTTCTCTTTTGTGAGACCTTGTCTGGAGTATTGTGTCCAGTTCTGGAGTCCTCAATGTAAGAAGAATATAATAGAATCATAGAATCACCAGGTTGGAAGAGACCCACCGGATCATCGAGTCCAACCATTCCTATCAAACACTAAACCATGTCCCTCAGGACCTTGTCTACTCGTGCCTTAAACAACTCCAGGGAAGGTGAATCAACCACCCCCCTGGGCAGCCTGTTACAATGCCCAATGACCCTTTCTTTGAAAAACTTCCTCCTAATCTCTAGCCTAAATCTCCCCTAACAGGAGCTTGAGGCCATTCCCTTTTGTCCTGTCCCCTGTCACTTGGGAGAAGAACCCAGCTCCCTCCTCTCTAAAACCTCCTTTCAGGTAGTTAGAGAGAGCAATGAGGTCTCCTCTCAACCTTCTCTTCTCCAGGCTAAACAACCCCAGCTTTCTAAGCCGTTCCTCATAGGGCCTGTTCTCCAGCCCCTTCACCAGCTTTGTTGCTCTTCTCTGGACTTGAGCAGTTGGAACAGGTCCAGAGGACCTGAGGAGCCAGAGAAGGCTACAAAGATGATCAGAGGGCTGGAGCACCTCCCATATGAAGACAGGCTGAGAGAGTTGGGGTTGTTCAGCCTGGAGAAGAGAAGGTTCTGAGGGGATCTTATAGCGACCTTCCAGTGCCTGAAAGGGGGTACAGGAAAGGTGGGGAGGAACTATTCATAAAGGCTTGTGGGGATTGGATGAGGGGAAATGGGTATAAACTGGAGAGGGACAGATTTAGACTAGACATTAGGAAGAATTTCTTCACCGTGAGAGTGGTGAGACATTGGCACAGGTTGCCCAGGGAAGCTGTGGCTGCCCCATCCCTGGAGGTGTTCAAGGCCAGGTTGGATGAGGCCTTGGGCAGCCTGGTCTGGTGGGAGGTGTCCTCTGCCCATGGCAGGGGAGTTGGAACTAGATGATCTTTAAGGTCCTTTCCAACCCAAACCATTGTATGAGTCTATGGTTCTAAAAAGATCATTAATGTATTTGCTGTAAATAAGGCACATGGTTAGTCTTATTTTACATAAAGTCAGTGACTGGCTCATACCTGTGTGATTTTGTGTGGGGTTATACAAATTGATGTGAATGCTCCCCACTGAGTTTAATTTTTCTATTACCACTTTGTTTTGGTTGTGGATTACAATATATTGTGGAAATACCCATTTTACAGTCCCCTCAAACCTTTTCAAAGGGTCTAAAACTGACCACTTAAAATCAGTATTGGATATGTGAACCATGGGCTTACTTACTTAGAAATAAGTAATTTGATTATTCAGTTGTGAATAATTCAGAGGATTTTTTTTGAGAGTTGAAACTTTAAATAAATTTGTACAGGACACAAAACTGTTTTTCACTGACTTTATTCACCAAAACAAAAAGATGGGGTCTAGAGGATATTGCCGTATTTTTAAAAAACAACTTGGCTTTTCTTTTTCCTACTCTTTGAAAAATCTGTTTGGTTCTAATTGTCATAGACGATAACCTAATGTTTAGCAAAATTGCTTTGCATGGACTAGTGATGACTGCTCATGTCTCGCATAGCTGCAGACCAGGAGAGGTGGAGCAGAGAACGTGGCAGCCCTGGCTGGGGAGAGCAAGTGACTTCTGTATGTCCCTGAAAGAAACTGGAGACATTTGGGCTGCAGAAAACTTTTTTGGTGGAGACTTAGAGGCCATGTCTGAAGATAAAACAAACGTGGAAGAGGTTACGAAGCAAAAAGACAAAACTGGCAGTAGCGCATTCCCAGGATGAGGTGGTGATTCTCAGATATTGTGAAAGTGTTCGGGAATGAAAAAGGTGAATTACTAATGGTGTGAATGTCTGGCTAAAACAGTTTTTCTGTGCAAGGTGGCAGATGTAATGCCATTATCTTGAACACAACTAGGAAAAGCTGAGGTCAGCAAGTCTGCAAGCTTTACATGTTCTGACTAAGTTATTAAAAAGGTAATAAAAAATAAAACTTCTAACACCTGCATAAATATAACTAGTGCCAGGTTCAGAGTGTGCAGAAGCCAGGCTTTCTCTGCAATGGGCACTAGGCATATGAAACTTGCTACCAAAGGGTATTGCAGATGCTAATGGTTCAAAGAGAGGCCAGGTGAGTTCATGGAAAAGAAAGCTGCTGAGGATTATTTAGAAACTACAACCAATTGAGGAATTTCTTGAGCTTGAAAACCTATGGAATATTAACAAGAATAACCCTGTTTGGGAATATTGTGCTTGGTTATCCTGTTCTCTTACTTTTTCTTGGTCAGCTTTTCATGGCCTTTGCTAGAAGCAGGATCTTGGGCTAGGTGGATCTTTGCTTTGAAATAGCACTGCAGTTTTCATGATCTTTTCTTCCAGAACACTATCTGCCATGTATGAACGGGTGATTACAAGGATAAACTAGCAAATGGCAGAAAACCCAGTCTTATTAGAGAAATCCCATGGCGATATGCAGGAAGAGGACAGTAGACCAGTCACGTACCCATCATGTTGTCTCAGTGTTCTCCTCTGCAGAACAATGCCGAGTTAACAACAGGGCAAAGAAGTGCTTGCAGGAAGATTAGAGCAGAGCCTCTTGAGTTTGTCCTGTCTAGAGGGTTGAAAGGAATTGCATAGTCTGTTTCTTATCCCATGCTCTGGTTTATGGTACAAAAGGCATGGGTGGGAATGTCTGCAGGGGAGTGGGAGGTCAAATAATAGTATTTGGGTTTGTTTGGTGACTTGCATTCCTCACTCCTGATTACCTATCATTAGCCAGTGAGTTTGTGCATCAGTGCTCTCTGTGCCCTGTGAGCAGCATTAGCTTTTCTTTGGAGTTGGGGTTAGTCTCATTGCTTCCCAGGCTGATGTATGGAAAGGGGAGATACAAGTGCTTCTCCTGAGGGCAGGACCTTTCAGATCTTGTTTTGCTGCTTCTTTAGGAAGTGGCAGGCTGTCTTTTTTTTTTTTTTTTTTTTTTTTTTTCTGAGATTAGTGGGCAGGAGATTGTCAGCAAGAGCACTCCTTTCCTGGAAGCAAGACCTGGAAAAGGCAATTGCAGAAGGCAGGATAAAACATGATCCAGTAAGAAGTTGTATATAAAAATCAAAGCGGACTTCAAACTCTCTGTAAGCCTTCCAGGTTACTGTAAAATATACCTTAGTGAAAAGTATCAAGTGTGCTTACTCAATCATACTTTTGGGAATAAATGGCACATGTTGCCTAATTTTTAACTTTAGTCAGTTGCCTAATGGTACTAGTCCTCTATCTTGGAGGACCTGAATTTCTAAAGCCAGGCTAGGTATTGATTTCCTTTCTCTTGCAAGAAGAGGCTATATTTTAGATCTTTTTAATTTTCAGTACCTAGGGCTGTAAATTGGAGAAGTGTTGTATGAAGGTCTTTGAATTCCCTTTGTCCAGCCATTGGCATATTAAAAGAGTACAATTAGGAAAAATCCTCTTAAACTTTCCACATTGAAGTATTGTGTTTATATGACTTTGCAAATTTTTAGGTTGTATTAAATTAGTATATCTGTAGAACCATGTAGAATCAATACCTCATTATACGCGCACGGTACAATGTGATCTAGTCCTTACATCAGAGAAACTTTTGTCTAAATAAGAAAGACGGAAAAAGAGGGTGGGGAGTAGACTGCAGATGTTATGCAGGTCGTCATCATAGTGAGCTGTGTGAAAAAGCCTTCTGTTTAGGACCTTTGAGGCATAGAGGCATCGTGTAGTGGTCCAATGGCACTTGCTGGGGACGAAAGTGTCATCTGTTTTGTCCATAGATGCTGTCACAGGAATCTCTCTTCTTGGTGGAGGAGCAGGCAACAGGGTTGCACTAAGAAGGCTGTAATTCTTTTTAATCATAACCATTAGTTTTGGGTGGGGTTTTTCTTCACATGAATTTTTGGCAGTCTACAAGGGCCATTAAGTTGTTTAGACCTCTGGTTAGTGACAGAGGGAGCAGCGACATTTAGTCTGACACAGACAATTAAGTATTTTATTTTCAGAATTGGAAAGGCAGTGCTGCTTTAGAAAGAAAAATCAAAGGAGAAATATGATTACCAGTGAAGTCTAGATAACACATTTAACACTTAGGGTATATATGCTTGGACTTGTACTGCAGTGTATTTATGAATATATGATTGTTTGTAGAGGTGGGTTATAAGCAGGGTTAAAATACTTCATGTTTTTAATTACAACTGGTAATGCTGAAGCCAACAGCAAAAAAAACTGTGATGGAAAAACAAGTAATTAGGGTCTTAAAACAAAAACCAAACCCAAACTAAAACCCAACCCTCTCCCGAGGCAATATTGTTAACAATTTTTCCATTGTGACAGAGTGTGGATTCAGTTTTTAGTCCATAATAAAAGATTCTGAAATAGATTTCCGGGAATTGTGTCTGTGAATAATCATCGTTAGTGCACATGGAAGTATGGGGGGATATGTTTGTAAAAATTGCTCATCCTCTGGCAATTGGCATTTACTCATTATGATAAGAGAGACTGGCATATTTCCAATATCGTATATTCAAGTTTTAAAAAATCTTAATTGTTTATGCGCATAAGTAACACATTACTATCTCATTTCTAAGCTTCTCTATTGATAATCTTGAGACCACTGGATCTGGTGGGAATTTGTTGATGGCTTTTAAAATTACTTAAATATTGAGCCAGTTGAAGTTAATTGATTCTTTATGCGCCCAAGTTGGATTTTACTCTCTAGTTTTAGATATGTGACTTATACTAATAAGAACAGAATACTTCTTAAATAACGTTGTAAATATTTTTAAATAGGTAGCTTTTGACCAGCGTTACAGGTGTAACTTCTGAAATATATCTTTCATTGCATCCAGGATCTTGAGTGTAGATAAAAGGGAGGAGTACTTGCCTTGGAGAAAGAAGTTTTTTCTTTCCATGTCAAAGAAGAATAGAAAGACACAAAATAAACCCAAAAAAATCTAGACAAAATGTCAGCAGGAGACTGTTTCCTAGGAAGGTTGCTGTTGCTGTTGAGGTAAAGATGCTTGCTAGTTCTTAGGAATTACATTCACTTTTGAATCACCTGGCTTGTGACAGTATCCTTATTTCGTTAAGCAACTTGAAGAAACTGGAATGAAAAGATTTCACTGTATTTGCATCTAAATCTCCCATCTAAAAAAAAAAAAAAAATAATATGAATTTGGCCCACAAGATTCTGTTTTCCTGGAAAAGTGGCCCTAGCCAGTTCTGCACCTACGCATCTCTTCTTTAGCTTCACCCAGACAAAAAACAGGTTCTCAATTGACAGGAAGGATGAAGCAGTGCACAGTATTAAGAGAAATTATTTCTAAACTTCCAGTCCTTTCAGAGGTGATGGTTTTGAAATTCATAGCCTTTAACGTCATGCTTTTTGAGAGTCAAGATGCCAGATAGGAATTCAATCCTTTCTGTTGTTTGTGCTTTTATTTGGGAAGTACTGTGTTTAGTTACTGCTTTCCTTTTGCTTCCCAGTTGTTTAACCTTTGTTTCAAACGAATCAGGTTGTTTCATTGCTGTTGCCAGGTGCAAGAGGCATCTTTTTGTGTTTGTTAAATGGGCAGTGATGAAGTGCTTTAAATGCTCCAAAGGTTTCCCCTTTTAATTATGTAAAACAGCAACAACAAAAATAGCTACCGCTGAACTTTTAAAGTTTTTATTCCTGGCAGTTCTAGCACTCAGGTGAAAATAATTGAAGCTTGTCCTTAGTTCTGTATATTTTCTGCTTTTGGGTGCAGGAGAAGTAGCTGAAGGCTGGATGCACCTTCTGCTTCCACTTTTGTTCCTGGCTCTTCATAGCTCGGAACATGTTGCTGTTTCTGTGGGGCGGGTGCTTGAGATTGCTACATAAGATTAATAATATCAAGAAGGAGAAAACCAGATGAAGAAGTGTGTTTGCCAGTAATTTTTCTTTCTAGTTTAGACACGCTCTGGTCACTTTTTCCAGGTCCTGCTCCCCAGTGGGCATCACTCAAACCATGTTGGTGGAGCAAATTACTGATAGTAGTGCTGAGGAAAGTCTAAACTCTGGTACAAGAATTATTTGCAGCTGCAAAATCCTTCACAGAAAAAATATGCCAGCTGCCATGTCAACGTGACTTCCATGTTCTTCTGTGTTCTCTGTCATGTTGTGGTTAATCGGTGAGAGTTGATAGTGCCATGGAGGGCGGGAGTTAGTGCGCGCTGTTCTGTGACTTGCCTGTCAGTGACTTGAAAGCTGTGCGGAGAGCTGTGGCACATGTCATGAAATATCAAGTTTTTCCCTGTTTGTGTAAGCTGTTGCCATTCTGTCTCATTTTTCTTGCAAGTGGCATTTTGAAAGCATTATGTTTTGTGAAAAGTATCTGAACAATTTTATTTCTGGATGGTTTATTTAAGGGAAAAATATCTTTATTGTAACCTTTGTAGAAAAAATAGATGATAAAAGCTCACCCACTCGAAATAAAACTGCTTTCTTGGATCTGAACTGAGCCTCCTGAGGACTTCCCTTTTAAGATAGACTGTCTGTCTCATAATCACAAACCATAAGCTTCTCTTGGTAAGAGCTGCTCATATTTTCCTTTAGAAGACCTTCTGACCTTTTGAAATTCAAGCTGCACTAACATCCACAAACTAGATCTGCTGTGGCATTTGGAGGTGTCCTACAGAAGCTGATGGTCCCATTTTCCTACCGGGACCTAAAATGTGTGTGTGTTTTCTGCAGAGTTTGATCTGCACTATTACATGCTCTGTGTTTTCCTTTCCTTCATATTTAAGAACTATTCAATGGAATTATTTTGGAACAGGTTGTCCAGAGAAATTGTGGATTCCTCACCCCTGCAAATATTCAAGGCCAGGTTGGATGAGGCTCTAATCAGCCTGAAGGTGTCTCCTGTCCATGGCAGGAGAATGGAACTAGATGAACTTTAAAGTCCGTTCTGAACAAAGTTGTTCTGTGATTCTATGATTTTATGACTCTCTGAAATATGGTTGCTCAGTCACTGTTTTCCACGTGGTGTACTATGGCGTTAAATTTCTGGTGTAAACTTCACATATAATTTTAACCGCACACAGTTACAGAGCCCAGCTTCACCCCAAGGAGTTCCTGTAGAGCAGGTGGCAGGATACTGGCAGATTAATTTTGTGTCATAAAGCCTCCAACGCAGCTGTTAATTCAGGTTTCCACTGTTTAGTTTTGTGGGAAGAAACTAGATGTTGCCATTGCTTATTTTTTAATGAAAATGGGATAAGAATCAGACAAAACCTTGGGCTTTAATGTAATGTTAGTTTTCAGTTGATGGTAGCAGTATTGTTGTTTGACCTACTACACTTGAGAGGCAATTGCAATATAGGATTTCGTTGTTTTATTTGTTGTTAATCACATAAACAAATGGAAGAAAGGATGGGAGAGTAAACTTAATTTGAGAAGAGATAACTCTTCTGAGACAAATCTTAAATCTTGCTGAACCAGAGAGGTTAAAATAATACTCACTGAGCACTAAATTTAACTTTTTCAGTATTTATTTCCTGTAGACTGATTAAATTGTCTAGTCTCACGGGAACAATTTTTTTTCACATTGTGATACTGATTGGTATTCAATATCCAATTTAGGTTGTTTGTTTAATAATTCAGTACTCGTGATGAATCTTGGTAAGTGAAACTTTTCACATATACATCTGAGCTGTAGTTGAAAAATGGCTTAATATCTTATTAATGCATATATGCATTTATATCTTACATACTTCTGTTTTTCAATAAATGATATGATTCTGTCAATGTTTATGAGACAAACTTTAAATGGTCTATATGGTGTCCAGTAAAATGTTCCTAAAAGGTTTGTTTTTGAGAGAAAAAAATTACCATAATGCATGTAAAAGATAATGGCTATTCTTCAATCAAGATACTTCGCAATCTTATTTGACCTTTTAACTCCCAAGCTATCAGATAAGGTTTTCTAGTTAGCAGCTACCTTCCTCTTCAAGAGAAAACCCCCATAAATTAATCTGAATTTGATTGTTGCTTAATTACCCAGGGATGTGGTGTAAGTATCTTTCATGAAGGATGACACTGAAAGATGGAAAGCAGTTAGGAAGTTGCTGGCAATATTTATTTGAGCAATGAACAAAAGAGTTATTTTCTCAATTGTTAATGTTGCTTGGATGAAGCCTCCTTTAGACATTTACATCTAATAGCTGCTTGTTTACATATTTTCCTTCTTGCTAACTTAAATAGGTTTAATCTGGTTGCTGAAACTGAAAGGCGAGATGTCAAATTGCAGTGGAAGGCTGGATAGCAAAGCGTAAAAAGGCTGGGGCTGCTTGACAGAAAAGCAGATGAGGTAGTGGTGCAGAAAAGTAGTCTGGTTAGCAGCCTAGACCTGCGGTGGGGAGAGAGAAGCTGGTAGAGCAACTGAAGAACCAAAAAGTACACGGTAGAAGACTTGGTTTTGAGAAAATGTCATGCATAGAGCCTCAGAGAGGAGAAATGTGGGGATTAGGTCAAGGGGAGGAAACCATGAATGGAACTTAAAGAGGCACGAGCGCTGAGACTGGATGGCTTTCCTCTGAAAGCAATCTTGGAGATAGATAGTTCTTGTTTGCCCTGATAACAATGTCTCGTTCAGCCTCAAGAGTAGTAGTTCCCAGAGGGTTAATTTCATTTTAGTACTTCAGATTGTAGTATCTTGGGTGCAACTCTCTTTAAACAATGTGCAGTTGTGGCAGGATGAAATAGCTATATAAGACAGTTCCTTGCAGGAGTCTCAGGCCAGGTTCAAGTAATAAGTGATGTGAAAGTACTTTTAAAGTTAACTTTAAGTTCATACAAGCTGACTTAAACTTGTGTTTGTGGATAAAAACCTGGTCTGAAACAGTCTCAGATGCATTTCCATTTACTTGTGACAGTATCTGCCGAGTGGTCAAGTTCTCCTGCTGTACCTGCTGAGCATTTCTGCTGACGGCTCACTTAATGTCTAACTGTGGTTTTCTGCTTAAGATTATAACTGTGTATGAAAACCTGGGCTTTTCTCCTGTGTTGTTTGACTGTATTGTACCAAGGCTAAAATTCTGATGTGCTCCCAAACCTTGGTAACCTCTTCAAGATTTTGAAAAGCGATGTCAGCTGTCCCTTATTTTCCACCAGAGTGCAGATTTCCAGCTCTGAATGTGCATGATGTGAGCGCGGTAAAGCTTCCAGGTCAACTGCTGTTTCTGAACCTAAAGAAGGATATTCACAAAAGCTAGCTAGATCCATCATGTGATTGGTGGAAAGAAGGAAATTGCCACAGGATGGGAACTTTGGTCGCAAACATCCACTGTGTGCTCCAGCTTGCTTTCTAAAAGGACTGATGAGTACACAGGGAGTCAAGGAGAGCTACTGCTCTGCTAGAATGATTATTTGTGAATACTCTTTGAAATATAATAGTCCAAACACCATCATTTACGAATTCTCAGTTTACTCTCCACTCATATGGCTTCAGCAGTGTTAGTTAAAGTTGGCTGAGTTAGCAAACATTTTTTGTCATAACGTGTATTTACTATTACATTCTTCAAGTGTTAATAATGGAAAAGTAAAAGCATTAAGTGGCTGAATAGTAATAAAATTATCTCAACCTGATGTTCTTTAGATGATAATAAATACAGCCATTTACAAAAACAGAGTGAAGTGGAAGAATGAAGAATAGAATATTTGTTGGAAAAAATCTTAGATGTTCCTAGCAGCTTTTACAGCTGCTACAAGTTTTGGTAGTTTTCTTTTTCAATAAAAGAAACTAATGCCTTTTAAATTTAATGAATTTAATAGGTAGGTGATATTACACAGAATTTTTAGTTACAGCTTTTTTTAACTGCAGCAGAGTAAATGCTGAAAGTATTTCTTGCTTAACAAAGTAAAAGCTGATAATTTAGCTTTTAAGAGTTTTCCTTTGGGATGTAGAGACTTTTTAATAATGTCTAGACTTAAAGAAGATGTCCCACAAACAAGATTTTGCGTCTTTTCTCATACATTTTGTTCCTTCTGGTGAGCTTTTTAACTGATGTGTTAAGTAGCACATATAATACTTCTTCAGTATATTTTATTAACTGTGCATTCACATGTGAGTAGCATTCTGTTCATAAACAGTCATTGTTCACTATTAATTAGATGATGTTAATAGAAGACTCTCAATACATTCACCAAGCATCTTAATTAATATTGGTAAAACCTGGTTTATACCTTGGGAAACAGTGCAAGACTCAGTTCCAGCTTGTTGCCTCATTGTCAGCCCTGCTTGAAGCTGTGGCCATTAGTGTCTTACACCTCCCATCCCTATACTTTTCACCTGTTAAATATGATTTTGATGACAAATTTAATGAAAGTTCATATATGGAATAATACTTTAACACCTTGGCACCAATGGCATCAAAACATTACTGCTCATTTTCTTTTACTGGCCAGAAATGTGGTTTGTGACTGGGGACTGAGAGACTTATAAAAGCAGACAACTGATTTGTGTTGGTTTTTCTTTTTCTCTTTCACATGATCTATAGCCTCAGTGTAGGTCAAAAGTCCCAAGATGGAACATGTGCATCCCCCTAAATAAATAAGCAAACCCCCAAATAACCCAGCATTGACAGAGAGATGCATAGAACTTTTTTCTCCTCTTCCCAACAGTAGTTCTACAGTTCTCTCTTGTAACAGGTTAAATTGAGCCCACAGGGGTCACTGGGACATTTTTCTCTATAAAGGCTGTAAAAACACCTACTTTCCTCTAACATAGATGCTGTGTCTGAAAGCATAAAATGTCGTCTTCTTTGGAGCAAAAAGTGTGATGGGAAGCCTGGTTTCAGAAAACACTGTTCAGAACAGATCAGCATTTGCTGAGTCCCATGACTGGCTCTTGCAGATCTTCACTGGCATTGCTTGTCCCTTCCCAGCTCCCAGTGAAGGTGGTGCGTATGGAGACCTATGGAAATTAGCTGACAGCATGAATAACTGGCTGGAGGGGGAAGGTCAAAGCATCTGATAACTGGGGCTTCTAGTACTTTCCAACAGTAACTGCAAGAGGTATTAATCTTGCCTGTCAAAATAGACTAAAGCAGTATTTAGGAGCTGAAGATTATTCATTTAAATTATGAAAAGGCTAAAGTTACAGTGATGGATGTTTTGAAAGATGCAAGAGGGGACTAAAGTTATATTTAAATATGAATCCACTGTGAAGCTGTCATAACATCCCGTACAGTAAAAAGTGAAATTGCTGAGCTGCAAGATTTGTTTCCTGGAACTATACTTAGGACATATCTAGTTTTCTGCTTCACGGTATTTCTCAGATTAGGGAATTTAATCTCTTTAAGCTTGGCTATTTAGTCAGTTCTGCCCCTTGTGGTGGTTGTGTCATGAGAGCTTTCTGTGCAACTCTGAATTTTGTTGGGGTCCCATGGGAGGAGGTCTGCAGCTTGCACAAGAAGGTCATGAACCTCCAAATGCACATGCTCTGGAATTACTGATTTTGAAGAACAGAAGATACAGGTTAAGTGCAGTTATTCTTCTAAAGAGCCCTAGGAGTCCACCGATGGTTGAATTTATCTTTATGAAAGGGTGTTTTGTGCGCCACATGTAATGCATTTCAAATCTCAGCTTCCATGAGATGGCAGTGATAGAGTATTTCTGTTACAAAACTAACATGGACTGTTATCATTTCTAATTCAACTTTTTTTTCTTCATTTTAAAGTACTATCTGAGATGCTTCAAACAAATACAGATCTGCTCTTTTAAAGATTAATTTGGATATTGTAACAATGGAAAATATCATCTGATTGCATTAATAACAATTGACTTTGTTGTGCTGTATTGCATGCAGTTAGTGTGGGCCCTGATGGACGTTTTCTTTTTCTTACAGGAGAGGTACCTGTGATTATGACAGTGCTATCAACCTGCTAAGACAATCCCCCACTAACATGTGTGACTGATTTTTGTGTTGCTTCTTGTAGGACCTGCTACAACTTTTATAACTATAATTCCTCTGAAACATGTCTCCTGGGTACATCTCAAGAGATATCCTTAAAATTTGTAATGTGAACTGAAAATATAGATACATCGGTCTATCTTCTTAGAGAAGAAAATAAGAGAGAGGATTTTTGGCAAATCTTTTGTCACAATCTTGTCTTTATTTGCTTCCTTGTGATTCATGTTTCGTGTTTATCTGTTGGGTATCTTTGAGGTTTGCGTTTCTTTTTTTCCTCTGGTCCTCACTTTGTTTTCCCATTGTTGATCTTACAGAGGACAAACAAATTTTATCATGAATGGAGCAGGCAAAAAAGCTATCAGCTAGTAATTAGTTACTACTAACTGATCCATGCTTCTGGAATATTTCAGTTCTTTCTCTGTATAATTCAGTAGGGGGTTTATTAGGGCTTCAAAAGTCAAAACCTGCAGGATTTGTAAGGTACTTCTCTGCTACTTTCTCCATTTTCCAAGAGATGAGTCTAGGAAAAACTTGGGGAAGGATTGGATAAAGTATCTTCCTTACTGTTCGCAGCAACTGGGAGTGTGTAATGACACAGGATATCTTATCTAAGTCTAGAACTTTGAAAAGCTTTGATTGATTGTGTATTGTCCTGTTAGATATACTTAATCCCATTAACACTACAGCCTTCTGAATCCTTAAAGCTGGGTATTTTTGAACAAAGGTTGTGAATAAGTGACTTGTATTTACCATGAGGATTCTCCACCCTGGGATTTTATATCTTGATATGCTTGACTAGATAGCTCTTTCAGGAGAGCATTGTAGGCTCAGCCGCAGACTTGGGATGTTTGCTTATCAAGATATTACTGAATCCTGCAGTTCTTTACAAACTAAAGGGAATTTTTACAAATGTCATGGCTACAAACATTTTGGCAAAGAAGGTGACCTTGTGAAAAGTACCCATGTTGCCTTGCAACAAAGTGGTCTTTTTTAAAAAGACATGGCGTATTTTTCTAAGAACATGAGAACATGTATAGTTTACCTTTTGTTAAAGTTTATATAGTTCCATGTTTCTCTGCAGATTCCACTGCTAAGGTATTCTCTATTGCCCCCCTGCTGCCTTCCAAGTTAAAAACTTGTCTTGGATTTCATTAGTTTCCTTTTTGTAGAGGAATTAGAATTTTTGTCTGTGGTGAGCCAAAATTTCTAATTTCCTCAATGCCTATTATAAAATATAAAGCTGGCTGATCGGTGAATTCAGCAAAAATGAAGTAATCTGTTCAAATATTTTTACACCTTTGAGTAGTTTTTTTCTTACTATCACCAATCATTGCTTCACGGCAGTTGATTTTCCACTTTCAACAGTGACTAGAACGTCTTCCAGTCAAGAGTCACCAGCATAGTCTACCCTTTCTTGTACTGATCAGATGACTTTGCAGTATTAGTAGAATGTAAACTAGCAGTTAAATGAGATTACTGGGATTAGTCAGCTGGACAGAGAAGATTTAAAGTGGCCTTGCTTGAGGTCCTTAAAATTATGAAGTAGGGAGTAAAGCTATTACAGTAAAAGAGGAAAAATAATAAAAATAAACAAGGAAGCAAGGAAAGAATGGATTTATTTTATATTTTGTGTATTTCAAATTAAACAAAGGCATGATATTACCTTGTATTTTACTGATCAGCATAGACATTTCCTTGTGGCAAGACAGAAGAGAAACATATAATGAAATATTTACTTTTTAAAAGGGAGTTTCATGACACTAGAAATACTTGTGCTGTGAAAATCAAGTGGAAGAAAAGCATGCATCATTACTCTCTGTAAAGATTTCTATTTAACTCTGTGTGTCTAACAGGCTTTTTTAAGAGATCTTTCATCTCAGTATTTTTATATCGTATAAAATAGAGCATTTCAATTAGCAACACAACTTTTTTTCCCCTCCTTTTCTGTCTTAGGCATTCTTTCCTTTGTGTATCAATCCTAGACTTCTTTCTTAGGATCCATTCTCCTCCTGGTGTCATTTTAAAATTTGGTTTCCACTAGTGTTTTTCTACACTTAAGACATTTATCTCCTTGTCTTCCCTTGGTTTCTCCTTCCCTAGTGGTATACCTGGTGGTACCTGTTTTTCTTTTTCATTGCTCTATGCAGCAAGTGTTTGATCAAAAGACTGAGTAGGAATTACAGCTTGAGACTCAGTGGAGTTACACAGGTCCTGTGTAATCAAGCCTGTGCTATACTGAAGTCTTCCCTTGATTTCATACCTTATAATTCGTCCGCATTGAATTTTATTCTTAGCTCATGGCTTGTTGTTTCCACCTCCTCAGACTGGTAGCTGTTGTCTAAGGAATATTAGAATTTGTCTTTATTTTTGGTCATTTCCTCTTCCTCACGTGCAGTATCAAGCTGTTTCCACCCAGTAGTCTTGTGCTACCACGTGCAGCTTTTCTCCTTTGTGCTGGTGTAAGAAGTAAAGGGGTTTTTTTTTTTGGTTGTAATTTTCAGTAATTAAACTGATTAGAATTAAACTGGTGGGGAAACTGCATTTGATTACACAGGCAATAGAGAGAAGGTAAAACTCATCTAACTAGGTTCCTTTCCAGCCTCTAGGCTTTTAATAGCTAAGTTAATTTCCTAGAGGAATATGGGTTGATTGAAGGGAAAACTATAATCATTAATTGCGGTAGGTTTAATTTATTTGAAGTATAAAGAAAAGACTGCCTGAGACTTCAGGGGAAGAAAAGAGCTGTGCTCTTGTGCAGTTACTTCTTCCAGCCAGAGCAGTATGGTTTTTGCTGCCTGTAACTAATTCTGGTAAACATTTTGGAGTATTTGTGGGTTTTATACATCTTAGTAGGGGTGATATTCTTAGATCCCAACATTATTAGTGATAAATTAACAAGACATCTCTTCCTGCAAATCATGACCATAAACTTATGCTGTGAATTTAGTAGTGTAGATTTCATATTGTAATCTATCTACCTGATGCTTCAGGGACATAAGATCTCTAGCTATCCCCTGAACCGTTTCTTTGCTAATGCTGTTATAAAATTTAAGATTGCTTTCCAATAGAAAACAGAATTTTCCATATTCAATAAAGGGTTTTTTTTTTTAATTGTCATTTAATTTCATTCTCCTAGATGATTAGGGCGTGTGACTGGTGTTTGAGGCCTCTCTCTATTAACTGCTGCTGGAGATGTAATAAAGCTTTAAAAGATGATTCATCTTTTTCTTTTCTAAGCAGATACAAACCCATACTTTACCTGCCTTTCAGATGTGCTTATATATAGCATAAGATGCCTGTAACATTCTTTGACATTACTGGTCTCTGGATTCATACAAGCAACATTTGTACTTTGCCTAATTCTGTTTTTGTTTTCTTAGTACATTTTTCAAAAGTACTCAGCTGACTCATAAATCATGCTAGTAGTATTGGAATAATGAAATGAAGTGTTTGCTGTGCACAAATTAGATTAAAGTGTCCATGTTTGTGTTTCCTAGATGTGCAATAGATCACTGTGAGTTACATACTAATCTTGAATGAAAAAGGTCCATTTGAAAGCTTAGAGCTTCTTAAGATTTTGAATTTTCCTGATGCTAAGTACAGAAGGAATGATAACTCATTAAAATACGAATTTATTGAGAATGTGTTTTCAGAAAGTTGCTGTAGATGGGCTGTATATATTTCAGGACTTGGGAGAAAAAAGGACTAAACTTGGACTGCACGCGTTGATCCTGGTGTGGTTTTTTTGCTCTATGTATTTGTCTCCCTTTTTTGCCTTACAGAAACACAGGTAAAACCAAAACCATAGAAGTGCTTATTTGATCAGCGCTTTAAAAATGCTCAGTAATGGGGGGAAAAAAAGGAGCAGCATATTTTGAAGTTGATTAATGAGCTTTCCCAAATTTATCTTCAGCATAATTGTTTGTAGAAATTGTTTGTAGGATTATTTCTTTGTCTTTGTTTCCTTTGTCTTAAGCTCTGATTAGCAAGTCACAGTCCTTTTTATTGAAGTGCTGGGTGAGAATACCTCTGACAGTTAGGTAGTATGGAATACAGAAAAGCTTGTGATTAAGTTGTGAGCCAGGCAAAGGCTCAAATTTGTTCGACAACTCATTTTATCTGGTGGTACTACTCTTAAGTCGATGGCAAACTTACTAGAAGCAACAAAAGAAAACGTTAGCAAAAATAGCAGTTCTTGCGGTTTTGGGTAGTGGTTATAGCTGAAAGGATTTGTGGTGGAAGTGCTTGTGGTGATGATGGTAAATTAACCACAAGCATCTTTGCCACAAGGGGGTGAATTCACATCATCCATCTTGGGTTCACAAAACACAGACGTCTTGCGTCGCCAACCAACAGTGCCTACATATTATCACTGGCCATTTAGGGAAATCAGTCTTCCACATGTGGTCTTATGTTATTCATCCAGAAGTTGTGTCTGCTCTAGAGAACTCAAATACTAACTGAGAATAATCCCTGCACAAAAAGGTAGCTTGAGTCCTATTTGGTATGGGCAGCCAACATTTCCATATCTAAATTCGACCAGCGGAATTAGCAGGAAGCAAGGATGGGGAATTCTAGTGATGGTGCTGTGATGCATGTACGATGAGGTTATTGATGGGATGTTGCAGCCTGACGATTTCTTTTTCTGCATGGCATTATCGGTGTGTGACCGTGCAGCCAGCCTACCCTCCTGTTGCGCTTCAGAGAAAATGAAAGATTCTTGTCCAGCCTAACCTAGTAAATTTTTCATCAAAGCCTTAATACCGTTTCTGCCAGATATTATCTGCTTGAATGCACAGTTTTATAACAACAGTGCCTATTTACTGCATATTTTTTTTATTATAGCTTTAATCTCCTTCATCATTAAGAAGTGCCTGTAATGGTAATGTTAAAGAGATACCTTGAGAGTATAATAAAACTGACTCCTTGCTTTACATCTCACACAGCCATGAGGTACCCAAGGAGCAGCTGCTCAGCTGATACGCAGGCAAATAAGATGGCAGGGCACTGTTTGGTAGGCAGGTAACTGAGCAGTACAGCTCCAAGCTGAGGATGGGTGAGATAAATCATGAACTATGAGCATCTGCAGCTGGGAAAGATTAGAAACCCCCAGCAATCTGACAGGAACAAAGAACTGTCCCACACAATCTGAAATCCTGTCATTGCCAGGAACTTCATCTGGGCTCCTGGCTTTGTCACGCTTTGAAAATATCTACAGGCCTTCACATCATTTTGATTACTTGTGACCTCCCTTTTCTTTAAGCTTCCTGAACAGAGTATTTTACATTTTCAGGGCATGTGAAAATGGTAAGCTAGCAGTATTTTTTTTTTCTCCTGTACTTTTCCAAACTTTAGATTATGTTTCTCCATTTTAAGAGGTGTCATGGATTCTGCGTTTCAGGAACTGCAAAATGGAGAGGATAATCATGTTCTCTCTAACTAAACTGACTTACTTTTGTCATAAAAGGGGCAATTTCTGATTTCCGTGACAGAGTATGTTGATGGCTATGCTTTATTCTTATTATATTTTGTTGTCAAGATTTTTTCTTCTAGATGATAACTTTTTGAAACCATCAATTAAGACAAAAAGTATGGATAGTATATTTAACAGCAGTATACAGAAACATTTATGACAATATTCTTACAGATAGTGTAAGATGTCCAGTCTGTATTTTACTGTAATGTGTTATTCCTGGTTTGACTGCAATGCTCAGGTTATTAAGTTCCACTTTCTCTTCTAAAAGAATACGTGACTGTTGTTATACAAATATTTAGCCCTATAGCAACAGTTTGGGCTTATGTTTGAAAACTAAAAAGGACTGTAAAATACATAATCAGATTCTCTTTTTCTTCTGTAATGTGGCTCACACTGACCACAGTGGGAGCTGCTTCTAATTTCAGGCTATATAGAGGAAGGATCATTAGAGAGGTTACACAACACCTTCATATGCAGAGCATGTTACATTCACCCACTTGGATACATTTTAAAGTAGACATTACTTCAGTGCTTTACTTGCAGGCTCTTCAATCCTACATGTCTGCGCTAGTTGCTTGCAGGAGCTTGTAATTCATTGTCAAAATCTTCCTTCCAGGCTGCTCTTGCAAAAACAGTGCAATAGCACCTTGCCTTCCTCTAACTTTGCGGCAAAATTTACAAGTGAAGTCTTGTCTGCATAGCTAGGAAAAAAGTTTGAGAGGGCATGAGTTGCGCCTTTTTTCTCCTCCTTCTCCTTCTCCTTCTCCTTCTCCTTCTCCTTCTCCTTCTCCTTCTCCTTCTCAACTGAATTTGGTTCATAGTGTTAAAATCAGTAGTGTGAACACTTACTGGTTTTACTCCATAATTCTCTCAGTTGCGTCATACCTGCAGCTGCAGCTAGGGCTGACCTGGCTCAGACTGCCTTAGAGTAACTCAGAAGCACCACTGGGTGTGCCTGCACCACAGGATACCTCCTACTGCTGGTTACCCTGTGGAAAAATGCACTGTGCTGCTGTCAGGACAAGGCCCCAGGTAGCTTCTTTTCAGCAGTGGCCTTTGATTTCATAATGAGTTAGGGAATTCTATTGTTTTGAAGCCTGAATGTTGAATATTAATGTTTCAAGACTGAAATGTGTTAGTTCTTATCACCTTTTGATTTCTTTTTTATTTTCAGAGCTTAACTGTTGTTTTATTAAAACTTATTGCAATCAGATATTTTCCTTCTTGAAGTCAAATGTTATGCAATTATCCCCTAGAGAAGGAAATTGAAATGAAATCTTGTGATTAGAAACACCGTAAGTACTATACCAATGTTTGAAAAAGAAAAAGCTCACAGGGTTGTGTTGTTGTGAAAAGGTAGACTTTGAGAGGTTCTGGGCTGGTTGTAATTTTGAAAAGAGAAAGAAGAGAAAGCACAAAGAACTTCACTCTGATTTTTTTTTTCTCTGTTCCCAATAACATGTTCTTGTACCTTGGAGACACTGTAAAGATGCATGAATTATATACATTTCATTGTGAGATAATTACTACCAAAACTACTTTTCTAATTGTGCAGGTAGAACCTAGGACTACCTTTTACTCTCTTTTGTATAGGCTTTGAAATATTGATGATGACTCTACTTAAATGGATTAATTATATACAGCAGCAATTTGGTTCCCTTTAATGTTACATTTACAAACCACAAAAATGGCCCAAATTATTAGATGAAGAATTGCCTTAGTAGACCTGAACATGTTTTTTTTTTTTTTTTACTCATTATTGTGCCCTGAAATAAGTTCCTGGCTTTATGTTTCAGCTCAGCTTTATTTTAAAATACATTGATGATCTAGAAGGCAACTTTAAGTGGTTGAGCAAACCACAAATTGACAGAGAAAATGGATGAAATCTTCATTTATGGCTTTCCCTTTAGCATCTGATAATGTATATGACAATTTATCAACTCGTGTTTTAGAATTAAATTACTTTTGCTTTGTTCCGTTCTCACATTTGTCAGAAAGGAGGAGAGGGATGTGAAAATGAGCGTGCTTTCTTCAAAGGGGTTCACACAAAATGAGTGACATTTCTGTGCTCAGTAGCCAGTCTTAGCCTTTTCTAGCTCCAGTTCAAACAGCTTCTGATTCAATAAGTCTGTCACCTTCTCCCTCCCAAGGATGAGATCAGCCTCATGAAACAAGTTCTTCTGACCTTCCTTCACGTGGTGCTGGTAGGAAGCCTTTTCCTTTTGCATCACTTTCTTTACTTAGATTTGGAATAGAAATTTCTGTCTAGCTGAAATTAATACCAATGAATGGATATGAAAGGCATGAATTTCATTGGTACAAGTATATGAATTGCTGTTTTTGCAGGATTTCACCTGGAAATATTTTACAGAGTTGTGTTTGGGACTGAAGATCTCCTGATTAATACCATTTGTAAAACCAAATTCACCTACTTCGTTGGGTATTGTTTTAAGCTGTGTTTTTTACTGCAGTTGGCTGACTTCCTCACCAAGATGCAATTGTGGTGGTTTGAAGTCCTCTGGCTACTGTAAAATTTAAGTTCGTTTTTGAAGTTGGAGGCTAATCTTCAGTCCATATGAAAATTTATACAGCAACATTTAGGAAGTACTCTGGGCCAAATGCCTTCTCTCACATGTTTTTCTCAGCTTGTTAGTTAACTTCAATTTCTATTAATTTTCTCTCATTCTGCATTAAAGGAATTAATGTATTTCACTGTAAGGTTGAAAACGTGTCATTTTGCTCCTTCTACTTTGAAAGTATGTCTCCGATGTACCCTACATTTTAAATACCAGCCTGATAGCTGTATGCTTATTTCTATACTGTGTTCACAGTGCATTGGTGCTGCTGTTGGCTGGCTGATGTCTTGCCTACATTGGGTTTTGTGGGTTTGATGTGGGTTTTTTTTTTACTTTACATATCAAATTTCAGAGATGCTTTGCATATGACTGATTAGGCTTAATGGGTGCAATATATAACTTTTAAAAATAGCCTTCTTGCATAAATGCACATTATATATTGAGTTGCTAATGTATGAGAAGAAGAAAAATAACTGAAAAGTTATGACAGTTATTGTTTCCTTATTGAATTCAGAATGTTGTGAAAGCAATTTCCTTGACAGGATCAACTCCAGACCACTTAGGAGTATGCTGGTTTTTAATTTTCCTTAATTTACCTATGGAATACCCTTTATAAGCTTGAAATTAGAGATAATGACTGCTTTATTTGCAAAGACAGCAGAACAGTTTTAAAAGTTTCCTCTCTATTAAGAATTTGTGAGGGGAGAACAGCATAGCACATGTTGTATGATGCTGAAGTTGTGTGAGGTTGAAGTTAGAAGGCCATTTTATTAGTTCCAAATACAAACCCTGTACTTAAATTGTACAAAGCCGTGTATTAGATTTCGTTGATCTTTAAATTGGGATAAGTCTGTGGTATGCACTTTCAGTATGTGGGAAGAAAGTAGGCATGAAAATTCAGTCCCTTTCTTTTATCTCCGTCATCTGATTTGCTAGCACAAACGATGGAAACTTCATAAGCTGAATTGTTTGGACTAATGAGGTCATGCTCCTGGACATCCTAGCTTTTCTATAAAGAGAGCTTGAAACTGGTACTTTCCCCTAACTAAAATAAGACTAGGTAGACATTCACTTCTATTTACTGAGGTTTTTTTTTTTTATGGGCAGAAGAGGAGGGATTTTTTAATAATTGGAAGTTCAAACCTTTGGGTAAGTATTGAGAATATGATCTGCCCTCAACTGCCCATTAAAAACAGACAAACCCCTAAAACTATAGGGCTGAACTCAGAAGTGTCTTAGCAGCCTTCAGGAGCAGAATGGTTTGGGATCAAGTCTTTGGCTGGTGCTGGGATTGCTCCAAGGAACTGCTGTGTGAGGGCTGGCCCACTGCCCTTGCACTCAGGGTGCAACCATCTATGTGAGGCTCCAGCTTGTGCATGAGCCAGAGGATCCAGTCCCAGTTCAGCTCTTTGGTGGCAGTCCGGAGAGGCAAAAGCCCTTTCCAGATACAGACAGAAGCAAATTTTTTTTGTAGACATCTTCTACATTGTAGAAAACAGCTGAGTGAATTGCTGCCACTCGTATCTAGGGAGCTGTTTCTGGTGTATGGTTGCATGCAAATTGTCATCACACCCTCCCTACTGAGTAAGTATTTGGAGGCTGTGTTTACAGAAGGCATATAGGTGCCTGAAGATGCTAATAGTGGCACTTACTGAGGTCCCTAAATGTTTTAAGTTGATCTTATTTTGTAGGCTGGGTGGTTTTCTCATTTCCAGTAATCTTTGCTTTGCATCATTAGGCACTTACATAAGTTTGCAAATCTGGCCCAGTCTGTTATTATAATGTTATTTTACCTCTCCTGATTGCCATGGCTCTGTATGCAAGAATGTATTTTGAGTGAAGTTAATTATAGTCGTGACTATACTGTACTATACTGTATATAGCTGTATTTTACTTACTATATATACTTCGAAATTACTTCAGGATCTTTAAGCCTAAAGATTTTTACTTTAAGGCACCAAAACACATCTTGTGTTAAAAATGGTTGAATGTACAAGGTGCAGCTGTTAGCTCACTCTTCTTTGTTCTCTCTGCTTTCTTGAGAAGAGATCAAACAAAATGCAGTGACAGGTAAGGATGTCTCACAAAACTTGCAGAAGAAATGTAGCTTCCCTTTCCATAAATTACTGGTACTCTGTTCACCAGCTGCCTGTTATGATGTTTTATTGATGAATAAAAATGGTGTCTGAGGCAATAGAATGTCTTGCATCTTATCACACTGCCAGTTATAAAGATGTCTCCTTGAATAAATTTCACAATTAGAAAGTATTGACAAAAATATTTAATCTTTTTTACATCAAAATAAGCTCAAACATCTGCTGCCAAAGTCAGACAATATCAAGTAATCTTTTAAAAATATATTTTTATTATACTGACAGATGCATGGCTGCATGACATAGATGTCAATTTAAGTTACTAGTGCCATTAATACTTGACAAAGACGAGCTCCCAGAAGAATTTATGTTTTTAAAATGTTGTCAGATGAGTATATGGCAACAAAAAGTAACCAGAGTTATTCAGCTATGCTGTTAACAAAGCTAAAAGGATGTTATCTCCAGAGACATCACAAAAATTGGTCTTCGCATGTTTTCTGTTTTCTAAATTCCACAGAATTGACAGTAGAAAAATAATTCAGTGTCTGCAAAAGTGTGTTTAAACAAACCATATGTACGTGCTTTTTCTCTCTTTATACCTTTTGGCTTACAGCACAGAAATATTTTCAGTTTCCTTTGAGGTGAATGTCTTCAGCATCCATTTGCTTTCCATGAAATTTCAAATGATCCCACTTCTTGACAAGGACACTTTTTTAAAAAAGAACCTTGTAAGACCTGTGCCAGGGTTTCTGGTCTGCTTTTTCTGTCATAAAAGTGTTGGAAAACTATATGACTTAACTTATTAAGAAGGTTGAAATTTAAAACATTCAAGTCCAGTCTTTATTTGTCAAATATGCTGGTATGTCCATTATTGAAATTTGTACTTTTTAGTATCACTGAGATTTCATTGTTGGTATACCATAATGAGGAACTAAGCTTACTTTAGATTCTTTCCTTCCAGATCTTTTGTTTTTCTCTTTTTCCTTTCTCCTCACAGAATTGTTTCGGAAGTAATTTTTTTATTATTAAAGCAAGATTGGAGTTTTGTGGTAAGGCCAGACTAGCATTGATGGAGTTTGTTTAGTAGAACTGCTCCTCCATGTTGAAAAGCATAAAAGTCTATTTCATTGAGGTGCTAAGTCAGATGAAATGCTGAATTTTCTGGTTGAATCTAGGATCATAAACATCTCATTAAGGACTAAATCATTACACTCAGTGATTAGAGCCTCTTCCTTTTCTTTTAAGTGGAATTTTTTTAGAATGGATTTTTTCTTTGAGATGAGCCTGAACTTTGTGGAAACACTGTTTATTGCTGATGCCTCTAATGTATCTAGTAAAAAGAAATCTAGAATTAAATGGCCGAAATCCATATTACCACTTCATGACATATTTCTGTTCACTGCACTAAGACAGACTCTGATGGTGAGATCTCTCTTTCAAAATGCAGAGTTCTAGACTCCTTTTAAACCAGTGGTGATGCGCAGCATCTCATGTGATGTGATTTGTCTCATCCTGAAGCCGCTATTTAAAAATACAGTGCAGGAACTGGCCCCCAGATATGGCTGAATGATATTTTTTTTAATTATTTTTTTTTATGGAAGCCTATTTTCTGGGGCAGGCAGAAAGTATTAAATATATATATTAAAATTAGATGAGTTCTCACCTTTGCTGCCTCTTGCAGGCCATCACTAAGTGAGATGTTTTGGAAGGGCTTTATCAATACATGTTACATTTCAGTCTGAGGAGGAAGTGTGTAGTGTGCTGGCTGCCTGACCACTTTGCGTCATCACTCCTCTTAGTATAAATGAGTATATATCAGAGTAATATTTCAGGGTGTGCATTGTGACTGGATTTTCAGAGTTAATTCCCAGGAATCTGTCGTCGGCTGTAGTTCATAAGGAGGCAATTTTAGAAAGTTTGGGCAGGTTGACTTGAAAGGGTAATGTGGGGAATGAAATGAGGTGCAAGAAGTCTTGACCTCACGTTTCTTGGGAGCCCTTCTTATCCTTGTTTGTTTTCTTTTACTGTTCTTTGTCTTGGTAACTTGGTAATGGTCCCATCTTTTCCTCCACCCCAAGTCTCTTCTGACTCAAGAATCTTGATCAGCTCTGGTATAGAGAAAGAAGGACAAGAGGTCAAGGTGGATTTACTAGCTGTCTACCAACATTGTCATGTGTGCTACCTAACAGTGGGTGTGTCCTGGGTTTGGTGGGGGAGTTGTGCATGCACAAAGCACTGGGGCAACCTGGGGGTCAATTTGGACTGCAGCGTACTTGGAGGTTGAAAGCTCCCAAAGTCCCACCACTGGTTGCTCATAACCACCAATAGTAGAACCTCTACAGCAGAAGCCTCTTTCAAAGTGTTTTGCAAGAGCCTATCATCTGGGAGCACTTACCAAGAAAACGCAGTTGTAGATCAGCACTGGGAGACTGAGAAGAGAGGGCATGCTTGCTCCAATATAATATGATATTACAGCCATGAGGCTGTGATGACTTCCCTCTGGTGTAAATCCCCAGCTTTTCCTGGCCAAAAGTGTTTTTTAGGTGCTAAGTAACAAGTTGCTTCTTTAATGATAAGGCTTTCCCAAAGTTGGAAAGAGGTATATTTTATTGAATCTTTCGAGTTAAGTCTGAAAATAAAAGTCCTTGCTTTTTGAGTGACACATATACTTTCCGAAATAGATACTGTAAGTATAATTCAGTCATGTTCTTTCCTGGCATCATAGGCAAATGGTTTGATTTTTCTCCTAGTATGCAAGCATAATCATTTTTTTAAAAAATGCCTATGAATTATTACTGCAATTTCAATAGCTGTACTAGATGCATTGCAGCCAAAAATCTATTTGAAATGTTTTTGCTGTTTCCATAGAGAAGTTTGTGATGCTAACGTATACTGTACATTATTAACAAGCTTTAGAAAGTATTGGAAAGATGAAAATTGTAAAGAGAACTTAAGGAGAGAAACATAATTCTCTGAGAAGCCTTCGAATGAGAGTTTACAATGGGGATGCTGGCTGAGTATCAGAAAAAACTTTTTTGCAGTGGAAACTTCCGTAACAATGAGGTATAACAGGTCTTAGCTCTGTCTCTCAACTCTCTCAAACACAAGAGCTAGAATCCTAGAACTTGACTCATTCCAGAACTAGAAGGGGGATTGTAAGTTGCAATCTGCAGTCTCAAAAAGAATAAACTTGTAATGGTCTCACAGTAGTAGGTGATATGTTGTTATTTTTATTTTCTTCTGGTATGAAGTCTGCTGATTTTATCTCAGAGAAACTCATTTTACTGCAGGGAAGGTGAGGTTACCTGTAACAGGTGTACTTTGGAAGTAAAAATTTGTGTCTGTCTTTAATAGTGAATTGTAGTGAAGGCAAGAGCAGATAAATGGAGAAACATCAAAGTTAAGCGATACACATTGCAATATGTCTGCCCACATTTATTATTACTATTATCACATCTTTTTAAAAAGTAGTTCATATGTGGCAATATTTGTTCCTTGCTAGCACTTTATAGAAGCAGCCAAAACTCTAAAGCAGTCTTGTTAATGCTATGTAAAAGCAAAGTAATTGCGATGGTGATGGCCTAGCAACACAGTTGGTTCATGGGATGTAGATACATGAAAGGTGAGGATCTCGAGCTGATGTAAGAGTTTGTGATAGCCAAAAGGAAGGATTTGTACTGTCTTCTCCAAACTGTGTTGCCCCATCTCCTCTTTCTTAGCCTTGCTGTTCTGCCACTTGCATATTGATTCATAAGCCAGTTCAGCTCAGTGATGTGTCCTGGAGCAGGAAATGGTTTGATGTCTTGCTTCTCCTTTACTCATCAGCAAGTCATAAGAAATTCCTGTGTCTATCCCTTATACTCTATGTTTCGTCTATATTATGATACAACAGGGATTTGTTTCCCACCTATCTAAAGGGTAAATATGTTACTGAGGGCAGGTTTGGAAGTCCAAGCTTTCCTTCCATTTTTGTCTAAGCAGTGAAAGGAAAATGTTTGGCATGGCTCCAATCATGCTAGCTTAATTTGAAGGACCATCTTGTATCTCCATGCTCTGAAAATTGCTTTCCGTAAGTGATTTATTCATTTCTGGCATGGGTAGCTGGATGATTACAGTACAGAGGCAATTAAGTATACTGAGTGAAATCCCAACTTAATTGCATACAATGGAAAAATACCCTTTTGTATCAATGGGGCTAAGGTTTCACACCACCACCCTCAAAGATCCCATGCCATTGGAAATAAAGAGAGCTAATCAAATGTTGTATCAAAGTGCATTTAACTTTCTCTAAAATGAAAGACTTTTGGTAGTCAAAAAGGGATGCAGTTTGTAGAATTATAAATTTAAGATTGTAATTTCGTAAGCTGTTAAGCACACGGCTTTAACAATTGTATTGCTGTTTTATTTATGTGATTGTATGTTCAAGGATATTGCAAAATAGTGTAAAAGTAGACTGTGATTACAATTTACACGAAGGATTTTTTTAGCAGTAAATGATTTTGGTTATGTGGAGAGTAGCAAAGTTACTGAAAGAGCAGAAAATCTCTGTGAAACACCTTCTGTTTTCGTTCCATCTATTTTCAGTAAGCACAATGCTAATGATTTTCCTTTTGTTTTTTTTGCAGCTAATTCCAGCCTTCTTGGAGGTGGAGGAGGTGAGTCTTTGCTTAATGCTGTATTTGTTCTTAAATGAGTGTGAAATATATGCTGAACAAATGTAGTGGTTAGTTGGTTATAAAACAATATGTGGTAAGTTAAGAAATAGAAATGTAAAATTATTAAATGGGAATACTCACCAAAGTCAATAACATTTAAAATGAGCAAGAAGCAGAGTTTGTGACTGCCACTGAATCTGATTTCTGCTCTAGATTAAACTGTGGCTGACCTGTATATGAAAGTGACTAATACATAAAGGAACTGCACTGCCTTATGTTATGGTTAAGTATTTGGGATTTTTAATTCACTTCAAGGGAACCTTGAGTGCACGTTAAATAAACAGTTGTTAAGGAAATGTTAAATAATTAAAAAACAGTAAAAGGTCATTCCAGTAAATTAATAAGGCTTTATCTTAATGCTGTTTTTTTAAAACATGGTTGTTTACACAATTCTGTTTGCCAGAATACTCAAGTAGATTTCACTACAAAATTTTGGTGTGTGTAAGAGATGATACCAACATGTCTGCTAGCAAGACAGAGATGTTTAAGTGCATATAGTGTTTATTGTTTCAAAATACATGGATGCTGTTTGATTTTAGTAGATCGATGCTATTTTGCTTTTTGTAGTACTGTGGCTGTAAAAGCTTACAGAAGTGTTAACATTTCAGGAAAAAAACTCATGAAGAGCTTGATCTCAGTTTTCTGTGACTTGCCCAACCTCCCAAGGGAAGTAAAAGAGCTCCATTCTGGAAATTTCACAGTGCAGGAGCAGTACAGGCAGCTACTAATCTTCCTTCCTGGCTGGAGTTAAAAGGACTTGATGATCAGAGCTTACATATGCAAGGGTAAAGGAAGGGGCTCTGTAAAATGACAGAAGATAGCTGTTGTTTGTGAGGCTTGAGGATCAGTCGTCAAAGTTATTGTTTTAACAGCCTGAGCGGAACAGATGTCCCTTATTTGTGGGCCATGAAAAAGTGCTTGATAACTGCACCTGGGCAGCTAAATAAAACAATTCATGTTTCTCAGCTGTGTTTCTGGACGTTGAAGTACAGGGGAGCTTTACCTGGTAATCCTGATGGATTAATTTGTTTCTTTTGATTCGAGGTAGTTGTTTGTAGTATACAATTTTTTTCTTTATTTAAACAGTAATCCTTTTTAAAGTAATCCTTTGCTAGCCATTCACGTTCCTGTGGATTCCTTTTCCTGTGGAGTATCTCCTCTCCAACACTTGCTCCCAGCTGGTGATGTGGAAAAAAAAAAAAAAATCAATGCAAATTTTCACATTCCAATCAGGTTCTGAGAGCACTGCTACTGCTGAAAGGATTTGGCTTTTGACTGTCCTCAGTATTTATTCAGCTGGACTGTACTTGAATAGTTAATATCCATTCAGCATGGATACATAACATGGCTCTGCTGCTATAGCAGATGGGATGACCCCACATCATGGCTCAAGTTGGGATTTTTCCTGTATTTTAAGTGTTAGAAGTGGGAGAACTTCAGTCAAGTTAAAAAGACACTTCATCTTCCCGCTCTCCTGCCCCTTCAGGGCAGGCTGAGGTGGTGGCGGTCCATGAGGCTGGCTCAGTGTGCTGCTCTACTTTTTCTTCTACATCTCCTCTCTCTCTCCCCTCCTACTCTGGCATTATTTTGGTTTTTACCACCATTTCAAAGCTCCTGTGGCAGGACAAGTTTTGGTGCAGGGGTTGTCCCTTGGGGAGCTACCTGCAGGTAGCAAGGGCAGCCCTGATGCCCTCCTACATAAGAGGTCTCTCTGTAGCCTCCTATGGCAAAACACAATCCCAGATCCTTTAATCTCTGGTTGAAGGATAACAAGATACCTTCTTGCTTATGGTGCAGGTAAGATACCGAATTTGTTTGTTTTTATGGCTTAGACTTTGATTACTGATGGTTGAGGGGCTGCTTTCATGCTCTGGAGGTGCCATGAACCACTGGCACCTGGAATCTCATAGGTGTTCCTAGTCTTTTAAGGAGAAATTGCAAGAATTTTTTGACTAAAGTACTCCCAAGTTTAAACAGCTATCATGGGGTGTCCCTGGCTCTGTCTTTGGGTGCGTGCATTGGTTATGCCCTTTTGGAATAGGGAAGGGGGTACAGAGTCTGCTGGTTGGAGTTTGCTCAGGACAACACAAGATCTGCAGGTGGATGAAGACCAGAGCCCCTGCTTCTTAGGTAAATGACTTGTTACTGGGAATGTACATATCTCTCTAGGAGGGGTTGTTTAATTTCCAGCTGAATAGGTTTAAATTTTAAATTCTGGACTTATTTTTCCTTTATCCAGAAGGAAGTGGTGTCAGCACTCCATGTGAAGTATTGTTTGTGAATTATTAAAAATTTGTTATATATGTAAACACCAAAGCCTTCTTTTGATTGCAGATGCTGAAAATTTATGATAATGCATAATATCAATGTAATTTCTCCAATAATGGGATTCAGATCTCTTCATAATGCTCATTAATTTAATCTCTTTGTCACTGCTAGGGGTATAAAGTTAGTTTTACAGAAAATGAAACCCAGAAATGTCTGCTTATTCAAGCTTGTTCAACAGGTTTTATGATTCTGAGCTGCTTTTGAGCTATTCTGTTTGAAACCTTCCCAGAATTGAACAGAAAATAATCAGAAGTGGTTATTTGAGCACCTTGATCTAATGTTTGTGAATTACTCACTATGTAGGCTAAAACCACATTCTGGAGGAGAACTGTTGAGGAACACAACAAGTGATGCTTATCCATAGCACACTTGATTGTAAGTTTGGGTAGCTGCTTATCATCCGTATGTCACTTTGAAGCCACATCAGGGCATCCGTGTACTTTGATTTCCCAGAGCTAGAGTAATGATTTGTTCTTGGATTCCCCATTTGAATGCTGTCTGTTCATTTCCATGACCATTTGGAATGAAGAGATAAAGGTACAAAAGATACTGGGAACAATTTTTCACTGAACTGTTTAGTCATAAAATTGAGAAACTCGCCACAGTCTTAGAAGAATCTTTAGTTAAATATAGATGTTGGAGGTTTCTTTCTGCTTTTCAAGTAACTGAAGTTTCCAGAATTTCATTATGAGTTTGGCTGGCGAGCCTTTTTTCTTCTTCAGCCTTTATTGTTTTTAATAATTGATTTTTAATTAGGAGGTGTATTTCACTTTCAGGTCTAGATTTATCACACATTTGGCATCAGCATCTCTCTGCTCCTATTAATTTCACAGAAAATTATGAATTATTTGAGCATCATGTTTTATTTGTCCCATTGTGTTCAACAGTGCAAGGGGGATATTATTAAGAAAATTACCTGTATGGGGAGGCTGAGGAAAAAAATATCGATATTTTGAGAAAAAGACGCACCTTTTAAAAATGTATCTTGAAGTTCTGGCTGTTAAGAAACTGAAATGCCCTATTTTGCATGACATTTTTTCCCCTTTATATTCGGTTACAGCTGTGTCAAGAATTAAAGTATGCGATTTCATGTACTTCATTAAAGCAGAGTGAGCAAGAGCAGAGATTTCTTCTCCCCCTTATGGTTCTGGATATTCTGTGGAATGTTTTGGGGCTTTGTGCCCCATCATCCTTACTTTGTTTTCTGTTATTTTCCTTGAGTTCACTTTTCCTTTATTGCATTTGCTGACTATAATCAAGTTCTTGTTGCATGCTGATTTCTGGATTGGGTTGCTTTCCTTGACCTTAAATAGAGGATATATTTAAAATAGCAAGCTAGGGAGGGTTTTTTTTCCTCTGAAGATTTTGTTGCCTGTGCTCAAGTTGGGGAAGGAGACATTGTTTAGTGTGTCCTGTTATGAACATAATTTTTGTCAGCTGTGTACTTGAAAATGGTAATTTTGTCTTTAAAAACTCTGAGAGGAGACAGGTAATATTCAGTCTTTTGGAAGCATTGTTTGAACCTAGTTTAAGTTGATTGCCCCAAAAGATCTCTACTTTTCTGTTTCCATCTCTCTCTTTGTCTCTTTCTCTTTTGGCCAGTGTAACTATGTCTTTTCTAGGGCTTTTGCTGGCATGGAAAAAATTAATTCCTACATAACCATAAGTATGTTAGCATATCTTAAATGTAGACCAGACCTACCTTTTTAGTCTGCCAAGATATGGTTTGTAGGCATGTCTTTCTAAGCAATTGCTACAGCATGAGGAACTTTTATTATGTTCATGATCACAGTAAGGAACTGGGTTTCTCTGTGCATTTTTGAGTAGACTCCATTTTGAAAGTGGGATTTGCTTGCCTTCTTTGTTCGCCTTTACAGCTGTGTTAGATTATAATAGTGGCAGAAAAAGTGTTTTCTCCTGCTAGAAAGAATTTACCACATACTGACTTCTATCCTGGAAAATGGGTTTATCAGGAGGGAAATGAACTGTTCAATAGTTGGAACCCTTTGCTGAGCCTGAGCACAAAGTCACATGAAGGAGGAGATGGGCTTTGTCTGAGGGTCAGTATTCCACTTCAAATGTGAGCAGCTATGCAAGCACTGAATGCCACATCAGCCCAGTGGGCTCTCCAACATATGGACATGGACCTGGTAGGTAGGACAAAGGGCTGGATGGGCATCTGCACCTTTACAGAATGACAACTGAGGATCCAGATGTGTTGCTTCATCTGGAGCAGCTGAAGCACCACTAGGTACCAGTGTTTGAGCATCTGGGTTGTACTGCATGGGTCCAAATTGGTGGTGGTGTTTATCTTCAAATATGGGTATAAGCAAAACCATCACGGCTGCTGCAAATGCTGTGGGAATAGAGGATAACTGCTGGTGGTACGGTGCTGCTACAAAGTCACTGGGGTTTGCCAGCCACGCTGTCTATTTGTCAATTGATTGCAGGCTAATGAGTTCAAAAAGCCAGTGATTAGTAGTGGCAGAAAGGAACAGCTGACACAAATATGTTTTCTCAACATCCCTCCCTTTGGCCAGGGATGAAGTTTTATTCTGTTGGCTCTGGCTTAGGTACACTACTAACCAATGCAAGCCACATTCTGATAGATGAATCTCTACCAAAACCAGAGGGTTTCCACTATCTGACTAGTAACTTAACATCAGCTTAGAAAGGAAATGAATATTTAACCTTGAGAAGTAAAATTTGTACTAGAGAAAACTGGAGGCAGAAATGTGACAACTTGCAATGCACTCTAAAAAATATCAAAGGAGGAAACTTTAAATATCATATTGGTCCTACTCTAACCCATTCAAAATGTTTAACATGAAGAAGACAAGCCTGTTTTATCCTGAACCAGGATAAGATGCTCTCTGGTTTGGATTTTGCAGGGCTTGGGCTTGATATTTACATAATTTAAATGCTAGTGAAGCAAGGATTTAAATCCAAAGTTCAAATTTGTGCATGACACGCATATAACCTGAGTGTATCCTTTGAGAGAAGAAGAAAGAGTTTGGGAAAGGAGCAGTGACAGGATTCTTTCAGCAAGAAGATGTGGTTTTTTAATGTCGGTCTGTTGGCATTTTCTTGTATCATGACAAATACATTTGTCAGATTGGGGTGTGCTTGCAACAAATGGCTTCATGGAACAAATGTGCTTCATCTGGGACTTCAACAAGCTTCAAAAGCTTTCAGTTGCTTTGTACACACCGTCGTCATATCTTAGGTATTTAGATAATAGCTATGAAGGTACAAAGATTTTCCTAGTGAATAATGATCATGTAGAAGAACTGATAATTTAAGGCAAATGGCCGTTTGCCTTTGTTGCTAATTAATCCCTTTCTGCTAGAAGATTGCTGCTGCAATTCTGTAGGGTTGTTAAAGTGTTTTATCTCTTCTTACTATTTGCATGCTGTTCTTTTTCATCTCTGTAAATAGAGTGGGTTTAAGAGGGCTGTATCCACCAGTTCCCCCACTGTGACAGTACATCAGCCAATTAAAATTTTAATATTTATGCACTTACATATTTTGTTCTGTACAGCTGTAACACCAGTTCTATGGGTAGCCCAGTAGCTCAGGGTAGACTGCAACCCTTTTGAGGTGTTAGGTTCAGCCCCAAGTTTTGTTCTTATTTTTGTTAGATTAGAGAGAAGCAAATAGATTCCTCTGTCATTTAGCTGCTTTTATAGAATGTATTCAAATGTCCTATGTAAGCAAAGTCTCTTTACAGGTCAGTTATTCTTGAAAAGTTTTTTATTTCTTTCTTCAATGTGTATGTATGTTTGCTTTTTGCCTTCTGTTATTGCAGTGGATATTTCCATGTGAGTTTCAGTTCAGCTTTAATTAAAATTAGTGGATTTTCTCTTTTCGTAGTGCATCTAGACATACAGTGATAATAGCTCTATAAATAAATAAGCATAGTTTATTTCAAAAGGCCTTTAACCCAAACTGCCATGACTCTATTTAAATGTGTGCTTTTCTTTGTAAAAATTCTCTTTTTTTTGGTTGGTTTTTTTCCTATGAGGTATAGTTTACTCTTTGGCTAGATAGGGTGCCATCTTCCTTTCTCCAGTTATTTTATACTTTCTTATAGTAATGGGTAATAATTGTGAACAGGAAGTCTCTGGATTAATTTTAAGTATTTCTTAGTTGTTGCCTAATTGTATCCTGTTAATTACACTTTCCCAGCAGTTATTTAAAAAAATTATGTTTTGCTATTTACAGGATCTGATACAGGTATGTGATCAGGTGTTATGGTTCAAACGTGTGCATATACTTGTTTATGAACGTAAGTGACTTTCCCTAACAATGACTTTTTTAAAATACGTGTTCAGTCTGTGATTCTTCTAGTGCTACTCCTATTCCAACCAGAGGTATAGGAAAATGACTGCATGTTTCTTTTAGGAAAATAATCTCAAATTTAGTGTCTCCAGGCATACTTTGTCGGTGCTCCCCTTAGCCTTTTTATATTGCTGCTGTGTGGACTGTGTGGACTTAACTAGGCATTAGGAAGTGATGTTTTATTTCTCCCTTCTCAGATACTGAATGCTGAGTCCACAACACTCTGAGCTCCTGTGGAATTGTGAAGCCTATTTCTCACTCTGATAGATGTTCACACTGTCTGCCCTCGTTTTGTTTAGTTTTGGTATGAGGCAATTATAGTGTTAGGTACCCACAACTGAAAAATGAACAGAGACAGATTCTGCCATATATATATGGTTTTCACATATACATACCTATATCTCCTGAAGCATGTCACTAGATACATTTGAGACTGAATCTTGCAGACTTTACAGAAAGTCAAAGTGTGTGCATGTACATGCATGCACATGTGTATAAATAAAAATATGGCATTAATTTTGTTAGACTGGGAAAGACCTTTGGTTAATGGTCATTGGAAATTTAAGGTGCTTTTGATAAGAATGCAAGCCAAAAAGGCAGGCAATTATGTAAGGGCTGTGCTTATTTCTTTTTTGTTGTTGTTTTTTTGTTTCGTGTTATGGAACAGAGGTGCTAATCACGATGAGAGATCACAAATTCTTCCCAATGCACAGATATAGCATGATTTGTTCACAGTATGTTTGTTATGCGAATAGGACATATGCTTTAAAATTGTTAAATGCTTTTTCCTCGTATAGACAAACATATCTTGCATGGATGCTTTATATGAAGAAAATGTAATTGCTTTTTCATTTACCAAAGTGCTTCTCAGGCATCTTAGAACAGTTCTGTTGAGACTCTCCCCTTGTAGGTGAAGGTGAAGAGCACTGCTACCAGGGTGAAAATAGAGTCCGGGAGTGCGTGAAGTGATCCATGTGCCTGGGTGCTACAATGAGAATGTAGTAAGCCAGGCATTCAAGTGTATTTATGTGCCGGTCTACAGAAGACAGTTTTTAAAATTAAGCATTTGGTTGGTTTCCTTAAAGAAAAATCTAAACTGTGACACCTATCCAAGTTTTTAGTTTCAGTGTCCTTTTTGCTGAGGTAACAATAAAGTGAACACTGCACTGAGGACATCTTTTGTTAGGCTCAAACAAGTTTTTTTTCTTAAATCTGTTTTTCAGATTTAAGGTCTACAACTATTTTCTTGATCCTATAACAGATGTATTGACTATTCAGTAAGAGGAAAATACAAAATGCAATTGAAAATGTTTAAAAAACACATTTATTTATTTTTACAATTGACATTAAAAGAAATAAAACAGATGACATAAAGGAGCGGTGGAGGTATTTGACTTCAAGACATAGAGGCACTTTGGAATATCAAACCATTTACTGAAGTTTTCATATTGGTGTGCCTAAAACGAAAAAAAAAGATCTAATCACTGAAGAGTTCCTTAAAAGTATCTGTAAGCCCCAAACCCTTTACTTTCTGCATCAAATGTGTAAGCGATACAGGTGTGAACAACAAGGCATGGAGAAATGGCATGGAAGAATGCCAACAACTTTGTTGACCCTTGTTGGTTCTTCTTTTTAATATGTGTGTGTCTAATAAAGTGAAGGGAGAAGATAGCTCTGTAGCTGCAGGTGTACTTGGGCATGAAGACTTGCATTCCCCACAGGTCAGAGATTGCAGGTTCTCATCATCCTTAACGCCCCACCTCCTGTAATGAAAAGACTTTACAATTTCTTCTTTTTATTTCTCATGAAAGCAATTACTTCTAGTCACTATAATTTAAAATAAAATATTGAATAAAACCTGAGATTAAACTATAGAAGAAAGCAAAAAAAACCCCAAGAATCAAAATGACTGGTATTATAGAAAAAGTTTACCACACTTTTTCTTCCTACATAGGATTATGAAATCAGGTCTGTGTTCACCTCTCACCTCCTATTTTAAGTTTTCTGTCTTTCCACAGAGCTTCGCTACTCACTTATGGTTGCTCTCTGCTGATCACAGTTTTCCAGAGTTCCTTTGTTCTGGGCAAAATGCTTACAGATTATAATATGCAGCTTTTCAAAAGCCAAGAAAATCTCCAACAGAGCAGCTGGCAAAATGGTTGAATCTTGGAAAAATCTGTCCTTCTTTGCTGTCTGTGTGCCTATCTTTGGCAGTTCTCTTCCTTCCAGGTTTGAGAACTCTCTTGTCAAACAGGCAATGTAAAGTGGAATGAACTTCTGGCATAACAAAAAATAAGAAATGTGGTAATTGCTAACAAAGGATTAAAACTCTTAAGTAGCTTGAACTGGTTTTTAAGGGACATTAATGGAAAAGCTGCACGTACAAATCTGTCTTTGCAGTTGGTTGTCTTTTCCAACTGGTAAAATTGGATGGTAATGCAGCTTACAGTTCTTAATTTTCATCATCATGCCGTACAATGAGCTACAAATGATGCTGCTATGATTTAAGAAACAAATAGAAAAGCTTGCACACCCCCCACCCCCCACCCCCATAACCCCCTGCCTTTTCTAGGGCCTCAGGTTTAGCTTTGCAGATTCATTTTAGACTTTCTTTGTAAAATAATTTGTTGTGGGGGAATAGTAAACTGAGGCGTGAAGTAACTAGGGACAGGATCTGCTGAAGTTGGCTTTGATATGAAAGAAAACACACGATGAAGCTTGTTCATAGGAGCATTGTTATCACAGAGTCTGAATGTTCCACAGACCTTTGATGCATTTATCCTAATTGCTCTGTAAACAGAGAAGTGATGTTTTCTCCATTTTACGGTTGGGGAACAAGAGACAGGGAAACCTTATGTTTTGTAAAAAGTCCAAATAGAAAAGAGCAAAACTCAGCTCTCTGAGAGCAAAGCATAACTCACTGGGGTTTCATAATGCATCAGTTTTGCAAATAGGAATTTTGTTTCCTATCTGGAAGGAAGAGGAATTTTAATTTCTGTACCAGTTTCATGGAATGAAATTTAGAAAAAGGATGATATTTAGAAAAAGAGAAGACATGCTCTACTGAGAACAACTTTCTGACAATTAGGCCTTAATTGGTTATACAGCAAATTCTCTAAAGGAGTGGCAGAAAGATCACCAACTGGAAACAAAATACTTCTAGATAACCAGTATTACACTAATGGAGATAAAACTGAATATAGGAAAGCTATAATGTAATTGAGGCTACTACCATTAGCAATTCCAAATAAATAGCATTCCACTTTTCTTATTTGGGTTTTTTCTACATTAAATTAGAGAAGGGCTGCTTACTTTTATTTCGATTTTGTATAGCATTAATGTCAAAGCATTTTAAAACCTTTTCGATGACAAAAGGACAGTCTTCTGGATTAATGAAGTATCTAATTTTGCTGTCTACCTAGTGTAGCCTCTACCAACAGCAGAAGAGTTATGGGTTATGGGTAAAATAGTTGGGTTTTTTTTCTTTTCTTTATAAAGGTGCCTTATTTACATATTTTTCCTTGTTCTTATGAAAACTGTGTAGAGTTTAAGATTGCTTTAAAAGAAAATTTATCTTTTTAAAATTCAAAATCATATTTTTGCCATTTGGACTGACAGATCTGTAGTGTTGTAGTTTTGGCTACATATACAGTAGCAAAGAACAAAATATTTTTTGTCACACTTCTACTGTTACAGTTCAGTCTGTTCCTTTTACATTATCAGCTTGTTTCTCTGGGCTTCATAAAGACATCTGTTAATTTTTATTGGGCAGGGTTGTAACTTAGCAAGCTCATGTAAGCTTCACAAATCATTCACAAATGTGGATGATTAAATCAATCATGTCTTGGCTGAGTGATCTATGAGTGTATTTTATGCACACAATGTTAAAGGAATATTATTAAGGTGCAAACCCAAGTACCAAAGTTAGGAAGTGCCAAAATTGAAGTTGCCTGCAGTCTCACAGCCGTTATGCATGTATGTATTATGATAGTCCTTCTAACTGTACAATTGCACTGCTTTTCCAGCTGGAACTTCATCTCACTTATCCTCTGTTCCAAGCATAAACCATGTTTCACATTTTGTGTACTTAAACTCTGGTATGCAAACTAGTATTTTTTTTGGTATTTATTGGTTTGGTATATGATGTCATAAGTAAATTAAAGATTTTATAGGTAATGTATTTGTCTTCCTCAAAACAATGATGTTATGTTTACCAATTTTTTTTTTTTTTTAAAAAGGATACTAAGGTCACAGTTTTACAGTTCTGTTCAACAGGGGACTGATTTCTCTAAAGAAACTAAATTCCTTATATTTCAAAAAGTAGGTCTAGTAAATTCCAAGTGATTCTGCAACCTGGAACTTGTACAACAACTCTGGATGTAATGCAACATATTAAATTGTTAGACTGGAGTTTGCCTTGAGATTCCCACCTTCTTCTCTACTACCGGTTCCCATTCCCACTACCTGCATTTTAGAGTTTACTGCTCCCTTCATCACATCCATTCTAAAGACAGTTGGCCTAAATTTTCATATTTAAGAGGAACTGATTTTAGGGAGGCTGTTTTACTTAGACAGTCTCAGACTGCGGCCTTAAAAAGGTTTGCTCTGACATGATTAAGGACCAGATGGGTAGAGGAGATGGGTGCGGAAGCTAGTAGGAAGGGAAGAGGTGAGTGGTAACTTCAACTGCTCCTGGGCAGATTGTAATGTAAGACCCTGTTCTCAAACATCTGAGGTGCCAGGAGTGGATGTCCCTTTTCTGACTTCCTGACTTAATGTTCACTGCTAAAAAGTAGTCTCTGCGTTATGATTTCCCTCTACTCCTGGCTGGTTTCCTCACTGGGAAATGGTTCAGTTTTAGTCCCAGGCCAGTTTTGCAGATTCTCCCTCTTTAAATGTATGTGCCTGCACCCTTTCATTGCATCTTCACTCTTACACCATATAGCTTCGATTGCGAATCTGCCTTGTATCAGACTGCTATCCGCCCCTAAATGCAGGTATAGCTCCTTCTCCTTCCTTTCTCCATTTTGCACTGGGATGAAAGTAAAGGTATTCTGAAGAGGCAGTAATCTGTCAAACCAAATGGGTTCGGTACTGAAGCAAATGAAAGAAAACTGCCTGTGTATTTAAGTGAATTTCTATATGAAGAAAAAGTTTGTGAAAGCCTACAGTTACAATTCTCATCTTTGTTTATCTTTTTCATCACAATTTTGATTTAAAATAGTTTGCCTAACCTAGCTCTACCATGGTGGTCACCCTGTCTGCTGTTCCATTGCTGTTAGGAATGAAGGCAGTATTGTTGCTTTAAAGGGATAAAGCCCCTGGTATTACTACCTTCTTTGTATTTCTTCACTCTTGATGATTCGGCAATAATTTCTCCGCGGGGATTATTTGTTCAAGGGTGGGGCCCCTGTTCAATCCAGATATAACCCAGCTGCGATGGAATTCAGCCTCTTCTCTGGGTTTACAAGCAATTAGTGCTTCAGCCAGAACTGCCAGCCCTCCTAGAGAACAAAAGATTTGGTAGAAAGTTGTCCCTTGAAATGACAGCTGGACAAAGAATTAGCAGATTTATCGGCCAATTATTTCAAGTCACTTTTTACAGAAAAGAAAAGTAGCATGACCTCAGCATGGACCAAGATGAGACCTCTTATATCCATAAGTTTATATGTAGATAGCTAGTTGAACGGCTGTCAAAAAAATGGATATTCTTAATAACATCAGGTACAGATAACAGTCATATGTGAGTTTTGAAGGAAATTTGCTCTGATGACAGGTCAGTTTTTCATCAGGAGCTTGAAAATTGCAAACATATGATTATTCAAATAAGATGGTATCTGCAAATAGGGTATGCTAAAGAAATACAGTAAAGTTCATATGCGATGTTATTATCTTCTCCCTTGAGAGTCGATTCAGCAGGAGCAGTTGAATTTTTTTTTAAACATAAAGAATGTGCATGTTCAGAGGAGATTGTTTCATTATAATGGAAAAAAGTACCAATGTGCATCAAATATTAAATAGAATTCTCTCTTTTTCAAAATTAATTCCCAAATTTGATGCTATAAAATTTTAACAGTTGTGGGAGAGCTCCCAGAAGACCCTTCATTATACCTCATTATTACAGCATATGTGAGGCCATAGTACCCTTGGTTGCCATAGTTCCTTATTTAATCAAGAATAAAATGTTTCATGGCTGCACAGCTGAGTAACCTTATGTATCTATAGTGTTCTCAAGAAACAATCATATCTATACTCCATACTATCTTAATGTGAATTTTTCTTCAAAAAGGCTCTGATTTTTTTTCTTGACTATATGGTAAAGTTTAAGGTCAATCCACAATTTTGCCTAGTGCATTTCTGGCTTTTCTTAATAAAGGGAAGGGTTTTTTTTCCCTTTTGCAAGGCCAAATATGTCTGCAGGCTTTTAGTACTGCAGCACAAAGAAGGCAGAGAACCCACACTGGTGGGTGTGATGGGTTTGCCATCAAGCATATGGTTGTATTTTTTTAAAAAATTCTGTACTTTATGTTATTTAAAACCTAATGCTGCTAATTGAACAAGTTGTATTTGGTCTCCTCTGAAACTACTATCAAATAGCAGTTCAAATATTATTTAGGTACAAACTTTAGTTAGCCAGCCCTGCCAGGGGAGTCACAGTGAGGACGACTTGTTTAGCTTTACATTTTCAGTAGTAATGCTTAAATAACTTCATAGCTATGGAATATCCAGGAAGGCTGCTCTCTAGGAGTTTCTTAGAGCGAATTAATGCCCTAATGTTCAGGGAATATTTACAGTTTAATAATTGAAGAAAGTTGATTAAATATACAAAGCATTTAAATACTCATTTTAAGCTCACATTAATTCCTGACAAATTAAAGTATCTTGACATTTAGAGAATTACAGACTTATCGCAGTTAGTTTGGGACTGACAACAATGTGCCTGTTTCATATGAAATGTAGCACTTGGGTACACAAGGCTATGATGTACGTGGCTGTGTTTTGTCACACTGAATCTGATCTTTTGTGGTGTTGGGATGTGAAGATTTGTAAGTACTGCTCCCCCTAACTAAGATGATAGAAGGCAACTGCAAAAATACTTTTTTTTTTTTGTTATAATCGCAAGGATCATTTATTTCCCTCCTGTGATTCTCCACATGGACATCAGAGCTGATCTGTGTTGGAGTATCCCATCTATTTTAGAAGCTTCTATGTATAATCAGAGGAAAGGAAGACTGAATCAGACAGTATCACTTTTGCTTAGGTTACTCCTGGTGAATACTTGTCAATCTCTTCCTTGCATTCTTGCTTGTGACTCTTCAACTGCTGTAGGCAATCTTTTCCAATGCATCACCATCTATGCCATTGAAACATTTTTCCCTGGATTTTTTTTTTAACAGCTTTAAGACTGAAATTAAAGGCTTCCTTTTGCTTTTGGGGAAGAAAAAAGAGCTGTCATGTCATTGACAATGTCTCATCTGTGAGAAAAGCAGGTGTCTGTGAAGCAACCCGCAAGGCTAATGATGAAGAATCAGGACACATAAGAAATCTGTAGACTCATTAGTTTCTTCCAGGATGCCCAGCCTGGTTTTGCTTTTGTATGGCAAAAAGTCTGCAAATGAAAGCACACCTTCTGATTTCTGGAGACGGCAACAGGGTGACAGCAGTACTCCTGACTGCTCCTTTGTGAGTAAATCTTCTCTGGATGCAGTGCCCTGAAATTACAAAAGGGTACAAATGGCTGTCTCCTCCTCATCTGCAGGAATAAATCAGACCTGAGAGTTGTAGGCTTGGCAGTTAAGTATTTCCATTTGTAGAACACTGACATACTAATGATGGTAATTTTGCATTTGTTACTACATGCCTAATCTAATTAAGATTTTCTTAGGGTACAATTGTTGTTTTCTGTATTTAATTATGTAAGCACCAGGTGCAAATGTTAACTGTAGCTGAGTTTAAAGGAAACTTTATCTTTGTGTTATGCAAGACCTTTTTTCTGTATCTTTAATTTTGAATTTTTTTGTTTAAAAACACAACTTACAGTATTTGGTTGTTCCAAATGAACATTTCTAATTGATACACATAGAAAACGCTGATGAGGAATAAAAGTTTATATTACTCTTTGTTTAAATGTGTTTAGAACTATTTATGAGCTCTATATTTTTGGTTTCAGGTGTTGCAATAGTTCAGACTCCCTTTCCCAGCTATACTGCTGATTTTGAGCATTGGCAGGCTTCCCACACTCCATGACAGATCTGCCCCCGTCTATTTGAAAAGGTCTGAGCCACGTAGGGGTCTATTGTTGGAATCTGAATTTTGTGGAGCTCTGGTAAAACTACTTCTCTGACTGCCAGCCTGGCTGTGAACTTTTTGCCTCCATTTCATCAATGCTTGTTCAAACACTGAAAGAGAATTTTCAGTAGAACTCTTTGCCTGGAATAATAAACTCAAGTATTATTTTTAAAGCTTAAGGACCAGAGCTTTGAAATTATGTAAAAGACTACTCAGGGGCAAGTGACTCTCAAAAGATTTTGAAATGACAATGTTAATTTTTAAATGGAGTGAACAGGAATTGCACTAAACTTTTCTACCTGTAGATTGACAATTGTTTTAATCTGTTAAGTAAAAGTAAGTAAAGCTTGTATTTTCTAGATTCTAGGTATTCATTAGTAATCTGTATTTACATAAATTTGGTATTAAGTATAAAAGAAAAGTTAAATAGATGATCAATATGTGTTTGTTCTTAAGCACAAGGTACCCATCAACCATTCCCACTACTATTGAATAGAAAAAAAAGATGTATTTTTAAGCCTTTTCTAATTTGTGGAAGACTATACATTTTGTAGTAGAAGTGTGGCCTGTATGTACTGTGAGTTTAAGCATTTTGTCAGCATTCCAACTTCTCTTGGTTACCTTTACTGGATTCCTTCAGTGTAGGATTTTAAGACCCCATGGACCACAAGTCAGTAGTAGTGACCTGAAGTATGTTACCTTTTATTTAAAGATTCCCTCAAAATCCTGTGCTTAATGATCACTTCTTATTGAACTGTGATGTGTGGCTTTACAGTCGACCGAGGGACCATTTTTGGTATTAAAACATAAGGGTTCACATTTATACTGGTGTAAGATTGACAGCATCCATTGTTTTTATTCTAGATCTAGGTAAGCAAAGCAGCTGTGTCTGCTAGTTGCTTGGAATGAAGCTTTTCAGTGTTACTAATCGTGGAGGTTTCCCCCATCCCTTCCATTGTTCTTAGAGAACTCTGTTACTTCAAGTTCAGTTTGTTTCTTATCCTTCAGGCTTTTAATATAAACTCTGCTCTTTTGATGGTTTATCATGAAGGTTGTTCAGAGTCTTCCATTTTTAAGGAAACCTTTTAACTACTGCTGATTATGCATTGCATCAAAGAAAAGTGTTGAGAACTGTAAAACCACAAATAAAATATACATCAATGGGTTACAGTAATGAATACTAACATACTGAGCCCTTTAGTGATAGAAGACCTTGTTTTAGGTGATGTGAAAGATAGTAAGTGTGACTTCTGAGAACAGAGTGCTGGAGTTAGTGGTCAGGCATTACTAAAAATTAATTTTTAAAAATATTAAAATAGTTGTGTTTAGTATTAGTTCACGAAAGTCTTCAGATTTATATCAAGATTCATTCTTTCTGGCAATGGGTCCTGCATAGTGATGGGAATAGTAACTTGTCACTTAATTCCTTAATTCACTTTTTATGCTTTTGGATTCATTTTTTCCATTACTGCTGTTCCAGGTGTTGGTTTTTTTTCCCCTAGAAGTGCAATGATTTATTTTGGTGATAATACACAGGATGCAATATTTTAGAAGCTGATATCTGTTTCCATGTAGGTATGCTTCAAAAAAAAGAAAATAAGGCTATCTTGCAAAAAATATGCTTACCTCATTAAGTGCAAAAAGTGTCTCAAATGGCCCTTAAGCAACACTTCAGCTTCTCCAGCTTCTCAGCATGAAAACATGTCTAAGTAAGTTGTATTATTTCAGGACAGTGAACAGCTTGCTTCAGATCCAGCAACTGTGTTTATTCTTTGGTTTTGGTTTTTCTCCCAAATGAAGAATGTCACTCTACGTTGTTTACATTTGCATCTCAAAACAATTAAACTAAAACAACTTCATAAGATTTGGAGTTGGCTTTCTCTCAGGGAAAGCTATACATTTAGTTTCCAGAGTCACACAGTAAATAGACTTTTTTGGGTTTTTTTTTTCAAGCTGGTACAATTGTATATGCGTTCATCTTTCTGCAGAAGTTTTGAATGCTTTTGATTTCAAATTGTGCTTATTAGCAAGGAAATTTACCCCTGCTTTCTGTATATAATGCTTTAACTATCTTTATGAGAAGAACAACTACCCAATTTGTTGTGTCTTTGGGAATCTCACTGAAATACCTTTTTCATGAAGCAGTAGAGTAGGAAACAATAAAAGCTTGCTTGTCTTTGTTTATGGGATCGGGTGTAAAGTTCACTGGTTTTACTCATCCTTTTCTGAGTCCTTGTATTATACCCATTTGTGAAATACATGAAGAACTTTCCTAGTAGGAAGTTAACTTGATTTAAAGCATATTTATATTGCTGTAGTGCTTAGTCACTGAAATGCAACAATATATAGAGAATTTCAACCAGACCTGATGTTGCTAAATTTGCAGGGGTCTATCCTGCTCCCTTTCATTCCTTCTCCACTTCCATGTTTCATCAACCTGCTCCTATGCAGTTGTGATACGTGTTGCTGAGTGTGCAGTCTGATATTTCTTTGCTCCATGTTACAATAACTGGTATTTCTTTCTCAGTATAGGCAAAGCTTTAAAAGCAATTTTCCCTTAGGGCAAGCCACTGGGGTAAAATTTTAGAAAAAACTGTAAAGCTGAAGACCTTCTCAGCTTTCTCATTTCTACATCCTGATTTTGATTTCTCCTTGTGGGATGAAAGGGGATGCCTGAGGTGACTGTACGAATGAGCTGCCTTCTGTAAGCCATTGCTTTGTCCTGCCATTCCTTAGCAAGGGCAAAGCCTTGTTTCAGCCAGGAACGCAAAGCGATTTGTACTAGATGTGCTATACAGGCCATTTACACGTGGGACTGAGCAGATCAGACCTGTTTTATAGCTGCTCTCTGGCGCTCTTCCACGATGACCTGCCCTCCAGGGCTGTGTGAAGACCTTCCGATGCCCAGGCAACGTAGAACATCAGTTTATTTTCTCCTATTTGTGTTTTCCTGTATATGTATTCTACCTGGACTCTTTGAAGCAGGGATGATGCATTACAGTGACTGTCCCTCACACTCTGACCATAGCATGCTCCCAGTGAAGAGTCCCAGGGTGTTTCTGTGTCCCTCCTACTTGCCAGGGGACAGAGCCTGTGTGAAGCAGAGCAAATGGGGGCTCAGTCCCTTTCAGATTGAAGGGGACCCTAACTTTCCTTCAGTGCTTGTCGTGCCTCTTCTAAAGGTTGTCCCTACAGAGCTCAGGGCCACCTGGCTCCCTGGAATTGGTGAGTGGTGAGCAGGTACAGGCATTGGGCTGTGAGAAAGGTGCTCCCTGTTCCCAGGGCCAGTGCTGTCACCTCTGACATTCCCTGTGCCCCTGCTTCCTTCCCCTAGCAGCAATAAGAATGGTCAGAGTCATTCCTCTACTGGCTTTGCAAACAGTGCAACCACAGTTAAGAGATCTGCTGTCAGCAGGGGTTGAGAGGGCAGCAGGGGGTATTTAGTCACTGTTGCATATACAGTTCAGATTAATTTTCTACTCCTTTGATAACTCTTGATGTATTTTATTCAGCTCCAGTCTAATCAAGTTAAATGTTTTAGCACATTGTCTTCCTTCAGACTTTTTACAGAAGGCAAGTGTAATCTTTCTTAAAAAGAAAAAAATAATTCCCCTTTCATCTTTCTAGGGGGATCGCTTTATTCATGTGTAGTGACCTGGCTCAACATTTGATAACTAGTGTGTCACTGAAAGTCCCTCATTATGGTCCCAGCTTGCAGACCACCTGGAGTGCTTCATTATTAATGTGAACTTCAGGTTAAATTTTTAGATCTGTGCAGGTGCATTTGCACTATTCATTGCAGGCGGGTGAGACATGCCTCACGAAGGGACAAGACTACGTGAGGCTGAATGTGTCTAAAGGCATATGGAACGCTTATTGTTTTGACACCAGCCATATGAGGAGTGTAAGGACTGAGGCTCAAGCTCTGTGTTGATTATAATCTAAATTTTGCATTCCTGGCAATCATTCTTTGATACATAGGCATTTAATCTCAGCTCCTGGAGAAAAGTAATAGAGAAGTCAGAGAGGGGGAGGGTAAAGGGGAAGCCACATTCTGGTTAAACCCAGAAACTTAGTTCTTATTCCAGACATGAATGTATCTTTGGATGTAGGTGATAGTTACATGGCAACCAGACACTGCAGAGCCCTCCAGATTGTTGCTGGTTGTAGTGCAAGATGTAAGTAATCCTGTTGATGCAGCTAAGATGCTGTTAAGATGATGAGTTTTGGAGGAATCTTACATCGCCTGGATGGAAGCTTGATTTTGAATGTTTTTTTCAGTAGTTACTTATACCACCTAAATTCCACCAGCTAGTCATCTTTGCCTCCTGAAATCAAATGAGTGGCCTCCTGAATTAAATCACTGATCTTAACTTGTTTGGCTTATAGTCTAAATAACTAAAAAGGCAAAAGATAACAGAGTCTAATGTCACATACAGAACAACAGAGCTCTATACAGTTGCAGGGTTATTAATTGTTTTCCCTGAGTTTTTATTTGTGGCTTAATTTCCCTTTTTTAAGAAGAATTTCTTTGGTGACTTCTGTCTCTCTCTCGATCTATCTTTTTGTTTGATTTTAAAAGAAATATGACAATAGCAGAAGTGGGAGGAGAGATGGATTCAGAGGAGCAATGGAGCTGGAAGGACAAAAGGAGATGGGCTGAGAAGGAAGGAGAAAAGAATGTTTACAAGTGTATGAAAGGGAGTGGGAAGAACAGGAAATTTGAGTGTGGGACAGAGAGCACTGGGAAATGTGGCAGGAGTAAATTGAGCTGAGGAAGAAAACTCCTGAAATGTGTTGTTTTGTTTAAAGATGTTACAATAAGATAACCTCCACTTTACTCATTGAGGACCAGATCTTGATGTGTTGTACCTGCTTAAAGAAGTAATAAAATTCATTAATGCTTTTTTTTTTTTTTAAATGAAGAACTAAAGCACCAAAAGGCAATTTCCTCAAGGCCTTAATAATTTAAACTAACATTTCTCTGAAATGCTGAAGGATTAAGGGGGTTAAAATCTTATACAATTGTGTATAGTTTGTGCAGTTGAAATCTTCCTAGTCAGTTTAATCTCATTTAAGCTGAACATATGCCGATTTCTTTTTCTCTGCACATGTAGAGAGCAGTGCTCTGGTTTTCTAACAGGGTAGCACAGCACCTACTTTAGTTGCGTTGAAAATAGCATATGGTCTGAAAATGGGAATGTGAATTGCCTCTGGGGTGACATTTGATTTTAGTGGCTGGTGGGGTCATCACAAACTGCTTTGAATTGAAAAGCTGATAGAAAACAAACAGGTCTGATGATTTGTAACCACCACAGACTAAAATTTCATAGAAATAACAATTTTGAAAATTACAGCTTCATTTGTAAATGAAATCTATACAGTAGCTCTGTGCAGTTATATCTGAATGCATTAGTATTGACAAATTAAAGTAAGGACAGTTTAGATTCATGCTTCTCATTCTGTCCGGTACTACTACACTTTTCATCTACACCTCAAATATTTAAAGGAAAACATCCAAGGTCTCCCATGGGACACATTTTAAAATGTCTGGTGAATGTCCCACATGAAATAAATTATTTTTACTGCATTTTGGGAAAGTACATATTTAATAGTGAAATGCTTTGCTTATATACTTATGTAACTCCAGTGTGTAATGTAGGTCCAAAAATCTTTAATTTATTATAAAGATAGGACTTTAATGACAGAAAAATGGCTCTGATGTATCTGTAACTTTGGGATTAGGTATTAGGAAGGTATCATATCTTTCAACTCTTCCTTATGTGATGTGACATTGCTGCCCCAGACATTTTTTACTGCATGAGCAATCAACATAAATGAAAACTAGAAAGCATTCATGTTAAAACAAGGAGCAGTGTTACTTTCAATAAGGTGACTTCAGAAAACTGTCACACAACTATTTCACTGGAGACATCCTGATTTGACCTCTACCTCACCATTCCTCCCCTCATTTTTTTTTTTTTAATGATTAAACAGAGAAGCGCTTTGCAAAAGCTCTCAAAAAAAACCTGACAGTTCCTTGTAGAATGTAGCTCTTTCTCATTTCCATATATTTTCCTGCAGGAGAATGGCCCTCTAAGAGCACATTAGCCTTCAACCTTGGCAGGTGTAGAGGTAAATCTGCAGTATTATGATTGAAATGTTATACCTACTTATTCTAAAACTGACATGATAGGTGACAAATGACAGAGGCATTACTGGGTCAGGTGAAGTCTTTGTCATAATCCCTTTTCCCCTAACTTTTAGCTGGTGCAGCAAAGAGAATCCTGTTTCAAGGATTATTAACACCACCTGTTACAGAATTCCTTTGGGAAGGACCAGAGTGCTTTGTATTTGAACACTGACTTTGTAACATGCAGGAAAATGGCACAATCTCTGCAGGTACTGTAATGACTACTTTGGGTTTGTCATAAACCAGTCTTTCCACTAGAAAAATGTATTATTAAGCATATAAATGCTGTTTCTCCCATTTTAGTATAAGAATACATTTATTTACAGTTAATTTTTTAAATGCTTGTGTTTCACAGTATTTAGACATGTGGTCTGCTGTAATGAATTCTGCAGCCCAGTTTAACTGATATCTGGGTTGGGGGCTTTCTCCTTAGTTTTCAGTAGCACAAACAGAAAGGACTGTCTCCATTATACAGGATTTTTCACTCCTCATCTCTAGCACCGTTTCATGTTCTTGTAATTTTTTTGTCCGGTTCATCAATAAGGCAGATTTCCCCCTCAAGACTGCCTGTGGAAGGATGACTTCTCCCTCTGGTAAGCAACTTCTGTCTTCTCTTCTGCATCTCCTGTAGTAGGAGGGAATACACCACCTTGCTGGCTGGCTATGGGGTATGTGCCTCATCTGCTGCAAGAGCGACGTGCTGGAGAGCAGAGAGGACAGGTACCTAATAACAAGCTCAAGCACTGTGTTTGACCATAGCTCATCTCCCTTACCATGTTGGCTCTTGGACTTTTCCAAAAGTCAGATGAGGGAAAAGTGTGACTGCTTTTAATTGGTGAGTGGTATTGATATGGTCGGTTTCCTGCTGGAACTGCCTGAAGCAGAAGAGGCAAAGCAGAGAAACAGGAGAAGCCCTGGGCTCTTTTCATCTCAATTTCTGATTGCAAATCCCCCTGGAACCAGGGGGGTGAATCTATCCCTTTGTATTTTTGAGTGAAGTGAGTGCTGATTGATTTGTCAAGTGATTACCTGCTCAGATGAGATACTGGAATGTACAGTTTTATTCGTATTCAATACCACGGCAAAGCCAAGGAGTGTAGCTTCATATAATACAATGAAGATTGTAGTCATTGTAGGAGAATGCGCATGTAGGAATCACCTTTCTGAATGTCTTTCAGAACCTTATTCAGCAGCATATCTCTTAGTTTGTTTTCTTTTGGGGGAATTTTCTGACCTTTCACTTGCAAAAACAGAATGCTGCAGTTAAAATGTTGGCCAGAAGGACCTGTTTCTGAATAAACAATGCCAAAGTGCACTGAAGTTAATTGCCTTTTGAGGGTATATCTGTCCTTTCCAAACTCAGGTGACATAATACGTACATAAGCCATGAGAAAGTTTCAACTCATCAAGAAGAGCTTTAAACAAACACTTTGTTTAGGCTGGACATCAGAAGGAAATTTTTCACGGAAAGGGTCATTGGGCATTGGAATAGGCTGCCCAGGAAGGTGGTTGAGTCACCTTCCCCGGAGGTGTTTAAGGCACGGGTGGATGAGGTCCTGAAGGACATGGTTTAGTGTTTGATAGAATGGTTGGACTCAATGATCCGATGGGTCTCTTCCAACCTGGTGATTCTATGTTTCACACATTTATACTGTGGAAGGTATTGCCCCTGTGGATATGAATCCTTGAAGGTCTTCTTCCTACATCAATGCTCTCTTTCAATCTCAGAGTAAATTCCCCAAGACCCAAACACCTTTACTTTATTCCTGGCCATCCCCTGTCTACCCCTTCGTTCATCACAATGTCGTATTTACAGGGTCAAACTTGCACTGTGGAGGGATCTGTAAACTCTTTTAAGATAAAGCTGCTTTCCACAATTCTAAGCTTTGAAAACTAAAAAAATTGATGGCGTTTTGCATAGTTCTTGGGCAATACATAGATGCTTGTCACAGTTTAGCACTGGCTCAACTTTATCAGCAGCTAAATATGAGCAATTGTGATCTCAACTCCTTTCCTGTGCCCCAACACTTCTGGGAAGGGAAAAGGGAAATGAGGGCAAGAGACTTGTGGGCTGGAAATTAGAACTAATTCAGCTTTAATGAAACAAAAATAACAATAAAGAAAACACTATTGATATTAAAATAGTAAAATATATACAAATATACAAAATTACACCACCCTGCCCCCCCATCCTCGCCAAGGACTACATGCCATCTCATATGATGACATATGGTTTCCACATCTGGTCTGCAGAACAGAAATGGGGAATAGGTCCTGTGCTGGACTCGGTAGCAGGAGGGAGCTGGACCCCAGAACTGGGTCCAGGAATGCATGGATCCAGGATCAGGGCAAAAAGATGGTCAGCCATCAAAGAAGAGAGATTGAGCCTTGTGATCCCTCCATTTTATGCCAAGTATGATGAACGTGGAATGAAATACTCTGTTGGCCAGTTTGGGATGACTGGTTCTGTCTGCTTCTTCCTGCAGGTACAACCCTTTCTTGTCACCTTCATGTATGGTTCTCCACCAAATTCTGGATGACCTTGGTTTCTAAAGGAATAAGTATAAGCAGTGACCTATCTGCATAACAATATAATGTGTTATACCCTGAAAATCATGCAGTTAACTTTCAGAAAATGAAGTTACTTAGTTAAAAAGTTAGAAAACTAATTGTACTTTAGCTCAAATCAGAACAGTGCTGTTTGCTACTGTTACTGTTTATTAATCTACATGTGTTTCTTGAAAAGTAGTTTTCTGTACTTAAGGCACAATATCCTAAGGGTAATTTCTTTTATTTTAGCTCACAAGAGGATTTTTTATAATAGAATATTAAATAGCAATCCTTATGTTGTGAAGTGAATATATGAAGTTATGATTTCTGAGCTGATCTTGAATCTATTCTAGATATTAAGAAATTGACACTATTTAAAACAATTTTTCTGTAATAGCTGAATTGTCTAAGAAGTGACTCTGTGTTGTGGTGAAAGCAAGTAGTGGGAAAGGTTTCTTTTTGTATTGCACATTAATCACACATTCACAAGAATTGACTCTGATTAAGGACATTACTTTTCCAGAACTGAAACAATAATTTTGTAAGTTTTATTTCCATCAGGCCACTAGTAAAACCACACTATTTTAGGAATAATAAAAGTAATCAAACCTCAGCTTCTTTTGAAGTTGTGGCTTTGAGTTGATGGTGAGCTCAACCAAACTTCTTTCCCTTGCAGTTTGGGCATCTGGAATCTGAGAAGTAATTACTGATTGTTATTTGTTTGGCACAGACCTGATTGAATATTACCAGAGTGAAAGTTTTGAGTCTGTAAATGGAGCAAAGCATACATGCTTTTAAGCTGAGAAATACACAAGCTGATAAACCGAAACAACCAAAATGAAATGTGAACATGAATATCTTCTCTGTATTACAGAAGCATCAGTGGAAAGGGGATGTTGATGTAAATTAAAAACATGACTGCTAAGCTCTAGTGAGTTTGAATCTCTTAATTGTCTGCAAGTCACTTGGTGCTATTGGCCTGAGGCTTGGGTAATCCCTTGATACTGGCTTTTTTCATGTTAGAGGCATGTGTGTGTTATCTGTCTAGCTATTTAAGTGTGTGTGTGTATGTGTAATAAATACAGATACAGATAGAGGTATGAATTTAGCAGTTTTCAGTTCAGTTTTCATGGTCTCACTGTTGTTGTAACAACACTAACAGTTGCAAAGGGATATTGCTGTATTTACAGCCCTGCATCAAAGATGGGTTACCACAAAGATGTTACACGTAATTGAAAAGATGTTTGAGAATTGTTGGTCGAAAGAATCTCAAATGTCAACTTCTGGGACTTGCAAGAAGTAAAAAAACCACCATGCAACAAAAAACTTGAGGAGTTATTTGAGGTTATGGATGGATGCTAAAATGACTGACAAGCCACTCGGCATGGGCCTGATCTTTTCAAGCCTCGGAACAATACAGCTTTTTGGATGGGACCTTTTTGTTTGTTTATTCCATCTCTATAAGCCAAGTTCTGGGTTTCTCTGAGAGGTCAAAAGACCACTTTAAACTCCTCTCAGGGCAAAATTACTCTGATCCTCAGTGAGTTATCTTCTCAGTGCTGGTGTGGAACCTGCTTAGAAAGCAGAATCCTGTTCTTTTCTGTTGTGTTTTGTAACAATCTCTCCTGGTGCTTCTTGAAATACCAATGGTAATAAAAGCACCAAGCACTTTTGTCCAGAAGGATATGGTGATGCCAGCAAGCATTGGTTCCTATTTGTGTAGAATTTCTCTCTGCTTTGGCTGTGTGCTAAACAGATAGTTTCCTTTATATATTATAGTAAATTTCTTTTAACAACTATAGTCTATTAAGAAGATGACAAGCATCTCTTCATTGCCAGTTTGGGATATCTAGTTTTTAATATGGAAAGAAATGTCTCTTCACTTAGAAAAATAAAATATCTCTCAAATCATAGGTAGGACACGTGATTTGTTCCTCTAGTCCATACAGATATTTTGATGACCATGTCAGATGCAGAATTCCTGTGTGTTTCGTTTTTCATTAGAGTTGTGCATCTGTTCCCTTACCTTTGTGTTTAATACTCTGTGATACCTGTGATAGTCTGTGTTGAAATAATTTATTTTGAATCATAAAACGTAAAGAGTATCACAATTCTTACCCAAGTTTCTTCAACCCACAGATGTAAATCTTCTACAAGTGTTGTAAATAAGAAAGAGCAAGTCATTTTCCATTTCATTAATGCACTTCAGCTTTGTTATTTGAAGTTCCTGTCTCATATATGTAATAAGTGAAAAGGAAATGAGACTCTGGAGTACATAATATAAACACACATCATTTCTGTGGCTTAACTGAAATGAAGACTTTGTTTGGTAAAAACCTAATTATTGTTGTACATTTATTATATTCAGACTCTAACTGTGTCGTGGCCAAGCTTGTAGTGCCTCCATTATTTCACCCATCAGATTTTATACAGTATAATACTTCATACTGTAAACACAAAGGCAATTTATTCTCGGCTGACTTTTGCTCATCAAAAAAAAAAAGTTTTCACTTCAGTCTCTTGATGTTAACTTGGAGATTGCAACAGTTTAATTCTTTGTACTTTGAAGTTTCTTTGTTGAAGATGTGTTCTCATTACATGTGCTGCATGTAAGTAAAATAAAGAATTGGGAATAAAAACCACTTAAACATGACATGAAAAATTGCCAGTCAGCTCATAGGCCTCCCCAGTTTTAACTTGGTCTATAATTCTTAGCTCTTTTTTCCCCCCAGATTATTTTCCCCATCCTTCCAGCTAAGAGTTATACTAACTCTTTGTTTCTGTCTTCTGTCTAGTTTCCCTCCCCTGCCCCCAAGCTGTTGTGATTCAGTCCTTGCATTATTAGTCTAGACATGCTTTTGAAAATGTTGGATTTTCTTGGCTGAATCTTCTTTTTTTTTTTTTTTTTTTTTTTTAATTCAAAGTGTAAAATGTAAAATCTGGTAGTTACGAACTGAACTCTGGACCTGGTAAATGCATTTAAATCTTTTTTTTTTCTTTGTACTAATGCACTTCATCCTTCTTTGTGTTACAAGTTCCAGAAATGAAAAGAGATTTGTATCTCTGTTCTGTATATCTTGTCTTTGAATACTTCATTACTGTCAGTTTTGACCACTATCTATCTCTTTCCATTATCATACAAAACTGTGATTCCAGAACCGTTGTTTCATGTTTCTACACATCTTCCTTTGGGCGCTTCTGTGGAGTGAGGTCAATAACTAAAGAGCATATTCACTCAACAAAATACCCATCAGCCTCACTTTTATTTTTAGTTTTTACGTTTTATTTTGAAAAAGAGAAGAAATGTCCTCTTTGGCTTCAAATCTGATAAAATGGCCTTGACACAATCAGCGAGCAGCACATTTAGATTAACTTTGTAATCCTAATGGAAGGAAGTATTTGTAATGCATTTTGTGTCTGTTGTCTATATGATGGAGATGACTTCGCAGCAATTGTCTTTGGTCTCCTAGTGACAATTAAGAAGCTTTCTCTACCTTTGCCACATGTAGCAAAGAACAAAGTAAATAAAATAGTTGTCATTTTAGAAATGTCACCTACATTGTCAAAGTTTCATGTAGGCTTTTTTGTTAAAATGCAAGTATAGAATTAGTGCTATGCTATCTAGTTAATGCCTTTGCTTAAGAAGGAAGGTAAATATTTGTATATCTGGCATGTTGTGTCCAGTACTGGGCTCCTCAGTAGAAGACAGATATGGAGCTTAATTGGGTTTTGACGACTTTCCTGTAGTCTGGAATATCCAAGAACCTCCACATATATAGCAGCTACAAAGGATTTTGTGAAGATTGACCTCAGGTTTTTAAAGATACAGGAATCTGAGTCATTAAAGTGGAATACCTGGAAAAAGATTCAAGGTGCGTTTTTAGCACCGTATATTTCTCAGGTTGCTTCTTGTGCACAAGAATCGGTTTTAGTGAGGATGTTACAGAGAAATACATCAAATCCAAATGTATTTAAAATCCAGTCTTTGAGAAAAGGTTGACAGACTTGGATTTGTTTTGTTTGAAAGAGAATAATCATCAATTGTTTTCCATGCCTGGTGGCTGCATTAGAAGAAATAACAACTTTAAATGGTAACAAGGGGATTTTAATAGGAGGAAAGCTCAGTTATATCGCAGCTAGATACTGAGGAGGCAAAAAGGCTTCTTAAACGTTGGATAGATAAAGATTTGTCAGGGATGCCAAAGATATTTTAAGTAGCATCGGAGAGTGGGAGATAGACTGCATGACTTCTTGAGGTCTGTTCTTAATTTCTGTGAATTCCATCTGCAGAAATATCTCCTTATTTACACCAGTATATCAAGAGTGACTTACTTTTTTAGGCAGAAAACTCAGAGTTTCTGAGGAGTTGTTCACTTATTTCAATTCATCTAATTGGGCATCCAAGCATAGGAAGTGTCAGGTTATATAATTGAGCTTTATTGCTGCTGGATAGGGAAAGAAATTAAGAGATTGCCAGAACTACATTAACCATTTAAAGTACTTTCTTCTTAGAATGCTTTGTCTGCAACATCGTGAGAACCATCCACACCTTTAGCCTATTTTTCCAGCAAAACAGAATGAAATACCTAGAGGTTCTTTTCATAGAACACCCACAGGCTATTTTTTCTGTGTGAATTGAATGAAGTCAAGGTAGAAAACATGTTGATAATCAACATAGGTGTGTGAGATCACAAACACATAAACTTACTCTCTTCAGCAGGTTGTGGGACCAAAGAAGCCTTTTGAGACCTTTCTTAACCTGTCATCTACATATAATATAATGACTGATGTTGCAGTCATTGTTCTAGATACACATATAATTAACTGGTTTAGTTTCTGTCTATATATGTGTACATTTTCTATGGAACCAATACTATTTTATTTCAATGCATAATAGAAACATTTCATATAGTATTCTGGTAAGTGTGTAGTGCTTATGTGTGCAAATAAGAAAAGACATTCTGATGGTAGACTATGACTTTGCTAATAACTTCACTGTAAGTTAAAACATAATAACTTGTATGCAAGAACCTTGTGGAAGGTTCTTTAATGTAAATAGTTACCTCTAAATAAGAGAGAAATTACTGTTGCTGGCCGTAATACATTAGATTGTTATGTTGTAAAATTTAGAATTTGCATTTGGAAAATGGATGGACTAGCCAGTCAAGCCCAACACTGCCCTGAGAGCCTTTTTTCTTGGGTTCTGTCAACAACTGATGAGTGTGTTATAAAGCTTATTAAATGGTAGCAGATTCAGATGCTACAGAAATGTTTTTCTTATGCATCAAAATTGATATCCCAAGGATATATTAATGTAAAAAATTCAAAGGGTTGAAAATGTCTGTGTTTTGCTTTGTTTTGCTTTGTGTCTGACATAATATTCTTCTTTCCCTGCTTACCTTTTAAAATTTTTTTTAGTTTGTTTTCTTTATGGTTGTTAAGCTTAAATTTTAGAAGGTACAAGCATTGTCTTCACTCTACTGGAATTTTCAGATATCTGTGGTGAACTTTTTCAGCCCTTAAATCAAGCAGTAAGGGCTCATTAACAGCTGAGCTGTGTCTTGCAGCTTTCATAGGATATTTGAATTAAGAGAAATTGGCTCATAAAATACTACTAAGTAGCATTCTAAACAATCTGAATGAATGTTGTTTTTCTCAGAATCAAATTTAACTCCTCTGTTATCTGGAATAGTACTTTACCACCTTTCTATACTGTTATCTCTGAAAAATTAAGTAGAAAAAAAATTAGTTTTCTAATTAAAAAAACGAGAAAACAAAGTGTATCTGGAGGACTTGAATGTTCTGTATCCATCACAGCGATTGGCACGCAGTAAAATTCTTGGTTTTGTGACCGTATCACTTTTAAAGATAATTAGTTTCTGGAATGGCCCATCTGAAGAGATGAAAAATTACGCACTCTCTATAAATATTGATCCTTTGTGTACAAATATGCATTCTTTCTCTAATACATTGTCAGGAGGACTTGAATGATTAAGTGTCATATTAGATCATTGTGTATAAAGAAGAGACATTAGCTTCTTAGTCATCAGGGATTACATAAATTCAGTCTGCATGCTTAGTGTGGAGTGTGTTCGACATAAGAATTGAGAATAGATATACTCTGGCTTTACTGTGCTGTATCACACACTGATTTTTTTCTTTTTAATGTCATAACACTGTTCCTTATAATAGAATTTTTCATTGCTTTATATGAGTTGAACATGTTTACGCAAGTAAATTCACCCAAGCAAGTATTTTATATCTCGTACAATGGTATTACAAATGTCAGTGCTAACTTAGAAGTATGTTTTTTTAAAAAGTGTGAAGTTAGTTCAAATGTCTGTGAGCTTTTGTTCCTATTAATAAGGGTGATACATCCATTTCAAAGCTAGACTACTGCAACTAGTTTGTTTTAACCTCTGTAAGGTGCTTAAGCCTTTCAAAAATCTGGGACTCAACGAGATAGAAGATTTAGTGTTTCATTACTTACATCCTGACCCATGAAGATTGCACCCGCGGTTTTTAAGTCTGAAAGCTTTATGCCAGAGGCACAGCTATAGCAGACTAGAGGATTTTAATTTCAAATAAAAAAGTATGATAGTTTATGCTGCTGTTCACTTACAGTGTCAAATGTCATTAATCTTTATGTCAGTTTTAGAGGTTTGAGAAAAGGTGAACACCCAATTACAAAGTACTTACAAGGTACTTACTGCAACTGTTTAAGGAGGGGTGGTGGTGGGTGGGTGGTGAATGGGTGAAAAGGATGCTTGCACAGATCATTTCCTTGGTGATATATTATACACAAGTACAAAATTAGTGTTTAAACAAGTAATAAGCCTTTTACTGTTTCAAGTGTATTAACATATTCAGAATTTGAGAGGTGAAACAAATTCAAGATTGCAAATCTTTATAATTGTGTTCTGGATCTCTTTTTTTTTGTTTGTTTGTTTTGTTTAGACTCCTTTGTTAAAGTTGAGCTGTAAAGTGCAAAACACCTTACCCTTCCTTGAAATGGAAGAAATGCAGAAACATAAAATACATCACGAGAGGGTTAGAGATTGATGAACTCAGTGTCTCAGGAAAGTACTCAAACATCATCATGAGATCAAAATGAAAAGGCAAATAAAAAGAGCTTAGGTCAGCTTTTAAAATGTAATATTCTTTGGCGAGGATCCCACTCCTTCATGCTTCGATTTAATCTGTCAGGGCAAAAGGGCAAAGGTTTGCATGATTGCTGGGGAGGGTACAAGATGCATGACAGAGCAATTTGCTGAGTTTCTCTGGATGAGTGTAGACAAAGCTTGCATGTCTTTGCTCTTTGTGTCTCTGACAGTAGCCTTTAACATAGTCCTTATTGTTAAATTTTTGGGTCACTGAAAGGCATTTATAAGGTATTTGTGATGCAGAAAACACATGAAACTGTTTTCTAATTTGTCTTAATTGCTTGTCTTACTAAATGGTTAATTCGTATTTGTATGTGCTCAGCAGTTTAGAAAAAAGGTGTTTATTCATATATGAAATCTCTGTAATTGCCAAAAGTCATTAGAGGTATTGGTAGGTGATCAGCATTAGACCACCTAAACCCCTTTATTCTCACTTCTCCTATTTTACTTTTGAAAGTGCTAGATGATTATTTTATAATTTGTAGTCCTTTATGGAGGTTGTATTTTGTTCTTTTTCTCCTTGAGAATGTATTTGGTCATTCAAGATTGTATTTCTTGGTTTCCCTTGGTGATGGCATATCATAAGCAACCTTTTGTTGTGCTGTTAAAATCCTTTGTTCTCAAGTTGGCCTTCAGGTTACAAAAACAGTATGTGTCTCTCTTCAAGTCAGTCAGCTTGGTAGTAAATAAAGTATGTAAGTGTAGATGCATGTCTAAAAATTTTTTTATTTGGTCAGAACACAGTTATTTTTATAAGCAGTAAGAATTCCAAAAACGGTTGTCTTCTGCTGTTCTGTGCATTACTGCTAATATGCATAACTTCTAAAGAAAATGGAAAACTGCTGTTTTTTCAAGTTTGTAGACTGAAGTATTAATCCTGCAACTGAATATTTCCAGCTTGAAGGACTTTCCAACCAAATGAAATGGTCTGTTCAAAAATCTGTCATAGGTTTGTAATCAAAGTCTATACGAAGTGTCTTCTTGGTTTAAAGAGTTGAATGCCTTTGTACAGATTACAGAAATAGGTTAGAGGCTTCATGGCTCTTGTTTCATTTAATTCAACTTCATTCTTTTATTACTGACAGAGAGAAAACTTCTTTAAAGTTTACCATCAGCCTAGCTAATGCAAGGGTTTTTTACATATCGTGTATGATAGTGATGTTCAATAAGTCATTTATAGTAGCAGCAAATGCCTTAGATGAAGGTTAATTTTGTTAAGGAAAGGTAAGACAGCTAGTAGCCATGAAAGCTGAAAGAAAGAGGCTTTACAACGTATTTGGGCAGTTACCTAAAAGCAGTCTGCTTCAAGCTATATGAAGATTCATTCTCATTGCTTTCTTGAGAAAGAGAGGAAAATTACTAATGAGACTACAGTAGGTTATTTTGTGGTCCAGGTTTGTGTCACTGTATTAAATGACGAGTGCTAGCTATTTAAAGGAAATGATTAAACACATCATGATATTCTACATCTGACCAGTGTTTACCAACAGCCAATGTAGTCATGCATACAGGACATCAATTTGTCAATACTTTGGGGAAAAGGCATCATTTGGTGGTCATACTCGAGAATCATCTTTGAATCATGCTCTTTTTTTTTTTGTTTTGTTTTATTACCCTCTGTTTATTTTAATTACCCTCTGTTAATGTTTGTGGTGTTTTACTTAGAATCATAGAATCATAGAACAACCAGGTTGGAAGAGACCCATCGGATCATCAAGTCCAACCACTCCCATCAAACACTAAACTTGGAAAATAAAAATATATTACATCGCCTATAATGCTTTGGACTACAGACCTGCATGTGGGCCGATGTCCAGACATCGGAGATAACTTTAGCAAAGGTCAGCACCTGAGCAATGGAAGCTGCATAGTTAGTGAGTGGGCCCAGCTCTGACACCTAACTTAAGATTCCTATCATTAATGTTTACAGGAGCCAGCCAGACGTTTGAAGTATTTGAGATGAGTAACACTTCCCGTATCAGTTGCTTAATTTTGGCTTGCATTTTGGGGAGTTCTAATTTCACCAGTTTGAATTTAGCCCTCTGTTATCTATGTGCCTTTTCCAGCAGCATTATCAGCTGATCTGTGTGTACAAATACCCCTGCCTCAATGCCCAAGAGAAGGTGGGTGTGAAGAACCTTCCCTTTTGTATCATTTCTCTATTTTACACTGTCTGAACATACTCCTGTTTTCAGAAATGATCCAGATTATTACAAATAGCTCCTTAAAAGTAATGTAAGGAACTTAACTCAATATATATATATTTTTTAGAAATCACAGGGACAGTGTTTATGTTTAGAGCCTTTAAGTAACTGGAATCGGAATAAGCTTCTCTTTTTACCTTACAGTATTTTGTGCTGCATCATAGGATAAATCAGTATCCAAGAATTTAACTAGCTTTATTGTTTGTTATTTCTTTACTATATTTCTGTTATTTTTGGCATACCTTCCTCTGCTGATGCTTATGCTGACATTTATTCTGATTAGTTTAAATGAAGGTCTTAACCCTGGCTCTATCCTTTCTGATGGCAGTGCTTATGAAAAAATAGGAATGGCAATTGTATCTAACTATGCAATGTATTTAGGTAGTTTGTATTTAATGTCCGTAAAAATCTATTTCTTTCTGAGGTAAATGAACCATGTACACTATGTGAGAAATCCGTGTTCCTACATTCAGTTGCTCATTGAAAAATTGTCTCCTTAGATAGCACTTGTGCTGTACTGAGAAGTATAAGCTTTAAACGGTTAGTGCATTCTGACATTGTACATGGGCTAGGAAAATACTTCTGTTGCTTCTGCCTCTGTGTATCCAATGACATGATTTCAGAATTGTGGGGGGTTTTATTATTTTTAGTGAAGAATAAGTGATACTGAGGTGTTCTGTTTCATTCTTTATGGGTTTGGTTTGGTAGATTATTGGATTCCTGTGGCTGTTACTAATACGACATGAGGTGAGGGCATTCAGCACCTTGTAGGAGATGTTCTCTTGTGTCCATTTTTGTTTAGAAAGTTATTTTCATATCTTTTTCTTGGGAAAAACATTCTTTCATAGAAATTCCGTACTCCAGTTCCTTCTTCAGCAATCAAAGCAGGAAGTCTCAGGAGACATTGTTGCGGCTGGCTTAAACAGTGGATTCTCTTTTGAAAACTCTGCTTCTACCTGAGATGTCTCTTATGCAGGAAGCTGGGGATGCATTTGATTATTTTTTAAAATATACTTCCACCCTACCCTTTGATATTCTTAACATTAGGGAAAATTGCATGTTTGTATAGAACAAAATTAAAGTATGTGGCTTGCTTCTAGCTTTAATTATGACAATATGAAATCAAATGAGACATGAAAATCTCATCTTTCATTTGAAAAGTCACTGCTTCTCATGCCAGAGTGGCTTTTTTAAAGTGGCCTCTAACAGGGATCTTCTCTGCATGGGCTTTACCAATTTCCAACAAATCCTGTAAGCATGAACCCTGAACAGATAAAGTATCAGAACTGTCTTAGTTTTTTTTTAAAGACCAAAATCCTTAAGCTAATTCAAAAGCCCCTGAGCTGCTTGGATTGCATACAAGGAGTTTAAAGTCCTCCTCAGAACTGGCTGCTTTGATTTTGGATGCTGCATCTTTCAATTCAGGGAAAATAAGAGAGTCAGGACAGAGATTTTATCTCAGGTGACTCCTGCATGAGTAGAAATCTCCTCTTATAGGTCAGTGACTCATCAGTTTTCCTGGAATACCATCCTTGAATCACTTCCTGCATTGTGCATGCCTGATCATTCTGTCTTTCCCTTATTTGTATTTGCATGTTGGAAGACTTCTACCTGCAAAGCTAACATTAAATGTACCTGTAAATATTTTTGTTGGAATGTAGATATGACCCAACTCTACTTAATTCCTACTTCTTCTGGCATTTAAGGCCTTTGTTGTTGTTCTTTCTGCCTGAAGTATAAGCTGGGTGAGGGATACCTCTCTTTTTACAATTGTGATTAGAGAAAAGAAAAACACTTAATCCAAGACATTAGTTTTTTCACTGTTTTTGTGAGCTATGCTTGAGAAAGACATTTGTTTCTGCAGTGTGTTTCATTGACTGGAGAATATAATGTGTCACAAGGAAATTGCAGAATCACAGAATCACTAGGTTGGAGAAGACCCACAGGATCATTGAGTCCATTTCCATCAACCACTAAACCATGCCCCTTAGCACCTCATCCACCCATCTTTTAAATACCTCCAGAGATGGTGACTAAACTACCTCCCTGTTTCAGTGCCCAATGACGCTTTCCACAAAAAACTTTTTCCTGATGTCCAGCCTGAACCTGGTGGAGTTTGAGGCCATTCCCTCTTGTCCTGTCCCCTGTCACTTGGGAGAAGAGGCCAGCTCCCTCCTCTCTACAACCTCCTTTCAGGTAGTTGTAGAGAGCAATGAGGCCTCCTCTCAGCCTCCTCTTCTCCAGGATAAACAACCCCAGTTCCTTCAACCACTCCTCATAGGGCCTGTTCTCCAGCCCCTTCACCAGCTTTGTTGCTCTTCTCTGGACTCACTTCAGAACCTCAACATCCTTCTTGTGGTGAGGGGCCCAGAACTGAACACAGGATTCAAGGAGCGGTCTCACCAGTGCCGAGTAAAGAGGGAGAATCACCTCCCTGGACCTGCTGGTCACACTGTTTCTAATACAAGCCAGGATGCCATTGGCCTTCTTGGATACCTGGGCACACTGCTGGCTCATGTTCATTCACTGTCAACCAACACCCCCAGGTCCCTCTCCTCTGGGCAGCTTTCTAAACAGACTTCTAGTCTGTAGCACTGCAAATGGCAAGTATGTATTTGGACCATACAGTACATTTGGTATAAACCAAAATTTTGTTAGGTACTTGATACTTGGCAGATGTGTTTATTTATCTGTCATTTGAAGAAAGGTTTGAGAAGAATAATAAAGCCAGAGTCGGTTTGTATTTTCTAAGTGAAAATGCTCATTTTGATAAAAGCAGATCCTTCATATACATAGCCTACATAAATTATGTGTAAACTGTGTGGATTAAGTCAGGAAAAACCAAGGATGATTTCTGCAGTCTTACAAATGTGAAAGAGTTGGCATTCAGTTACCCAGGCAAGGCTGTAAGCATTTCTGTGGGGGTAAAACCTGGCATTGCATAGCATCCAAATTAGACATAAAGCTAGTTAATATAAAGGACCTTCTGTTTTGTTCAGATATATGTTCCAATTTATATGCTTGCTGATATTACATCTCTTTTCTTACTGGCCTTGAATTTTTGTCAGTTGAAGATGAAAAAACTTATCTAGGCTTGGTTCGAGCAGTTGTTAGTGTTAGAGTTTTTTTTGTCTTTCTCATGGTGTGAGGAGACAGAAGAAGAGGGAGGCTGGAGGAGAAGTTATATTGTTGAGAGTAATACATGATAACTTCTTAATCTTTTTGGTTATATCACTTTGCAACTGTGGGTTTTGACAATCTAGTATTGGCTTATTTTATGGCTATGAGCTGAATAGAAGCCTCCCTATTCTCTTGTAAATAAATCTGAGTGCTCCTAAAGAAAATAAAAATCTATATACCAGAAAACATTCATAACAACTTTTGCCAGTGAAGGATATCTGTCTCCAGTAAAACACTTACTACTGGCTGATTTGGTTTAGTTAATTATTGATTTGCCACACAAACAATAACGACGAATTATGCAAACTAAGCTGAAATCCCAAATTTGTTACACCTAAAATTTACTTTGCATTCTGTAACCCTTTGTGCATAATTTTGCATTTTTATAGCACTAACTGAACTTGTTAAGTAAGTGGGAATTAATGTACCAAACCTGCTAGCAATATGACTTAGGCTATCCAGTATGTCTCTGACACTAGAAAAATGGCATTGCATGTTTCATGTGGTTAAAGCCAACTTATAGTTAAGGCTTGAAGTGAATGTTGTGCCTTTTAGGGAAGTGCGCACTCAGAATATTGCTTAAAAATGTGGAAAAAAATGTTACGAAAGCAAAGAAAACAAAACATGTTCATGTAATTAGTATCCCCAAGGAAGGAGCCAGAGCTATGTAAGATTATTAAAATGACTTGTGATAAGCACAACTTTCAAACTAGTCTAGTTGGTCATGGATGCTCCATTTTCATTTCTTGTGACAGCTGTATTCTGGGAATCTTGTTTGAGACATCAGACTGAGTCCCAGGAGCTTTATCAGTCTCAGACAAGTAAAAGCCATGATACAAAGCATAAAATAATGCCGGGAGGAGAGAGGAGGAGGACAGACTAGTATGTCTGGAAAGGTCAGAGAAATTCTTACAAGTGCTAGTGGCCAGTTTTCTACTGATTTGTGTATTTGCTGTTTAAAGAGTGTTTGATTTATTGTGTTGTGGAAATTATACCAATTTTATAATAATCTATTCTAAAGATTAATTATTAAAGCCCATTATTAAGGGTAGTATATTCTTAACCTTATCTTTAATTTACGAAGGACATAAATATATCCGAAAAAGGGCAAGACCACTATCTAGAAAGCAGATGTGAGAGCCAAGAGCTTTGGATATCTTCCAAGTGGTTATTCTGGGCTGTGGACCAGCTCTACATCTAATAGTAAGATTTGTTTTTCTGGGATCAGTTCAGAATAGAGTGGCTACTTCATCCAGACCTATGTGCAGAAGCTTCCCCAACCTGCCCGTGGATGAGCAGCAAATCTCACAGCCTGTGCTCTGACCCATGAGATTTGTTCTCCTTGTGCTCAACTGTGCACAAATGGCCTTTCTGGTTTTGGGTTTGCTTTGTTTTTCACTTTGTTTGGGAAATTGTGTCATGTTAAACTGGATCAGAATTTGTTTCTCCCATTATTGTTTGTGTAACATGCCATACCCAAATGGTGTTTAAAAAAATTGTGTGGCCAAAACCCTGATGACTGCCATTTTTGGCAAATGTTTGAACAATAGTAAAGTAATTTGGAAAAACCTTTTAGCATACAAATTAATTTTCAATATTAATCTCTTCTCATATATATGAAATAATGACTCTGTTTGATAGAATAGAAGATTTTTATCTCTGAGTAGTCCACATTTTTCTAACGCAACAATTGTAGTCAGTGATGCAAGGTACAAGGAAGTCACTGCTGCATTTCCCAACTGTTAGAAATAAAAACATTTTCATATTTTCCTATTATTTTAACTTGATTCTTATCTTAGAGTTTGTTCTTCAACTTCTAAACCATTTCCTTCCTGTTATCAGTAGATACTCTCTAATTACAAGCTTTTAAAAGGTAATATAAATTAAATCTAGAGGAAGGAGGCAAGAGTAAATAAATGTTTATAACTAGCTTACTATCAGTGTGGGATGTAGCTGGTTTAGATGGGTGGGTGAATTAAAGCTTAAAAAGCTACCAGGCTGTAGAAGCTGAAAAAAAATTTGCAGAAAGCTGGAATACTACTTTAGACTGGTATGGTTCGGGAATTGGAAATATGAACTGGATCATTAACCGTGTATTACCTGCCTTTCTGCTTTAAGGATCTTAGGGTGACTGAATCTATATATATAAAAATATTCTTTGGATATTCGCTGTTGTTTAAGTGGTATAAAGTGTCAGCCTTCTGCCTGAAAATGGTAACTAGCCTTTTTTTGGTTATCAAAATGAATACGTTACTGTGTAGTGAGTTATTACTTCAGACCTAGCTCCTCTTCTGTTCTGGAGGAGGGGTGAAACATAATAAAGTGCATCCCAGTGACAGTAATTCTGAAACCACTGACACAAATTACTGCTGTCGTAGATAGGGCTATGGCAGGCTGGAATTGCACTTGGGTGCCTTTTAAGTTTCTCTCCTGTTGTCTGCAGTTGGGCAGAACATCAGCTTCAGATCCCAAGGGCCATGTTAATTACAGCACCGCTTTGCACTTTTTTGTTGGTAATATTAATGCCAGCAATGTATTTTAATGTCTTCATTTCAGATAGTGGGGATTCTGCCAAAAATAATTCTGTTGGAATTTCTCATAGTCAGCTAGATGATGATTTTGCATATTTATTTTTACTTATTTTTTTCTTAACAAATATAAGGTTTAGCTAGTAGTCCTTGAAGAATAAATCTGTCTTGTCGGACTGTTGAAATATAAACTTCTTTGCACTATCCAAAGTATGTGCCAAAAAGGATAACCAGTAATGACAGAAGTACCTGGCAAGGACACAAAAACATGTGCTAATTACTTTTGAAGGGAAAATTAGATTTTAATTTATTTTATATCTTCATCTCATATATTCAAGACATTTACTATTAGTAATGATAGGGAAAATCAAGGGCAGCTGCACATTCTGAGGAGCCATCTATCAGAAACTGAGCTGAGATCACTAATATTTAGTTCTTCATATTATTTGAATGAGCAGCATCAGCATTTTTCTATGTTTTTGCTGGGCTTTTTCCATTCCAGTATTTCAAAAGTTCATAACCATTTATTAAATAACAACTCTACTCTCAACCATATGTAGCACTAATGGTACCGATATTTGGCATTGCTAAGGGAATTTTCATAACTGTGTCTCAATGAACTGCGCACAGATTGGAAATGTTAATCCTGGTATGTATAAGAAAAAGTAAGCAAAATAATTTTGGTACGTCTTTATTGGTGACACATTTGGAGACCTAGCCTTAGATTCACCAGTTCTCTTATTTCTCAGTTGTTCCTCTAACAGTTTCATATACAGGCATTTTTCTATTTCCCCCTGTTGTGGTAGGAGAACAGACATTGATAGGTGGAAAAAAAGCAGCACACGAGCAGAGGTATTGGCTAACACTAGAGTGGGCTCTTGGGTGTGGATGGGTAGTCAGCAGGAAGCTGCATGGGACCAGTTGGAGCAGAGATAACACGAGGAGAAAAGGCAACAGGACATTTTGCATGATGCTTTGCTCTGTGTGATGTGGGTTTAGGAAAGGAGAGCATCACTGAGATGAAACGGACTCAGAGGAGAGATTGAGTTGACTGGAGCCTGTAAAACCAGTTGCATGTGAAGCTCTCAGACAGTGGATGTGTTCCTGATCTCCCCATTCCCATCATTTTATATTCCAGCCTATCTGAGCTGCAGCTATCTGTTCACCATGCTTCCTTTCATCTGTCCTCTCTCAAGCGCTCATTTTAGTCTAATATGAACTTTATTGCTATTTTCCTTTACTATTTTTCTGTCTTTGTTTCTGTATTTTCTTTGCATTTAATTTGGTATTCTGATTATATCCTTTCTTACATAATCTTTGTTGTTTTACTTTCCTAATAATTTTCTTGCAAAGCCCCCTTTTCAGTTGTACGGAAGGGACATGCATAACTTGCTCAATAGTTGCTGACCATCATATTCCCTATGTTTGTATATTGTATTAGCAAATCCTTCTCTGTTTTGTCAGCTCCTGGGAGCTGGGATTGCCTACTGTATATTGAACATTTAGCAAAGGCAGCTATCATGTCAAAAAAAGATTTTATCCATCAGCATGCATTTGAGTATGCATAGCTCTCTGTCTCACAAGCACTTGAAAAATTCCACCCTGTTCAGTGCCAAGCTGTTCCTCCCCAGGCTCAAAACTGTTGTCAGCTCTCCCTGACTTGAGGGCAGACAGCAGGTTAGACTTGCCCTCATCAGATCACTTCACTGTGACAATTTATTTCAATATGTTTACAGTCAAATCAGTATAGGATGCTTGAAAAAAAATCAGTCTTAAAGTTTTAAATGTATTTCTTATTAGCTCAAGTTCCTAAAGATGACCTTGGTCTCATGTATATGCAACGAGTCTTTAAAACTCTATGTGTGTGTGAGTATAGCAGTACATAGTCCTGCCTTCAGCTTTTTTTGTCTATTCATTACATAAACAGAAAGATTTTTTTTTTTCAAATACTTCTTAGGTATTCTAAGTTATTATTTGCGGAGTACATCCAGTATTTTATAAAGAGTATGGCAGCCTTATAATAAGCAAATTTCAGTATGTAATTTAATAATAATACAATATTAATATTGCATAGAAGTGAAGAACATGGGGCGGAATTGCTTGACCTTGATTTTTTTTTTTTCCACTGTATCACTTGCATGGGAGCATTATTCATTTGCTATGGTCAAAATGAAAAAGGAATCTGGAACTGTTTTCATAGCCAAAGGAAAATATGTGAGCAGTGGTGAGAAGACTGGCCATGTCAAAATCTGGAATCATTCTTCAAATTTGCTTTGAAAATTAAGCTTTTAACACCAAGCAACTGGCTCTCTCAAATATCTTGTTTCAAGGAAAATACAGCAAGCAATAAATTGCAGTATCAAATAGCCACTGTAACAAAATCTTGTTCTTCCTTCAGTGGCCTCAGGACAATTGGTCTAAAGTCTGCTTTAAAGAAAAAGGCTATAATTACTCCTGCAATTGTTTGCTTTGCCTCAGATGTAGAAAATGTGCTTCCTCTGCCTTTGTCCTTTTTATGGCTATTTTAGCTTCATCTTTCACTGTGTGACTGTTTATGTCTAAGCAGATTCTCTGTAGGATTTGAAGACTGCAAGTGACTAAAATGTAAATTGACAACTTTTTTGATAAACTGAACATCATTAAAATGTATTAATACTTCAACATACAAATTTAATGTTTTGTTCTTGATGTAGAGAAATTGAACTTTTTATCTAACAAATAATCTACTGATTACGCTTTCAATGTCATTAAAACACACAAACTAATTAATAAAATATTAAAAATCCTGTGAAGTATGGTATTACTGAAAATCAATGCTCAGTATTTTTCAGGACTGAGGGTCTTGGCATATCTAAGCAAAGCTGTTTCTGCACAGTTGCTGATATTTATAATCTACAATAGAGAAGAAACATTTTTATGAATGTTGAGAAAAGATCAACGCTAACGCTTAACAGATGGGTTGTATCAGTAGAACATTTGCTAACAGTACTTGATCTTAAAGACCTGCAGATACCTTGTGGAAAACATTTGAATACCGGTTCAGAATAGATGAAAGAAAAAGGCTTCTAATGACACAGGCTTCACAACTGTATACATTGTTTTAATGGACTAATTAAACAGATCTCATTCTCTGAATTGTTTGTTCCACATGTCAGTTTATGTGCTCATGGGTTCTTTCATGGGAGTACAGGTTTTGACCTCAGCGTTGTGATTTCTGCTGTATATTGGATTTTTTTGAACTATGGATTTGGAAACTTTTGAGACAACTCGTTAGATTTCCATTTTTAATTAAGTGAGTTTAAACAAGAAGTATACTGTGAAAAGATCACTTTATTTGTGCTGAGAATTTCTGGCATTTGAGGATGGCATAGCTCTATCAGAGAGGAAACCAGGCTTAAACAGTTGGCAACTGGAGATGAAAAGGAATTCAGAGGCACAGAGGTGGAAGTTCATTGTTTGTAAAATATTTATTTTGTTACAGTGCATGAAAGTAATGGATTTTGGGGGGCATTAAATCATTCATATTCTCTTTAAAGGAAGAAGTTCTTCTTGGTATAATATGAATTATTTTAAAAATACATTTGTTGAAATTTACTGTTAGCACAGGGCATCTCTAGCTGTCTTGGGTACTCCTGTAGTTTTCATCCCAGACAAATGGAAGCATGTCAGTGCCTCAGGTGTATTCATCTCTTTCGCGTGGGGAACTGAAGGGCAAGGCCAATGATGGGCTGAGACAAGGGGACTTGAACTTGGTTCTCCTGTTTCTAAACAAGGCTCCTACCTAGTTATATGATACCCAAGGGAAAATGGTTAAATTGTTTCCAGTAGTGTTTACTTTTATTAAGGTGATTTGATCCTTCGCATACAGCCGTCTTCTTAGAGCTTCTAAATTTTTATTGTTCAAAATATAATACTAATATCTGGGTGTTTGCCAGGCTTGTTTATTTTTCATGTAAAATGGCTTTCCATTTCCCAAGAATGACTAGAATAACTGTTTTACTTAAATAGCTGTGAATAGCTCCTGAATTTGAAATTAAAAAATTGGCTTTTGGCTGTAGGATGAGAATTTGCCCCTATACTGATAGTATTTCATTACTTGGACAAGTTTTAAAAAATAGTTGCATTTTCAGCCTTCTTAACATATTAACAAATATATTCAGTAAAGAGTGCATCCATGTGGAACGTTTTCTGCTTCGGAGATGAAAGAGACTGTTTAGGCAGTTGTGTTTCCATGCAGTTCACAAAGGCAAATAGTAGTGCTATTTCATTAGTATGAAAATAAGCTGAGGAACAGTATTAAGCACACGGATAATTCCATGTCAAATGTCAGGACTCCTACCAGGATATTTTTATAGATTGAATTCATAGCTGGTCTTGAGGAATATCTCAGCAAAAAGTAAAGTGAAAAGTAAATAAGAAGTGGCTTCAAACAAGGCAGCAAGAATTAAAATTTTGAGTAGTTGGGATGTTGTCCATTCTTTGCACTGAGTCAGGCAGATGTTGTTTGGGCAAAATCAGCCACCCATGTAGTATAATACAACTGACCAAATTGAGGCTATACACATAAAATTCAAACTGGCGTTTCCTAACTCTCAAGTGGATCTCCATGCAATAATTATCTTAAAACGTAATTTTGGTATAAAATAGAAATGTGTTCTATGTAGCTAGTGATATCTCTGTCAAACTGTGTGCTGAGGAGTTCCATTATCTGAACATGTGTGGAATAATTTACTGTTATTACACATCTTCAACTGCTTTGCCCCTGTTGATAACCTCAGTCTTTTTTTTTTCTGGTAGCACTCAATACGTGTTAGCACATAAAACCCACGTCAGTGAACGTCCTGTTACTCCAAGCAATTCAGGTCAAGGGTTTGCTAAGGCTTTCGTAATGCCGACCATGTTTTAGTTGTATTTTGGCTTGCAGATCCTGTTCATTCCACTTCTTACTTTATAAGCAGCCTTTCTGCTTTATCAATACTTCAGCAGTTGCTCAGAAGGGAAATAAATATTTCAGGAGTATTTTGTGCCTCTTAATGCAGTTCACCAGTTGAGAAGGACCCGTTGCTATCAGATAATAGCAAACTTATCTAGAAACTTCTTTGCTAAGCACTGGTGATCCGTAGATGACATTATGAGAATCTCTGCCATAACTGATATTTTTCCCACAGATACTGTAAATTTCAGGTAATGAGCGAAGTGTGCATTTCCTGACTTGTCTAAATTAGTTACATGCATCAGTGCCTAACAGGAACTTTTTCATCATCACAAAAATCTGGCTCTGAGAAAGTGATGTACTCTTCATTCCCGAAAGTAAGCTACTGTTTGAATGGCAGACTTAGATCCAAATGTTCCCTCATTGTTGAAAAAGCTGTGTTAAATTGAGCTGAATGCTGCCTCTTGTGTAAGCCAGGAAGAATTAAAATATCGTTGACTTTATATTCAGCAAATCAGAACTTCTGATAACAGAGCCCACAGCAGCATGAAAATGTCCTTTGCGTTTAGAAGAGAACCTGTAGCCTGGAAATTCTGTTCCAGGACCTTGTTACAGCTTCAGTGTACATGGACTTGGCTAGAATGGAGGAAAAATTTCCCTTCCAGGCAAATAACAATTATGTTTTGAAAACACCTGAAGAACATGAGAAATGTGGTCAGACTTATTCCTGGCACTTGCTTAACTATGCACGCAAACTAGCTCCAGATGGTGTATTATCTAGTTTTTAGTTTTTGCTTTGTTTTAAACTTCTGATATTTAAAATGTGTTAATGTATCTGCTTCTTGCTTCTCCTTTCATGATTAGACATTGAGAATGGTATTTTACCTTGATACTATAAGTTTCCTGTGAGGTGCCCTCATGTTGTCAGCTTTAACATTAATCTAAGATAGGGTTCCCTTCAGTGGGATCTTGGAAGACGCAAGGGTTACTAAGGTTATGGGTAGAAACCTCCCCTAGAGTATCTTCATTTTTTTTTCTGGGTGAACTCCACTGTGGACAGAAACAGGGGACTGATCCTTTGTCCCCTCAGCTGGGGGTTTCTCTGGGAGAAAGAGCGAGTCCTTTTGCACCCTAGGCAGTCTCTGGCAGCTATGCTTTCTCCCCGGTTGTGACAAGGAAGGTTAAAGCGAAGAAATGATAAGTTCATGATAAATGTGTTCATTACCTTTCTTGGAAGCAGCTACTACTAAGTTTCTCTTATTAGCCTTTTCCTTCTGCAAACAATTACTTTTTACAATTTTCAAACAGTAAAAGTGAAGATTCTTTCTGTCTTTCTGTCTTTCTGTCTAATTTTCTCCCTGAGATTCTCATTTTGAAGATGAAACTTGTTAGGTCATGTCTTCCATCTCTTAGTGTGTTCAAGATTGTCCCACAAAGGTAGTGATAGCTTTTTGTCCAATTTAGTGCTCCACTTCCCCCTGGAGACTCAACTTCAGAGGGTAGCCTAATGCATCTCAGCGGCAGCTGCTTTTTCAGTCCATGACTGGACTTTCTTAATGCACTCTGTCAGCTTATGACTCATATTTAATATAAAGATATTACTTCACCTGTATGAGTAATAACAATTTAAAAAAAAAAAAAATAACAAAACCCCAACACCCCTGTTTGATAATCTGCTGCTGTATGTCTTGTTAGAACAGTTTCCAGGGCATGAACAGGCTAATGGAGTGAGGAGTTTCGGTTTCCCTTAGAGATTCTGCAACCCTTGAACTGCACAATGTATCTCTCTAATTCAAATTAGAATGAAAAAATAAATCTAGCAGTCACATGTTTATAAAAATGCTCTTAACCTTACCTATTTCAATTTGTAGGTATTTTTTTTTTCCACTTTTTTAGGGACAAAATACCTTTTCTGTTAGAAAGTTTTAAATGAAAATTTACCAAACAAAAAAAAATCTGGTTTATATTCTCCTAGGTAATTTACACCACCCTATGCCAGAAGCTGTTCCAGCTGATTAATTACATATGTTAATGATGAACCTTACTTCTGTCTGAACTTTTCTGGACTAAGATTTTATCCGCTGGACCTTTGCTTTATTTGCTACGTCAAAGAGTCTTTTAATGTCAGAGATCTCTCTTTGTGTTGCAGGGGCTAGTGAGAGGGCAGCATGCTCTCGATTTCTTTATAATTTTTATGTCCATGTCTAGCAGATTGTTACCCATTTCTCCTCTTAGCTTCAGATGTGATGGTTTCCAGATAGCAGGTTCTTGATTGACTCTTGCTTAGGCTGATGGATTCTCTGTTTGGCTTGGGGCTGGGAAGCCATGCACCAAGGTCGTCGTTTATTACATCCCAAGCAGTAACAACTGGTAACACAGCACTGGACATCTGAGCCTGACCTAAAATCACAGACCTTGGCTGCTAGTTCTTGTTTTCCAGTGGGCATTTGTTCCATTTTTTTAAAAAAAAGATAGTGAAAAACTACCTAGTACTTCTGTGAATATTTAAATAAAATATTTAAATTATGATGGGGGTGAGAAGGGCAGTGAGATTCCAAGATATGTGTTCATGGCACTTAATTCCATGTTTTGTCACTACGTTGTGATCTGGCCCCTAAGGAGCTAGTAAATGGCAGTGGCTTCAGAGTCAAGCGATGTTTGGATAACTCTTGACACAGGAGTATTGCTCAGTGCTGTACCCTCGGCATCTTCCAGATATAGACCCCAAGCGAATAGCAGTGTATAATCTCATCAAAGATTTATAAACTCATGGGAGGGTACAATGACAAGTGATAAAAATGGGCAACTGATGCCCAAGAAACATAAGAAATATACTGGAAGCTCCTGACACCTTATGTTGTGAGGGAGAGAAAAACAGGAAAAAAAAGATTTTCATGAGCTCCAAGACAAAGGAAAGAGTGACACTTCATGCCATTTTTGTCAGATAACTCTTAGTGGAGATGAATTATAGCCTTAACTAAATCATACCCCCCTGCTGCTGCTTCTGTGTCCAAGACAAAAGAGGTGGTTGTTATAGGAGAACAAAGTAGTCTTCGGGTCTGATTTTTTATTATCTTTTTTTTAAGACAGTGAAGGAGTGCATCTGTGAACTGGTCTGAAGTCAACATCTGCAGATACAAATATTTTTTACATGTGTATTTAACCCCAACTTTTAGTATCTTGACATTTTAACAGTATTTATTAACATTGTTATAGTATTTCTGTAAGGATTCTCATCCTGAAAGAAATACATTGTGATTTTCAGAAAAGGATGCTCAGCTTCACCACAGACCATTTTAGACTTGGAAAATCTGTGATTAGTATGAATCTCTCTTCTCGTGGACCTGGCAGTATATCTCTGAGAAACATCTCATTCTTGTACTACTGACTTCTTTTAATTTAAGTCTATGGGTTTTTTTTTCAATGTAAACTTCTCCTAGATATTAATGACTTATTAGTTGTACGAGGTGGCAAAATCTTAATAGTAACATCGAAATAAACTCACATTTTTCCAACCAACTTAAAAAAAAGAAAATCCTACAAATATAGTTTTATCATCGAAGTACTGTCAGGACTTTATTCATGGCTGCATAAGTACCACTGCGAAGATGTAGTCACGGAAGTATAGCAGTACCTGTTTGTAATTTTAGATGCAGTTATATGAATTTGTTCTGTTTGTGTCATGTAATGAACTGAAGCAATGCTGCAGGCAGTTAATGAGGTTAGCTCCAACTTATAAATATATTTGCAGAATTCTTCTGCATGTGTTATGGCATTTAAATATTGTTATGCTGTACTGCTACTGACATTGTTACTCTTAACAATAAAATCAAAAGAGATGAGGATTGCTATTTATTTGAAGTGGGGTTTACATAAATTTTTGCAGAGATTAATGTTCTTTACAGTGTCTTTTTTCAAACTGAAAAATGTGATTTCTTATTAATGTCTTTACTTTTAAAGATGGAAAATATATTTCCTTTTCCTATACTACTGATCTTCCAGTCCAACCATTTGGGTGTTTTTTTCAAGGGCAGGATACCAAAGGGACTTTTAACATGTGGCCTTCTCCTAGATCTAGATTTCCCTTCATGGAGTGAGTCTCTTTTTCCAGTTTCCAAGGCACAACAGTTCCTTGGACAGCAGCGTTTAGGTTCAAAGCAGGTTTACTTAGGTTGGAAAGGCGCTTTACTCCTGGCAGCTTTTCATTTTCCTGTTAGTCAGAAGTTTTACCCACTGGCAAACATTTAGTATGAAGTTGCCTCCTGTACCTACTATGAACTTCCAGACTGATGGCAAACAGCCAGTGGTGACTCTCACGTTTTGCCCAGTAATACCTCAGGAAGACACTGGCTTGCAGGAAATAAGTATTTTCTGGACTAGAAGAAAAGCTTACACAAAGATTACTGCTGTTATAGGTGGCAAGATCCCCTAAATAATTCTGTGGTCATGTAAATTGGATTACACTGGGGGAAGGGAGAGGAAAAATTTTTGCAAGACCTTGACTTGACCAGTCCTGGGAAGGGAATATGCCCAGCAGCAGGGCCTGAAAACTCAAAAAGCCACATTGTATTTGAACGTGAACTAGAATATCTCACATCTTAAACGCAGAAAATTCGAAGTGATTAGGCGAGACAGAACAAAAATAAAAAAGGTTTATAGACAATCTCCCCCTTTGTCCTGGCAGGCAGCTTCCTGCTTTCAAGCTCTATTTCAGTCAACTTGGTGCCCTGGGATAGCGGCAGGGTGATGGGAAGAAGCTTTCAGAGAGCAGACTACTGGCCCTGTGCCTCCTGTGGCAGCCTCTGTTGGAGTGCAGGCTCCCTGCATCTTGCTGGGGCTCCCCCTTTCCTGTCTGCTGCTGCAACTGGCCTGGGGAGCCTTCTGCTGCAGAGAAGGGCCAGCTCCTTCCAGCAGGCAATCAGTCTCCCCCGTCTCCTGCTGCCTTTCTGTAGTCTTTTAAGGCCACACACTGTAACTTCAGCTGAGAAATAAAACAAAATAAAACACTGCCTCTCAAAGGAGATTCCATTCAAATCGAAGAAAGGACAGGGAAAATGGCACTTTTTGGTATAAAACAGCTTTCAGATTGCAACGGTTTGTCAGAATCATTCTGCAGTAGAATTGCTCTTAAGGTTACAAAAATTTCTGGTAAAATCAGTTTCTTCTCATAACACAACTGTGGTTCCCCTTTTTTCTGCGTTAAATGTGCTCTTCTTGCCTACTTGTGAGGATACGTGTGGACTGTGGTCACTGCAGACCTTGTCTGGGCACTAACAATAACTGAGAGCTGCTGGAGCCCAGCGTGGCCGGCAAAATCCACTGAAGAGTGAACACTGAACTGGTTAACATTAGCCCAGCTCTGTGCTGCTACACGGATTTTAAGACCAGCATGGGTGTCTCTGCAGTGCACTGCAGCATAGCTACAGCAGCACCAATTGGCTACTAAATTAAGTCCAGATCTTTATCACTCAGTTGTTTCAGGGGACAAGCGGCCTCAACTGTACCATGTACCCATTTGCAGCTCCCTTTTATCACAAATGTCCTCATGGAAGAGCTTTCTGCAAACCTAGCACTGCTTCACTGCCCACCTGGCCCAACTTCAGTAGTTTCAACCTACACAATATTGAGCGAATTCAATGATGTGAATTCTAGTTTTCACATCTAGTTTCTGTTCTTTGCATGCTTTGGATGTGGCAAGCGAATGTGTGCAATTTCAGAGTTTTTTTGGCCATGTCCTTTGCTTATATTGTGGATGAGGCAAACATTTCTCTGACATATCTCAAATAATTAATTTCCCTTGGTTAATTTACTGTTTTATTGTATGTTGCACAAGGCTTATCCTTACGAAACCAGATTTTTACTTTACTGGAGGGATGGAAATTCATTACTTTACTGTTAATTTCTGTGTCTGCCTGCTTTGTTACATTTATAGGCAGTAGGAGTTTAGCCCTAAAGCAAAACATGACATGACGGACATCGTATCTTCCGCTACCCCATATGAATGACATCCAGATTAACCTTCCAGCACTCTGCCTTGTTAAAGACCATTAAAAACCATTGCCATACTGATACATTTTATAGATGCAGCTTCCCCCAAAGTGCTATTAATATGACTGAAGAATTTCTGCAAATGAACTGAAGGTGGAAGGGCTGTAAAAGGAAGAGAGAAGAGTTTTGACATTTCTACTCACTGTAAATTCAGAATTTAGCTGTTACCATGAACTGGCCTCTGCTTGGCCCCACAGAGCTTTTCTCTCCTATTATGTTGTAAGACGGGACTATATAGCTTCTCATAATATAGCCATCACTGATCCCAAGTTTTACGATTTGTTACACAGTATGTTTTGACTACTTAGAGATTTTCATTATCCCTAAATTGCCTACATTTTAAAATGAGGTGTGGGATTGTGAGACAGAATATTCAGGCACTTAGCTAGACTTTGAATCATAAACTAGAGCAATGATTTTTTTTTAGAAAGCAGAAAAGAGAACATTATCTACAGAAAGAATTGCACTTGTGGTCTCTTGGCAGCAGCATGTAGATTTCTTGCTTTTAAACCTATGAAACTAAATTCAAAAACATATGTTAGATTTGCTCAGTGTTGCATCTTGTTTATAGAACTTTTCAGTGCAAATTATCTATCCAGATGTTTCATCGTCAAGATGAAGCCAGTTTAAGCACAAATTAACATAGTGCTCAGTTATTAAGTATTTAATTCTCAGTGGTGGGCCACTGCAACAAGTTTTTATTCACTGTACAGTATAGTGAGGTGTTAATTAACTAGAGGGTTAATTGATATGTTAAAATGTGACAAGTTGGTAAGTCAGTGTAAGGAGAAACAGTAGGGGAAAAAGTACTGCAAATAATAACGAATTATTTTAGGGTTATGCTATTGAATATGGCTTTCCTATTTTTGCTAGTTGGAAGCATTATTAGGTCTGTCTCCAGTTTGTTTAAAAACTATACCTGTGTCCACTTTTCATTGTGAGCAAAGCTGAAGCACACAGTCTTGACACTGAGAACCCTAGAACACTGACAAGGGTCAGCTTGGACAGGTCTCTTAAACTTTTTGAGAATGGAATCTGGTCATGACTTCTGTACAACGTCATGATAGAGAGCAAGTCAATAGTAAATACAAAGTAGGACTAAAAAGTAACTGGTTGACTTTCTGTGTTTTTATTGGGAGGCTGGGCAGCGTTATCATGCCAATAGTTTGCATGTTGCTTCCTCATCCCTGAATTGTCAAGGTCCCGTGGCTCAGTAGATCTTTATGGCATTTTATATGAGCCTTAGTTAGTGACATTGTTCCCTAGTGGCAGAAGCAGAGCGGGACAGATGGCAGAAGCTGTTCTTTTGTTGGAAAAGTTGAGGTGGAGATTGGAAAGTGGAATGCGAGAGCTTCAATATAAATGTGCATAGCTGTGAAACAAGGAGTGACAGAAAAATGACAGCATACAGGGGTTAAAAAAGCAAGAAAAATCAGTGTCCCATTTCCTGGGTAATGTGCCCCATTGATTTTAGAAGATCTCTATTGTGGATGTTTTTTCTTTGCTCATTTATCTGAAGGTAGGCTATCTAGTGGTAATACTCTCACCATCTGCATTTCTTTCTAGCCTGGAAAGCTCAAATTTCCTACGTCTAAAGATATTGTGCCCTGGTGTGTAAAAGTTGCTTCAGCATCAGCCATTAGTTTTCTAGGGAGTCTGAAGCTTTTTCCTCAGAAATGAGAAAAGCAGCCAGACACCATGTTAATAAACGTGGTGCAGTATACGTGGCTTTATAAACCCCTACAAATTGCATTTGTACTACTTTTTCTGTCATCATGGAAAACTAAGTCACAGGTCATTGGGATAGCAAGTATCTTTGTCACTTCCCTAGCCTGATGCTGCAAACCCCTCAAACAGATGGTGCTTCATTGCTCTGCAGTGTTCCAAGGATGCGAAGAGTCCCACAGTCAGTACAGCTCCAAATACCTGCCTTGCTCTTCCCTGTCTCAGCCTACTGTCTCAGCCACCCCATTACAGTCTTCACCATGGCTCTCCACTCCATCACTGCCTAGTGTGATCTTGTTTGTGATTCCCTTTTCCTTAAAATAATCCAGGAAAAGAGCAGTTTTATGTAAATGTATATATTCTCTTTGTTCATGTGCAAGTAATTCTCGCATGTTCATGTGCAAGTAATTTTGAGTGGTGCTATTGGAAAGTCTGAGCTGGGATACAGTATGCTCTGACAGTCATCTGCAAAATTGAATTGCGTTGTCTCTTGACGTGTTTCTGTCTCTCAAAAAAGATTTGGCATTTTTGTTTCACTCTGACTCTTTCCCCATCACCCAGGGATGTTACCTGAATAGGTTGGCAGACCAGTTAGGTCTAGTCCTTCATAAGTAATATGAATCTAGATGCTTGTGAGGAGGAACACAGCAATTCAGAGTGTAAAAATGACACATCTTTTACCTCTGTATGAACACAGATTAGCTATTTTGTTCAAATATTTTTGAAAATGTCCCCATCAAAGAACAAACCTGTCTCACTTGAGTTAGAAAAGCAAAACACCAGAAAAGTATACAAGTATCTGAAAACAGTGCATTGCACTGGAAAGTCTGGGGACATCTCAGCTATGATTTTTGTCTACAGTGTCCATATGAATGACTAGAAAACAATTAAAGTCTTACAAAGTCTAATTTTATTAGGTCTGACAGGCCTTCCTGAACATTTTTACTTCTCTCCTGAATTCCTTAAATCTAGATTTTTTTGTGGAAGTGATTTTTTTCCACTCTGTGCTTCCCCTGTCTGCTTTTAAACAAGTCAAGCTTTTCTAGCACATGTGGCTTTCCGTGGCTCAGCTATGCTCCTTGAAGTAGTGATTGCTTTACCAGATCGGGTTTTTTTTTGGAAGGACTTCCAAACAGTGATCTAATAAACCTGATATGTTAAAATACTTGAGCATTCAACAAGTGTTTGGCGAGACAGAAGGATGTTCTGGAGTTAATATCCAAAGGATACGGAACACGTAGTGTCTTACTGTGTCAGTGCTGTAACTCACTTTATATTTTGCAGCCTGTAGATATTTTTTCCAGTTTTGTTCCCCACCCCCTCACCTTCTCACCCCTCAGCCTGCGATCTTTATTTCTGAGGTGCAAGCATGTAAGTAGGGCAGTTCAGTGTTCAGAAGTGGCTTTCTCCAGCTGTATGCTCTCTGTGCTTATTTGGCCAGTGAGAATTTGTACTAACACGATTAGTTTAACTAGATGCTTAGCTGATTGACTCTGTCATCACCTGATAGCTTTCTGCAGCCCTGGGGGATATGGGGAGGCCAGCTGGAAGGTGGAATGGCTGTTGAGAAAACATAAGCTTAGTTCTTCCTCCTCCCTCCACGAAATGATCTAATTGTTTCAAAAGTTATGGATAGATGGAAAGGAAGTAAAAATCTTAACAAGACATTAAATAGTTTCATTGAGAGTTTTTTGTTGGAACAGATGGAGGCCTAATACCTAGGGTTTGATCTTTGCCCAGATCTCCTCTTTTTTATTCCACTGATTTTGTTGCATTCATCTCTAGTTTGTAGAAAACTAAGGGTCAGACATGGTGAGCCAGATAGCAGGGGATGCAGCTGTTTGTCTTGGAAGACTGCTTCGTACCTCTTACTTTATTCTGTCAAAAGCCCTTGCTTTGCTGGCAAGTTCTTGTATCCTATTGCTCTGCTGCCTCCAACATCTGAGAAGAATTTAAAATGCTTGTTTAAATTGCTATAGCTCCAGCTGGCTCTAATTAGTGACTATGGCACTGTTGTTCTCTCTCGATACCAATGGGGAACAATAAAAGACCATCCTTGCCCTGAAGATCTCACAGCATAAGTGGAGGACAAGAGACATGAAGCAGATGTAGTGAGCAGCCCTGGAAAGCCCAGCACAGTGGAGAGGTGATCATGAATTTTGGGTTAGGCTGTAGTGAAAGCGAGGCAGCTATCAAGGCACTGTAAGGAAGTCTTCATGCCAGCAGCTGGAAGGGGCTTGTGTGTTGGAGGAGGCTAGTGTAGATCTTTGTTGTTATGCAGTCCATATCCAGAGAAGGCAGCAGGATTGAATACCTAATACCAATAGCAGTAAGATCACATGAGTCTTGTACTTAATATTTATTAGCGCAAGAAAGGAGGGAAAATATTTTCTCTGAGTCTGCCAGGAACAACAGAGGAGAGGGGACTTGTGTGAGGAGCGATAAGCCACATGGGATGATGAATGGCAAGAATAACTGGTGCCATAGTAAGGGGAGTTATCTGTATTTAATGTGGGTTTTGGTTACATGTTAAACATTTATTGTATCCACTCTTTTTTGAAGCTTCTCACAGGAATTGCACCAATTCTTTGTATAAGTCAATACAGGCATTGTCCTGTAAGCAGACTTTGGAAGCAGGGTGAAATATGGTAGTCTAATACTATATTTGATGACTTTAATTTCTTATATTTACATGTAGTCCTTAACTGTGCAAAGATCGAAAATTAATCTTGTAGTTTTAACTGGCACACAAAATCCTGTTTAAAAGTCTTCTATTTAATCTGTAATCTTTAATCCTTTTCCCATTGTATCCTAGGGTTATGCAGTGTACTTCAGGATATTAGACTGGACTGTCTTGTTTTTCTCCTTCCTGATGTCCAAAAGTTTTGCAGTTTGAAAGCACTGTTGATTTAGATTGCATAAAGATGTTCTTTTCTGTTCTCCAATATTCATCAGCATTACTGTTCTGCATCTGTAATATGTATGCAGCTTAAAACATCATAGCAAGATCAAGTGGGTAATAGAGGTTCAAGCTGCCATGATTTCTTCCCAGAAAAGTGCATGAGATGGTGAAATAGAAGGCCAGACAAATAATTAATTATTGACTTTTAAAACAGAAAGGAAGATACAAGCTACATAAAAATAATTAAGTCCTGCCTTCAGGGAATAATATTTATCCACACGTAGGAGTAGTGACCTGTGTTTCTCATAAAGAAAAGATGATGGCAGTTATTGTTTTTTCTACAAATCTTTAGTTCTGAAACATTTTCTGCTGAGTTACAAAAGATGTGTAAGTGGAATATTACAGAACACAAAACCAAAGTGGATTTAAATTAACAAAAGTTGTCACTATCAATTAATGCTTCCTATCATGTAAAAATCTGGTCTAATTAAAGTGAAGATTTAAAAAAAATATTTCCCTTCTCACTCTCCACTCCTGATGATATTAAATAACATTGACAATTCAGACACTTTGTAGAGAAAACAATGTGGATGATTAATCTGTTTAGTTCTCTAACTGACATTTACACAGCTAATTGTGTAGTGATGATTCTTCTTTAATAGACCTGAATATTAATGGAAGTTTTAGTTAAAGTTGAAAGTTGTTTGTTTAGGAATATCACTGGAGAAATAAGAATGCTTCATCAACTTCAGATTTTCATCACAGGTTTTATGACATATCATGGAACGCAAGTGCTTTTATGACTTGTAAAAAAAATTGCTTCAATATTTGACATTCTGTGCTTCAAGGAATCCTGATTGGCAGTTGATTAGCCTTTTGCTCAAGTCATTATCTTCTTTAGTGAAATTAGTTGGCTAGAAAATTGCATTGTAATCCATCAAGGGGAAAGTAACGTTTCAAAAGCTCTTGAGAGTATGATCCTTTTTATTTGGTATACAATATAAATTATTATCCTAGCATGCTCTTCCAAAATGTGCTATTCATCATATTATAGCAGTTTGTATTACATTATTGTATTTGTTTTCATTTCAGTCTTTCATTGAAAGTAGGTGATACCTGCTTTCAAATTAGCTGATGAGTAATAGCGGAGGATGTGTGTGTAAGAAAGAGTTTGGCCTTGAATCAGAAAAGCACTGAAAGGTGCATTTAAAAACTCCAAATATGTGGAAAACTCCTCTCATTATATTTAATGCAATGCTAGTAGTCAGATCTTTCTCATTAGAAAAGAAAACTTTCTGCAAAAATCATGTTAATAAATAATGCACAAATGTTACGGTAAGGTGAGGAAAATGTATTTGCAGAAAGATCATCAGTTTTACAAAGTCTGTAGTGTACTGGAAAAAATAAGACAGTGGTTTTGATAAATGTTCCTCATTACCTAAGTGGAAAGTGCTTGAAACACATTGCTAATTAGGTGCGAATGGGGAGAACAGTGAAGGTCATCTGCTGAGAAGCAGCGGGTAAGATCTTCCCTACCTTGGCATCAGGGATCCGACTTGTCTCCTCCTAGATGCTTTCCTGTTCTCCCAGGTGACTGTGGGAACTCACAGTGCAGATACCTCTGATGAGAAATAAGACAGAGAAACAGCAATGAGATAACAGGAAAAATTCTGAAACAGTGGATTTCTAACCAGTTCCCTTACAGACATCTGAAATATCATATGCGTAGATTGACCAGGGTTGGTGTCTACATGTTGTCCTGTTCAGAACTGAGGGGTTCTTTTTTCTTCTGGGACCTTTAGAGGTTGCTTCTCACCAGTATGTCTTATTGCTGTGTAGCATGTTTCAGTTTGCTTCCCTTCTTGTTCTTGGGTTGTGGAATAAAACCAGTTTCCTCACATATTGTGGAATGCAGTGGAGATCATTAAGCTGAAAGAGGGTGGACTTAGATTAGAAATTAGGAAGAAAATTTTCAGTGGGAGGGTGGTGAGGCACTGGAACTGGTTGCCCAGAGAAGTCGTAGATGCCCAGTCTCTGGAGGTGTTCAAGACCAGGTTGGATGAGGCTCTGAGCAACCTAATCTAATGGAAGGTGGGGTTGGATCTAGATGATCTTTAGGATCCCTTCTGACCCAAACCATTCTATGATTATTCTATGATTCTATGATCATTCTGTTTTCTTTTCCTTTTAGTAATTCTTTTACTGTCTCCAGTTATGGCTTAAGGTAACATTAGGCACAAAGAATTGATTTTTGACATACTGAGTTTCACCAATTTAATTAACTTCGAATTGTGATGTAATTGACAAGATGCTTTTTTTGGCGATGTTTTCCTGCTTTCATAGCATGTGTAGTTTTTGATATTTTATTGCAGCATCTTGATATTAGAATTTCTACATGAATTAAATATATATTGAATTGGAACACAACCATGTATGTGCCATGTAAAATTACCTACTGTGCAGTTATTATCCATGTGTACCATATAAAACTAGCTACTATGCAGTTATTATTCAGTGGAAGTTAATTCCTAGCTTGCTGATAATCTTTTCCTCCACAGAAAGACAGAAAGCATTTTATCATTGCGTTTAGCATTCCTCCTGTGAGATGAATGTCTGGAAGAAAACGCCTGTCAGATGAAATAAGGACATTTATTGTACCTGATTTAATAACAGTTAACTCACTGGACATCCTCTAAGACCCTAATTAAACTGATGTTTCTATGTGTAGCTTTGTTCCAGTATTGACAGATGTATCTGCCCTAGACCGTTTAATGAATCACCTCACCGTTGAAAATAATGGCACTCTCTCATAACTTAAGTGTCTCATAACTTCTCTGTGTATCTTCTCTGTGCTGGAATAGGCTTATTCTTCATGCCTTTCCCTCTTCCCTGCACTATTATCTCTTGCTACTGTATGCTATTGTTGCCCAGTGTCTGATAGATGTGTAGCAAAAATCATTTGGGCAGAAACGAGTAAATCTAAACTGTATTTACTGTAAATAATCTGAAAAAAGAGGTTTAAGAAGTTGCCTCCCTAATTTGAAAGTCAGAATTTTACACATTATGTGCTGCATGTTCTGTGTCTTTCCTATTTTAATTACTGTTGTTATAATAATAAAGCAAGTTATAATAATAAAGCAAGTTTTTTTCCTAAAGTAAAAAACTTAATTCCTGGATCGTTAATAAAACATACCTATGTTGCGCTCTGTACAAAATATTTGTAAGAAGGAGTAATTAAAATTAATTAATGCTTCTGGTAAAGGAGTAATTGTCCCCTGAAGGTATCGCGCACTGGACTGGAAGATGTTTTTTAAGAGCTTCCAACGAAGTAAACAAAACAAATTTCTTTAAAAGAAAGACTGCTTTGAAATTCGACCCGTATTATTGCAGCTTACATCTTGAGCTTATCGATCACTTTTTGTCTTAGCGAAAGGAACTCTGCAGTCTCTCCAGGAAACATTACCAGCTACAAGCTATCCTTCTTGGCGGTCATCCTCTGACCGCACCATGAAGTATCACTCCTCATGCATAAAATATAGGATGGAGGAATCAGTCATGAATTTCCTCCCACCCTCCAGATGTTGTATTACGATATGCTTACCAGGAGTAATGTCACAGCCTTTAATTATTTAGAAAAGTCATAGTAGCTGCCAGTGTAATGATGATGATACTTTGCGTATCTACAGTTCTTCCATCTGAGGAATGTTAAGTATTTTACAAACATTAGTTAAGCGTTATCTTTCCATCACTAATACTAAATGGCCCTACTGGAATAATCAGGCTGCTATTAACTGAAGTTTCTCTCCCTTCCATTCATATTTAACATGCTAAAATAATCGACGTATTTAATTGTGCTCTTATTTCTTTATTTTCCCTGTTCCTTTTATTTTATGCCTTACTCCTTTAGGGCTTGTTTTGGAGAAGGGAATTTAATTTTTAAAGAATGTTTACGCTCTAAATGTCAAATGGAAAGAGAAAGAAAAATAATTTCATAGGAAGGGTTTTTTTTAGAAACAGTTTAAGAATTTGTAAGACTTCAATCTCCAAAGCCAGGCACTCTAAGGCTCTGTCTCGGTGACTGTTGCAGAGTAACTGGAGAATATGGTGCTTTCTTGAATGTTTGTAGAGTTGCCAGAGTGCGTTTTAGACAGAGGGGGAAATGCAATTTTAAAAAAATTGTTTGGCAGTAGCAATAGGCTAGCGTGTATGGTTCTAAAGCTTCTTGGCAATGCTGTGCAACTCTTCTGTCTAGGAAAAATATAAAAGTTGCAGACAGCTTTTATCTAACCTGACAGGGTGCAGTAAAATACGGTACTCGCAGCTCAGAAGGTGCTATCTTTCCAAATGCTGCCAAAATATATTGGTGTGCTACAATACTGGGCTGCTTTATTAAACTCTCCAAACGAGAAAGTGGGATGGGATTTGCACATTTCCTGTCTCATTATCCAGAAGTACTTCTGTTCTGTTTTTTTAGGAGACTCATATTCTAAGTCTCTTGTAGGGTATTCAGTTTATGGTCTGAGACCTCATGTCGCTTATTTGCATCAAAGGTGTGATGGAGCAAAGCCAAGAGTAGAGGCTTTCTCTTCGGCTTTGCTGATTTTTGTGTATGGGCGTTGATAGGTCAAGAAGTCACCTGAAAGGCAAGGGATATCTTATAGCTCTGAGGAAATACACTTTTCTTGAAACAGAAAAACAGTGCTGGTTCTTCCACAGCATATTTCTGATTTCTTTCCCTGGCAGACAGCAGCGTAACAGTGTAATGGCTTGTTTGAAAAGACAGAAGAGAACGCCACATCTAGATTTTAATTTTGATTATTTGTCACCATTACCGACCTGGAAGAATTTTTGCCCCTCCTGTTTCTGCAGCGTTTCTGAATCTTCTGAGTTGAATTAAGGCTTGCTGCTTGGAAATAACTTTCAGTTATATTTGTATTTTTTAATGTGACCATTGTGCTTGACAAGAGATACTGATATTGTGTAGCAAAACAAACAAACAAACAAAAGCGATATGAGGGTAGGTTTATGCTTAAAATTTATAGTATTTCTTCAGCTTGATAAAATTGACTATAAACATAACAGAAGCTCTGAGGCATAAGGAAAAGAAATCAAATTTCATGTTTGTAATATTACACACATTAAATTCCTTTTACAATGATTTTTAAACTGTGCTGTATTAGGTCAGCTATGTTCCATGCCTCTTCTGGGGAATCTCTGCATATGTTCCTGAGTACAATAACATCTACGCTTTTTTTTTTTCTTTTAGCTTTCCTTTTCAGTATTATAAAAGAATTACATTTATGCTCTTGGGAACTGTTAATGGTTTTGATTCACTAAAGCACTTTTTGTCTGAACAGATAACATTTATCATTTACTTAATAACTGTCAATTTACGTGCTAATGTTGAATAGTCAAAACTAAGATAGAAGGAACACATCTGGTTGTTTAACGTTTATATTGACTGTTTGTAGTCTTCTAAGAAAAACTATATGTGAGGCATTGGCAGTGCAGGTATTCAGGAAAAAATTGTTTGGTTTTTTTTTTGGAAAAGGGATGTGTTTGATGAAAAACTTAATTGTTGTTTTCCCGTACCTGTGCCAAGGAAAAGTACGTGCTTTGGTTAGCATGGTGCTTTTGTGCATTCGCCCAGGTGTCTCAGTATTCAGGAGAGAATGCTCACAAAATCCTCATTTTTGAAGAGACCTTTAAGATACCCTCATTTACCCTCTATGGTGCACCATGTGATATTGCATCCAATTTTGGGGCTTTTGAAAAATTGTGCCTTGTTTTCTACGTTGTAAACCCATTTCTGCTTCACTTTGGAGCAGGTTTGTTTTGATGTGTAGTGAAGCGGTATCTAGACCAGTGTAACTAAATGGAGCGCAAGAATTGAGGAAACAGTGAAGTACAACAATCACACCTACTGCAGCAGAAATGGGAGCAGAGCCATGAATACCTAATTGACTGGAGTGATGACTCTGCCCTGTACAGACATTAGTTTTGTGTATATTTTGCAATGCTTCGATTTTAACTCTTTCACAAAGCTCAAGACTCTGGGATATGTTTAGAAAGTGCATTTAAAGAGTTTGCTAGGCTGTGGGCAATGTGGGTAATGCTTTCATGTGACTCAGGGTTTCTTGGGTAATGCAAGAAGTTGCTCTCCTTATGGTTTGCTGCTTCATGGGAAGATTTTATTTTACCCTTGAGATTAATTTAGGATTGTATTGATGAAAATGAGAGTAGTGACTGACTGTTTAGTCTTCTGGCTCATCCTAGCACTTAAACTCTATGAAAAGCTTATCATACAAGTCTCTACACTTCTTCCTTTCCCTTTTGCAGCTGTTCTGAATTGTTTTGCTCTGTTGTTGTTGATTTTGAAGGGATCAGTCCCAGGAAAATATAATTTTACTGTTAAAGTACTTCTGCATCAGTTTAAGTGTATCCTTAAGCCCGTAAGTAGAAACAGGTTTTTAGAGGAAGGAAGGGGCCTTTTTTGAGTTATTCTGCAATGATTTTTAATTCCTTACAGGATTGTGGAGGTCCCTGTGGCCAAGGTGACTGTCTAAAGTCCTGTAGGCAAACAGGCGGTGTGGACTCTTGAATCACAATGGCCTATTATGATAGACAGATTGTGCCTAATTTTGGACTAAATCCTTTGAGGAGTTATCAAAGAACATTGTCTTTTTGCCAAATAATGCTAAAATGTGGCTCTGTGTTTGTAGGGAAGAAGTATGCATCCCGATCTGTAGGAATTAAGCTTAATTAGGCCAGATCTCTCTGAGAAACCCTCTTAAAACATTTATGAATAATAGAAGTGAAAGATTGAACAGGGCTATCTATAATTTTCTTCTGTGCTTTCCTGCGTTATCTATTTGAAGTATCAAGAGAACATTATTAGTTTCACAATGCTTAACTCTATGGCATCCAAAAGTGCAAATGCTGTCTCGTGGAGCTATTTCATTGCTTTCAAGTAGGCTTGCGACACTAACTCGTCTTGTATTTGATATGGAATCTGCTGAACATGAGAAAATGTTCAGACCGAATGGCTTCTCGGTCAGTATTCCGCCAATAAATGATAGAGGTAGAAGGTCATACCCCGATATTCACTGAGTCATCTTGTCAGTCGCGTCCATGATCTTTGCTCTATTTCATAAAAGTTGTGACCACAGGTGCACACAGTGCACTTACTCATTCACAGATGGGCAGATTGTTGTAGTGCAACCTGGGGCTCCTTGAAGCCTGAGACTGTTTTGCCAAGGCTTTCTTGTCAAACTGGAAAAGAAATATGTGATAGTGTCCATTTGTTCTTTGTTTATGCCCCATGCTATATATGCAGGCAGCAGGTTTTGAAGGCATTCTCATTCTGTTTTGCTTGTGCTGTTTCTGACCTACTACTGTTTAATTCCCAACATCCTATTTAATCTACTGATTATTTGCAGATGTGTTTGACAGAGGGTTGCACGTTTCAAAATAATCAGGTTTCTGCACATTTCTGAAAACTGATGCCCAGAGAGAAGCTAAAGCTTCTGTTAAGGTGGGGAAATCCAAGGAGATTCAGCCATTATACATTCTGTTGCCATCGGGTGCTGGGCCGGTATTTCTAATTCAGTATAGCATGTGTGTCTTTTATCCTGCCAGCAAGCCCAAAAGGTGCAGATTGGGGGTGTGGAATAACTGAGTGAAGAGTAAGTGAAGGAAGACGGGAGAAATGAGGCTTTTGGGAGATTTAGGGAGGGTCTGGAAGGGATTGAAAATACCACCCATGACTCTACCTTCAGTTTTCCTCTCTGCATTTTCCCATTTTGAGTCTGTCTCCTTTGTGAAGTACATAAAATCCTCTAATAAAAAACTGTGTAAAGCCTTGAGGAGTTGTTTTGATGAGATAAAAACTCTTGCATTCAAATTATGTCTGGTCTGTAAAACATTGCTCAATGAGATTTCTACTCAAAACAAATATTCTTGTAATATCTATATCTGTGCTGGCATACACATAAGGCATTAATGGAGAACGAACAATATATTGGTACTTGACAAAAAAAATCCTACTTAAACAAAAATATCAAGTAGGAAGTGTAGTTCAATAGAGAAAACTGCCTTTCAGAACATCATGAATGTCACCCTCACCCTTTTACAACAGTTGTTTAAGTAATCAACAATATCGCACTGGATTTTATGCAGTTTTTTTGAAAACATTTTGTGGGGTTGTTTATGTAAATGCTTTTAGTGGGCAAAATTATTTGTTCAGGCAAAACAATACTTAAACTCTGGGTATTGCATGCCAGTGTGAATTAGTGAAAATAAAGTTGTATGATAGCTTTCTAATTAGGAGAGGTAGTTATAAAAATACTTGTTGTAAAGGGAAAGAAAAACAAAGAAAAAATTATCTGAATATGAAGAAAATAATTCAGACCCCTAGTTCTCTGCTGAAGCCTGTGTTAAAAGTCAGACCTTTCTTTTTTGAATCACACTCTTACTAATAGAGATTTGGGGCTTTAGATTGTCCCTTATTAAGGATCTTTGTGCTCATTTGTCCGCCTGCAGTGCCTGCCCATGTTGTGCATACCTCAATCCTCTGATAACAAATAATAGCCTGGCATCCACCAATGGAGGCAGGACAGGAATATTCAGATCTGGTTTGTATTTGCTGTCAGCTTACACCTTTCATCCTCCTTAATACTTTAGCTGCGCCTATTTTTTGTGGTTCTTTCTATCACCACTAATAGGTGCGTGGCCAAACTGAAAAGGTGTCATCTTGGGACTGCTTTTGAGTGAGCCTTTTGTGCCAATTACTGTTTAGCTTTCGTTCTTCCATCTTAATAATTGAAAAAAGTTTATTTCCAATAACATGTAGGTGTTGGGTGTTGCTTTACCCTGGAGCATGAACATAATTAGTATAAATAATAACAATAAAAAAAGTCTTGGATAGTAAAACAGCTTCTCAACGTTTTCTGTAGATTTTCATCACTTCAGAAGGGTGGTAGGCAGGTCTGTTTCAACCATGTTTTGTAAAGGAAAATCGAGCAGGATCCCACACAGCCTAAATTATTCTCTGATTCTATGAAAGGATATATGTTGAAAATAAAACACATTAATACTATTAGAGTGAAAATCATCATCTTTCTATAGAACTGTGACGAGCTTGTCTTTACAGTGTGATGCTGGTAACACTGAAACGTGAGGTATTTATGATGTGGGATTGTAAGATAACCATAGGTTGTCTGGAGACAGTTTTATAAAATGTTTCACCAACATACTCATGTCTTGCTTATTCAGTTTGAGCCAAGATCTGTATTTTACAAGTACTTAGCTGTGTAGAATTTCACATATAATACCGTAAAGATGTAGGGGAATTACTTTTCTCAGTCATCCCATTAGAAATAACTAGAACTATGGCAATAGATTATTTTTGTAAGATGTCTTGATGCTCTGAAAGAGGTTCTCCATCATTCCCTCAGTCTTGCTGCTCCCCAGTGCTTCGTCCTTAACATCACCAGTGCAAGTAGAACGTATTAGTCATTCTGAGACAAGGCTTGTTTATGCCTGTACCCTAGGGTGACTGCTGAATGTTTTTCTTCTCTATTACTCAGTTGTTTGTTAGTGCCTGTTTACACCTAAAACTTTGAGGAATGAATATCCTATCATACTGACTTCTGTATGTGCCTGGTGCAGAGCTTGAATTTTATGTGAATTGTTACTTTGATCTTTTGAACTTTGATTCACATATGTTGTTAGGGCACAAGCAACAAAACTCCCACCCTCCTATAATGCAGAAATGTTTTTTACATGGATGTGAGAATGGGTTTTTTCCCCCTTTATTTGCAGGTGTGCAAGCTCAAGCTTTGCTAAACAACCTGAAATACTCAAATGAATTTCAACTAAAATTAATACTTAAAGGGTACATTTATCGCATTGTTTGTAGTTGGAGCCCAGCAGATCTGTTTGAAGGAAATTCCTTGACTCTTCTTACTGCTTTGGTATTTAGAATAACCAAGTATCTTGGAGCGCATGAGCTAAGTTTCTTTTTGGTAAGAGGAGGCTGGAGGATGTGTCCCTAAATCATTGTTCTGGAAAACTAGCATTCAGTCCATGGACTGAAAACAAAATAAAAAATAAATAAAAATAAATAAAAATAAATAAAAATAAAACCAACAAAGAAAACCCATCACCAGAAAAACCCTGAAATGGGCATAGTGTTTATACTACAAGTTCTCAACACCAGCTGCTTCACTCCACAGATGTGCTCCAAATGGTCCTCTGTATTTGCTAATGAAGATATACCCAAAGTGATCGATTTTAATAGAAAAATGTAGGTGGAGCTTAATGTACCTTTTGTACATATGGTAGCTCATAATGCCTTTCCAAGCTTTCTTGCCAGATTGACCATAGATTCTTCTTATAATCGTGTGTACACGTTCCTACTTGCAAACATTTGAATAACATGAATGCAGCAACGCAAAGCTGATTGTAAAAGTATACTTCCTGACAATGACTGGAGTAATACTAAGAATTGTGTTGGAATTTATTCTGCATTTAACACCATTGGCGGAAGCTGTTGGAGTTTTTTTTAATTTACTTTTGTTTTGTTTTGTTTTAATATGGGTAAAGAATCTGTTATGTATTCCTGGAAAGGGTGCTGGTTTGGAACTGGACTTTTTGCCCTGGGTCCATCACCGATACACTCTTTAGAACTTCAGTCTCTTCAGCCAGCATTATATGTCCTCTCACTTTATTATTTGCCATATTGGAATGATTACATCTTTCTAATGGCATCAGGCTGCATTTTGTATAGAACCGAGTATGGGTGAAAAAAAAATGTAATGAGTCTGGGTTAAAAGTTCCAATTTAAGTTTTCAGTATGAGATTAAATCTCTGTTATTTTTACTCTTCTGTAAGCTTTTTAAACTGGAACTTTCTCTCTTTTTTTCTATAATGCTAGAACTATACATTGTTCCCTCCCCAGCCCTCACCACTCTTTTAATGAAAGCTGGAAAGGAATATCTAGAGGCTTAAGCATAATCTCAAATATTATAGGATATGTATTGTTCAGTCTTTCTACTTATGATCATATGTGTTTTCTTTAAAAACTGTATTTTTATATATTGGACATATGCACATTTGAATATGTTTACTGCAACTTTTATGGGCTAATGTTAGGCTGCTTTTTCCTTTTAAAAGTCATGTCTCAGTGTTCTTATTTTTTTAATACTGCTCAAACTGTGGAGAACATGAGATGCTTTGGGTAATTATTTGTTCAGAATTACCTCTTAAAAATTCTGCTAATACGTTATGTATCCATGGAACATTGCTGTGGAATTGATGTTGTTTACTCTGAATTACTGCAGACTGCAGCTCTTGGTGTTGGCGCTGTGGCTTGTTTGTTACATGTGATGATCACTTTATAAATGTCAATAAAATCAAGACAAAACCTCTAGTACAACTGGAAGTAACAACTCAGTATTTTCCTCATTAGTTTTGGCAGCAGAGTAGTCTTACAAAGCACTGTGCAATGAAACACCAGCCAACTGAGTCCCACACTGTGGCTATAATTACATATTTCTGCTTGCTAATCAGTAGAATTTCTCTGTGTACACTATTATACTTTAATAGTTCTGTTGCGACACCAAATTTACTACAATGTTCTCTTGAAGAAAATGGCACGTAATGATTTTATATTTACGACAAGAAGATATTAAACTAAATAATATGTAACGATGCTGTGCAGATTAACCAGCTCTTTAGTTCTTCTGTTCCTTATCTCTCTTTTAATAGTGTTTTAGGACAAACATAAAGTTATTTGGGAGGGAATTACCAGAATTACCGAACTGGTAAATATAGCCATCTGAGTGGGACGTCTTGTTTCTCACTTGAAAACTATTAGATTATAATTTTAACATGTGCTTAGTACTTTAATTTTCCTTCCCACAACTCATGGAGGATAAGGAAGGTTGCAGCCAGCTCAGATAAGTAGTAAGGCCATTAATTACAGGCTTACCTTTCTTGTAGGTTAAAAAAGCTTGTGTGGGACTTGATTAAACAGGCTGTTGGGGTACAGCCCTGTGGAGAGCTGGGTAGCAAACAACTAAGAGAAGTTCCACATGTGACTTTTGAATTCTGAGTCTTTCATTAACTGTAAAGGTCACTTGCTATAATTAGGCCTTGTGTCCTTCTTCTTTTTTAACTTATTTTTGTCCAAAGTAATTACACTGCAGAAAAAAAAGTTACAGTGAGCAATGTAGAAGACATTTTATCTAACAGTCTTTCCACTGTCTTTGTCCGTGAGCTTGTGGAGCTCATTGACAGAGCTTTAAACTACTTTGAAGGGGGAGGAGGATAATATAAAGCTTGCCTGAGACAAGCTGAGGCATGACACACCAAGATTAGGGAGGTGGAGTGCTAGCAAGGGCCCTCAGCCTATGTCTCTGAGATGTGCTGCATACAGTGGAGCACAATTCAAGTCTTTTGAAGATGAGCCGGGGGCTATTGAGGTAATAGGAGCCAATACGGAAACACCAGTGAAACACTTCAAAGGAATTAAGGGGTGTTCCTCTAAGAAGGTGACACGGCTGACAGCCCAGCTGAAGTGCCTCAACACCAATGCACACAGCATGGGCAACAAACAGGAGGAGCGCAAAACTATTCCTCAGCCAGAAAACTGTGGTATAGTTGCCATAATTGTAACGTGGTGGGATGACTTGCAAAACTCGAGTGCACCAATGGATGACTATAAACTCTTCAGAAGGGATAGGCAAAGAAGAAGAGGCCATGCGGTAGCTCTCTTTGTTAGGGAGTGTTTGGATTATCTACAGCTTAATGATGATGATAATAGGGTTAAGTGTTTATGGGTAAGAATTGGGAAGGCCAACAAGATAGATATTGTGATGGGAGTCACTTACAGACCACCCAACCAGGATGAAGAGACTGGTGAATTATTCTATAAGCACCTCGGGGAAAGCCTCACCATCACTAGCCCTTGTCTTCCTGGACAACTTCAGCTTATTGGATATCCGTTGGAAATACAGCAGAGAGGAAATTGTCTAGGAGGTTCCTGGAGTGTGTGGAAGACAGTTTCTTGGCACAGCTAGTGAGTGAGTCAGCTAGGGAAGGCACACCACTGCACCTGGTGTTCATGAGCAGAGAAGGGCTTATGGGCGATACCTTGTTGGAGGATGCCTAGGGCACAGCAATCATGAAATGACAGCGTTTTTTAATTCCTGGAGAAGTGAAGAGGGAGTCAGCAGAAGTGCCACCTTTGGCTTCCAGAGGACAGACTTTGGCCTTTTTAGGAGACTGGTTCACACTCACTTGAGAGGCAGTCTTGAAGACCAGAGGAGTCCAGGAAGGCTTGAAGTTCTTCAAGAAGAAAGTTTTAAAGGTGCAGGAACAGCTGTCCCTATAGGCCGGAACATAAGCTGGCAAGGAAGACTGGCCTGGCTGAACAGAATGCTTTGGCTAGAACTTGGATGGGGGAAAAGCGAGAGTTTCAGACCTGTGGAAGAAGGAGCAGGCAATTCAGGAAGACTACAAGGGTATTGTGGTGTTATGTAGGGAGAAAATGAGAATGGCCAAAGCCCAACTAGAAGTTAATCTGGCTACTGTAGGAAAGGACGATAAAAATATATTAGCACCAAAAGGAGGGCTAAGGGCCTTTATTAGATGTGTGAGGGAACATATTGACAAAGGACAAGGAAAAGGCTGAGGTACTTAATGCCTTCTTTGCCTCAGACTTTACTAGTAGACTGGTTGTCCTCTGAGTATCCAGCCCCCTGAGCTGAAAGACCAGGGACAGGTTCAGAACAGATCTCCCAAAATCCAAGAGGAAATACTGACCTGCTACACCACTTAAACACACACACATCTATGGGGCTGGATATGATTCATTCGAGAGTACTTAAGGAACTGTCAGAAATGCTCAGCAAGCCACTTTCCATCATTTATCAGCAGTCCTGGCTAACTGGGTAGGTCCCAGTTGATTGAGGATAAGCAGATGTGGCGCCTGTCTACAAGGAGAACCTGAAGGAGGATCGAGGAAACACAAGCCTGTCAGACTGACCTTGGTTTCAGGGCAGGTTATGGAGCAGATCATCTTGAGTGCCATCACACAACATGTACAGAATGACTAAAGGATCAGGCCCAGTCAGTATGGGTTTAGGAAAGGCAGGTCCTGCCTGACTGACCTGATCTCTTTCTATGACAAGGTGACCTGCTTAGCAGGTGAGGGAAAGCCTGTGGATGTTGTCTACCTAGACTTTAGTAAAGCCTTTGACGCCCTTTCTCGCATTATTCACCTGGAGAAATTGGCTGCTGATGGCTTGGATGGGCATACTCTTCACTGGGTAAAAAAACTGTCTGGATGGCCAAGCCCAGAGAATTGTGGTGAGTTGTGTTAAATTCTGTTGGCAACCAGTATTCCCCATGGATAAGTGTTGGAACCAGTCTTGTTTAATATCTTTATCAATGATCTGGACAAGGGGATCAAGTGCTCCCTCTGTAAGTTTGCAAATGACACGAAATTGGGTGGGAACATTGATCTATTTGAGAGAAGGAAGGCTCTACAGACAGGTCTGGACAGGCTGGATTGGTGGGCAGAGGCAACCATATGGAGGGGTTCAACAAATCTCAGTGCCAGGTCCTGTACTTAGGCCACGACAACCCCATGCAAACATTAAAAGGGGGAAGAGTGACCAGACTGTGCCTGCTGGAAAGGGACCTGGGAGTGTTGGTTGACAGCCACTTGAACACAAGTCAGCAGTGTGCCCAGGTGGCCAAAATGGCCAACAGCGTCCTTGCTTGTATGAGAAGTGGTGTAGCCACCAGCAGTAGGGAAGTGATCAAGGCCCCATTCTTGACTCTGGTGAGGCAGCATCTCTAATATTGTGCTCAGTTTTGGGCCCCAATACTATAAGAAAGACATTGAGGTGCTGGAGTGTGTCCAGAAGAGGGCAACAAAGCTGGCAGAGCATCTGGAGCACGAGTATTATGGGGAGTGGTTGAGGGAACTGGGATTGTTTAGTCTGGAGCAAAGTCAGCTGAGGAGAGACCTGATCGCTCTTTACAACTACCTGAAAGGAGGCTGTAGAGAGGCAAGTGGTGGTCTCTTTTCTCAAGTAACAAGTGATAGGACAAGACAAAATGACTTAAAGTTTCACCAGGAGAACTTTAAATTTTATATTAGGAAATACTACTTCACTGAAAGCGTTATCAAGCATTGGAACAGGCCGCCCAGGGAAGAGGTTGAGTCACCAACACTGGAGGCATTTAAAAGATGGGTAGAAGAGGTGCCATGGTTTAGTGGCCGGTTTGGCAGTGCTGGGTGAAGGGTTGGTCTTCGAGATCCTGAAGATCTTTTCCAGTCTAAATGATTCTCTGAATCTATGTTGTTTTTCCTTCTGACCATAAAGAAATAAATGCTCAAGAGCTTTTATTCCTTTTCTTCTTATTTGTGGTTATGCTATCACTTAAATTCCTCTTGATCAGAGACAGTCTGTCCAGGAGTGAAAATAGAAGGCAGGGTCTGATGAATGCAACTTGCCCACTTTACTCCATGTACAATTAATTTCCTGTAAAGGTTGTGCCAATGCCTCTAATAATTTTATACATTTGTCAGATCCTGCAATGCAATATGACATACTAGTGAAGGTAAATAGTTTTTCTTCTGTATTTGATATGTGGTATGAATCTGTGTCAGGCTATGACACTGGTTTTATACAGGAAATTATACATCAGGTATGTGATATTTTTGCATGCTGCTGGAAAGCATTTGATGTTTCAACATTGCTGAATGTTGATTGTGTCCTAGATCTTTTAAGTTATCTTTTTGCAAGCATTTGTCTTGGAAATGTTTCACATATGATTTGTCATAGCCTCTCAACAAAAGGAAAGAATATTTGAGACTTTTTATGGGTAATTGGTTCTCAGGCTTGTGTAGAAACACTATCTGGAAGAACCTGGTTCATACATAATTTCCCAGTTAATCTCATGTTTACCTTTTCTTCCTTTGTATTTATGCCATTTTAATTGTAAGGTATTCAATTGGATTTACCTGTTCCAAGACAGTTTTTGTATAATTAATACTGTTAATTAATCTGGCTTTAAACAGCACTTCGAATTGAGAGGATGTTTCTGTGCTTGCAGACTTGAGAAGTATCTCAACTAAGTTTCCTCCCGTCTGTGGTTCACGATAAAAGTAAATTAGCACAAGTGAAAATGGTCCAGGAAATAAGAAAACCACCCACTACTCGGTAAATAATTTCTAGTATGCCTATAGCCTGTTAAGCCTTACAGCAAGCAAGAGAATAGCTCCTTGTTGACACTTAGTCTTATTCTTTTGTATGTTCCAGCTGCTGCTTTAATTCAGAGTTCCTTCAGTCCCTGTTTTTTAGGTCCCTTTTGAAGTATGCCCAAAACGGGATGTACTTTGCTCCATAACTAACCTTTCCTCTGTTACTTTCTTCATCTTCTCTCTCTTGTAAATAATGCATCACTTAAAACTCCGTGAGGATTCAGTGCTGTCACATAGGTAAGCTGAACCCGTGTGGGTCACAGGAGAAGGGAGATGACTCTTGAAAACAAATTTCTCATAAGAAGTGTTTAGAATGTAATATTTGAAATCATAAGTAATGAAAGGTTTTTCTTGGCAGACCTGCACATCTTTCTTTTGCAAGGTTTCTAAGGGAAGTGGAACTATTCACGTTGCCTCACAGATCTCCAGTGTGAAGAGAAGGTCTTAGAATACATCTCTTGTATTTCAGTGGGGAAAAATGGTTAATTCTAATATTTTTTTTTCTAATTTTCAACATACTTTGAAAACTCTTCGAAGAGACATGCCAACAGCCTGTTGGGCTTTGAGGATGCACCACAGCTATAAGGCTCTATTTTACGCAGTCGTTTTGCAATTATTACTTGGTAGCCTGCTGTGTCTAAATCCTTGACCTGTGCCTAACAACTGCTAACTGATCATAGTGAATACATTTGTATAATTGCTGCATGATGACTGCTTAATAACTGTACTCCAAATATGCAAATACTGGCTTAATACAATTCATCTGCCGTGACTGGCCCATGTGCTTAGGATTTTTGAAACATTTGCAAGTAATGGAGCATACCATTGTGGTCTCCTGTCTTTTCATGCAAAGCCCTAAAATGCTGAAACCTAGAGAAGGAAAAGACATTTTACAAAAAAAAAGCCAAAGAAAAATAATTACTGAACAATGGAGACAAAGTGCTTGTCTGCATGTGTTATAAATGTGCAAAACAAACAAACAACTTCCTAAAGACTTGGCATTAGTTTTCCTGCTTTCATCCCCTTTTTGTAGATTAGCAGCATGCTTTTACTCAGAATAATCTACAGTATTTATTTTCTTAGCAATGGTACTGTCCACATTGCACAGGGGAGTACATAAAATGTACATGTGCATGTTCAGTGTTACTTTTCTGTATCTTGCTCAGGCTTCTGAGCTGTGAGTATTAAAGGGCTGGATGAAGATTGTGTGGAAGCACTGGTAATTTCTTTCTCTGATCTCGTCCTCTTCTTTTAAGCACTTGCCTTTGACCATCATTTGAGACAGATTGCTGAGACGGACAGACAGTGAGTCTTACCAGGTTGTCCATTTCTGTGTTCTTTATTTCATTTACATGTGACATCAGAACATTACTAAATCACTTTTACTTTTTAAATAAAATATTAGTTTTGTCACTTTTTCAGAGATGTTTGTCATCTTTTTAGAGTATTTTTTCTTTCCTCTTTCTCAGTGTTTAACTTAATGTTTCCAAAGAGTTAAGGAGGAAAAATAGACTATGTAGGTTTATGCACTAGACAGAGATTGGCATTATAGGGTAGTACCCTATTGTCACCAGTTGCTTAATAGCCATTGTGGCAAAAGGTAGTTTTACCAAGAAATGTGGATATTTTCTGCGAGTTTCTCCTCTGCTTGAGGGAGGAAGCACAAAGGTTGCTTATTTAGAAGAAGAAACAGGTGAAAGGCTGAAGGAGACCAGCATCTTCGGCTGGGTGAAGATGGACATTGACTTTTTGTGTAAAATTATTAATAAGTGTTAAGCAGAGCCAAATTTGCAGAGGGCTGTGAAGGCTGGGGAAAAAAAGTAAATTCTGATAGTATCTCCCCAAAGATTTACATCATTTAAGTTCAAGGTGATGTAAATCCCTAAATGTCAGGTTAAAGCTTAAATAATAGAATTTTATTTATATCCCTAAACTGGGTATTGGCAAGGCTGTAACTAACCCTCCCAATTTCCTGCCTATTCGGAGGGACACAGATATAAATTTTCAGTGTGGTCCTAATGTGTTTCACACGGTTTTTATTTTTTTAGTGGGCATAAGAAGAGGCAATAATGCAAGAAGTTGGACTTTAGGGATGTTTTCTTGATGAAGAATGAGAGTCCTGTAATCATAGCATGCTTACATGAACAGAAATCCAGGACAAAATAGGCATCCTAGCAATAAAATACTGTCTAGTAAGCCTTTTTATCCTTCCAAGTACTATGACTGCCCAGGAAGCTGGGGAAAATTTTTTGAGTCCCTAAACCCATTTCTTCAGGGTGATACCACATTAAACTTGCAGCTTCTTAATGGTCAGTTTGGGAAGCCAGAGGAGCAAGTGGAAATGAACGTGAGCCATGTTTGGTTTAATAGCATGGAATAGCATGAGATTTCACCAGATTCCAGCTTATCACTTCACTTCTCAATAAACAACAAACAATTTTTCTGCTTGCTGCAGTGAGGTATTTAAATCTTAGCTGTCTCATTTCCATCTGTAGAACAGTGTGATATGTCAGGTGTCTCAACACTAACACAATTGAAACGATATGAATGGTTCCTTCACACATGCCTTAATGTCAACATTTTGGACTGGGAAAAACTGGAAAAAACACTATTGGATCCTCTCCTACTTCTTTTTTTTCCTGCCAAAAGTGTGACATTCAGACAGGTTTATCAGACCCATGTTTCTCTGAGCCCTTATGCTGCTTGAGTGGGCTGACAAAGTGTGAATCCTATTGACATTTTAACTCTGTCTATGAAATTGGAGTGGAGCACTCAGAGATAAGAAAGATGAAGTCCTAAGTGTGAGATAAATGGAACACTTTCTTTATTGTTTAGTCATTTATGGAAGGAATTTACCACTCCTTATTGCTAACATGACAGAACAACTTGTAGTTGGGGTTTTTTTATGTACTTTTAATATGAGTTTCTCATCTCCCAAGACATTTGACTAAAATAAAAGTCTGCCAAAATTTGTGAGTTTACTATTGTTGTGTGTTTCTGTTGAAGTTAGAAAGATTGGTTGCGTGCAATAAATGTAGAAGACAAAATTTAACAGGTCCATGGGTAAGTGAACTTTATTTTGTATTGTTGCTGACTTCTTTATTTCCATATGTCTTTTTGCATGTTTATGGCACAGATATTGATAATGTTGAATCTTTCAGCTTCCTTTGTTATACTTGAATGTGAACTGCATTCAGATCAAGGACTGCCTTCTCTTAAAACCAGCAGTCGGTTTTAAAATTAATTTTCAGCGCTTTTCATCTTAACAGGCAATAACTGATAGATTTTAATGCTAAATTTGGAGGTTTTAAGCTAAACAAAATTATAAAATACAAGTTGCCCATGTGTGACTTAACAATAAGTCTTACACGTGCTGTTGTTATGAGTAGATTTGTTCCTTGAAGTTAGTACTGAGAAAGTGGTTTTATTACATCTTATTATTACTTTTTATTAAACTCACTCTGCAGCATGGGTTAGTGGTTGGAGTTGTGAGGACCCAGCATTTTAATTCTGGCTGCGATGAGGCCCCTTGTGCAGTCTCAGAATGTTGGTTCTTAAATAAAGATAGGCACTATACAGAAAATCAAGAATTAACACATTAGGTAATCAGTAGCTTAAGCATCAAGACTTTAAAGTCTCAGTTTTGTCTTGATTTAACTCAGGTGTAGTCACTAAGAGTTTCTGAAAATACAACTACTTAAGGAACGATAAAATTACATTGTCTGTGATGAAATGTAAACCTAATTCAGTGAAATGGCCATCTTAGAATAAGTAGTTCACCTGTGCTTTTTGTGTTTAAAATGGAGAATTTTAAGGTTAGATCCGATCATGCTTTAAAACTCCTTAAGATCTTGTCCAGAAAGTACTGTATAAATGCTAAGTATTTTAAATTAATTATGTTGGAGGCCTATAAACCAGTGCATTGATTAAAAATCTTCAGTTCATTAAACTTCCCAATGGCAGAGGCCATCTCCGCATTATAAACTGCCATTTCTAGCAGCAGCATCTGACTGGCATCTGTGTCATAATCTTTTTAAGATCCCCACCTTTGTTCATTAGACCAGCAGCTGTTGTCTCTTGCTGCACAGGATTTATTTCCCCTTGACAGCAGTCTCAGAGGTGCAGTTGTAACTTTGGCAGCAACTGATGGCAATGAACTTCCTAGAGGTACTTTACCAGTTTTACAGAATCAAGTTGCTTTTGGTTGTGAGTTGTTCCTTTGGTTTTTTAGGCATGGTTTGGTTTTGGGTGGGTTTGTGGGGTTTTTTTTTCTGGTTTTTTTTCCTTCTAACCCAAATTTCCACATGTCCTCATGGACATTTTAGAAAGGTCCACAAGGGCTGAGGATGTGTATGTCAGAGGTGAGCTACAGTCTGAGCAAAGCGACTGCCTCATGTGTGCGCCCCTAGCACTACATCTGATATAATGATGTTTTTTGTCGGCTTTTTTCATTCCTGGTGTTTGCCATGTGGAAGAACATTGCTGTTTCACAGATATATCATGCATGGTTAACCTCCTAAATCAGTAAATCTCCTGATTATCATACTGAAAACCAGAAATACAAAGCTGGAAAAGCACTATAGACCAGAAATTACTGTTTGTTCAGAATATAGATTCTTGAAATATAACACGATCAATCTGCATGTGATGTTTACACCATAACTTCAATTTATCAAGACTCACACGCCAGGTCACAAAAGAATTTTAGAGTTTATTCTTCCCAGTGGAATTTGTATTATTTTGCTGTGGTGTTTGATTACCTTCTCGTGTTTTATTTCCATCTGCACTGCAAGGCTAGTTTTGCTGAGGTAATTTTTTTTTTAAGCAGCATCCCATGATACTCTTAATTCTGTGTTTCCTGTGCTTTTGCTTCATTTGCAATTTTAAGAGATTTTCTATAAGAAATAGATTTGTTCTCTATTGTATATCAGTAAATTGGCTAGGGTTTCCTATATAATTTTAACCCTTTCTTCTGGAGAACAAACACAATTGCCTTATAATAAATTAAATAAGAAAGGTTTTAACCTTTTAGCATCTTTTATTGTGCAGTGTAGAAAGATGTTGTCAAGAATTTCCGTATTTTTATTTAATACATAGTTTTTAATTAACTCTCATTTTGCTAGGATTTTTATTTTGATACTTGATTTTGTCCATGTATTTTAAACAATTATTTTCAGGTGACATCTGTGTGCAACCAGTACCATTGACTGCAGTAGTTTTGGAAAGAGTTTTTCTTCATTAGCTGCTGCTGCTGAATTGTTGGGAGAACAAAATACTGTCCCCAGTGGCTCCTAAACCTTACGGATGCATGCAGTGAGATTGCTAATATTATTTTTTAACAAAAAAAATGTTGGGCTGGTACTCGTAATAACTTTATGCAAGCACGAACAACTTGAACTAAAGAGGTAAATCTCAGGCTCCTTGAGCCTCAAAATACAGTTCATGTATGTAGGTCTTCTAAACCAAGAAACCCCTCTTGTGGTACTCATCCAACCAAACCATGGTGAGACAGTATATATAGAAACCTCATTTGTATGTGGTCTCCACATGTGACAGTGCGGTGAAAACCAGGATCACATTTCAAGAAACAAGTTGACCTGCCTAAGTCTTTGCAATCATCTGAAACAGTGATTGTAACAAAGTGATTATTTTATATTTTGCTTCAAGGTTGATTGTGGGGAGCGTTAGGCAGTCTGGCAGCCTTCTTGCTGGGGGGAGACTTCAGAAGAGAGACTGTCCTGTGGATACTTGCCTTGCCACCTTACTGGTGGCTCCGTGCAGGACTCATGTAGTATTGATGCTTTCAAAAATCCTTTGAAATAGCCTGGTTTATAAGCACAAAACTCATGTTGTCAATAAAGATGGTTAGGAGCCCTGTCTTTAGTACCGTCAAGTGTTAGCAGTACTTGGAAATGCCAGTTATTCAGTATGTAGACCAGATGCAGGATTACTTGTCAAACTATGATTGAAAGTCTTTTCTGTGGGATTTTCCCACATCTTTCCCGTAGCTGTGAAATAGCAGGTCCCCTGTGTATATAAATGACTCAAAAGTATATATATGATTTCCACAATCCTGGGCAGAAAGGGCAGCCTGTAGAAAAAAAAGTATACTGGGAAGCAGAGTGATAGCTTTGAAGTGAAATCACATTTTAAATTGGTTTTAGAAAATAGTGATAATGCATAATTCCTTATCACTGTTACGTGACGCAAGCGACATTTGACTATAAGTGCCAGGGTTTTTCAGCCAGTTGCAAATAGAAATTCCAGGACAGGAACAGTAGGGTATGTTTTAATGGTTTCCAAATGTGTTTCGAAAAACGCAGATGAGCATCTATATATCAAACTGATGATACAGATGAAGTATCTGAAACCAATGTATCTAAGATTGTTCACTTTCCTATAAAAGTAATTTGGCAGCATGCCATTATTGTCATGTAAATCTCTTCCTCCTTACTATACAATATCAATATAACTTTGGCCATAATTTTTCCCTCCTGAGGTTGTCACCATTACCCGTAATTTCTGTGTTAAGGATGTTAAGGGTGCTTACTTCTCTGTACACTTACAAGTCAGTGCACACTTTCAGGAAACAAAAGATCTCAAATAAATGTTTTGCGCATGCCCATTCTGTGTTCTTTTTTAAAAAATTAAGACAGCTAAGATATGTTTTAGCAGAGGATAAAGTATCACATTTAAATTTGCTAATCTACTTCACCTTTTTCAATTTTTTTTTTACTTTATGCTATGCAGAATGCTCATATTTGGCGATATACTTCAATGCTTGTGTTTCTACTTCAAGAATTATCAAACTTGTGTTATAGATTGTATGTATTATTTGAAACAGAGGTCATTAGATCAGAGGTCATCTCTGTTCAAGTATTTAATGAAGTGAGTTAGAAAAAAGAGGTTATTCAGAAAATTTTGGGTGATTTGATTTTTGGGGTTTTGAGTTCTGTTTTTTTTTTTTGTTGGTGCTTATCCCATCTCTCCTTTATCCTTCCGTGTCATCAGTCCTTAAGTGTATCAGATGCTAATGTCTACATTTCCATCTATGCCTGTCTGGATTATTCAATCATTTTTTGTTATGCCACCTTTATAAGGGAAGTATGCACGTCCTCTTGTTTGGTTTTAGTAGATGTCTTACATTTTCCTTGTCAAAATTGGTTATGAAATAATTTATTTTCCTCTGTTAAAAATGCAATTATTTTCAGTTGTGTTTTCATCTTTCTGGAGGCTGCTTCAACCATAAAAACTGTATGTGGGCCTCTGTGGAACCAGTTCTAGGAAACTAGTGACAGAACATCCTTATCATAGCTGTATGTTCTTTAAGAGTATGCTTTTTCCAACATGAGATGGTTTATAGATGGGGAGTTGGACTACCTATGTGTTGGCTGTCACAGCTGATCTGGGATGTGATATGTTAACATATTGAATATGTTAATACATTGCTGATTTAGAAGAAGTGATAAATCTTTGCTTCCACTTTGCTTCCAGAGGCAGTGGTTCCTTTTTGCAAGTTCTGTTCTTTGGATGTGCTCTGAGCTGGACTTGGGTGAAAATGAATGGAGTTTGAGGGAAAACAGGTTGATTTATCCAGGTGATTTTGTTGAGAGGGTAGCTGAACAAATCATTATACAGACACTGCTTAAGGGAGGGTGCCTACTTGTTATGATCAAGAAGAATCTCAGGGGTGGAAATGATTGATCCACTGCCAATGGAATAATTGCACGGACTTGAGCCCTTGCCGAGTACTCCTGAGGTGAAAGACTTCTTCCTCTGTAAAGGATCATGCAGAAAGTGCTAGACCTAAGCATCAGTGCTGCTTATATGTTATTCTCAGGAAATATTAATGTTGGTAAAGATTATGGTGGTGGTGCTTAAAAAATATATTTGAGGTTTCAGCACATGCTGGTTTACTTATCCTGCTTGGTTTGGAAAATCATTTACTAATTAAGTTAAAATAATTAAATCAGATGTTATAAGCACGGGATAGATTTCAAGAATTCTTTTTTTCCCCTTAAGGCTGCAAAATATTATTCTTGCATTAGCATCCTTAAGTTTTTTGAGCAGAGATTTTGGGTAAGTTGAGAGCAGAGGTTCAGCTAAGGTAGAGTAAGAAGACTCGACCTCTTGGCACAGATAGTGCATGACATGCTTACGGCTGATGGCTTGGCATCCATATTCTTTTCACTATGAAAATTTTAGAAAACTTCATTAAAAGTGCAACATCACATCATCCAATCATTATCTGTCTAATATGAAGTATTTGAAAATGACATCTTGAAAGTCAGTGGCACAGTGTTGAGGTTGAATATGAAGTATTAAGTATTACCAAGCACTGCTTATACAATTTCATTGTGTCATCTGAATATTGACTCTGGCATAGAATACCTCAAAAAGGTAATAAACTTTTTAGCACTTCATAGAGAAGATTTCATTCAGATGAAGTTGTTATCTGCCACTGCACTTGGAGGCTTCAGGGAAATGCTCAACACCCTGTCTTTAATGCACAAAGGGCTATCATCTGTTCCAGGTTTGTCTCAGGATGAGGGAATTATCTAGTCTCCCTGCATCCCAGTGGGTAGTGAATAGTTGATAGGTATGTTGAGTGCCCAAGTCTTGTATTGCCCAAGTCTTGCCATGCTGACCTGTACAAAGCTGTCCAGGTTATGCTATAAACAGCTTTTATTCATCTCTTGAAAAACACTCTCCAGTTGACTTTTCAAACCTTTTCTGGTTTAACTGCTTCAAACATGCTGTTGGGAACTGCTATCATTTTGAACTGGTTAAGTCTGAGAAAACATATTGGAACACTAGCAAATACAGAATCTTCCTTTCTTGTTTCCTCAAGTATTAGTTTAGTCTTTATATTTAATCATATTTTACTTCTTAAAAATTGATACTGTAGTTTATATGATGACTATTTCCTGTAGTTGAACTTCATCATTGCTGCTGACTTAGGACCTTACTGTAGTTAATAAGTTCATGCACACAGTATTTTCCTTTATTTTTCTCCCTTTTTCTTAAACTTTTTGCCATAATTACAGTAAATGATTTCTTTGATTGCATGTTGAGAGGGCAGAAATGCTGTGCCAGCACTGTTTTTTTTTTTATTTCTTTTTTGCTGCTGCTGCTATTCTTTTGCTGGCTCCTGAGGGTAGTAAGATCTATGAACTCTACTAATTTTCTTGCATATTTAGCTGCAATTGCAACTTTCAGTAATGATTATTTAATTAACTCCAAAGAATTGCATGAATAATGCAAAATTTAAAAAGGTAAATAGAAAAAAAGGTCAAATCAAGGTTTTTTTATGTTTCAAATTCATATGCATGATTTCTTGGAATTTTTATATAAGGCATTAGTAATTCTAGTAGGGAGGGTAACATTAAACAAGCTGCATAATTGTAGAAATATAATAAGACTGCAGTAAAAGAGTTTGGCAATTATCTGGGGATCAAATTTGTTTTCATAATTCGTAGGCTGAATTTCCTAGAGCCTTGAATAACACCCTTCCGTAATACAAAAATTTTAATTCTGCCTAACTTTTCCTTTTCAATTAGCAGAAATTGACTAAATATTTTTTTTTGATTCACACATTGACTGGTTGTGACAGGAAGAAAGCATATATTTGGATGTCTACTTGTACAGTAGTAGGTCTGTGCTGTGAATGTAAAAATGAGTAGTAAATGTTTGTGACCCTGTATTTATGTGAAGGCAACTTAAAGATTGGCTTTTAATAAATAGACGTTTCTGGCTTTGCTTTTGTAGTGGACGGCTGTATACACAGAGCTGCTGGGCCCTGCTTAGTCGCTGAATGTCGTAACCTGAGTGGCTGTGAGACTGGACAAGCGAAAATTACTTGTGGATATGATCTACCTGCAAAATGTAAGTCAGCCCCTTCTCAGCCTCTTCTTTCTGTTTTAAACACACGGAGCAGGTATGCATACGTTATTTCCCTGTAGTCTAATTCAACAAGGTATTCATTTTACAAAATTAGCAGTGGGACTTAATTAAGCGTGTTCTGAAATAATGTCTTCCCCTCAAAGCAATTCAGGCTTTTCTAAATGATTATTTCACCTATGTTATCCAATGAAAACGTATATGTCTCTAAAATATAAAGCATCTTTCGTGTTTATTTTTTGCAAACTGAAACATATCCTTTCATATGCATAATAAAGGACTGGAAATGCTTTATGTAGTATGAACAAAATATACATTATCATATTTAAGTTCCACGGAGGCAGTTTTTGGAAATGTTGCATATTTCATATTCTTCATGCAGATTCCTTGATTTTGAATACTTCGAGCACTGAGGAGATCAAAGTGATGTATTGTGTTTTCCGCTGCTATGTAGAGGCTGATTGGCAATTACTGTGAAGGCATCTGTCACACTTCAGCTTTCGACAGAGAGCAGCTCGGTGCTGGAATGTTTTTGCACTTTGAAAGTGAAATGGCCAAAATTCCTACCCCATTTAAAATAGGAAGACATCTATTTGACCTTGTTGTGTAGATATTGAGCTTGTCTTGGGAAAAATTAGCATATTGACAGCACATTAGTTGATCAATCTATTATATAAGAATAAAGAATAGGAAATCTCTGCAAGTTAGTTTCTTACAGATTAGTATATTAAGATATGATGATACAAATACCAAGGAAGCATTACAAACAGCCTATAACTAGAATTCAAGCTCTGGGGTTTCTTTTGTATGAGGTCTGCACCAGGAACATGGGTCAAGCAAAAATATTTAGATCTGCTCTCTTAATTTGTTTTAAAGTCTGTTTCATGTAAAATCAAATGCTTACTGCAGTGGCAGTATCTTTTTAGCTTCCTGTGGCTCTTAATACCTGACATAAAGAAGGAATAGAATAAAATTTTGTTCTCAGCATTTTGTTGTCACCTTCTACCATGACAATGAAAGCTACCAATTATTTCCTTGACAATGATAATTTCTAGGTATAGGAGAACTTTGCTCTGTTTTATACTTAACTTTACCACATGTTAATGATTATTTATGAAGAGTTAATTTGACTGGAGGTCAGGGAAATTGTTGAAAAAGATTCAATGTAGTAATTCTGTTGAGTTTGTATATGGGCAAAATGTTCACTAGATTCCTATAAAATGGATAAGATTGTTAGATAATTGCAATGTAATTGGGGATTTTTGGTAGTTAACTCTTCCCCTTTAATATAATAGTGTCTTGGGGAGGACAGAAAAGCTGCTTATCCGTAGGTGCGTAATTCTTCACATGTATTTTAATGAGAGAAATTAAATAAATCACACCAAAGCAACAAGCAGTGAACTGTGTTAGATTGGAGAAAGGGTCATATCTGAGGCTAGGCCTCCCTTTAATTTTTATAACAGTTTAATGGGTCTTTGTCAAGTTAGGTTTGTAGAACATGGTCTTGTTTAAAGACTGTAAGATTTTTTTTTTTGTTTGTTCTTTATGTAGTAATCATAAACAAAACAATAAGAAAACCCGTTATCACTTGCAGTTGGAAATGAGGCCTGTAACCAGACATAGAGAAAAGTCAATATTTTTCTTAATGAATATTCTTAGAAACTGAAATTGCATCAAAGATATATCTATTTTTATTTGAGCATGCATCTACACGAGAGGGGGAGATGATAGGTGACAAATGGATATAGGAAGAGAAATGTCCAGTTTCCATGCAGAGGCCAAGAGTTAGGTACTCTTGATTTCTTATACTTTTTTCCTTAAAATCTATTTGTGTTCACCAACTGTTGGTTTATTTTACTTTTCTCTTTAGAAGCTTTTGTTTATAGGCTCATTAAAGTATTGTACCTTTTAGGCCATCTATCTGAAATTGATCAGACAATCAAGATTCAGTTTTCATATTTTAAAGAGCTATAGAATCACTGGATATATTTTGTCACTCTGTGACACTTTGTCATAACAGCATGACAATTTAAGTGTGGAAATTGTTTTACATCTGATTGTTGTGATGAGAGCAGCAAGGTGATGGGAAGTCCAGACTTCCCCATCCAGATGTGCTGTGATGCCATTTTGTGTGTCAGCAATTTATTCAAGATTTTATGTGAATGGATCACTGCCAGCTTTCACGAAAATTTGCTATTCACTTATCTATTTGTATGTAGGAGACCAAGTACAATAATCCATTAACAGTTCTGAGTAGCGCAATGATTATTTTGTTGTCTCTGCTCTTCTCGTGATTGTAGTTGGATGAAGAGGGATAATACATATGAAATGTATTTCCCAGTGTGATTGTTTTTTGTTTTTGTTGTTGTTATTGTTGCTTAACAGAACTGAAAGATGTTACGATCATATTTCCTACCCCTGGGATTTTCCCATCACTAATTCTTGATCCTGAAATGCTTTGTTTGGAAGCAGTTTGCTGAAATCAGCAAAGCTGCTCTGGGATGGAGCAGCCTGGATGTGTGCTGTGTGAGGCAGGACTTGGGCTTAAGCCGAGGACTATATGTTAAAGAAAATTTAGTATTCAGAAATCATGAATATCATATCAATGCAGCATATTTCTTTGTTTTATAGACAAATTGGTGGAAGGTGGAATTCAATTTGGCATTTGAAAGGGAAGTATGCTTTGTTAGGAAGCTGGTAGTTGGTAAATAAAAAACAGTCTTGCAATCTCCTTTATGATCTATTGTATTTTTATTGAATGCTTTGCTGTGTTTACTCGGGTTAAATAAGAATAGGTTTGATAAATAATTTCTTCACAAAGCAAAAATTGAAAAATAATGTCTGACTGAAAAATGCAAATATTTAGGTTATAGTGTAGCTTTCTGTGATTTGGTCTTGCTGCATCTGAGTCAGGGATCAGATTTTGAGATACACAAGTAACAGTAAATGTTTAGGGAGAAAAACATATAGGAGTTCATTTTTTCCCCTCATCTTTTTATCCTACTAGTGTGAACAGACCAAGATTAACATGTCTATAGCCTAGAGATGTTGCTTTATGAACTTTTCAAGATACATATTTTTGAATGCTAAAAAATATTCTGTGTGAATATCCAAGTGAAATCAAATGGAGTTTTCTAATTACCCGTTAATGTAACATTCTGTACAGTTTTACAGAAGTCAGTGTAATCACCATCTGCTTTATATGCTGCAAAAAGCCTACACAAACCCCCCCAAATGCCAACTGAGTTATTTGCTGAATACATAATTTGGTTGATGTCATCTATTGTTGTTTTTCAGCAAACACCTATGCAGGCATCCAAGTTTTTAGCACTTTGGAAGGCCGAAAAAAGACAGTGCTTTTTGGTCTAAGATGTTTTCCTTTAATGCTCACCCAGACTGATCATCAATTACTTAACATCTGTACATTGTATTGTTGTTCTTTTAAAGAAAAGTTCATTCTAAATATTGTACAACCCGTCTTCAAACATTGAGCACTACTCTGATACCGTCATGCTTTAAATACCAGATGAACAGTATCTGTTTAAAGCTCTACAAATGCTTGTTTTCTTTCTCATTTGATTAATAGTCTCAGTTGGCTCTCCTGGCAGAAAATGGTATGAATGTAAATTGTGTTTATGGCTGGAACCAAGGGTCCATAACAGCCTCGTGGCTTGTTATCTGCTTGCAGAGGTTCACTAGAAAAAAAAAGACCCTGTCAGAACACATTAAAAAATATAGTCCCATTCTGCAAGGTATTAAATGGGCTTAAAACCTATTGAAGAAATGGTGACAACATCCAGCACAGGTAATTGGTTCCCCGACCTTGGCAGGAAAGGACCCCCAAACTAACTTTTTTTTCTGTTGTTAATATGTCCAGTAATAATTTCTTTCTTTTTCTGAAAAATGTTTGGTAATAAAACCCCTAAACCTAGAAAAATAAAATTTTACAACCTCTAATACGGGAGAGAGCCAACCGTTGGTAAATTAAATCTGAAAGGTGGACTTGCAGTAGAGGTACCTTGCTGAAACTGCTAGGCAGTTTCTAATACACTGGTTTATGTTGCTAATAAAGCTATAATATTTTGAATAAATTTTTCTGTTTGCTTGATATTTTTAGTGCTTTAAGTAATATCCTTTAGGAAATACCACACAACATAGTCTTCTGGTCCAAAGTCACTGTGTAGATCAATCGGGAGTAATAATGTGAATGTGCTCTAAAAGACAATTCCTGCTGTGAAATAAGTAGTTAGGAGGAGTGCTAGTATTAAACGCAGTAGGAGGAATCAGCCTTCAAATTTGTTTAATCAGATTAAAAAGTGGAGATTAAAAAGTAAGGATTAAAAAGTGTGCTTCTAATATATAGACATGATTTTCTGTATTTAAAAAAATAATATTTGGAGGTTATTATTTTAAAGTGAGGCTACAAGGATAGTGTTTTTAAATGTCTCCATATTTACTTGGAGATTGCTTACAGGCTGTACAAGTTTATAATGCAGAAACTGAACTCCAAAACTCTATGCCAGTACTCCAAAACTGATCAACTGGAAAAATGGAGCATAATAATCAAGTGTATTATCCGAATTTCTAGGATTCTACAAATAACTTTGTTTACTTACTTTTAAAACCTTGGTAGATTTAATGATACATAAATTCTGTTTCAATGATTCTACATTTCTGATATGTGAGAATCAAGGGGATACTTTCTTCTGTATGGTCCTCATGTGAAGAAGAACGTTATCTTTGCATGATTTTTCAGTTTGCTACCTCCCTATTCTTTCTGGAAAGAGGTAATTGTTGGAGTTGGAAAAATGAGTCTGGTAATTGAGAAGGAAGGCATTAGAAGTGAGCAATACGTGGCTGAGAGAGGATTGCTTAGAGAAGACTAACTTGGTTGGTCTTGGGCCCTGTTGGTCAAGGTCCTTGATCTTATCCCACAATTGCTTTTAAATATTTAAGAGAAAACAGTTCTGCCACCAGATGCATAGACAGACTGGAGTTTGATGACCATTCAGTTGAAATAGGCTGCTGATAAGCATAGGGTGGCACAATCTTTAATATAACTGAAGTTTTATAAATGTTATGATAGTTTTCCAGGAGGGAAGTATTTATACTCTCTGGTTTAGCTGAGTAGCATTACATTATTGTCGGCATTGTGCCTAAGCTGTGTAACACCTACTGGAAAAAAAGATTTAGCTGGAACAAAGCTCTAGTTTGGTATTTCCTGAAACAATGCTGAGCTGCAATTGCTGTTTGCTATTCCTCTTTTGTATTTCTTAAATATTTATCATTGCTTAAATATTTAAAACTAAAATTAAAGTGTAACAAAGAAAGTTAATATCAATCAGAATGCGAAGACCCCCTGTTCTTGAGTTATACTTCTGTTGGTTAGATTTCTTTGGGAAAGGATTTTTATGGTTGACGAAACCACTTACTACATATTTGTATGTTTTTCTTCTTGAGTTGTGCCTAGATTTTAAAGGGTGTTTTTACAAGTTCAATTTATGTATTTTATAACCCTTTCAAAAGTGAGTGCAGAGATGTCTTTATTCTGTTCTAATTTGGTCTAATTGGCCTAGTCATCTTAATGACCTGCTATATTCACCATTCACAATAGCATACACTGCATATGCTATAAATGTGTTGGAAGAGAAATACTGATTATTACTTAGTCAGTCCTAAAACATGCTTAGATTTTTTAGAGAGGATTTTATGTTAAATTGTAAAGCTTTATGGCTTGTCTCTCCCTTATGTACCCCACCGCCCCCCCCCCCGCCCCCCGCCAACACGCACACACACAAAGGGAGAAGTTAAGAGTCATGGGGAGTAATGGGAAATGCGTTTGTCAACTTCAGCTAAAGAAGTTCAGACATCTAATTCTCTTCCAAGTCTTCCCAGGGTCTGTCATCAGTTTGGGTAGAAAAGGGACGAGAGCTGTAGCTACTACTACTTGAAATGTGTGGATATGATTCAGCAAGCATTATCCATCATGACAGTACATGGTCTTTGTCCTTTGATTCAAACCTAGCTCATATGCATTTTTAAATGGATAGATTCTTTTAAATGTAATTTGTCAATGGACTGAAGTGGGTGTTTGTCGGTGTTCTGTACAGTGTTGTACTGTGGTTAACTTAGAGCATGTACTGCTGGAAATCCTCATTTCACATCAAATTCTTCAATTAAAAAATGTCTGCTTTCTGGCTAAAGGAAATGTTTTACTGTTAATCGCACTGCTAAATCTAAATCGTTTTTTCTGGGCATCACTTGTTACAATCCAGTCATTGGACACTAAACTCCAGGATAGGACTTGGCACAGGCAAGATTAAGAGGAGTACTGAACCATTTGCTCAGTAATTGAATCCACCATTGGCTTATAATGTGTGTGTTAATATGATGTAATTGCAGGTGGTAGAAACTTGATGTTGTAAATTTCCCTTCCTGGCCTTATTTCTGTAATTCTGGACATCTTTGATTTCTGCAAAGGTCCAGTTCTTGGTGTTACTAGAAGCAGTTACAGAACTGAGTTTGCAGTGCAGTGAGGTGGTGACGGCAGCTCATGCTGTTTGGTACCACAGTTCCCTGGTGTTAAGTGTTTAGAGTGCTGGGGTTCACCCTCTGGATACCCTCTTGACGAAACGGAGAGTAAGTTACAAGGTGTAAACACTTTTCTAATGCTTAATATGTAAGTAAGGTGCTATTTAAAATGTCTCCTAATTTGGTGAAAAATGTTTTGCTGGAACATGCCTTTCCGCACTGGTGGCTTACAGTCATTCCTCAGGCATGCTGGCACTGGAGCAAGGTGTTGTACCCCTTAAGGATAATATATTTTATTTCCCCCATACTTGGATATAGTTGGTCCTTTCTACTCAAATAATAATAAAAAGCCTAATGCATAGCAGAAAAATCAACAAAATCTTGATCACTGCAGTCAGCTGACAAGGAGGAAGGGGTTACGGTGGTCAATAATGGCAATGTTTATGCTACTTTAACTGCAGTGGTTGTTGCTGCTTCCACTCTATTATGTTCCCTCAGTGGCCAAAGACTGCGCTCCGTACTTGAAAAATTAATCTTTGATGCATGAGATTTTGTCTGCCTGAATTTTGCTTGTCTCATTTTAAGTGGTGATAGAAGTTGCTTACTGTAGTAAAACACAACATTAACCTCATAGTGTGTTGGCACTTCATGATTTATGCTGGTTTAGTCTCTGAAAAATATGCAGCCTGTCTCCCAAACCAGGATTTTGCTTATGAAGTATGTTGGCACAGGCCTGGTGCTTGAGCTGAAACGCTAACTGCTGATCCTCCATCTCCCTAGGGTAGGAAAAAAGGTTTAAAATTGTAGCCTCTTGGAGGTCATTAACTTCATATCATTTCTTCAGATTAATAATTATATTGTTGTGGCTGGAATGTTTTAAAAGGAATACAGCCTAATTTCCTTTATTTTTTTTTTTTTGTTCAGATAAAAAAATAGAATTCCTTTTTGTGCTGAATTTCTATTGTTTTTAAATAAAGCAAAAAGAATAATAATGACATGAAAGGTGCTGTGAGTGTCCTGAATTATCCTTCACTTACACAGAAACATTGCTGTTTACTTGAGGTTAAAGACTGCTAATTTTTTTTTTTTCTGAAATTATTCTGAAAAAATCTTATGGATGAAAAGTGGAACTGTTTCAAGAAGAGTTCTTCACCTTTAATCTAATTCTTGTAGACTAGTCTAAAGTGGATAGGATGAGAGAGGTTATGTAAATTGGTTTAAAAAAATTCTTTGTTTCACACAACGGAAGAATCTTGAGCCTGTTTCACATAAATAAGTTCACAGACCAAAACATGTTTTTTAGGTCAAAACTGAGGTCAGTCACTTGGAACATTTCTCTTCAGGGAGAAGACATCAAGTGTGAGACTGTGGGGCATAAATAATGTTTTAAATGCTGTAGGAAATAATCTAAATAGTGATCAACCAGACAGTAAAACAAACAAAAAAATGATATTAATTTACATACCAAATATGTTGTTTCACTACCACTGAAAAGATATATTCATCCAGGACATTTTGCCTTTAAGTACAGGGATCAGAATTATATGGATTTTGTTGTTAGCAGCAGTAGGAATTTATGAAAAGTTAGCTCCCCATGTTTTTAGGTTTCTGATAGCATCCCCCTTTTTTTAACCTTGTCTACACAGTCAGATTTGGGTTTTATTTAGTTTTGTTCTAAATATTTTCATACAAGTTGGAAAGGATTCATTATGCTTTATTTTTTCCTCTTTTTTCATAGACTTCTTGGATTCTTTTCTCTTCTTTTGGTATTTATGAGTTTTTGACAATGTTTATGAAAATTTTTGATCTTGTGAGTCAGTGATCTTGTGTCTTGTTATGAAAAAAAAAGGAAAGCCGAGTGATGGAGAAGATACATTTACATTACTATATATGTGTAGCTATATATCTGTTTATCTACATGTGTGTTTATATTTTCTCTGTGTATTCTAGTCAGTGTTGCAGATTATTTACACCATTGTGTGACTTGCAAATGTGCTACCACTTACTTTCTTCTAAAGGAGATGATGGTATCTTTTAGGTTAATTATCTGGAAAGAAAAAAATAGGTTCTGGATGTCATTGATTTTTGGCCATTTTCAGAAAACATGGAGAAGAAATTTTACTTTTTAGTGATTACAACACAGGGCTCTTAGCTTGCTAGATTAGGAATGAAATTTCACTGTGGGAATATAGAGGAACTTTGAAATGCATCATCTGCTGGGCACAGCAGTCTCTCTGATCTGGACTTTACACCCTTTTGGGTATCTTTGAATATTAACAAAACCCCAGATGGTAACAAAAAAGGCCCAGCGGTATTCCAAGTAACTGATAATGGTTCTAGGACCAGGTTTAGGAGGAAAGTGTGTTAATGCAAGATACAGTAGGTCCAGTGCAAACTTTTTAATAGCTGTTTCAGACTGCATGCTGGCTTGTAGGTGAGTATAAATTGTATAAAGTAATACACACAGTAAAAAGCCAGAAGAAGGTGTTAATTAAACAGCTATCACCAGTGTTGAATTACATCTTCTTATGCACTCATCCTTAGCTATTTGTCATGCTACAAATCTGTCTCCTCAGAAAAGTAAGTTTTGCTGAAATCCTTTTAACCTCAGACATAGTTATCTGAATTCTTATATCTTCTACTGATCTATCAAAGAAATGGACAGAGAAATATTCAACCATTTTAATGTTTCAATGTGGCAAAAGAAGAATGTGTTTGATATATCACTGCATACTTCTGAGTGTGTTTCATATTTAGTTTTCAATAAAAATAGTTGGGAGCTTTCCAAGACTTTTCCACGCTTATAAATAAATAAATGCGTAAATGAGAAATGCTTTGCAAAACTAAAAATAGTCGCTTTGATATCTAATTATATATGTCTGTCTGGATCACATTTTTTTTTTTTTTGCAGCTTTCTTACTATGCTTTCAGAACAAATTTATTCAAACTTTTAGGTTTAAAGCGTGGGTCAGTTTTGAGAAAGTAAGAATACAGTAACTATATTGTTTATTATCTTGTAGTCCGCATTGGCTATGAACAGCACGTCATCAAGACCGTAAACTGTTTAGAGTAACCATGGACATGAAGGAGGAAACAGTTTCTCATTGAACCTTTTTATGTTTTAACAGCCACATTATTCATTTTTAATTCTCGTTTATTGGAGAAACTGGGGAAACTGCACATTTTATATGTGTAGCACAGAGAGAAAAAAACCTGCAACGTTGAGAAGTGTCATGGATAGCAAATAATATAATACACTCTGAAAGCCCACAGTTTTGAAAATCACAATTCATTCAAGTAAAAGATTGCATTTGTGTCAGGGGTAATCCTGTCAGGGGTGTAATCTTGTTTAAAACAACATTTTTTCACAAAATGGAGCAGAAATGTTTCCAGGGAGGACTTCATTTAAAATTAATTTGTTGTAATGCAGCCCTGTTCATGAGAACCTGAAAGTGAACTGAACGCAAAATTGACTGGGGAGCCATAAATATTGTTAAATTTCTTTCAGTTTAAAGAGTTGAAGGTAACGAAAACAGAAACCAAGTAATTTTAAATCAGAATCTTGCACTTGGCAGTGAAAGACAACTTCAGAAAATGAGTTTTGGCTTTGAACAGTCGGCCAGAACTTAAGAATAAAACTGCCTCCCCATCATTGTCAGGATCCTCCATTATTGCATGCTGTTTGAAGGGTGTAAAAACTCCACTCTCCTTGTAATTTATTGTTAAAGAATATTTATTATGTGCCTTTCTCAGAGACTGTCTATAAGTGGAGACTGAGTTTGACATAAAAATTAATTTTAGCCAAGACTGATGATTCCATCCAGATTGCAAAAGAAAAACAAAACAAAACCCACACAACCTTACAAAACTCTCCCCAGAATCTGTTGTTGGGCTAAGGTTTTTGCAGTGTTTATGATTAAAATGCTTCCAGTATTGTCCTTGCCTTCCTCACTAGCTCATGCTTCTGTGTTGAATTAGCTGTTGTGTGGCACTGCCTTTCTTGGACTTGCTGCTTTTGGAAAGGGAGGGGACCCACCTAACATCTCAAACTGGGATGTGAAAGAAAGTCTAAATTATGTTTATCAACTGGAATGCCACTGTGTTAGCATGGGAATAATCAGGGTAGTGGTAAAGAAAGTCTAGTATTCAGTTTTCCCCCCACAGGGAATTCAAAGGCATCTGAGAAGAGGCAGATCTCTGTCGGAGGTCTGTGAATCTTACAGATACTTGAATGTCCTATTGCAGCTACAGATTCATGAGTCCTCTTTCTTTATCGGACTTTAATTACGCAGTTGGGATATCTAGGTTTTTCTCCTTTCTTAAAAATCTGTATTTAAAAGTCTATAAGTCATCCAGACACTTTTGTCAAATTAATATAATTTATAACACGTTAAGAACTCTAAAAACACAGTAAGATTTCATCTTATTTTTCCCTGTCTTTTTGTTGTTGATTTTAGACAATGCTTTGTTTAGCTTTTCCACCAGATGGTTTTATCAAAAAGAGCAGTTAGTTCATGGGTCAGAGAATCTCTTGTGAGGGTGAGGCTGAAAATGAGAGAGGACTTTTTTGGTCTCTCCTTTTTTTTTTTTTTTTTTTGTTACTACGGATATTTTAAGGGGCCGATGACTATGAATAAGAAATCAGGGCAACAAAAATTAGTAAGTCCCCTGGATGGCAGACACAGTGTGTTCTGAAAGGAACCTCTAAGGAAACCTCTGAGGTGGAACAAGTCTTCACCTCATACACCATAGAGCTTGAGGGACTTTGGACTTTTTCACAGCTTGTGATGCTGTTCGGTATGTCATGTGTTCCTGTGGCATAGGAAGAAATCGAACCTGTAGAGTTCCTTCTGCTGCTGCTGCTACTCTTCTCTTCCCAGACAGCTCAGAGCTGCAGACATGCTACTAGGGAGGCAGACTTCAACCAAAAAAAAGAATAAAAAAATTTAAAAAAAAAATTAAAAAACAAATGTGTGTAACCCACATTAGACAGGGGTTTGGCATGACAGCAATAGGAAAGTGGAAGTTTCCAAATCTGACTTAGGCTGACTATCTTATTAGGATTGGAATATAATTTATTCAATTTCTGTAATATTCTGTGCTTTAGAAGTATTCTTTGAATTAGTTCCAACTGTGGACCCAACGTCCAACTAACTTACTCACCAAGAGCAACTGAGGATATCAGTGCATTTCGAGTAATCCATTGAGCCAGCAATTTTATATCACTGCTATTCAGTGTTGAATTTGAAGCAGAAGTGTATAAGCAAATGGCTCTGTAACCTATTCTCTAATCTCATTCCTCATCAGAATTCTATTTTATTAAGTAAATGGAGATTCATATTAGACACAGTTGTGGTATGTCTCTGTCTTGTATATTTCCAGTAGCTTGCCAATGTGAACTGACTGAGATTTTATACATCACTGTAAACTAAAAGAATTGTTTACTTGTCTACCCAGTCTTTTAGATGGATTCAGTGGCTTTAAAACTGGGAAAGTTTTGGGCAGGTCTGATTGCACTGAGACCTGCTCTAAAGTGGAGGCCTCCCAGGTGATCACCTCTTGGTATTACAACTTTTGCCCATGTGTGGTACACGTTTGTTCTCTTCCCACGCTTTCCTCACTTTTATATTATCCAACCAACCAAACATATCTCACAGCCTATGGCAGAGGAATTTGGTGTGTTTCTTTGATAGCAGGCCTTGAATTTAACTATTAGCTCCAGGCTATCCTTAGTACAAACCGATGCTAATGCTCATTTGTATTATTCGGTGCTTTACTGAAGAAATTGTAATGAAAATTTGCTGTTGATGTTTGGAAAACAATGCATTTACCTACTAGGGCTTAAAAAAAAAAATAAAAGTATCCCTATTGGCTTACAGTAGCTGGATGTTCAACAGCAGGAGCTGTGATTTGGCTCCAAGCCCAGCATCCATTGTATATTGCACTTTTGCCTTGAAATTGATAAAATGGCAGGTGTAAAATTAACAGATTTAACTGCAGTGTCTCTTATCTAAATGCTATGCCTGGCAAATATATTATCCCTCCCCTGTCCTGCATTTTTGTGCTGCTTCAAATATTCCCCCCTGTGTTTTGCCCACTTCCTTGGTTGGTAGCTTTTAGTGGTGATCTCCTCATATTTTAATTGTGTCTTTTCAGAGACTGACACAACATCCTTGGTCAGTTTAGTGTTTTTGCAACCATCTATCACCTTTTCTCAACTGTCTTTCCTTTTCCATTCCTTCTGTTTGGGAGTAAACTCTTCTGATTTTAGTGTTACCTGTCTTACTTCCTTCCGCCTACCCTAAGGAACATTTCCTCTTAAGACAAAGGTGGGTCTAAACCTTGAGTCAGACTGGTTTGAATGAAGATGTAGGGTTTATTTCTACTAAATACAGGAGAAGCATCTGAGCTTGGGCTATAGGGAGTTTTTGGAAAAAGTGTCATCAAACAAAAAAGGAAACTGTCCTTGTTCATTACTTCACTATGTAGCCTGACTCAAACGTTTCCAGTTGGTCTGGAAATATTATTTTCTCATCTAAATCAGAGTCATAGGCTATAGTTAATTCACAATTCAAGTTGAATAACTAAAGACGTTTCATTTTTCTTCTTGGTTATGCAGATTCTTTTAATATATGCATTAAAAAGATGATTGCTGTTTCTTTTTATGATGAGAGTTGTACTACGTGCAATTCTTTTTTCTGTGCATACAGAGAATGCTCCTTCATTTTTAACAATCACAACTGTTGAAATGTTGGTTGTATACTGTTGATGAAATCATACACATTTTAAAATTCTGCTTCTTTCTTATCAGGTGTTGAGAAATGGTTGATTGCAATTCTCAGAGTTATAAGAACTAGTCCAAGCTTGCCTTCTGATCAAATTAAGTCTTAAGACATAATGCTTTATAACAGGCCAGACTATGATTAAATGCATGGAGTTTTTACTTGTGTACACTTGACCAAATAAATGCCATCATCAAGAGAAATTGATGGTGTGTGGTGATTTACTGGGTGTGAAAAATCTACTTCTTTAAAGCATTTGTTACTTAAATTCATGACATGAGTTTAATCTGTGGTCAGTCTCATAACATGCACAGTATTCAGTTTCTTTCTTAAAGAACTCTGACTTTTTCAGAGGGTTGCAGTTTGGTTCTTCATGGAGAATTATGCCTTCAGCCATCCAGTTGAATGAGTATTTCTTTACCTTCCTACTGTAACATTGCTCATGGGTAGTTATAGTTATCCCATTAAAAGTGCCTTGAGACTACGGTAGAAATCATGCTTTTCTCCCTTTTTAAGTGTTTTTTTTTTTTTTTTTTTTGAAAGCTAGAGAGACTTCTTTGTTTCTTAGCTTTTAGTCTGAAGCAGGATGCATTTCTTCAGTCTTTAAAATGCAAGGTTTCTTTTTAACCAAGGATTATGAGATCCTTTCTTTTGTTCATTTATGTTTGAAGGTATTCATTTGAGGGTAATTCCAAGGAAAAAGAAAGCCTCTTGTGGCACAGTGGATATCTGCAGGTGTTCTAATCTCCTCGTACAGCACTATTTGGGAGATTTCACCTTCATGTTTAGGGAGTTCATTCAGGCTAATCAGGATTGGCAACTCTGTGCAAATGAGATTGTAAATGAAGCTTGACAGTGGAATTTATTTTGAAGAAAATATCTGGATTAAAGAGATTGCGATATATTTATCATTCTATTTTTCTCTTCCAGCTGAACACTCTGAACATTTTCGTAATTTGTTAAATTATATTAGAAGTTAAAAAATGTAAAAGAAATTTATGTGGATCACTGATAATTCCTGCTGGTTTTTTCCCCCTGAATATCAGTCAAACTTAATGCTTTCAAAACACTGTTGTAATGTATGGAGAATCCAGTCTTGACTAACAAGCTGAGAGTGTTTTTCCTTCTTAATTTTTGAGTGTTTTCTTGAGAAAATTTTCCAGAGGGAAGAAGGCTAAATTATGGGTCCCATTTAGGTAGCTCTTTATTTAAGACCAGTGAGATATGTTATTAAATGCTGTTTCTCCCTGAAGTCCTTGCTAAACTTAGTGAAGTTGGTGTGAAAACTGGCAGTACTCTGCCCCTTTTGAGTAGCTAGCTTATCTTGCTTTTTCTGAAGACTTGTGGAATTTACTAAATCCTTTAAGGAATAAATGGGATACACTTTATATGTACAGATTTTTATCTATTTCCTTTTCTATTATTGACATTACATCAGTGAGCAAGGTCAGTGAACTAGGCATGGGCTTTCCTTATTACTGCACCATACTGGCAGTGCTGTGCTGTTCTCACAAGCACTCCCAGTTCTCTTTCTTCAAGTTCCTACTCGACAAACAAAACATTTGCATTGCTCTTTTGCCCACTTCCTAATAATTCCCTGAGGAGCTGTTTTCACTTTCTGGAGAGCATTTACATTTTATCTTTGTAAAAGAGGAGTTTTGGCATCTCTTTATTTCTCTACCCTCGTGGTATTGATTTCAGAGTTACCTACACAACCATTCCCACATTCCTGCGTAAGTATAAACCTTCAAAATACATGGAACAATGACCTTTACATATCAGAAGATTAACTAAACTGGAGAACAATAAAACTTAGTGGAGCAGGAAGCTTCAAATGGTGTGGAATGATTTTTGAAGCTTATGTCAGTTTTTTTAGAGCTTAAATTTTACATTCCTATACTTTTCAGATTACTTGACAATTTGAGTAAATAGTAGGGTGTACTTTTTCTACTCAGAGAAAGGAATGGAACAATTTAAAGAATAGAAATAACGTCTTGCCTGAGAGGAATGGTGCTTGTTTGAGACTAAAAAGACCAAGACATTTCAGTTTGCCCTCTATTAGAGATGTTACTTCAGTAGCCTGAGCAAAGTGATGGTGAAAAATTTTGCCTTGGAAAACCTTTCTGGGAGCTTAACATAGTTTACAGGTTGTCGTGCGACATTTAAAAGCAGTTGCTTAGGTTGTAGAAGTGACACAATCCTTAGTTATGCAAGTACTGGTTGGTTTTCTTTCTCTGGCTTGTGCCCTTCATGTTAAGATGGTTACTGTAGAGTTAAATATGCTGTCTGCGTAGATCTATTTTGATATTGTGGATAGCACTATGATTATATATGTTCATATAGCATATGGTTTGCTCTTCAAATAAGGGAAATCGTAAGAAAAGGAATGTTTCAAGTGCGTAAATGAGCACAGATATTTCCGGAGGAGAACAATTTCTGCCATTCAAATAATTTTGCGAATCGTTCTTCTTTTCCTCATTTTCCTGAGCTTACCCAGATATAGTTTGTGTGTGTGATCCCAAAATATTGGAAAAAATAGCATTCTGGAATGAAACGCTGTCCTTTTGGACAAAACAAACACAAAGCTGGAATGCTGAAAGAGCTGGGAAGAAGACAGTTTGTTAAGAGGTGCAAGATATTTATTCTTTATAGCTTGCGCCATAACGTTTAAAACTGCTTCCTATAGCAGAAAATTGGAGGTTACTAATTCAGCTTGTCAACACAGAGTAAACAGTCAAAATAAATTAAATTTGCCCTATGCCAATCGTTGTCCTGAAAAATTTGAAATAAAGTAGTGTTACTGCGAGGTGTTATTTTCTCAGCAGGGAAAGCAGACTTGCCTCCCTAAGATTTATCTGTCACTTCCTAAATAACTTATTCAAAACCATGCATATATTTTCATTTGTTTGTGATAGGCACAGAAGTGGGAAGTCCCCATTCATCCCTACTGCTCTCAACACAATATCTAACAAGGCTGACAGGTCTTGTAATTTGTTTGCTGCTTCTGCTCTTTCATTTCTTTTTCTTCATATCACAAAAGAGCCATATTCCAACTCCTGTCACTTTTTGTGTGTTAAATTCACTTCAAGTGAACCTACATTTAAATCTCAAATCTTCTTCTCTGAATTAGAAGGTGACTGCACTTACATGAATAGATTTTAAGGATGAAAAGAATAAGCCTCAGTAGCTTAAAATTTTATTGCCTAAATCTGTTATTACTTACTAATTCTAAGTACTCTGGTGCTGATTTAAATCTTACAAGATGCCTTTTCAGAAACATTGCAAAATGAGTGTGTGGGTACTAAGCACATGGGAAAATCTGGCCACTAAATAATTTCTTAGATTAAAAAAAGATACTCTGGAGCCTGAAGAGTGTTACTTAAAAGGTGCTTTGGATTGAAAATACAGGCCAGCAACAAGCATCAAAACACCTTAAAATAAGATTGCTGCTACCTAATGTGGTGCATTGCTTGATGGAAGATACTGCTGTCCAACCTGCAAGTATACTTCTTCCATCCCTGGAGTATCACCCTCACCATATAGACTTAAATAATTAAAGACTTGGAGCATTATGTTGTGGGGGAAGAAGGAACAGAGTAAAAGAAATGAGAACTTTGACCAAATATGGAATTTAGGCAAAAAGTTGCCTCAGTTCCTTGCCATTTTTCAGTGCTAAAATTCAGTGAGGTGTAAAAGGAAAAGGAATAATTGGGTGATGAGTTGCTGCATGAAAATGTCAAGGAGGAGTTTCTTTTTTCTGGCTCTGTGTCAAGGATTTTCTTAGTAAGTGAATGTTTCATAAAATGAGTGGAGAAGTGGTTGAAAATGTGGGTATATTGAAGCTTACTGTAGTAAACTGTCATTAAATGATCAAGATCATTTGCACTGTGTAACATTTCTCTGCCTGTGGTGGTTTTCTAAACACCAAATCCTGTAAGGCTCTGGCTATCTCTAGAGCACTGCGAAAAATCTCAACTTGCTTTACAGGTTCTTGGCACCTTTTAGAAGTGGATGGAGAAAGAATGTACCAAACTTGTTCTAACAGAGCTGCCTATGAGTGCATGGAAAAATTCTTCCATCCTTACCATGGCTTGGAGATAGGGTGTGTCCTGTGAAGTTTGAGATGGGAAAGATTGTTTCCCGGAGGCAATCATCCTCCTCCTGCTGCTGCCTCTCCCCAGAGTGAGCTCAGAGGTGTACGTAGGAGAAGAGCCATTCATTATGTCTCAGGTCTGTTGTCAGAATGCACTTTTATGACTGGCTGTAGAGATCTGCTGTGGAGCTGTTCTCCTTCAGTGTATTCAAACTCTGCCCTCTGGTACACATCGTTTGTGTTTGACATTATGGTGTACTGCTTGTCCTTTCCAGGAGAGGAACAAGGTAGTCTTCCAGTCTTCAATTGGTATAGTTAAATAATCCTGTATTTTAAATACTGAAAAGGATTTAGGCCCGTTTATAAATTCATTTTGGATTTCCTTATTTGTGATTCTTCAGAAAATAAATTGGAAGGTACATATTTCTCCAGTAGGTCATTAGTAGTAGAAGAATGAAATTTATCTTTTAATTTATATTGTTAATCAGACTTCCAGACATCTTTCTTAATGGTTATTTCCATTTTTAATAGCTGAGGTAAAGGTTAAAAAAAATTGGTTGCTCGATGATTCTTTCAGCATTTGGGGAAAGTTAGTCCAGCTTTAAGATTGCTGTACCAACATGTCCCAACTCTGATAATTGGCTTCTAACCAAGGGCTTTGTGCTATATGGAGGGTCAGGAGTATTTGAAATAACCACACGATAACATTTCCCTTTGCTTTTCCCATTGTGCTTGCACAGAGCAAAGGAATTTTTTCCCCTACTGTTTATTGAGGGAATCGTGATGAACTTCTGGAAAATAAAATTGCTTTCTTGAAAGACATAAATGCTTAAACCTAATTCTGAAGCAGCAGGTGAAAAATAATAGTGAAGCTGGTTTTACTGTGGGAAGTGGAGAATGCATAATTGAAACAGTATGATGATGAAAAGGTGTTATGTGAAGCTGTCAGAAGTCATTATAATACACTAATTAACACACTTTGCACTCTTAGCTTATGCTGTTGTGTACTAATATATCTTCCTCTTTTGCCTCCTGTATTCCTTTTTTTTTTTTCTGTGAGTGTTTGAGGACAGGTGGTGGTTATTTCCTGTGTTTTGCCATTTTAAATGGTTTCTTAGAGGAATCTGTCACCTGTATAACATGGATTTTCCTCTTGATGGCAATTTAATGTGTGTGCTTGGGTTTTGTTTTATTTTCCTAATGTCTAGAAGAAAACACAGGTTATATTTCAGCCTAGTTAGATAAGTTTACTGAGAGCAATTAACAGAGACTTGAAGGCCCTGGGGAGAATAGTTAAGGCCTCTGAGGCACAAGTAGTATTTACCTCCACCATTCCAACAACAAGGAATGAAGAGGGAGAGAGTAAGAAAAACTCATCCATTAATAACTGGCTCCAAACCTGGTATTAGGAGCAAAACTTTGGGTTCTTTGATCATGGGCTGGCCTACAGACCTGCAGGCTTCCTTACAGAATCACAGAATCACAGAACAACCAGGTTGGAAGGGACCCATCGGATCTTCTAGTCCAACCATTCCTATCTAACACTAAACCAAGTCCCTCAAGACCTCATCCACCCGTGTCTTAAACACCTCCAGGGAAGGTGAATCAACCACCTCCCTGGGCAGCCTATTCCAATGCCCAATGACTCTCTCTGTGAAAAACCTCCTCCTAATCTCCAGCCTAAATCTACCCTGGCGGAGCTTGAGGCCATTCCCTCTCGTCCTGTCCCCTGTCACTTGGGAGAAGAGGCCAGCTCCCTCCTCTCTACAACCTCCTTTCAGGTACTTGTAGAGAGTAATGAGGTCTCCTCTCAGCCTCCTCTTCTCCAGGCTAAACAACCCCAGCTCTCTCAGCTGCTCCTCATAGGGTCTGTTCTCCAGCCCCTTCACCAGCCTTGTTGCTCTTCTCTGGACTCGCTCCAGAGCCTCAACATCCTTCTTGTGCTGAGGGGCCCAGAACTGACCACAGGATTCAAGGAGTGGCCTCACCAGTGCTGAATACAGAGGGAGGATCACCTCCCTGGACCTGCTGGTCACACCATTTCTGAAACAAGTCCAGGATGCCATTGGCCTTCTTGGCCACCTGGGCACACTGCTGGCTCATGTTCAGTCGGCTGTCGACCAGCACCCCCAGGTCCCTCTCCTCCTGGCAGTTTTCCAGCCAGGCTTCTCCCAGTCTGTAGTTCTGCATAGGGTTGTTGTGCCCCAAGTGCAGGACCCGGCATTTGGCCGCGTTAAACCTCATGCTGTTGGACACTGCCCAGCGGTCCAGCCTGTTACTGGGGATGGAGCACACTTGTCCCCTAGAGGTATAAAAATTCTGACCAAAAATCTAGCAGGACTCATTAACAGAGCTTTAAATGAGATGTAAAGGCAGGGAGGAGAGGGGTGGTGGAGGAAGCCAGGCTAGACAGGAGTGAGCCTGGAAATGGCAGTCCACTGCCTGAGCGATGGTGAACTGGTGGGGACCTCCAGTGTATCAGCCCAGAGCGAGTATGTGCGAGTGATGGAAAAGATGTAATTGACACTGCTGGGTTAGATAATCCAAAGAGCAGTCATTTGGGAATGAAGACTATTCTCTTTATGAGAACTGCATGGGCAATAAGCAGGAGGAACTGGAAGCTATTTTAGGACAAGGAGACTATGATGTGGTTGCCACCACAGAAACATGGTGGGACAACTCGTATAACTGGAGTGCAGCTATGGTGGGATATAAGCTCTTCAGGTGGGATAGGAAAGGTAAGAGAGGTGGTGGGGTCACCCTCTGTGTTAGAGAGTGCTTTGATACCCTCAGACTTGATAATGGTGATGACAGGATTGAGTGTCTGTGGGAAAAAATTCAGAGGATCCCACAAGAATGCAGGTGTGATGGGAATTTGTTATAGACCATCCAGCCAAGAAGAAGAAGCTGATGAGCTCTTCTGTAAGTGGCTGGGAGTAGCCTCAAGATAGCTAGCTCTTGTCCTTATGGGAGACTTCACCAGATGTCCTCTGGAAGTACAATACGGCAGAGAGGAAGGAGTCCAGGAGGTTCCTGGAGTATGTGGAAGGCAACTGGTGAGTGAACTGACAAGAGAAGGTGCCCTCTTGAACCTGCTGTTTGTGAACAGGGAAGGCCTTGTGGGGGATGTGACAGCTGGAGGATGGCCTGGGACACAGTGATCACAAGATGGTAGAATTCTCAGTTCTAGGTGAGGTTACTTCATTGCTCTCTACAACTAACTGAAAGGAGGTTGTGGAGGGGAGGGAGCTGGGCTCTTCTCCCAAGTGACAGGGGATGAGACAAGGGGGAATGGCCTCAAGCTCTGCCAGGGGAGATTCAGGCTGTACATTGAGCACTGGAACAGGCTGCCCAGGGAGGTGGTTGATTCACCTTCCCTGGAGATGTTTAAGGGATGGGTGGACAAGGTCTTAAGGGACATGGTTTAGTATTTAATAGGAATGGTTGGACTCGATGATCCAGTGGGTCTCTTCCAACCTGGTTATTCTCTGATACTATGGTATGAAGAGTGGGGGTAAGCAGAATGGGCACCTTAAAGTACCAGAGGTCAGATTCTGGACTGCTCAGAAGGCTGGTTGATGAAGTCCCATGGGAGACAGTCCTTAAGGGCAAGGGAGCCTGAGAAAGCTGGGTGCTCTTCAAGAAGGAAATCCTGGCAGCGCAGGAGCAAGCTGTCCCCATGTGCTGAAAAGTGAGCTGACAGGGGAAAAAAAATCTTAGTTGAGCAAAGAGATTGGGGTGGACATCAAAAAGAAGAGGAATGTCTATGAGCTTTGGAAGAAAGGACAGGTGTCTTAGGTGGACTACCGGGAGGAAGTGAGATCATGTAGAGGAAAAATCAGGAGGGCTAAAACCCACCTAGAGCTTAGGCTGGCCAAAAACAGGACCAGGGAGAATAGTGAGTCTTTAATGGACGCAAAAAGGAACAAAGGATGAGGACAAGGCCAAGGTACTTAATGCTTTCTTTGCTTCAGTCTTTAATCGTAAGGAAAGTTGTTCCCTGTATGTACATCCCCATGAGCTAGAGGAGCAGAACAAAGCTCCCGTGATCCAAGAGGAGGTGGTTAGAGACTTGGTTGGCCAATTGGACACTCGCAAGTCTATGGGGCCAGATGATATCCACTTGATGATATTGAGGAAGCTGGTGGACATGCTTGCCAAACCACTTTCTGTCATCTTCCAGCGGTCTTGGTTGACTGGCGAAGTTCCACTGGGCTGGAGGCTGGATGGTGTTATTCCCATTTACAAGAAGGGTAGGAGGGAAGATCCAGGGAACTACAGGCCTGTCAGTCTGACCTCAGTCATGGAACAAGTGATCTTGAGTGTTATCATACAACATACAACAATATCATCGTTTCCCATAGGACTTCTGGAAATGATTTAATGTGAAATCACCAAGCTTAAGTTGCCATCATAGGGTGTATGCACTACACGAGGAAATAACATCTTAAATGATTACATAGATAGGAATTTGTTTCATTCAGGAATTTCAGCCATCGCATTGAGTTTAGTTGATGATGCTTTTGACTGTTTTCCATGATCTTGATGTACTTATGACTGAATTTTACCACTGATGGTCTTCTATCCTCTCCAATATTTTAAGACCTACTGCAACTTTGCAGTATTTTTCAAGATTCCAAAATGCAGAAAACATGGCAGAAGCTTCTGTCAGCCTTTCCTAACTGGCCCCCACTTTGCAAGGTTCAGTTGATGAGCCCTCCATCCCTAGATGTCCCAGCTGATTTAAAGCACTGACAGAACTCAACCATCTAAGTAAATCTTGCCTCAGTTAATATTTTCTGAATGGAAATCAAACATTAAAGATGAACATGGAGAAAGTGCCATGTGTTACTTCAACACATGGCACTTTCTCCATGTTCATCTTTAATGTTTGATTAATTTACTTCAAATTTACTTCAAATCTTGGTAGAGAACAAACACAGTGAAATTAATTTCCTGTTTTTCTCCCCAGTAATGGATTTGAGATGGGAGTGGTTGTTTCATTCACATAGTATTTAGAGCAATTTTGCTTTTTTTTTTTTTTCTGAGGCCTAATATGGAAAACTTTAGTACAGAAATGGGGAAAGTTCTCAACAGAAGAGTCTGTTTACGGAAACCATTGTGTAATCCATGACTGTCACAGCTTTTCTTACTCCAGTGTGCATGCCCACATATGTAGCCCTTCTGAAAATACCATTTACAGTTAATGCCTTAGGCACATCTCCAGTGCAGTGAACATGTATAATTTCTAACATAATATTATGTGGTAACTGTTGGCAAACTGTTCGCTCCATGATAGCAGTCAACTCAGATTAATTACTTTTTGATGTTAGGAAATGGCAGCTCTGAGAGGTACAAGCTGTACCATGTGCTTCAGAGGCAAGTTACCATCATGTTCAGGCTGGTTTCTCCTGTAACTCACCGTATTGGGTGATCCAAGATCATACAAGTTTATCAGAGGATGCTTCTTGGGGTAGTGAGTCAACACCAGGCAGGGATCAAGGTCTGGGCTGGGTAGGGGCAGCCTGTGGGGGGAATCATTTCCACTCAGGGCCACCGGTGGCAGGGTGGGTATTCTGTTGCTGAACTTTGACACTGATTGTGAAATCACATTTCTACCTCCTTACATTTTTGTGTAATTATGTGAGAAATACTTAGATATGCATCAGTCCTAGTGCTGCTTCAGGACTCCATAATTCCCCAAGATCTTGGGGATAAGGTGGGAACTTCTGGCTGAGATCCTGTTCTTCACTGGGTTTAGCAAAATATGTTTTACATAGGTGAAATTTTGCAAAAGCACAAATGAGCAATCGCTGGCTGGTTGTGAACAGCCATTGTGAAACCCAAGCCTTTTGCTCCATGAAAGCAATGTATAGAGAACACTTTCAGAGAAGTCTTTTGGTTTTAGCATTTAAGGTTGTATTTTCACAATAGCTCTTACCTAGATCTATTCTCATAGTCTACAGACTTATTTGAGTGGTAAGAGAAGTGCAGAACATTACTTAGATCCTCATCTCCTCTTCCAGTGTGACCAGAATGATTTCTGTAGACAGATATTCATTTTTGATGCAGAAGCTCTTTGGTGCTCTGAATAACGCACATAATGGGAATTATACCTGTAAATTATAACTGTGTTGCAATGTTTATCTTTTAAAGTGAACAACTCTTTGTTTTTCTCAAGTTTCTTTTTAACATGGTATTGATTTCTATGTATGCCATTTTAGATCGATTGATTTACTTCTCTGTTGTTCTCTGTCTGGCTTCTCAGTTATTATTGGCAGCTCCTCTAAGATCTGCTCAGTGAATTCAACGTTCATGGAAGGACGTTTGTGATAGCAGGTGATACAGTGTGTCATATCAGTTATTTCCTACTTTAATAAGTATTTGAGACAGAAAATAATGGAATTTATCTGGGCAAACCTGCATCCTTTTACTTTTGCTTAGTAAATATACTGTACCTACCAAACTTAGGAGATGTTCAAATAAGAAGGAAAAGGACAGCAATATTGAATCACTGAGATTAAACTTGTAGCGCTGCCTGATAAGTTATTTGAATGTACTTTAAGTACAAGAATTTCTTTTTTTCCTGGTCAGACTGTGCTATCCACTTGTGAAAGATGAGATATATATATATTTTTTTTTTTTTTTGGTAGAAAAGAAATTACTTAACACTAGCACTAGAAGAATATTTGTGCTTATATAACAAATCTATTAGGCAGTCAAAAAGACCTTTCTAAACCTTACTCTCTATTTCTTTCACTAGGACTGTCAGATATTTATAGTAAAAGCAATTATGTTTGGTGGAGGTGGTGGTGATAGGCACAGACAGGATGGAAAGTGGTTATAAAATGCCATTTCTCATAAATGGTGGGTGTCAAACAAAATGTAAAATCTAAAGGTTCCATGTAAGCTCTGTTCTCAGGACCTTTGTTTGGAAGACATGAGTTTTACTGACAGCATATGACAGGAAGCTTACAGTTTCCAGGATGGGCTGAAATGTGTCTAAAACTGATGACAGTCAATCTCAGCCATTCACATCTCCGGTTTTCACGTTTTGATGCAGCTAGAATCAAATGAAAGAAGCACTAAAGAAGCACAAACGAAGTAATTGGAACCTAATCACGCTTAATTATTAGGCATGTGTTTAATTTTAGGCATATAAATAGGCCTGCTGAAGGGAAAAGAACATATTCTTTTCATTGCCTAATATGACTTTTAAAAACATATGCTCATCAAGAGCTGGAAGGTTTTTATATTTTTACAGTAGAATCCTTACAGTCATCCAGTTGCAACAGATTTTTTTTGTTGTTGTTATATGGGATTTAACTCTTTGCTATGTTTCCCTGAAAATAAATAATCTGACAATAGCTTTAGCAAAATTGAAAATGTAGCCATGTTTCATTGCCTTACTTAATGTTTATATCCAGGTGTAGAACTACCTTCTTTCCTCGTTTTATTTAAGTACAGTCTGTGTGTTTTACTTTGATCTTTTAGAGTCATCTTTCTTTCATTAACTAAGAATGGATAAAGTATATTAAATTGTAACATGAGCTGCCCCACCACCACCTTTTTTCCTTCTAATACTTTAAAAATTGTTGTATTTTCCTGGGGGGGGGGTTGTTTGTTTGTTTCTTTTTGGGTTTTTTTTTCCCATTCCAATTCTTGCTATGGCAAAGACCCATGCCTGGGGGAATGATTAGCATGGACCCTGATCCTGCAAAGCTGCCTGTGGAAAGGGGGTAGCAATGATTATTGCCAATGTTGTCAACTACTCAAAATAAACAGCGTTAAAAGTGAAACATACACAGCTTCCAGAGTAAGAGCTACCAAAGGATGGACACCTCCGTCAACTTCTGAGTTTTTTAAAAATCAGAAAAATGTTTTGCTTTTGGGTTTCTGCTGAATTGGTTTTGTCAGCTCATCTAGCACTTTGCTTGCATGGGAGGCCAGTTAAGAGCAGCCCACAGAAGGAAGAGGGTTTTACAGATGCGTGATGGCTCCCTTTTCAGCTGGCACCTTCTGCTTTGAAGGAGGCAGTTCAAGAGCTGATTTAATGAATTCCCACAGTTTAAGCTCAGCAATGAAGTTCCTTGTGGCAGCATCTGTAACAGCATCCCGTCTGCACGGCTTACATGTAGTTACCCGTCAGTCTGCACAGGAAGGACTCTGCTGTGCCTGTGGAGGTGCTGAGAATGTGCAAGATACTGGTGACACCAGTATAGTTTATTACTATAAACTATTATCTCTAGAAGGTGCTTTTCCTATTCTGTGTACTCTTCAAGATTGTCCAGTTAGTCTTTAAGGTAGTCTGTTGATCTCTGTGCACATATCAAGTGTTGGAGTTTTTGTCATTTTGTCAAACGTATCTGACTTGTGTGAATTTCTTGGAACACTGCGTGTTGAGTTTGGCCGTCTTTTTGGTTCATATCTTTAAAAACACAGGGCCATCTTTCACATGCTCTGTGTGTTGGTCCACAGGCAAATGCAGCATAAAGAACACAGCATTAATGCAAATGCTGTGCAGAAAGACCCCTAACTGACACCCAGCTCAGCCACATCTCTCTGCAGTTTTGCTTTATTGGTTTGTCTGCATGATACCAGTGGCACAAGATGTTACGACTTCTTTCTGCATTTCTTGTATTTGTCTCTCTCATACTTTCTTTTCACCTCACTGCAAAGTGGAGTGCAGTAAGTTCCTTACTGTTTGCATGAATGAGCCTTTGATTCCATTGCTACATGTGGCATGTGGTTTCTGCTAATGATTACCAACAGTATTGTTAATTTCTCATTTAAAGAGGACCTGCTGATACATTAATACATACTTTTTCCTTCAGGCTGGATGCTCAGTTTTGGCCAAGCCCAGTCACTATTGTGGCACTAGGTGTTTAAAGCAAGTAGAGACATTTTTATGCCTGTGTCATATATTGGCGCGGGTAGAATTTTTACGTGAATGCAGCTTTCTGCTTAAGAGTGTCCACATCAGAGTTAGATTACACAATTACATCAGTAAAAGTATGTTCCTTTAGATTGTCATAGGAAAAAAAATATATAAGACATAAAGAACTGTATTTTTCATCATAAAGGTTAAGAGTTTTATATATCTTTCTATGTTTCTGGCTCTAACTGGGTGCTTTTACACAGGTGCTTTCTGTTTGCAGGATGTATTATCTTCTCCCAAGTGACAGGGAACAGGACAAGAGGGAATGGCCTCAAGCTCCGCCAGGGGAGATTTAGGCTGGAGATTAGGAGGAGGTTTTTCACAGAGAGGGTCATTGGGCATTGGAATAGGCTGCCCAGGGAGGTGGTTGAGTCACCTTCCCTGGAGGTGTTTAAGGCATGGGTGGATGAGGTCTTGAGGGACTTGGTTTAGTGTTAGATAGGAATGGTTGGACTAGAAGATCCGATGGGTCCCTTCCAACCTGGTTGTTCTGTGATTCTGTGATAGCGTATGTGTGTTGCATTTGTATTTAGATTTTGGTCTTCCTTTTACCTCTAGAGATGTATAGCTTAAGTTTTCACTTCTGAAAGTTCATCAATGCTGACATTCTCATTTTTAACTCATAAGGAATCCCCATAGGAGATTGGATGAAGTATGCCTTGTAATCCTGAGTTTATGTATTACTGGGGTAATTGTAGAGCCTTGAAAGCTCCAGAGGACTGAGTTTCAAAGAACATGGCAAGCCAAAAGGTTGCCTAAAATCACGTGTCCCTGCACCTACCCGTATCACCCCAGTCTCTTTCAGTTGTTCATAGTCATATGCTTTTCCGTCTTGTTCAATACCGGGTTTGCAGACCTTTGACATCTCTATTTAAAATGCACTGACAGCTTTCCAGCAACAGCTGGTGAAGGGCACTTCTAGCTGTTCATTATAAAATGGATTTTAAAAAAGTACGTGGTATCATATTTCGTAGTTTGTCTCTAAGTTCAAACTAATATTTACTGATTTTTTTGTTTCTGCTTGACATTGATTTAGCTTATCTATAATATGTGCTTTTCACTTTACTAAACATTTCCGTACGTGGGAAGTGTGAAACCAACAGTCTTGGCATGGTATTCTAGCGTTGTGAGCAAAGTTTATTATTGGTTGAATTACTTTTAAATATTAGGTACATTAACTCCCTCAAATTCTGCGTCTGTGATTTTTCCATACAATTCAAAGCAGCTGTGCAGTTGATTGTGATTGTAATTGTTTTTGCAATTTAAGCATAGGAAATTGAAATCTCACTCAGTGTCCCATAGAAATGCTATAGCAGTTATCTTTCTATATAAATTTCTTTATAAACAAGTCAGTTTCTCACTAATATTCCTGGTTATTCATAACAACTGAATATATAGAGGAGAAATCAGTTTTTTTCTTGAGTTAGTTGGCAGAGGTTGTACAGTTTATAAAGCAACAAAATAATTTCATAACTTAAAAGCCCATCCACACGCTTACACATTCCTAAATGCAAATCTTAAAACCTAATTTCCATCTCACTATTGAAATATTTCCCTAGACTGAAGGCTGGCATTTTCTTAATAGTTTGAAGTACAAGGCAGTGTATTTATGAAAAATCTGAAGGCTTAAAACTTCAGTGATGACAGTAACCATCTCCTAAGCAAAAACGTTCCTCTGACTGCTGTGATCTTCAACCACTGCTATCATGTTATTGAAAGCTCTCCAAATATGTCAGTTTGCTTTCAGACTTTGATCCCTGACTCTTCTCTTGAGTTCCCTTAGGGCAACATTCCACTTCCCTGACCATCTTGCATGTAAATTGTTTTCAAATGAGTGAATTAATCAACATTGCAGAACCTTAATTGAAAATACAACTGATGATGCATGTCAGTTCATTCAAGTTAGAAATATATTTTAATTTCCATGTTCCCCAGAGAAATTAGCATCTCTTACTTTAATGCTTCAACCCTTCAAATTTACAAAGAGATTTTAACCTGAAAAAATGCCAAAATTACCATTGTCAAATACCAACTCTAAACTTCCCTCCTGTTAAAAAACTCTAAAACATCTAAGAAATATTCATCAAAAAATTTCAAAGGCAGCTGGAAAGTCAGGAGGAAGTTCCTACCAGAAGGTAAAACAATTAGTTTTGTTTTAATCTGTGGCCTGAGATACTGAACATTAAAACGTCAGTGTGGGCCTATTCCCAAGACAGTTTTCAGGTGTTGTAGAGAATAATTTTTATAGTGGTACTTCCAGGAAAATACTTGTAGCGAAAGTGAGAAGTCATTAAAATAGACCACACATTCCTGATGTGGGAAAACTTGACCTCTTGGAAGACTGCTCAGTGGACACTGACCTCTGCAACTGCTGCACCATTTCTCTTTGCCTGGGGTGCCCAGTGCTTGGTCCTTTGGTAGGTTCTTCCACTTGGAAGACACGTGACATATTTTTGGGTTTTGCTTCAAATAATGATCAAGCAAGACTGGTGAAGGAAAATAAAAAAGTTAATAACTCCCTTTTTCACCCCTGTACCTTCTACAAGGGGAAAAGAGTCATCTGTGTCAGCACGCATCGGTCCCTGCCCCTATGAATTGCACTTGGTCTTCTGTGCTTAAACTATGAGCCTTTGTGTTTACTATTTATTGTGTGTAAGGTATTTACATTGAGTAATCAAACTTCAGTGGTAGGTATTATGCCGTTCCTATGTTTTTCCAGCAAGATTTTCCTGTGCAGTTGTAGCTCTAGGTCTTTGCTATCACAGCTATTACTGCCAGCTTCAAGTAATGCCTTCCCTTACCTCTTTCAGTATATTAAATGGAAAAAGTGGTTCATGTGACTCAAACAGCTGTACTAGGAAGATTTTTTTTAAAAAACCTATTCTTATTTTTAAATTGAAGAGCTTATTAAAAAAGAAGTACTTCAGTAAGTTCAATTACTTAATGCTGCACATCCTTGGAACCCTAATCACTTCCAGATGGAGCAATTCATACTTCTAAGAGAGCACTAATTTTAAAGTGAATCGGGGTTTTGGGTATATGCATCTTAGAGCACCCTTCTACATTGCAGAACCAAAGCCCTTAAAAAATTAAGCAATCTAGTTTTGAAAATAAGTACTTTATTTTTAAACTTTATTTAAGTAGTTTCCATTAAAAATAGATTTTATTTCCTGCTCCTGTACATGCGGTACTCGTACACGTTCTGTGCAACTGCAGTAAAAGCTTAGACAGGAGAGCAGGAAATGTAATTCAGTGAAATAACTTAACCTTACTTCTGGAAAGGTAACCTCAGTGTAGGTGAAAGTGAGAAAAATTAACAGGCACCATCTGAGGCATCTCATGATGTTTGCTATCTTTGCTAAAATTCTTATATCACTCCTCGCACATTTTGTTTTCAAGTTTGATTTTCAAGTTATCTTTTTATAGTTAATTACTTTCACTAACCTATTTCTGTTTTGTTTAGTTGGCTTAAGGATATGAATGTATCACTTGACATTACAGCATTTGGACACTCTATAAATGCGAAATCACAGTGTCATGACTTGCTGCTTGACCTCTCGGGGCACGTCCTTACAACAGCAACTATTTCTTAGTGATCTAAATAGCCACATATTTTCCCCTAACAGTATTACACAGAAGAAAGGGTTAAGTGCACAGTGGTGTTTTATCCAAAAATGTATACTAGACTAACTTCTTGTTGCTCAGAGCTGTAACTGTCGCTTAAAGGAAGGATGAGAGAGTCTTTGTCTCTGCAGCTGAAAAGAAAGCTTAGGAAATGTGAAGCAAATACAAATTGTATAGTCGATTCTATTTGAAATTTTAGATATTTGTAACTGGGAATGTCATATGTCAGTAAGCGTGATTTCAAAAGGTAGATGCTATTGTTATCAGTTCCACTGCTCATTGTTTCATTGCTTGGCAGAGGGAATGAAAGAATAGTGTTACTCGTCTAATATGTAAAATAAGTCTAGTGAATATTAAATTACGTTTGCCATACAGGTATATATAAAAAAATTGTAGTGTGGAATTCTGTGTCATCTCCTTGGTGACTTTTTATGTTGGGGTTATGTTTTCAGCAGGGGGTAGGCTGGGAAAGATGAGAAATCTTGGCAAAGGGGAAGCAGCAAAGAACCCGAATTGTGCTGGGAGACACCACGTTGTGAGAACCAAGTGAATCATGCCATATTCATTTGATACGAAGATAACACCAAATATATTTTGTCATTTCTTACCTTGTGACTTTCTCTATTTGTGTAGTGATGTCTTGGACAGCCATAGCATGTTCCAAACATAGCTCCCATCCCAAAGCCCAGCCCTTTGTCCTTAAAGACAATGGAAATGGCTGGCACTGAAACATGCCCTTGACATCATCTGACCTCAGTGTTTTGAGGAACCATGTCATTGCTTCTGATAGCAAAGGAAAAAGCTGCAGGATTGTGGTTTTCAGCCTAAGTGCAGTGCTTTCCAGTGCTTTTTTTTTTTTAATATGCAAAATGGTTGCTTTCCCCTGAAGAGAGAGGTTTTATTTAATGAGGACTGTTTAGAAAAGAAAAAAGTTGCATTTTATCTTGTTTTGTGCTTGTTAGAGGTGTTTTTATTTACTTTGAAGTCACTTGCTTGAAGCCCCGATTCTGTCTTTTCTGCATACCCACAGCCTCAACAATCTATATAAAGATTTTATTGTTAAATATTGAGAGGTTTTAATTATCTGTAAAGTTACATTCTACATTTTCTTCTCACAAATTGTCATATAAAAACTACTTATACATGTGAGTGGGTCAAAATATAGTATACATTTCTCAATAAATTTTAATTTCTCTGTAATTACAGCCTAAGAATGTTTCCTAGAACCATTTTTATAAGTTCTAGATATGGCATATTTTAACAATAATTTATTAGTAAATAATTTCTGAAAGCTATTGTTCCTATTCTTCCTATGTATTTATAACAAACTTAATATACATTAGTGGTACATGCACATAAAACATTTTTCTCATTGTGAATTTGTTAAATGTTAACTTGAGTGAATCTTGAGAGATTTGTGATCAGTCTCTTGCTACAACAATTGGTTGATACTAACTTTAATATTGCGATGAATAAAGGAAAAGAACATTAGCAAATGCTGCCATTCAACAAATAACTAGCACATCATGAAAGCAAGTAAACTTTTGTGTTAACTATTGATGGTCTCAGGTTATTCGAAATACTCCTCATTTTTGAATTGTTGAAAACTCTTTTCTTTCAAAGGTTTATAACAAAACAGAAGTATATGATGTGATATGTATTTGCCAAACATATTTCTGAAAGCTGACACTATAAAATCATCTAAGGTAAAATACTTTTTATCTTCTGGAACACATCATACTCTTGACACACAAGGTCTTATAGTAGAGTGAGTTGGTTCACTGTAGATTTTACAGACTTGAAAATTTGCTACTGCTCATTTTATGAAAGCTAGATTACAAATGAAAGACAGTATTCATGTGATATTCAGAATCTAGGCTTGTCTTGCCAACTGGTCAGCTGCCAGTTATAAATTATCCTGTAGGTATTTTCATGTAGAATATGGATAACATGCTGCAATTTCTGTCTTTAATTTATTAAAGTACAGTGCATAGCAATATGCAGTCAGCATTTGCGTACTTTAACTGCACAGTAGGCATATGCTTTTGTTCTAAATGTAATCAAAATTATGGTATCTCAGATACCACTTAGTGAAATCTGTTGGCAAAGACTACAGTTTTTATTGTTACGACTATATTTTACATGTCTTAAAACTAAATGACATTGCTGTAGCTGCTGATTTTGGAGGCAATATTCTTTTCCTTGCAGTGCAGTGCACAGCTGCCTTGTGAAGCAAGTAACATGCGAAGGGTGACGGTGCTCCCACCTTTCAAGTCCATACTAGTAACGTAGGGAAAGACATCAAAATCATTACTCTAATGGTCTTTTCTGTATTTCTAGCACCTGCTCCAAGGGTGGCCATGGATGAGTTCATGAGTAGCCCCATGACTCAGATGAAAATGGCTTGGTGGATACTGGCAACAGTTTTCTTTTGATGAGAGGGATATCCCGCAAGCATGGGTATAGACAGCATGCACTCTCTTGGAAGATCATTATAGCAGTAGGATATGTGGCTTAGTATACTTTCTAAAAAAAAATCACATGCAAATCTTCCATTTGGATTTAGCACAGGTAGAGTAGAAGCTTATTGCATGATGCCAGCCCTTGTTCCTTCATAAATTAGCTTAAAAGTTCATGTAAAGTTATCTTTGAAGATTCAAACACCAATTAAAGAAATAGCAGCATAATCAGTCATTACAGCATACTGTGTTTTAATGATATGAGGAGCTTAAGTCTTCTTTTTCATCTTTACTACACCTCCGCATATTTTATTTTCACCTGAGATGTCAGACATTCAGATGGTTTTCAAAAGTGGGGTGTCTATTATTGAGGGCTTGGATAATGTTTATGTTGTAGCTATTCCGTAAGAAAATTCAAATTTTAGGAGAAATATTTATACAGTAAATATTTATGAAATTTTTATTTCTGTCAATATTTTTTTGTAACTGTCATTACTTGATCTCAACTGCCTATGCAGAATGACTTGTTTCACTTTTCACTTTCCTTTAAGATTTGTAAAATATTCCATTAGAGAGGTTATAAGCTCTGCCCACGCAAAAAGTTTTACCCTCTTGTCCTCACATTCAATAAAAGAAAATATATAACTTTCACAGTCAGGGCAAATTTTGGGTTCTGAGCCAAAATCTGTGGTCTTCGCTGGCCATTGTATAGTGAATTAAAACCCCAAATGTTTTCATAGCTATAACCTTGAGCAGTTGTTTTGGGATAGGTACCAATAAATATAATGGGTCCACTGGGAAGAGACAGAGCATTTTCAGATTTATGAAAGGGAAAAAATCAATAGTCTCCCTGAGGCTGTATAAGTCATGGATAGTACCAGTAGTTTTATGCAAAGTTGACAATATCATGAAATATAAACCCTTGGTTTGGAATTTGACCAGAAGTTAAAGTGGCATTAAAAAGAAAAGTAAATGTTTTGGCATATGTATTAAGAAGGTGGTTTGTGTTTCTTATAATTTTGCACTGCAAATTCCTTTCAACTGAGCAATAAAAGACAGTTCAGAAAAGATTTAAGAAGAGTTTGGCTCTCGATCCACATGTCTCATCTGAAATACATCTTCTCCCCTCAACTCCCGATTAAATGTGTCTGTCTCTGAGGAATTTTCATTCTGTAAATGACGGGTCACTCAGACTGTTCTCAGCAAACTGCATGTAATGGAATTAGGAATAGATGCTGGGTTTGAAAATGTTGTACAGGCTATTCAGTTATAATAGCTTTTAATTGCAAATATTTACATCTAAATACTCAGTAGTTTAGGGAAGTCATCCGATTGCTCCCAGGTCTCCCTAGCTGATTGTCCTCCTTTGCACTTGCTGCTTTGGTGAAAGTCCACCTGCAAAACATCTCATCCTGTTACTTCCCTATCGATATTTTTAGAAACATAATTTTTCACTTTCCCATATAGATCGTAATATGTCCAACGAGTAGCATTGTCCATAGGTGTTTCATTACAAGGTGCTTTTATCAGTATGTTTATAAGGAGTTTGGGATGACTTCCTTGGTCACATTGGGAATGTGGTTGTTTGAAGACCATGTGCAGATTGTATTGTTGAAGTTTCATATTTATTTTCCCTCTGTATATTACAAGCTTAGATACCACAGTAAAGATCATAGAATAAAACCATACAAGATGTTAAACTGAGAAGTACTGGTATTATATTTCTGCTGCCCCCAAGAAAGGAGTATATTGTTGCTACTGGAAACTTGAGAAGATTGAGAGCATGTGAAAGATTTTTTTCAGTCTTTATCTACAGTGAAAAACACTTGAAGGAGATACTTGTTTTATGTATGGGCTGGAAGAGAATCCTGCTTACTCCTTGTTAGTTATGCTAATAGAGGTATAAATAAGAAGACCTGTGTAATCTATACTGGCATCTGTGCAACAGCTTTTTGGTTGCAGCTTTAGGCCGCGTTGCCTAACTAGAAGCCACCTGGCTTTGCCTACACCGGTCGATTCATGTGGCCGGCCTCCTCCCACTGCCGCCCTCCCCCAGCAGCCTTTGAGGTGGGCAAAGGTGGCTTGATATTAGAGGCATTTGCCTGAGTGGTCCCAGACAGCTGTGTTGTGCATGGAGGGTAACTCTTTCTCTTCCCGTGTGAACCACCATTCAAAGAATGGAGAAATACCTGCTGTGCTCTGGATACAGTTCTCTTCTCGATAAGCTGGGCTTTGCAGGGTTGGTTACTTCCACAGCCAGTGGCAAAGCTTGCCTGCCCTCCCTGCCTCTTGGCTTTGCAGAGGGAAGGAGAGAATAATTTTACATTATCCATCTCAGGATTTTGCTACCTCTGTGGTCCAGAAGATTGAATTGTACCAGACTCTGTTTTAAATATAGTAACTGCATGTGATTTTAAAAAAGTGAAAAACAGAAAAAATTTCAGCTGTTAGGGGCAGGCAAGAAGTTAGAATATACACAAGTGGAACTAAATTTAAACACACAGCTCCAAAGTAAACAGATATGGCTGTGAATATACACAGGGAGCAAATCAGTTGAGCTTTACATACTCATTTTTCAAGTTAAACATGCTTTAATGTAAGCCATAAATTTCATCATATGAATATTTTTATGAGCTGCATTTCATCCATTTATTACTTTGGAGTTCCAGATAGTGGCAATGGATAAATACAGTGCCAGTTCGCCTGCATGTTGAGACATTGGAAGCCTTCTCTCTCCTACATATTGTTTAAGCAAGGGGAACAAATTACCAGTATCATTTCAGACTTCATTCTGTGAGATTTTTATTTGACAGTGCATCTGCCAAGATTTCTTGCGAAAGTCCAGGCTGTGGATTTCTGACTTCAGGTTCAAGGTGGAGGTTCTTGTTTTGAGGGTTCTAATGGGGTAATAATGGCATCTTCTTCACAGTATTTACACCTACTTTATGGCAGGTTTTACTGTTTCTTAGGATCTTGACTCTCATTTTGTAGATTAAAATAACAATTTCTAAACCTGTAAACTGTGCTGCTCATGAAGCAATGAAGAACACTAAAATTAATATACATTAGAACAGTTTTCAATGGATTTTAGACAGATTACTGTGCATATGATATGTTATATGCATGTGTGTTATTAAAAAAACCCCACATCTGGTTGACTAAGAAGCCTTTGAGAAACAAGGTTGTGAAAGGGAGTTCTGCCACAGTCTGCTGCAGACAAAAAAAAAAGTCTTGATTCCCTAAAACTACTCAGGTGAGGACATGGAGTCTGATGGCCTGGTAAGGTGCTTAACTTGAGGGATCTGGGGTTAGGTATCTGCAGATGGGAGAGAAGGAGGTACGTTGCTCCCTCCCTCCAGAAGATGGACAGCTAAGTTGGTAACTTAGGCATTAAGTGTCTTACGGTAGGATGGGGCACATGCTACCCACAGACACAGGCAAAAGGCAACTTGTTATTAGAAAAATCATTTTAGAGGATGGCTGTACTTGTTGTACATTACATATTTAGCCAAGTCTGTTTTCTGTAATCATTAATGTAGGATCAAATACCATCACAGAAGCCACCTTGGAAAGACACCTTATATCCTTCAAACATGTGAGTAAAGTTGAAAAAGCTAATTTACAAGTTAGTTATTATCCACATACAACTAAACATACTATGTAATTAGAAGGTGGTTTAATATTTTTCCTACATGTTCCTGAGGAGTAACAATCTCTCTTGAAAGTTTTAATGCAGAGAATTACATCATGGCATGCTCCAAGAGCCAGTGTATCTCCCTAAATTCGCTTTCCCTGTTTCAGTCTTATTAGTATTTTCATCACTAACTTAAAATTGATCAAGGAAGACAAGTCCTTGCAGCCATGAAATAAAGTGCTGGAAGCAGTCATTGCTTTTTTTGAGTGCTGTACCATAGCAACCCTATCTGTGGTGTGTACCAAAGCACAGCAATTTGAATTTTGGTAGATGAAGGAACTAGCTATAGTATTAGCAGATTCTAATCTTTGGATGTTACAGAGCTTTGAATAGGGAATGACCTTGTTTGCTAGGCATAGCACCGTGCCTGATAGCTGCATGGTAGCTTTCTAGTACTTTTATTTTCCAAGAGTAATGACATCTCTCACCTGTGTATTGATGACAAAATTGCCATGTTTCTAGAGAAGTGATTGTACTGTATCATGTAATCTTTTTCTCTGTCTTCACTCAGAAAGAGATTAGATTTGCTTTAAAACATCATGGTAACAAGAAGCAGATTCTGTTAATTTGAGAATAACATCCTCTCTCTGCCTCAAATATCCGAAACTTCTTTTTTGATTGTTATTTATTTCTTTATGCGGGGAAATCTACTACTGCCTTTGGTCAATGCAGCTTCTTATATCTTCTACTAGTGCTACACTTAAAGATTTTGTCATACCAATTCAAATAAAAATTATATGCTGAATTGAAAATGCTTTATGGTTCTTACAGTGGATAAAATATGTTAATTTGTGTAAATACTCTTCTGAGTGCAGATGCTTGCACTGAAAGCATGCTTATCTTAAAAGCTTCATGTCTTTCATTCTGGCCTTCTTTTGTATGCACAGTTTATTTTTTATGTATGTCTTAATATTTGAGAAGAGTTTATAAAGGAGACTTCTGAAGCTAAGTGAAAAAAACCCACAACCTCCTAGCTTTTTCATAATTATTCATGGTTTCATAGAAAATCTTGTAACTGAATTTCTATTCTGTTTTTAGGTTTTGTGTATCCTTCCACTTTCCCCCCTTTTTTCCCTTTATGCTTCATTTCATTGCTATAGATTAGAAAATTAGGAATGCTAGGTTGGCTGAGCCATTATATGCTTGACATCAAGTCTGGTATGTGAAGTGTTAGTTTGCTCACTTTTGTCACAGAAGTTTATGTATCTTAATAATGTGTCGATAACACACAAAAAAAGTGAATTAAGTAGAGTTAATGTGATGGACAAGTTAATATGATGTTCTTTCAAGGTTTAGGCTATAATCTAAAGTATTTTTTGTGAGTCTTAGTTACTTAGCTTATAAATAGAAATACATGCAAGTTGCATTTGAGGTCAACAGCCACAATATTGCATTATTTGTTAATTATAGTATAAAGGAAAATTTAGTGAGAAACTTTTTTGGAAATACTTCTGTTTGTGTGCTTCGTATTGAAAAATATTTACTTCAGAACTCAACTGTTAGAGTAATATTCTGCATCTAACGGTCATTTAATTTAAGCTAGATGACAGCTTGGTTCCCAAGCACAGATATGAAAATAGACTGTTCCTGATTCAGTAGAAGTTGCTTTTGTTTTATCACATGCAATATTTTTTGTCGAATTTATTTTGCTAGAAAGACTTTGGGAGAAATGATGTCAGATAAAGTTGAAATAAATGTCTGGTACCAATAGCTGGACACTACTATTGCCAATATTTACCTGTTAGAAAAACATAATGGAATATTTGCAGCAAAATACATTGATACATCTTCCTTACAACAAAATACAGGAATGTATAATGTTGTAATCATTAAATATTCATTTTTCGGTTTTTTGACTCTATACCCACAGTAAATCGGTACACTATATAATACATAAAAGATGGACTGTGTAGTGTGATAAGAGTAATGAATTTCACATTTCCTGCTATGAAACCAACAGAGCCTGGTACCAACTGATCATAAATAAATGCCCAGTCGACAGCAATGTCAGTCCCTGTAAGGAGAACATCAGGGTAAATAAATCAAATGTTGTTTAGGATATTTTTCTCAGTAGGAAAGAAATATACAAGTGCTTTCCGGATGTTATTCACTGCTGATTATTCACTGCACACTTTTATTCCATCTCATTCACTGAATTTCAATGTGTTAGACGTTTAAAATTCAGTCAAATGCTGGAGAGGGTAGAAATGGCAAAGGACTAGGATATTCAAATCTCACTGGAGAAGTGAATATATAAAGCTGGAAGCTGGCAGCACAATATAATAGCAAAGACCTGTAGTCCTTTTTCCCTGGTCAATAGCTTAGTCAAAAAGACAGCTTTGCATATATTACAAAGATACCGTTTAATAATGTATTTCCCTTTTAGAGATTTACCCTTCTTCCCCTGTCTTTTCTAGCATTTTTGTCCATGTGCATTTTGCATTCATATTATGTATTCCTGTAACATATGTGTAATGCTGTCATTTTTACAACTTAGACCTGTTAATGGCTTGTTTTGGGGCAGTGGGTGAATGGCTTTCAAAGTCCTAAGCTCACCTGTTAGTGCTGGTTGTAGAATGCACTGCATTGGAAAATTATTGCACAGACAGCTGTATTTTAGATTTTTGCTGTACTCCGAGTTTCTAACACCATTTCTAGGAAAACTGATTACAGCTGAAATAGAGGTTTCAAGTTCAGCTAGCTTGTCCTTCCATTTCCTTATTTTGAGTATGGTTTTGGGAATGGAAAATGCAGCAGTGATTTGCCCTGGTTAGACCTGGGACTGCAGTGGAATGGGAGGTCTTGAAGAATTGAGTGTAGGGAGGGGTGAATGTACGAATGTAGCGTGTGTTGTTATAAAAAAGGTATTTGCATGTTACACATATTTTGACCTGAAATAAAAATTAGTACAAGTCATCCCTAGAAGCGAATAGTTTTTTAAAAGTACTAAGCACAAGCTTTACATCCCTTGGGCTTTTGCAGTCTGTATCTCAGAGGCATAGAATTTAATGGTGAAATCATGAATGAATCTGAGATTCAAATTTCTTTCTCTGCTACAGATGACTGAGCCAGAGGAGCACAGGGCTATTGTCAAGTCTGAAGTTTGGCCCTGCATTTGTGTATTTTCTTACTGTTTCTTTTCATCAGGATTCATGTTTATTGCCTAGAGGTTTAAGATTCCTGCCCATTCCCATTTTTGTTAACATGATTGAAGCTAGCAGGGAGCCAAAGAGATGAAGAGCTGCTGAGATGAATTACATATGTAAAAAGTCACACCAATGACAGCTCTGTCATCAACTCCTCCTCTCTTTCAACAAATAGACCAAATTATATAATCAATGTATCTAAAGAAATTGCCTCCTACTTCTTTCAAGTAGTTTTGTGTGGAAGAGGGCCACCAAAATTTATGTAAACCAAACTTGCTCTGGCTGTGTTCTGCTGCTATGTTACCAATAGTGAGGGTGTTGAAATAGTTTGTGAAATTCTACAGGTTGTTCTCCTGTCTGGTTAAATGGTAGTTTCTGACTGAAGTGCATGGCTGTGCCACGGGAGAGTGGCAGCTTCTTTCTTATTATTTTGGTTGTGTGCGGTATGTATTCATGAAACAAAGGTAATAAAGGTTATGTGACCTAGTTCACTGTGAAAGCCAGATCTACAAGCTTTCATAATGTTGAAAACTGCAAGCTCTGGAAGCCACTAGTGTAAATTGTAATACAAACTTCACCTCCATCTTCTATTTGTTTGGATTCACAGTTTTCTTTTTGTTGGACGCATGTGTTACATTACCTTTGCTTGAGTTTAGAGCAGGAAAGGACTTCCCTGAAGTCAGCAGATCTTTGCCATGGAGCGGATGTAGGTTATGGCCTCCTGTACCCAGTAGTAATCAGTACATATGCTGCTGCTGTAACACAATATGTTGCTAGATACCAGAGTAAAATAATAATAGTAGTAATAATAATAATTGCAACAACAATAATAACAACAACCACCCTCCAATACAAGGGTTGAATACTACAGTGGTGCTTAGATTGATGACATAGTTAATCTCTGTCTTTCATATGTAATGATAGTATAGGTTAATGTGATGTTGGAGAGATGAGTAAAGTAGTTAGTTGTACAGTTAAACCTCAGCAATATTGCATGTTCAGTTCCAGACCACTCCAATAAAGTGAATATCACAATAAACCGAGTAACACAATTTTTTTGGCTTTGCAGTACATGTAAAAGTTATGTTTACTCTCTAGTGTAGTCTCTTAGGTGTGCCATAGCATTATGTCTAAAAAACAATGCACATACCTTAATTAAAAAATAACTGCCTTGCTAAAAAATGGTGCAATATAAAATGCAATATCTGAGGAGCGCAATGAAGCAAAGTGCAATAAAATGAGGTATGCCTGTACTTTGTTTAAATAAAAGTTTATAGATAAATGTGGATAAGCATAAGGTGGGCATAGCTAAAGTGACAGGAGAGGTGAAATGACTTGAGTAGCAATATCCTAAATGAATAAAAAAGTAACAGTATTGCATGTGTGGAAGTTTCAGAATAGGAGAACCTTTTTATCTTAATAAAAGATGCTCAGGACCTGAGTGGGAAACTAAAAAAATTAGTTGAAAACTGAAAAAAAATTGAAGAGAGCACTATCACAAGTGAGTAAATAAAGAAGGAAAAAAACAACTGTTGAAGAAACTATTGGGAGAGAATAAAGTACTGAAAAACAAGAAAGTAAGAACTTAAGCTGATAGAGGAACAATGCCATTCATAGTTGGAACCAGAAGGGATTCAACAAGAAAAGAAACAAGTGAATTTTTTCCTGCTTGTGTGTTTGAGATACCGATCAGTTATCCAGGGTATGATTCCTAGATATATGTAAAGTATCAAGGAGATGAAGGAGAAAGGGATATAAAATGGCTGGAGAAAACAATTCGTTCTAGTTTATTCTGTATTGGTAGAGTTCATGCAGAATTCATATCCAAAAAGGAAATCATGATGTAAAATGAAAGAGCAAGCAGATACAAGTTTACACATTTAAAGGACTTGATCAAGTTGGTTTAATGTGTCTAAGAGCTTATTGTATGTCCTCATGCATCTCAGATGAAACACTCATTGATGTGTGCTAAAAGAAAATAGATGAAAGATTCAGATTTTCAAGACAGGTATTATTTTTTTTTAGCTGTGAAATCTGACTGCCAATGTATAAAGGTTTCCTGTTAAGTGAAAACAGAACAAGCAAAGATGGAGATAAAATCTCTTCCATCAAATTCTATTGTATCAAAGCATTTAAGTAAAGCCTTCCTTTTGTTTAGTGAATGGTCCACAAAGTATCATCACCCTTCATTTTTGCCCATACTATACTGTAGTTTTCCCAAGAAAAGTGGAGAGGAAATAAGAATGGCTTTAATATCCCCTCAAAATCCTCTCATTGCCAACACACACTTTAACTCCTTTATACTATGACTTGTGGTTTGCACTATAGGATGCATTGACAATGGAACATCTGTCATTCCCTGGCGCTCCCCTACTAGTCTTTGAATCAAAAGTGTATTTGGTCACAATGGCAGACTGAGTGATGCTGTTTGGAGGAAGCAATTCTGACTTCTGTGCCTGTGTTATTAACAGTGACAGAGGAAATACTGTTAGCATTAAGGAATTTTGAATTTAATAATAACATACTGTATGACTGATCTAAACATGCAAGGCTACTCAAAATCAGTCTTGATTTCAGATTGTAAAGGATTGTAAACTATTGACAGAAAGCAGATAGCAATTAATATGGTAATATTTGCATATATTGCATGCACATTTTTTTTTTAAATGTTGTAAATGGAGAAGGAGGAGCCAGGATATTTATCTTGAAAGTGTCTTAAATTTCTAAGGTGCTGGATTTTTTTAGCCAGTAGTGATTTTTTTTTTTACCCAGTCTCCACCCTAGCAATCTTAGTATCTAGGTTAGATATGAGGTGACAAAACAAGAGAACAAGAAAACATTAGGCCTGGGAAAGGGAAAGGACATTTACATAAAATAAATGAAGCTCTTTGATTGCACGTGGTTACACAAGATAGTGGGTAAGTGTGGTCATTTCTTTGGGTAAGGACTTTATTTTTTTGTTTATGAATAGATTTAAAGCACAGATGACTAATGCTATGACTCAAACTGTTCAAACTTAAAGAAAGGATTTTAACTAATACAGTTTGATAGAAGCATCTACTAAAATGATTCAAAAGGCTTTTTCTGAATTTCTTTTATCATGTAGCTTTCAAAACATTATCAAGCTGCTCTTTGGTTCTAAAGTAGGACATTATCAAAGAACATTTGCTGCATAACATCTTGCTTCCCTGTAGTCAACCAACTGCATCACTTAGTCTTCACTTGGAAAGATAAGACGCAAGCCAGTATAGTTTGTCTCAGTTTTTCTTATTTATTTTTTACCTCCTGAATGTGTTGCCCTAATACAAAAAGACGCACCTCCAGACACTTGGAGGACTGTCATACCATTACCTCCACGACTGGCATTCCAGTACAGAGAGAAATGCAATGCTGCCTGTATGGAAAAGTAACATTTGTGTTTTCTGTATACTAAGATTTTGGCTTTAGCTGCCTTTTGCACATCATTGTGTTCCTTTGAGTTTACAGCTCTGTTCTCTCCATCGACTTTTTTTGCTATATGATTCTGCACAGCCTAGCATTCTGTAGACCTAACCATGTCTTTGCAATACAGCTTTCTTTGACTTGCTGTCCCCTGGGTTGCTTCCAGCCTCTTGAGAAAAGAAGTGTTTACACTTCTTACTGCAGATAGCAGTGAACTTCTGCTTAAGCAGCTAGGTTGATGCTGCTTGTATGTTATGCAGTTGGAAATAAAAGCCATCTGCAGTAATGACCTCTGTGTCTTGGGTGTTTAATTCATGCATTAAAGAGAAAGCTTTTCTGTGCTTGCTTCAGTTTTGTGATCTTACCACATGAAAAGGATTTTTTGCGCTCATGAGATCCCGTGGGCATTGATCCATAGTCTTTATCTGTACATGTAGTTGCTCTAAGAGAATACCAGAGTTTGAAAGCTTGTCCTTTAGTACAATCCAGACTAGCAGGTATGTTTATGTTCTTGGCGGATATGTTTATCTGATTGCCTGGGTAGATAGAGCCTGTATCCAACATTTGAGCATGCTTGCCAGAGATAGTTAGCTAATCCTGCCTGTCTCAAAACTAAATGAATTGCATTTCATTTCTTTTCAGCAACAAGGAATTTGGGATTTCTGAACCAGCACATTGGGCTTAACTTTGGAAATAATCCAAAACAAGTTTTTTAATTTGTTAGAGCTAGTATGCAAATGGGTGGCTCAGATATGGGTGATTTAGAAAGTGCAGCAGCTATTTTTGATCAGGAAATTGGGGACCACTGTGATTGGGGATATTTTGGCAATTTTCAGGAACAACAAAGAAGCATTTATTTATGCTAAATTACTATGGCATTTATTGCTTAACAACTAAAAACCAAGCATTAATCAAATGTATTAGTTAAGCCTTAGATGTACAGTACCATGCACCTGATGCTGTATTTTTGGTTCTGCTGACTGTAAACCATGATGGCCCTTCATTCCTGAGCTGGCATAGCATCTTTGGCAAGGAAAGCCAGCAGATGCCACCTTTCTTTTCTAACCTCCAGTAGGCATCACTGGTGTTTGTATAGACTTTTCCTACTCATTGGGACCAGTCTTGTCCAAAGGATTACATATTGTTTTCCACAGGTCAGAACTAGTATATTCCAGCCAATCCATAGGGTTGTTGCCATCTGAGTGCTGATCCATTCTGGCCTCTTCAGGTGTGTGTTACCTATTTTCAGACTGAGCTACAGTCATCACATTTTTTTCAGGGTGTTGCAGATTGTGTATGACATGACTGGATACGATTATCTCAGTCTTACTACTTTAACTTTCAACTCTACCAAGAACAGATGCTACAGAATATTTCAGTTCCTACCCTATGACATGCCCTCTTGTGGTATTTTTGGGGTAGAGGGCAAATGAGATGTGTTGCATGAACAGATCTTATGCTGCAGTTGAATGGGGATGGCCTTGAAATTATATGCACCTCATATCACCTACATCAGATAGCATTACAAAGGAATTTAACTGCAGCGTCAGGTCCTTTCTAATTGAACGGATATCACTTGGGGTTCTTTTCCTTGAAGACTACCCACACATTTTCTTTGAGATCAAATCATGAGGTTCTTTACTGAGTAGACACCTTATAAGTAGCTGAGCAAATGCCTTTGTAATCTCTTTAGCTGTCTTAAGTCATCAAAGCCATGAACTTATATCAAAAAACCCCATTTTGTCTGTGTTAATTTTATAATTGCATGTCTTTTGAGATTAAAGCATAACAAAGAGTCTTCTGTATGGTCAAAACAACAAAACCATGTCAACTTAGAGTTACTCAGACTTCTGAGCATATTCAGGAAAAATGTGGGATATTTTGCAAACTGTATCTACCTACTTATGCAAAATAATTTGGTATAAAAAGAATTTTAGCAAGGCTCCCTGATGGGCAATACGTTGACATCACTTGTTTGATGAGACCCCCTCTGTTTTGCCGCCTCCAGAGTATCCTATGCAAACATACAGCATGTTGGACTTATCTCTGAACATAGATTGTGAGAAAGGAAGGAAGACTTTGTACCAGCTATCTTTAACTCCATAAAATACAACCAAAGATTTATCTAAGCTGTGGAGAAATCCTGTAATTTCTGCTTTCTTGCTTCACTGAAATGGAAAACAAAATCTTTTCAAGAGCAATCTTTTATCTTATTTGGCAGATATAGCCAAGTTCTGCCATAATGGGGATTAAATTTCCAAAATGTAGTTTGTGATCACATGGTGCAACTCATTGTTTAAATGAGGTAGATGCTATATATGTGTCAATATCATGGCTTCCATATATTATAGTCAAAAATATCTTCCTTCATTTGGTCTTCTGTCTCTGGGGCTGTAGCATGACTAGCAGCATAAAGCACTACTATCAGTTTTCATATTAGAGTACTCCAATCCTAAGGTAAAGCACAGGCAAAAGTTTTTGTTTCTTCCATTTTCTACCCTTTGGGATAAAATGTGAGAATATTTTTTGAGCAGTGAAGAAGCATGCCCTTCTGGCTTGTTAGTCACTAAGTCTTATGAAACACTGCAGGACTTTAGAAAAGATTTCCCATTATCCTCTGCTTCAACAATCCTCCCTATTAAACATAAGGCTTCTTGGTTATTGTTAAATGTTTCCAAGTGTAAATCAGAAATCACCACTTTTTCCAACTAAGTTCTTTGAGAATTTCTGAAAGAGAGCGTATCTTCTATGAATTAGATGCATCACTGTGAATTTGGTTGTTCACTAATCAGCTCTGTGTATGAACATAAATTTCATAAAACTTGCCCTTTGGGATTTTTTTTTCATAGGATCACTGCTTCACCGAAGCTGTGATAGCCTAAGACAGGAAGGCGGTATGTATTACACAGTAAATATTTCCTTTGCTTTGTAAAGAAATCTAACCTGCTCAGTGTTTGCATGTCATTACTCTGCTCACAGCTGTTCATGAGCCGTGCTGCTGTCTCAGCTCTGGGAACAAACAGGTTTGGGCATGCATGGGAATGACATGGTTCGTTCCTGTCTGTTTTACAAGCCAGAATTGTGGAAGTATCTCCCATTCTTGGCTTGACTGTTATTCTCTGTAGCAAGTCTTATTTTCCCAGGCAGATTGTTGGAATATGCTAATGAGCCTGCAAAGAATATAAAATATGTGTTCCCATGGCTCCTGTTCTATAATTCAAAAGCTACTTCTTGTGGCAGAGCCAGGTATAACAATCTAAAGCAATCTGAGATCATTTGCTGTGCTATTTGCATCTCCACACCCAGAATGCATCTAGGTTGCCTTTGTCTGGCAACAGTAGTGTTGGGTAAGACATGGATATTAAAATAAACATTTGGACTGATGTACTTTTTTGATATGCAGTTGTTTTCCTTCCACAATAAACAAACCCTAATAGCTTCTTCTGAAGTAGAACATAATAAACTAGAAAGCAAATGGATATCCATAGCATTCTGCTTAATAATAATCTTCTTTTCAGAATGAGGTAACTTTACTTTACAATATTAGTTTAAGCCATAGCTACTGCAGTTAGGACCCTATATGCTATACATACTTTGCTTCCATTTTACTACACACCAGCTTCCTTGCATAGAGTGAGTTCATGAAGAAAGTGGTCTTTGGAGGCTCACCAACATCATCTATAATTTTTGTTTTGGGGAAAAAACCCCAATGGTTGATACATCTCCTCTTTCCCATGCCACATACATTATCTCCAGCATGGAGACCTGCCAAGTTGTCTGTTGACCTTAGGATCAGAGCAGCCTTTCTCTCTTAATTTTAACTTTATGCCTCTGTAATAGATGTGACCTGCTTGATTGCATATTAGCCGGCTTGCTGTCCTGGCTTCTTTCCTCTTCTGGGCCTGTGATACCTGGGAAGAATGTAAACAAAGGGAGAAGGTGTGACTATTTCCGTCACAGTTCCCTTAGACTTCTCAAGCACCAGCTGGATAGTATAAGGTATTCAAATAAAATTGCAAAGTAGACAGTGACTTTTTTCATATTTCTACAATACTAATTTGATCACCAAATAAGTACTCCATGTGCTTTCCACTAGTACATTCTTGGCTGTACACAGCCAAGCAAATGTTGCATAAGACTTTGTCTTGGACAAATTTGCCATATTTCTAAATGGAAAATAGCTCGGTGATTTTAATGACAATATCCTATGTCCACTGAGCTTAATACTTTAGCATCAGTACTCCATTTTTAAAAGAAAATTTCCAATGGAAAATTTCTAAGCTATTTTATGGTATTTTCCAGAAATAATTTGCACAGCTGAGTTCAAAACCCACATGTTCAATAAAATCAAAGTCTCAGTGGGTGTTTGTACTTCTGTGGTTTCACAGGAAAACCTGATGACTTTGCTTTTTGTTGTTTTTGTAGATCTACAGTGGTTTGTTTTTACAACATACATGTGATTAAGGGCCGTTTCTCTGCCTGGTAGAAAACAAAATTCACAACTTGAGTAAATTGGCAATGTAGTTCTTATTTTGTTACCTATTTCAAAGTGTGAAATCATTTTTTGGTAGAAAAAAGCCTAAATATTTCTTACGAAGCAGCATTGAACTTCATATATGAAGTATAATGAGTGTTTGGTATTAACCTGATCAGTGCCTTGTGTTTCCACACTGTGAAAATAACAAGGTATATTATTCTCTTCACTGATCAAGATGAATTTGCTTACATTTTAACTCTTTACCAACTTGTAATGTTGTAGAAATTGTTGTTTATAAATGTTGTTTATAAGACCCTCTCCTTAGCTGGGATGAAGGCAGCAGGTGCAGGCTAGTTACGCTTGTCCCCAGAAAGTCTGTCCATGCAAATCCAGTTCATTGGAGCACCCATATGCACTGTCATGAGGAAATAGCTTCCTCAGACAAAAATAAAGAGGTATCAGCTTCAGTTGTTACTATCAGGACTTTTATCTTTCATCTTTCATTTTCCTCATTGCCTATTCTCCTTGTAATTCCCACACCTGGGCTGCCTTTTATAGTATTATTTGAAGTGAGTTTGCTACAAAATGGACCAGATCACAAACTCATGTGAATCATACATGTTCCTTAAAATGAGTTAGATAGCTGGACTTACCTGTTCACCATCTGCTTCTTCACTTGGTGCATATGGAGGAGCACTTCTGCTAAACACATTTACTTGAGTTTTTTGTTCAAGTCCCTAGTATATCATTGATCTCAGAAAACCCTCTTAAGCAGTAAAGGGAAGTGAATTGATTTTAAACATCGACACAAAACACGTTCTTTGCTCTGTTAACAATTTTAATTGAATAGCTGTGTCTAATCTTATCCCTCCAAATGTTCTTCAGAAATGAAGAGAGACAATTAGAAAATTCATTGCAGGAATTGAGTGCTGTCTGTAGTAGAGTTCTGATGTATTAGTATCTTGTGAATAAACCAGAGCGAGTGTCTAGTGAAAAAAAAAAACCTGCTGTAACCAGCCCTGAACGTACCACATGTTTCAGTTAAGAGTGTTAATAAGTCTGTCATGTAAATGAAAGCAGAATTCTTTTCAGGGATGACTGTCTTTCTGTATTTCAAATAAAGCTATTTATTAATATGGCATCTGCAGTTAAGGGTGTCTTCCAGTTACATGTAACTTTCATAGATGTTCGTTAATATTGATTTTGTCTTTCTGTGCAATGGCATTAGAAAATGTTTCTCCAACACTTCTAGCATTAGGATATGTGTAGCTTACAGTCAAAGTGCAGTAGGTTGAAAAAGAAGTGTGATGTTTATTAGGTCTAATTGTGCATAATTCTGAAAGCTGTTTGACACCTAGGAAGAGAGAAATGTTTTCACACTTTTAATATTCAAACGTGGCACACTGTCTTCACACCAATAATGCTGCTATATCCTATTATGTGACCTTCTCTTTAGTTTTCAGGCTTCTCATTTTTATTAGTTTATATCCTAGAAATTAATAGATACTGTGGTTAAAGACTTTTAAAGGCATTAGATTTTTCTGTATTTGTACTCTTTTACTATGTGTTAAGTAAGGCACAGTTGCTTTCAGAATTAATGTGCTTTAACATCCTTCTTGAACCGAAAATTAAAATAATCACAGAATAACAGAAACGCTAGGTTGGAAAAGACTCCCGGGATCATCGAGTCCAACCATTCCCATCAACCACTAAACCATGCCCCTCAGCACCTTGTCCACCTGTCTCTTAAACACCTCCAGGGGTGGTGACTCAACCACCTCCCTGGGCAGTCTGTTCCAGTGCCCAATGATAACTTTCTGTGAAAATTTTTTTTCTGATGTCAAACCTGAACCTCCCCTGGCAGAGCTTGAGGCCATTCCCTCTTGTCCTGTCACCTGTCACTTGGGAGAAGAGGCCAGCTCCCTCCTCTCTACAAACTCCTTTCAGGTAGTTGTAGAGAGCAGTAAGGTCTCCCCTCAGCCTCCTCTTCTCCAGGCTAAACAACCCCAGCTCTCTCAGCCGTTCCTCGTAGGGCCTGTTCTCCCACCCCTTCACCAGCTTTGTTGCTCTTCTCTGGACTTGCTCCAGAGCCTCAACATCCTTCTTGTGGTGAGGGGCCCAGAACTGAACACAGGATTCAAGGAGTGGTCTCACCAGTGCCGAGTACAGAAGGAGGATCACTTCCCTGGACCTGCTGGTCACACCGTTTCTGATACAAGCCAAGATGCCATTGGCCTTCTTGGCCACCTGGGCACACTGCTGGCTCATGTTCAGTTGGCTCTCAACCAACACTCCAGGTCCTTCTCCTCCAGGCAGCTTTCTAGACAGACTTCTCCCAGTCTGTAGCTCTGCTTAGGGTTATTGTGCCCCATGTGCAGGACCCAGCATTTGGCCTTGTTAAACCTCATCCCACTGGACTCTGCCCAGCGGTCCAGCCTGTTCAGTTCCCTTTGCAGAGCCACCCTGCCCTCCAGCAGATCGACACGTCCACTCAGATTAGTGTCATCTGCAAACTTGCTAAGGGTGCACTCAATGCCTTCATCCAGTTATTTCATAAAGACACTGGACAAGGCTGGACATCTATTATTATGGCCACATCTATAGGGAGTAATAGTTGTGAATAAAAAAAATTCAAATTTCAAAGTGTGTATACAGTTGAGGTTCTGTTATTATTCATTGTACAAATTAGACTTGTATGCGAGATCATTAAGTGTTGTGGTGGGCTTTTTTGTAGAAAATCTCAGGTTTTCCTTCTATGTAGGGAATCCACTGAAGTATTTCTTCAAAAAGCAGAGGAAGAAACTAAATAGACGATGTTACCTCTTCAGTTAAGAATGAGACAAGAAAATCATGTAAGAGAAAGGTTGCAGTAATGGCTGCAGAAATACCAAAAGGAAAGGCATCACTATAATACTAATATTGATGAAAATGTCATCTTAGTGAAGCCTGTGTAACAATATAAAGATGTGCTTGTCAACAGAAAAACTTCTTTTCCTGTCTTTAATGACTCCAGAACTTTTCCTTATAACCCTTTTTTTTTCAAAACTGAAAATAGTGAAAGGTTGAAAAGGTCATAGCATGTTCAGAAAGTAAAAGAAAACAGTTAACTTTGGAGTATTTAAAAAAAATGCATCAGTTTGGGTACATAGTGAGTAGTATAGGGTGGGCTGAGAGGAATCAGCTAAGGTCAGAAGGACCTTAGGAAAGGAACGAGGCGGAGGGGACAAACAGTGGAAGGAAGAAAGAGCAAAACTTTTTGATGGAAAACTCCCAGATTTCTTAGGGCTACCTGCAGTCCTAGAATTGTCAGTTATGACACTGACTGTCTTTAACAAACACTAGATGGAAACCTTAACTGTTTTCGGAGGATAAAAACATTGAAGCAGGAATCTGTCAAAATTTAGCATCCGATAGACTGAAATAAATATTAGTTTCTCATGTAGACTGTTAGAACATTTAGTGAAATGTAGTACCACTGAACAATAAAACCCAGACCTAGTAGGTGTGTACAGAGGACAGCATAAATTGCATGACCAAATGTGATCTCAGAAATCCTAGTTAAGAATTGCATAATTATGAATTGGAGAAAAATTAGAAATCTTCTATCTTCAATTTGAAGACCTAACATGGAAAGAGTGTTCCCCTCTTTTTTTTCTTTGAAAGACAAATCTTTTGTTCTTCACAACAGGAATATCAACTTTGTAATAATAATAAACCAGTAACAAATAAATGGGATTTGCCACAGATTCCAGGGGACCATGAGAAATATTGCCTGCGTAGTTATTTGCTGAAGCAGATATTAAGTGATACATTTCTACTGCTGGTTTCCAGGAGATGTTTTAATACTAGTCTGTGACAGCTCATACTTTAAAAAAAAGAGAAAAAAAAAGAACGAAGTAATGAAAGAAAAATTATAGAAGGGACTTATTTAGACCACATAAGTATGAAGAATATCTTGGTTAACAGGAACACTAAATAAAGTGGCCCCAGGAGGAGTTCAGCAAATATAAAAAGGATGTTCTTCTTGGGTAGCCTGTGGACTAAACCACAATATTTAATATCGCCTCTTCTAAACATAAAAACTTAATGAAAAAAACTTGTATGAAAGTCTAGAAGAGGTTGTTTTAGGAACGTGTGTATTTCCACCCCCCCATTCTCATGTTAGACAGATAGCTTTCAGTTATTTTCCTATCACACAATTGCCATATCAGATATAGATATCAAATATATTCCTATTAAAAAATGTAGTTGCCAGGAGGCAACTAGAAAAGAATGGGAAAGATCTTAAATAGCTGCTTGATATTCATTTATGCAGTGCTGAAAAGCCATATAGAAAATCTAGGAAGAAATTATTGAAAGTCCCATAAAAATAAGTAAGATTTGTTATTACAAGGAAATTCTTCTTATATAATACTCATTCCACACTCCATTTGATACAATTTCAATAGTGTTCTATCTGAGTTTCATTATTTCATGGTTAAGAGAGTTCTGAAGCTAAGCCCAGTAAAGGTTGGGTGTGTCTGTACCTTTCCGCAGGATCAGTAGACTTGAACTTACTGAATTCTTAAACCATCATAACAGAAAGGCACTGTTATAATTATTTTTTTTGTCTGTTTCTAGCAGAGAACCGTCTAATGTCTTGCATCAGACAGTTTTGCTGTAATAGATAATGTGTTTTATTTATCCAACTAGCTTCTGCCTGGAACGAGGCAGAATAAAGCTACATTTTTTAAAAAAGTTTTTAACTTTCTGCACTGAGAGTGGATGGAGCTTGTCACTGGGACAGGGCTGGTTCTCATCTCTGAATGATTAGGAGCTTCTCAGCTGGGAATAATCAGCAGAATGAAGTACATCTGTTCCATCTCTCCAAAAGACCATCAAGGTTTATTCAAGAGACAAGGGTGTGGAGTAGAATGGGTCCAGCAGAAATTTCTGGTTTAGGGTAAGATGGTGTAGCTTTTGTGGGAGGCCCTGGTGGGAAGAATTACGGGGCAAGCAGACTGAAACTGAAATAACCTCTGAATCTTCTCTTTTGTAATTTTGAGTTTGGGTATTGGTTGGTTGGGAGGAGGGTGTGTGTAATCAAGATATTTCCTATATTACTCTTTCTCTGACCTTTGTTCAAGAACAGCATGTATTCTGTAGTTATGGTGGCAAGGATGGGAATTCTTTTTCTCAGAGGGTCTCTGTTAGTTCTCTGTCCATTGTCTAAAGATTGTTTTGATTCATGTCTTTGTAGATTAATTTGTTTCTAATACTCCGTATATTAGGAGTTTCTAATTTGATCTGAAAACTAATTTCAAATGTTGAAACCAGTAGATATTCTATTTCCCAAGAGTATAACAGGAGAGATTAAAAAGAAAACAAATCAGTATGTTGCTGAGGGACCAAGGTGCTCTTACCTAACTAATCAGTATTCAACCATTAATTTTGTTCATTTCCAGTAAACAAAATACATTTCTTAAAAGTAGCAGTTAAAAGGTATTCACATATCCACACAGCCTGTAAGCAATATCCTGATTTCTGAATTGAATTAGCCTTTTTGTGGAGTTCCATTTGTGTTTGCTTAACTTTTAGCAAGAGTGCACTGACAATGCACTTCACTTGGAGGCCTCCTTGTTTTTCATCTGTCATAGCAGTGACCAGCAGTGCCTTAAAACAATGTGTTCCTTGTTTCGTACATGATATAGACTTTTCCTTCAAAACTAGGTTTTCGTCATTGGTACTTGGCATCACTGATATGCTGTCAGGGGTGGTAGTGATGGGTAGTTCAACGTGGAAATGAATTTGAAAGTGCATGATGTTACCTTACAAGGTTTAGAAGCAGTGTTGCCTGAGTAGATTATACTTTGCTACCAGCATTTTACATATTATAGTAATAAATGCAGATGCTCCATCTTTATCTCTATTGCACACATCGATATCTGCCATGAGTATTATATTTGCTGTCTCAAAAAGACCTTTTTCTAGCACCCTCAATGGTGCACAGCTACATTCTGAAATGAGTCTTTTTCTGCATTAGCCGTATTTATTAATGACTCCAGCAGAACTTTATTCGCATTTACTAATTCAGAGGTGCTCACCTGCAGCATATTGTAATTCACATCACTCCAGGGAAATTGAATCTCAACATTTGTGGGTAGACACTATTGCACCGAATGTGATGGGTGTGGATATAGATTCTCTGTACGCAGAATAGGCTGCACGTAAAAGCAAGTATTCTGTCTTGTACTGAACGTGATGAATGTAAGAGTTGAATGCTTGGATATTGAAAATGCACATTGTTTGAATAGACAGGTGTACTGTAACCACACTTCTGATCTCTGCTGCATACCTATCCTCACTAGTCATTTTTTTGGTGCCTGCTGTGTGCCAGATTGCAAATCTAGTAGAGGGAGAATTCAGTGTGAATCTAAAATGCAGAATTTCTGGGCTGCTAATTGAAACAACACAGGAAATATCAAGGAGCATCTGTTACCTGTGCTCACATATTTTAAAATTGTAAAAGCAAGAAAAAATTCATCCTTTCATTAGTTTTCTGGCCTTTGGTGTTAAGAAATAAATATAGAATGTTTGTTGCTGTTCAGACTTCATTTCCTTGAAGGAATTGTTGTTGCAGCTGCCTTGCAGCGATGCAGGATATTCTCTCTGCTTTTTGCACTTCCCTGCTGACTGTGTTGAATGTGAAGGGTCCATTATTGATTGGTCGTGGTCTGGAGTTGCTTCAAGTTTCTTACAACTCAACAGTCTGGAACTGAGCAATTTTCCTTGGAAAACGCCAGCATAATCTCTCTTGCAGCAAGAGGAGACTTGATAACATGAAGCTTTGTGATCTGGTGGACTGAACAAAGGACTACTTTTGTCTCTGACATGGGCTTGTTTTTGTAGTGTTTTCAGAGTTGTACCAGCCAAACCTATCACGCCATAGTGTATAGCCAGAGTGTAGAGAGGCTGAGTGAGCACTTGCAATTTCCACTGGAAGCAATGAAAGCATAGCAACTCTGAGAAAAGCATGCAGGTTTTAATTTAGGAAAGTAAATAGAGATTACGGGTCTATTTGGGAATGGAAGACTGGTCTAGAATCAATATCTGTAGCCTTTGAGAAAGAGCTTTAATTATGGTTAAAATCCAGGATGGAGCAGAAAGTTGAGTACAGAAAGGATGTGTAAGCAAGGAATGGCAGACTTCAAAGAGGAATTATATATTCTTATTCACAGCCATCCTGAGAGTTTTACACTATCCCTTTGCATGCTCTTGCCAACCAGGTGTCATGACCCATTGAAGTTAAAAACGGCCAGTTAACAGTGGACGAGTGTTAGCATGGAGTTTGAAGAAGAAAAGAGGTTAAGATATTGATTCAGAATAGAAAAGGGAGTTGTAGAAGCTCACCTGCTCTGAAAAAGAATCTGTTTTATTACATAGAGTAGACTGCAATTTTCAGTGACGCACCTCTGATGCTTTTCTGACTTGAGTTTCAAGAGTCATGTCTGATAAAATACTAAGAAATTACTTTTAAGGCCCTCAAGAGATGATGAGGGACTGTTGGGATTTAGCGTTTATTAATAGAGTATGAATGTCAAATCTAAAAGGCAGCTGACCAAAAATGCCAGGAAGATCCACCAGACACACAGAATGTGAATGTGGGTTAGCTGCTTAAAATGTTGTGATTATAATAATGATGATGTGCAGTGTAACACCATGTTTTAATATGACACTGTTTTTCATGTTGTTCCTGACAAGGCACCTGATCATGCATCCCTACAATACAGAGTACAGAGGGGATACATCTCATGACATGTCAGTTGTCTTAACAGGTCTGCTACCTTGTAATTCTTCCTTCTGCCTTTAGAGCAAGGGCCTGGTATGCATGTCTTTTTCAGTATCCCACTGCTTTTCATATAGCTCTTTGAAAGAACTGTTTGGGTTTTCAGAGTGTCCCTTCATTTTAGGAGCAGACTGTGTTTTCTGAATAGTACAATTGTGAATTTAGATTTATGCCCTTGTGAAATGGGTTGGAAACATCAGTATATGGCTTTTTTTTTAGGAGAACAGCAAAAGATTAAGAGGGGACTGTGCAAGTCAAGTATGCAGGGATAAGAAGCTCCATGATTTTTTTCTTTCTATACTCTTCAAATTTGTGTAAGTCGGTGTCAGCAGACTAATTCGTACTGTGCGTGTGCAAAAGGATAAACTTCTGCTGAACTCCTCTTAATTGTTTATCTTGTAATTTTTCAGTGCATAACCTCTGAAGCCTAAACAGTGAGATAGCGTGGAGTGTTTTCCCAATGATTTCTTCACTAAGAGTCTGATGGTGTAGTATGTATCTTACTAGTGGCATTCAATGTAAACTTCAGAGCAGCAGATTTAACAGGTCCTGCTGAGCTAAAAAGAGACTTTGGGGCATGAAGGCTTTCTGTGATAGGCTCGAACAGATACGCAGCTATGTTTAAATGAATGTAAACATTGGGACTAACTTCCAAAACACCAAACCAAAACTAGCCCCCAAACTCAAAAAACCCGGAACCAACTTCCTCCTACCACCAGCTTATTTTTTTTCTAGGTAAAGAGCAGATTAATTTATTCAGGAAAGAGAATTTCTCTTGGGAATGTAGCATGGATTCTTGCTGTGAGAAATGAAAGTGTTTGGGCTTTTTTTTCTTCTACATAAAAGAAAGTAATATAAACATAGGAGAATTTTTGCTTTTCAAAACCAATCAATGAAAAGTGATTTTGCATACAGCACACATCTGTTTTAACAGCTTTGTGTGTATAAGGAGTACATGCTATTAGTAATAACTGTGCAGAAGAAAGATCTGGGGAAATGTGTTTGGTAAAAGTAGTTCAGTAGAACTGTTTAATGATTATGCAGTTAAACTTTCATAAATCTCATGATGTTTTCTGAGCTGCTTTTAACTTTCCAGTGTAAAAGAGATATTTGAATTACTTGTTTTAAATTTTGTTTACGTAGTGCCCCATGGAAAGAATTTTGCCCAAGACTTCAAAGAGCAAAACTAGAAACAGGAACAGTCCCTCTTTTCAATAAGAATTAGAGTAACTGCTGATTTGTCTACAGAGATTTGCAACCATAAATGGCTGTCATTATTAAGAAATATGTAATCCATTGTAAGCTGCATTTTTTGATAAAGTTTGAAATTGACAGTTCAGCATGTGAGATACAGTATGAATTTTAAGCAAGAGTGCAGTGGGAGACCAGGCTGCAGAAAGCTGAGTGGGGAAACATTAGTGCTTTTATCTGTTGTTTAGAGATTGTGCTTTTGAAGCAAGATACCTGGGTATCTAAACACACTGGGAAAGAAAATTTTGTCTTAAAGGTAATATTATTAACCTAAAGTGCTTTCTGTATTTTTAGTAACCTATTGTTTTATTTATTTTCTTCTAATTATGCTTGGAACTATTTAAAATGCATCTCTAATGTGCTCTTATTCACACCATAACAAAAAAAAAATCCCCAAGGTGAAAATCTCTTACCTTTCAACAGGGTTAGGCATCAGAAAACAGAAAAGTAAAATCTTCTAAAATCCCATTTCTAGTAATCCTTTAACCATAGTTGCTAAATACAGTTCATTATCTCTTTACTTCTGAAATTTTCAAGCTGTTTTATGAGAGCTGTTGCAGCCTGTGCTTTATGCACGTATGCAATTTGATAAAAGGGAAAATTATGAAACTGGAGAAGGTGAATTTTGCATTGATTGACCTTGGACTCTTAATTGGTGGTTAGTGAAGGAACACTCCTTTGAAGTGCAAAAGCAGTCGCTGTGTTTAAAGACTTGGACTGCACAAGTGGGAAAACAATCTCTGGGATATTTTTCATTGAAAAACTTGATCTGTAAGTGATAATCAAAGAGCAAGCCATCCAAGAGTTTCTTCTCCTCCTGTTCTTCTAAATACTCTCTATTCTTATTCTGCATTCCTTGTACTGCACTTTGGCATTTGAATATTAATGCCATCTCATATGGTGACAATAAGGCCAATTCAGTACCCTTCTGTAGGACATTAGGCTGCATGTCCCGCTACACGTAAGGGATTAATTAAATAGCTGTGAATAGCATATTTGAGACAGAAAGGTCACTGTCAGCACTTTGTATGTTTATGCTAACCAGTTATGTTAGGAGTATAAAATGATGCATTAAGCATAATTAAACATAAATTTGAGATACTTCACAGTAGAACCAGTTGTTGTCAATTAATTGACTTGGTGGTGGTTTGTGTAAATGGTTTATTTCAGAGTTTGTTAGCAGCAGAGTATTTTCATAGTTTTTGACAAGGTATTTATTTTCTTAGCAGCCCAATTCAGAGTTTTCTTTTCAGGTGTCCATTCTTTGGTTGTTATATTGTCTTTGTAGCCACTTTATATCTGTCTGTATTATTGACCCGTATCTACTCCAAAAAAAAAGAAAAAAAAACCCATTTGCAAAAATACAATGTCTGGAGTCCCTTTTGGAAGAAGTCTTATCTCAGTTGCTACCATTGTGTAATGTAAAGATGGGCATAAGACCAGCAAAGAAAAGGGAGAGAAGGGTAAAACCTACTATACCTATGTGCTGATGAGAAAGCAGACTTCTGCTATTTGTCTGTGTCTTGTCCATGTTTAGCACACTCTGGTGTTCTCTTCCTGCTTTATTGTCTTGTATGGGACTCGGGGCAAGGGGAGCAGAGAATTGGGGCAGAACCAAAACCTTCTACAATTTGTTTACCTGACTTGGTCTGATTTTACTGCAAACACCACTAAATCTCTCCTGTCTGCTCTACTCCACTGCTGCAACCTCTTCTGGGGTATTTTACCTGCTTACTAACCTTAGGTCAAAAGGTTAAATAACAGACGGTCTCCACCGAGAAAGGAAAGACTATCCTCTTCATGGTCCCATACACACCAGGCTGCTTCTGCCTGTGTCCTTTCATGTGCCCCAGGATGCCTGTGTGAAGCTGCAGTTACCAGTGTAGCTTCTTCTGTAAATCTTCATCAGCAGATGGGTTGCAAATTGCAACCCCTCTTGGACACTGGCTCTGTGTTACAAACTGGATGCTTTCCTTTCGGTCGTTACTGATATAAATTGTAGAGCACTATTCTGGACATTGTAAGAATGGATAATACATGGCAGTCCTTGTCAGAAAGAGTTATCAGTCCAGATTATTTTGTGGGTAAATGATGAGGCAGTAGACTGCTAATGCACAAATTGTTCAGGCACATGGGAAATATTTAAGTACTATTGTCATGATGTTGTCTATGCTCAATTTACTGGTATTATGTCATACTGGTGAGTTCATTACCAGGCCCACTCATATTGCTCTGTGTTCATAATAACACACAGTTTAGTTTGCGTGCTTTTCTTTGAAATGATTTTATATTTATAGTGAATTCTTTTGGGTTAGTTTCTCTAAAGAAATTGAGAGAGCTGTAATTCTGACTGTTCAGGAAGGTTGTTTGCCTCAGTTTTTAATGTGTGCAGATGAAGATATTTGTTAGGTGTATTCAGCTGGCTTTTTCTCACAGCGGCAGTTTATCACTGTAGTACTGCAGGGTAGGACTTTAATTGCATTCATTATATTTGGCGGAGCAATGGTTAGGATAGCCTCTAAGGATTAAAACTGTTTATCTGGGTATGAGGAATCATTTGGTAATCTGCCAGAGCGCTCTTCTTGTAAGGGGAGGTTTTCCTGTCAAACTGAAGAACCACTCAGATAAACAGACGTTCTGTGCAGTTATCTGTTGTGCATGAAGTCATTAGCTTAGGGCACCTGTATCTCACAACTCTTGGGTCACCTGTTCTGTATCAGATACCTATGCTTGTGTATTAAACATTTTATTTCAATCCTTGAGGACATTCTTTCGTATCATATTACCATCATCAGAAGTTATTTTAGACTTTGTTTTCATGGTTTTCCTCTTCGATTGATAAACAAGTGTATTAACAAGAACAGCTCATTCAGCGCAGAGTAACTAGGAGCTCTTATTGTCTGTAAAACAGAAGCCACTTACGTAGAGCTGTTTCTCACCTTCTGGAATTTCATAGGTTACCCAGAATTATAATTTCAATCAAAAGAAATTCATAGTGCATGCAGTCAGTGACACAAAAGATGCATTCACCTTTTTTTTTTTTTGTGCTAGGGAAAGCCAAGAATTAAAAATAATCTACTAAAGCAAGGAAAAAAAATATGAGAACTAATGTATGCGTATCATTAAGTTATAACTAAATTAATAATTAAGAAAATGGCAATTATTTAATAGTTCATTTTGGGTTTCTGTCTGGTTTATACTCCATTGAACAGGGGGAAACATGCTCTACTCACATCCAATGGGAGATGGTTTTGGTAGTTTTATAACTTTAAACACCTTTTTGGCAGAGGAGGACAGCATATAATATTAAAGAGTAATGAACTTCACTTAATAAATCTGAACTTATTTTATTGAGTACTCCTGATAGATAAGCAAGTTATACCTTTATACGTATAAATTTACTCTTGTAGGAAGGTTCTGCAACAGTGCATAATCAGGATCTTAAATTGCCAGCAGAAGGCTCACTGGAAAAATATTATTTCATTTATGATTTTATGCCACGTCTTTGATGCACCATGTAAAATTAACTTTTATCTCTAGACAAGATCTAAAACGTTTCCAACAGTTCACTTAAAAGGGCGGGGGAAAAAAAAACCGGAGTGTGTTAACTAAGAAGATGACATATTGCCTGAGGCAGTCTGCTTTTCTCTTGGCTCTAGGAGGAATTTGCTGTCTTTTAAAGGTCTAATTCTTCATAAGGGTTTTTTTTTTTCTTATTTAAATAACATATAGCTGTCCTACTCTCCTATGTTTTATGAGTGCCAGTTGCAAAACCAAAACAAGAATAAAAATAACTCATTTCTGGATAAGGAGAATCATTTGCTAACCTGTCTCATCTTCGATTTAAGTACAGGATTTGATCCACATAGCTCTGGGGAGCATTCTGATGCTGAAACAACTGGAATTCATAACAGAAAATTGATACGGTTTTAAAATGTGGGAGGGTTTGTGTCTCATGGTGCTTTTCATTGAGAAAATGATAATTGAATAAAGTTTCAGTAGCATTTGAGTGGTTAAGCTGTCATGTCCAGCAGGAAGAATCCTCACAGCTGTCTGCCCAAGCAAAGGGATTTTTCTCCAAGTTTATGTAGGGCCATGTTGTACCCCAGGTCTCAGGTTTACAAGTGTATTTATATACAATGAAATGTAGTCTCCTTCATGGCATGTGAACGACAGAGAAAGTAAAAAAATCCTAATCCATCAACCAAGAAGTTTTTCGCTGAAAAAGTGAACGAGTTTTGAATATAGTGACTTCATGTGCAGTATGACTTTCTATTTAATAGGCAGTCCTAAGGACGTTAATTTCAGACTGTGCAGCTAATCAGAACCCTGATGTTGGAAAATCACCATGGGAATGTCTACAAATAATAACCATTTCTGCATAAATTAAAATATAAATGAACTTGTATATAAATGCTGTCATCAACTTTAATATTGAAAATGGTGCTAAGCTTTAATGTGTTTTTCCGTCCACTTAGATATTCTGCAATGATTCGCTCTCAGGCATAATACCAGGCCTCAGCATCTCTTTTGTGCTTTTATAGAAACTGATCCAAAGCCCACAGAAGTCTCCCTGAGTTGTGAAATTTGGATCCGATATCCATCTTATTTTACTGATTTTTTTTTTTTTTTTTTAAATGAGGATTATTGGGGATGGAATTCACTTCCTTGCATGCCACAGAGGAAGTATTTTAATTAAGAATTCTGTGGTGTTTTTCTCAGCTTCGTTTTCTGTGGTACCTTCCCATTCCCATGAGTTGAGCCTAAGGTTGGAAGAGTGTGGGAATAGGTCCATGTGCCATATACAGGTGCCTCTGAAGGTTATGTAGGTGGAATACATGTATGAGGCAAGCCAGCAAAGCTGGAGGCATCTATGATCACAAATTCTACACATCACTCATGCACAGAAAAAGTAAAATCACTTAGTGATAATGTGAAAACAAGTGGAAGACTAAGAAGATGGGGTTGTATACAGGAAAATGTGCTTCAAGAGTATCTGTACTTTGTCTTCCCTGTGCTTCTTGAAAGGTCTGTTCATTTTCTTAGGTAGTAGAATGAGCCATCTCTTCACTCCTTTGCATGCAGCCTCCTCTGGCTGCTTTGTCACTCCTTCTGTGCTGCATGTTTGTCTAATGGGTTTGTGTAGCTTTGTTTTAAAATACGGTGTTGTTATTCTTTTAAATTTGGACCATATGCTTTTTTAAAAAAATCCCAAATCTTAGGAATGCCAGCTTCTAGGGTTATGAACTCCCAAGTGCACCCAGCACTTGGTAATTCATATGCAAAATGTGCCAGATTATTCTTGCAGCAAAGTTCTTGTACTTGGGCATAGTTTTAGTGTTGTAAGTTAGATTGTAGGGAAGGCGGTAGCAGAAACGTTAGCACACCATAACTCAGTATTCAGTATCAAATGGTGAAAAATGTTTCTGTCCTTGGGAAACACCTTCCTCTTCCAGTGATGCCGTTCATCATGGTATAAGGTATTCTCACTGTGTGAAGGGTTTCCCATTCAGTCTGTTGCAAAACAGGAATAAAAATGCATGGAAGTGGTGAAAATAATTGCTTCTGTCACCTCATTAAGATTTTGCATTAATTCCACTAGCTGTAACAGGTTGTTTATCAAAAGGACATTGCTTTTATCTTTGAAACATGCTCTACAAGTATTTAACCATGCTTTCTTTTAGAGTGAGAAGGGACTATCACCATTTCTTAACCATTTATTTGAAGGAGTCCATTTAAACTGGAAGATTGTTGATCTGAATATTTGTGTTTTGTAACATACAAACAAACAATGCGTTGAGTGTGTGCCTTTTAGAAACGATATGTTGCACGAGATGGTTAAACCAATGGGCCAACTTGTGTACCTCCAGCTTGGCAGTCAAATGAGGTCTAGGTTCAGCATATAGACCTGGGACATTTTTTTCAAGTAACTGTGGAGTCCTTACTTGCTTAGGTTACCTATTGTTTATGATCTCAGAGAGCGCTCTGTTTGTTGTATCTCTATGAACCAAACGGCCATTAACTGGAAGGGTCAAAGGGTTAATGGAAGAAATAGTCTCTGCTTGTCATTATCTTACAATGTTCAGTGGGAACTGGGGAAAGATAACGCTTGCTACCCTATTCCTGTAGGTGGTTTCTAAAAAGGTGACCCCTCTATTCTGCAACTAAATAAAAGATTAAATGCAAATACAGAGGCCAACCAAAATGAACTTGCTCAAGCTGCTAGTGGAGAGCCACGCTCCATTAAATGACCACTTTGGTAGCATCAGGTCAAATTCCTCTTAGATGAGTAAAGGTCGTAGAGATTGTATTGCTTAATTGCCTAACTTTCTCTTTGTACGCACCCTTGTTATCCTTTCATGTACTCCAGAAGAGGAACACTCGGTCATTCTGAGACTTAGGTATGTGGAAGATAGAACATGGAGACAGATAAAAGGAAAATTTCAGCTTAGTATCATCAGTGGTATACTGAACAACTAAATAATTTCCCAGAGTATTTAAAAGTGCTTCAAAAATACTTGAAAGCATTAAAACCAGAACGTATAGCTTTCTCCATGATGCACACGGCGTTCTTTAAATAGACAATATGTATATCTTGCTTCATGAAGGATTTCTGTTCAGAAATCTCAGGAAGCTGTTTTACGTGTTATAAATTCTTCTGTTAATTATGAATGTGTCTTATAACCTCAGGTTTTATGCTTTGTTAGTCTTTTGGAAAAGTAGAAACAAACATAAATCATAAAGGTAATCCATGACTAAAAAAGTCACTCTGATAGAGAATGCAGAACATAACTAAGGTAACATATCAGAAAATTGGAGAAGATGTCAGACACAAAAATTAGATTCTCTGTTTGACGTCTGCTTTGCATGTGGTATCAGCTTTAGATACCCACGTAATGGTTGTGAAGGATAATAACAGAGGTGTCAAAAGTTGAAAAGGGGAGAGTCCAGAGAAAGGGTTTAAAGAGGTGATATGTTGACACTTTGGTGTAGGTTGGTTTTTTTTTTTTTTTCCCTTCCTTCTTTAGTTTTAGGTTTGTAAATCAGACCAATCTTGTGACTGATGAGCTGATGTGGACTGGGTTATTAGCCACATGAGAGAGCTTCTGTGTGAATATAAAAAGTTGAATCGATGCATGAAGTTTAAATTTCTTGCTCCAGAGGACAGCGAGTAGCACTTTTAATGGATGTTTTTAGTACTGGGCTGAACACAGAGATAGTCTTGGTAGCCTCCGCTCAGTTTCCAGACTGCATTTTCTGTTTTTGTCTCTTGTTCATTTTAAAACTTCGACTTCAGATTAGAATGCATATGCAAAACCAGGTGATAATGCATTGATTAAAAGTGAATATATGTACATACGTATATGTAGAAGGAATTAATCTAAAGCATATTACTGAGAGGAGTCTAAAAGAGTGTGTCATTTGGGTTTCTTTTAGCCGAAACCAGGTCACAGTCATCGGTGATGATGATGTTCACAAAGCTGTGTTTAAGTTGAATGATGTACAAGTATCCTTTTGATACCTCTGGTTAAAAATACTTGACATGCATCGATCTGTAAGGGGTCATAGGGCAGGCAGAGGCTGATGGATAGGTAACAAATCACGTACCAGTATTATGCCTCAGGCATTATGTGTTCTGGCCAACTGTGTAGCTGTGTTGTTCGTCCCCAGACTATGTGATTTTTGAAGTTAGCTGGAGGTTGTTGACAGTGTCAGTTATTGCTGCCACTTGATTTCACTAATTCTGACAAGAGAACCATGTTTGGATAAAATGAAAGGAAGAATTGCTCTCATCTTTAACATTATCCCAAGTGGCTCTATCCTTTTCCCCTCTGGCTTCAGTTATTTCAGGTCATATAGTAACTCTGTTTTTCATTTATTTTTTTAATCTTTTTTTACAGTAAGATGCATTAATGAACTAGACCACCCTCTTGATTATAAAAACCACACTGTGGAAAACATTTGGCAAAGTTCTGCTATTGTCTTTGTCACCTGTCAGTTTTTATTTCTGTTTCTTTTTGAATTACACTATTTCTTTTCCAATGTATCACTTTCCATATATTAAACCCTCCAGTTTTTAAAATTGCAAGCTCCTTGGCTATTTTAGTCCTGCACAAGGAATACTGTGATTAAAGGGATGTGCCACACATGTTAAACTTATGCTAAGCACAGAAGATAACTTTAGGGAAACACATTAGACCATTCCCAATTCCAATTAAGAGAGAAAACTAAACTTGTATAATTTAAACAGTTGTTGAAAACTCTGCTTTCAGTTTGACCCTCATCATATGGTTTCATACTTCACTGAACTGAACTAAAATTTGTCATGAGTCCTCTTAAACAGTTGTGCATTGTTTTAGAAGTTGTTCCAAAGTCTTATGACAGCTTTCTTTTTTCTTTGCAGCTATTATTGTTTTATTTATAACTGAATTTTGGCCTTTTTCTTTCACTGTTTTGATTTTTAATGCTCTATGGGCAGGAAATTACATACAACTTTTGAATTAAACCACGTAACTTGTAATATCCATTTAGTTTAATTGTTCAAGGGAAAATGGACTTGAGGTTTTTCTCTCATATTTCCTTTCATGCATTATTTCTTGCTGTGCATGTCCAAGGAGTTGCATAATCTTAACTAATAAAATGATTTTCAGTCTTTTCAGGTGAATAAATACTTTCATTAAGATAAACAATGAACTCAGTTATTCATAGCAAGGAAAGAAAAATTAGTTTTGTGTCACTACATTGGTCATTTCATAAATAAAATTCATGCCAAGTCATTCTCGACTCTTTAAAAGATTTTAAACATTTCCTCTGTTCCCCTGTAAAAGATCCTTTCTCACTTATTTTGGCTTCTGTGATCTTAAGCCAGCAGACTTTGTCTTTTTTTAAGGTTGGAGGTTAATTGGACAAAGCATTTCTTCATTCACATTTCAAAGTCTTCTATCTGATTTTTAACTTTGTGGAAAGTCTTTGAACTTCTGTTGGAATGTCAGAACTCTGAAAAGACTTCATTCAGGGAACTTGAATTTTTTTTTTTTCCCCCTGCTTCAGGAGTTGGGGGAATAAACGCTTTTTAGACCTATCTCTGGAAAGTGCACAGCTAATTGTTCTAGTTCAATAACACTGGCCACGAATCTCTGATAGAGACTTGAGGAGAGCAGGTGATCATTTTGACTGATGCATAACTGAAGGAACAACGCATGTGAAATCCATCAAAAGTATTTTTGTGTGGCCGACAAAGTGGACTTTTCTGGGGCAAATGAGAGAGAGCACTAGAGATTGGACTGAGATGGCTGTGGGGAATTTCTGTCAGTGACGTAGAGTAGTAGTAGTGCTTTTGTCATCCCGTAAAGAGTTACAGAGGGAATAGTGGCTCCTGGAGGGTGAGCCATAACCTACAAGGTGCACTTCAAAGTTGATACCTGTCAACAGTCTTGGAAGAGGGGCAAAAGGTGATGTGGGAGAGCATATGCTTAACTTTTTGTGGTACTAAGTGGAAGAATATACCTTAAAATGCTGTTGAGGGGACTGCAAGAGACTTTCTATTTTTATTTGAATGCGTAACTCTTTAAATGTTGACATTTTTAAGACCTCAGGAAATTCAGAGTTAATTTATATTGCATTATATATTTTAAAAAGTTTATCTTATGAATAAACCCTTTCACACAGTTGTCAATTCTTGTAGGAAAACCATGTATTTTGGAAATACTTTTTTATTAGCTGTAGTATATTTAGTCTCAGTCACAGGCTAAATCACGTATTTTGGAGATGCTGTATTTTGCAGTTGTGAAAGCATCTGACAAGATAAATACTAATAGTGATGCACTTCTCTAATATGTGTTTTCTGACATGAGTCTTTTATCTTGTCTCAGAAATTTTTTTTTTTATCTTATGTGTTATGCTTTTTTTGCTGTGTGTCTTCTGCACCCAATAACCCATAGAGAATTTTGTTTAAGACAAAATAGGGACTCCAGCAGAAAATAAGTGGAGCCTTCTCCTGTGTAAGTTGTAATTGAGGTTATGGCATAGCATATTGCCTTTGGCAGAGTTCTATTACTGAGAAACTGAAACCATGATTTTGAGGCTGCTGCAGTGTAAGCAAAATGAATTAATTATTAGGGACACAGGAAGAATTGGAGGAAAAGAGAACGGCTGCTTGAGTGAAATACGATGTATTGACTTTCTGAAAGAGAGGAGCAGAGCAAACAACTTAGTAATGAATAATCCACTTTCAAGCAACTAATGATTTCTTTACAGATCTGCAAGAGTTTTTCTGCTGTTTGGGCTGGCTCTCTGAAGTTGATCAAATATTTCTTGGAAAATCTATTTCTGTTACAAAACGTTCTTTGGATTTAACTCCTTCATAACAGGCTTGTCAGATACCAGGCCACTAATATTACTGTCTACGTTTTTAAATGTATTTTTAAATTAATTTCAACAGCTCTCACCTCAAGAACAGACAAAACTTGTTTTTTTAAAAAATTGTAGAATACTGCCCTGATCAATAAAACATTCTAAGTTTATTATTTAAAGGACATGGAATATGCTACTGAAGTAAATCTTTACAGGTGTGTACCTCTTAATCATTTGCTGAATCATGTCTTTCTTTTTCAGAGGGAAGCAATTTTGAGTTTTTTCTTTTTATCTGCTTTGAAAGAATGTTTACAGCCTTGGATGGCCTGTGTGTGAGTTCAGGTCTATCTGGAAAAATAACCAGCTTGTGTTTGGATTTTCTACTGATGTAACTTTATACCCTATGAGCTGTCTTCTAGAGATGGTAAAGAGAAGGATGGACAATAGGGGCTTCTCAGCATATACAATATGTAGCAGGTCTGGCCTTTTATAATTTTTGTTTATCTTGCACTTTGTTACTTTGTTCACTTTTTCTTTGTTTCTATGATTTTATTTTCAGTTTCTTGTTGCGCTGCATTATTTTGACCAGGCATCACTGATGTCATTATTCATTATTTTCTGATGGTCAAGGAATTCTGTGAGCCTCCTACACTGGAAAAAGTTGTTAGGTGGTTTTTTTTTTCGTAATGTCCTTTGAGTATACTTGTGTATCATCCTTCTGGATGTTTTGGAATCCTTGATACATCAAATAAAACCATCTGTGGTGATATGAAATCTCAGTAACTCAGTTAAAATAGTTAGGATCTGTGCTAGAGTTAAGAGAAGAATAAAGAAAGGGTTTGGAGGCTCTTGTCCTGAAGTCGAGGCTTAAGAAAACAAACCAACTTCAACATAACTTCTCTATTAGGTCAGAATATTAATTTTGTTGAAAATCAGTTGTACCTGTGCATTTGAAAAATATACCTTTAAAACTGTATATTTTATATAATGACATAATGAAGATGCTTTAAATACGTTTATTAATACATTTAAGTTGTATTAGAATGATTGAAGAAGTATGGGAACAATGATCTCTCATGTTTTTCTACCTATTTTTTGTAATATACTTGATATTTTTATAACAGACTTTAGCTAACTTTTCTTTTCATGGTGCTATCACTGTAAATTGAAAATTATGGCCTAGCTTGAGGATAAGATGAAGGACCTTTTATTCCTGGCTGTTGCCAGGCAAAATGCTTTAAGCAAACTGGGTAGTTTATTAGAGGTCAATTATATCATATTGAGTGCTGATCTTTCTATTATGCCTTCTGATAGAACAATATTGCATTTGAACTGCGTGAAATGATAAACAAATGAATAATTGCAGTGTGTGAGCAAGGAAAAAAATGCTTTTTGACTGATTAAATAAATAAAACAGAAAATTGAATAGATTTTTACTTGAAGATATTTGATAGGTGATGTCCAGTCTACTGCACATCTACTGAAAGAAACCAACTTTTAATTTTGAAGGAGCCTGCAAAACTGTCAGATAAAAGCAAACAGCTCCCCAGAAGTCTGTAGCCTTTTGTATCAAAGTGCACAATTCTGGAAGCAGAGTTTAAAAGCTGAAGTTCCCCACCACCATCTACAAATTTTATCAATTTTGAAAAAAGAAAATTATCCTGGCTGGTCTGGATCAGATTAAAGATGTGCTTAGCTCAGAGTCATGCCAGGGGCAAAGGAGAATATTGCAAAGATCTTCCAAGAATGTTAACAGAGACTTCCTCAGCCAATGGTAGTGTTAATTTTTAAGAACTCTTACAAAATTTTAGTTTCCTCTATGTCTCTTGTTGCTTTTGTACTCACATAAGGCTTCCCATTTGCAACATTCTGTCACTTCTTTCCTGCTGTTCTATTACATGTTTAATGAGGAACCATGCCCTCTTGGTTTTCTTTTCTTCACTTTGTTGTTGTTGTTGGTTTTTTTTCTTTTTTTCTTTTTTTCTTCTTTTTTTTTTTTTTTTTTTTTTTTTTCTTCCCAATCTTCCTGATATATTTGACACTGGTTCTTGTGTATGAAGAGGTGGTGAGCAAGTGCTACTTAATCCTGTTCTCTAGGCTGCTCAAGTTACTATGATCCTTTGTCACAAGCTTTTAAAGTAATAATAATTATAATAGATGTTTTAAAATATTTTATGTTAATTAATGACAGAAAGCTGGGGGTTTTTGTATATTTAGTGGTTTCTGTTAGGGCTACATGCTAAGTTCCTGGAGCCTTTAGTGGGGTTTGAAGAAAAACCTACTAGGGTTCTCTGTTATGAGAAAAGGGTGGTGTCCATGCGTTCCTGTAAACACAGGTAATTACTACGTTGCTGAAGGGGTATGTAGAGCTTCGTTTTCTTTGTTTTGATTTGTCTTTTTTTACCACCCTAAGCTAATACCTTTTGATCTGCCCTTGTGGTTCATGTTGTACGCAGAAAGCAGCTGTGCTCTGCTTTCCAGGGTGAGCTTTATCTGTGCAGGTCTTGGGAGAAAGGTCCATCATCTACACAGCAAGCATATTTTTCTTAATGTGATGATGCTGTTTATGTGGTCAGATAAATGAGTTTTCAAAGGGCAATACTCTACAGTTTATTTTCATCTATTTTACATTATGTGTGTTTTGCTTTGCAACTTTCTTAATGTGATTTCCCTCATATTTACCTTAGTATGTGGACTGCGGGAGAGGTAGGCATCCCTCTTAAAGTGATTATGACATGTCTCTTGGGGTAGTAAACTCTGAAAGTTATAGTTACATGCTCTGTGGGTTAGGGTAGATAAAGGAAATACTTGAAGACTCCATTACTGGATAAACTCTCCTTTCTATCTGCCATTGAATAACTTGTCCAAGAACAGTAAGTTCCACAGTAGTTAGTAGTCATAGCAGAGAAGTCAGTGCCACATGTGGCATTTTTCGACCTGTATGCTTAATCTGTGTCCTCTTTGGCACATTTCAACAGTGTTGGTAGGAACTTCACATTCTCAGAATCCCTCACTGAAGATTAAACATTAGTCACCTGTGGGTGACTCGATCTGGTTGGTTTAATAAAGAACAGAAATGGGCAACAAGATAGAATAAAACAGCGATTGTCATAAAATCTTCCTAACAGATAACGGTGGTTTATTTGAGCAGGATGACAGGGAAAACACTTGGGAAAAGAGGATGCCAGTCTACAGCTTATGAAATGGACTTCAGAAGTTCCCACGGTTGTCTTCCTCTTTCTGTGATGCATGTCTTTTCATAACAAATTGCCCTGACAAGGATATGGCAAGTTATTTTATAGATATACTTTTTTCAAAATTTCCAATATATACCTTTAAGGTTTTGCTTTTGTTTTTTAATATGAATATGACTGATGTGATGTGACCTCAGTTCATCAAAACACTTAAACATGAGTTGGAGAGCCCTGTGAACAGTTGACCAATAAGAGAACTTGCCTAGTGGTCTGATGCCATTTTACTATAACATTCCATATTTTTTAGCACTAAGGTTCCCTTGCCTTCAAAGTGCAGCATTAGAAGAACTGATATTTGGGCTGGCTTTGTGGGATACAATTTGGAAGTATTTAGTGCTGTTAAACTGCTACACTGTTCACTTTCCTTCTCAATTAGCTTTTGTTTAGCAGTATGAAAATTAGTCATTGGGCCCCGAGGTTATATACATTTACTCTGTTAATTTTGGGACACCCACGTTGTTAGAACACAGTTGGTCTTTACCACCTAGGTAGAACATGCTGTATTCAACAAGGCTTTTGAGCTCTCTCTCTTACATGGATTTTAGGATATCATGCCTTGGTGACCAGATTGAGAGGATCTTCATTTGCCTTTCACAGTGAATTTATGGCCCTTGGCCAAATTAAGTTCACATACTTTCCTGATGCAATATGTACATGGGCATGGAAGCACAGATAGCAAGTTCTGGCTTTCCTATAATGGGATAATGGAAAGTCTGTAGGGAATGGGACAATAATTTCCCCATTATGAATGGGCCTAGGAAATGAGTTTTCACTTTCACTAATGTATACCTTCTCTATGCCCACTCAATTTACTATCGCTATGCCTCTGGGTCTGCACTGAGAAGTGCTTCTGCACTTGTCTAGACTGATTAAGAATCATATAAATAGATGCTTTCTATATGAAATGTATCTTGGCACTATATTGATGCTGGAATATATTACTCTATTAGCCTTTAACAGTTGAACAAATTTAAATAAAATGATGGTTCATTTCTTACAAAGTGATAAAATGAACATAATTGGGTTAATATCTTAATCTGGCAGCCTGGAATTAGATTAGAAAATACCTGTAGGCACAAAATTTTACTAGAGAAAGTCATAATTTCCATTCCACTCTTTTTGTGACCTTTGGATATTCCATCCCTTTACATAGTACGAGACAATTCAGACCAGTCAGTCTGAACCAAAGCAAATTGGGTAGTGTCACTCATTTCTGCCCTCAATTGCTTTATGTCCATACTGTTTTCTTACTCTGAGAGAACATTTGTTTCCCCTTAATACTGCTAAACAAATTTCCTGTAGAAATGGCAGTAATATGAAGAGGGTTTTTAGTACTACTTTGGCAGGTGGCTCTCACAATTGTTTCCTAATAGGAAGTTTGTGTTGCCAAAGACACCATAATGGGGCTGGTAGCAAAAGCTTACACAGTCACTATGAGGACAGTGACTTCTGCCACCAAGGCTTCAGTAACTGAACAAAAACTGCCAGAACTTACTCTTGACCTTACTAAAATTATTAGCAATGCTTCCTTGTGTGACTAGAAGCTGCAGTAACGTCACTCTGCTTTATATAAAATAAGTCTAATGGCAGAAAATAACAAATGAGATAAAGCACAGTTTATTGAGTTTTGTTCATAGAACCATAAGAAATGGTCATTATTTAAGTGTTTTCCATTACTCATCATTGCTGATTGCTAATCTGCATATTAGTAGTTCTTTAATCTGTGGTGGAATATGATTTAGAGAAGATACTTTCATGCAGACTATCCAGATTCCACAATAATTTCTAGTTAGTTGCTTAACTAGAAGAAAGGATATGTAACCTGGCTTGCTATGTTGTATTAGAGTCTCATTCTTGCTCTATAGAAACCCTTACTGAAAGTAGCAGTTGTACAGGTCCAAGAGCAAATATTTTCGGTGCATCCTTTGACCTCTCTTTGCTGCTGCTAGATCAAATAGTGAAAGCGAGTGGACAGCTGAGAGCAGCAGTTTGGTTCCCATGTGGTAGTCACAGAGTTTGGTTCTCATCTGCTCTTTCAGAAAATGTGAAGTCAGACTTGTTTAATAAGACGTATTTCAGTTACATTTCAGCCTGAGGGGACAGTCATTACAAAAGCAAATTATGGTCCTGTAGCTTCATCACAGCAAATTTGAATCATATGTAATGTGACAGAGAGCGCTTCCAAAAGATCAAAATCTTATGAAAGGAAGAATGGGTAAAGAGGTATTTATAAGGCTTACAGACTACCTTCACAAAAATCCTAGAGCTTGGTTTCTCCCAAAGAAAGGAGGTTGCTGCATCAATTTTATTTGTTATGGAGCACTGCATCTACCTAGATCCTATCACACGTGCTTTCTCTCACACGCTTTACTGTCCAGTTCCTTGTTATTCTGGTAGTTTGTTCTGATTTTGGCAGATTTGGTGTCTCTGTGGAAATGTTTTGTGCTGTGTTGATGTAACTCCACCGCTTGCTGCTTTGTAGCTGCTCCTTTTCTCTCTTAAAATATTAAAGTACTGCCTTGGGACTGCCAGGTTACATTTGTGACATGTGCTCATGAGAAGGTATAGTAAATGAATCCTAATTAATTTATTGCTCCTTGAGGTTGAAACACTTATATATGACTAATTTAAATGTTGACAGCTTAAATACCAATTGCTGTTTCAGTAAAAAAATTTGTTTAAAATTAATCACTTGACTACATTAAATTTGAATTTTAAGTTTAGCAATTGAGTAGACTATTTAAATTGGCCATCAGATTAATAGATCTGGAAACCTCCAATGCTTGAATGAACATATTAAGGCATTGATTCTCATGATTTAGGGTAAAATAAAGTTGAAGCTTGGCAAAAGTTATTTTTTCTATGACACGCTCAACAGCCCTTTGTTTTATAGACAGGATGTGTAGTAGTCCTTGCCTTACATGATGAATTATGCTACCTTTTCAGTGGTCTGTGCTCCAGGGTGTCGCAGTAGCACGTATCATTCAGATGCTATGTGAAGTTGAACCTGGTGTCGTGGCATCAACCCAAGGAAGTTTATATGAAAAATTCAGCTTACGTTCTAGAATAAGCAACTTTTTTCCTTCTGTTCCAGATCTTTTTCTGCCTGTAGGTCAGTTAGTAGCAAACTTGTTCCGTAGAATCAGTGACAGTAAAATGTGGTGGCGCTTAAAATTGTTCACATTTACACAGTGAAAATAATTTAAGTCCAAGGAAAGAATCTTTTATACAGAAAGACACAAAAGTTGTTTAACCTTCAGAGGAAGGCATAGAAAAAAAATGAGTAGTTGTTATATACAACAAAGAGGTGAGAATTTGGTCCTCTCGTTTTGCATGGGAGAAGAGACTGAACACATCACAGAAAGCAAAAGCTGATTTAATAAATATGTAATGTTCAGAGCTACAGCTCTGAAATATTGGGCTAGGCCTTTAATGAGAGTAAAAGGAAAAGGTGGGAGGGGAGGTGCTGGCATTAGACCTTTGTAGGGTCAGTAGTTACATGTGGAGGTAAAAGTTTCTCAAGTTACTAAGTTCAGTCAAATGAATGAAACCATGTTTCCTCTGGGTATGTATCCTTTGTCACCTGAATATCCCCAATGAATTAACACCAGCTCCTTTCCTTCTCTCTCCCTGGAGTTTGCAAGAGACCCTTACCTCTCCTGGGTCAAAAGGCTTTGGGTTGGGCTACACATGATTTTGTTGATCAGCCTGTAAGTGTGATGTGATTGATTGGCTGGGTGCTGCCAAATGGGATGTATAGCTGTAGGCTATGGCCTGTCTCTCCCTTAGTAGATGCATGAAGGTAGGTGTTTCTTTAGGTATGTCAGCTGGCTTTCATGGTACTCTGGGAATGTAATTGTCTCTTAGACTTTCATGCCCTTTCATTTTTGGTTTGATTAAGTTGGCCGAAAGGTTCAAAAGTCACGTTTTGGTGGTAGCAGAAGGGGAACTGCAATGGCCAGTGAAGTCACATAAGCCTTCTTGCTATGTGAAACCAGACCTAAATGAGAAAACCTGGGTCTTGGAATTAATTTAAATTACCCTGCTTCAGGGCAAAAGACAAACTTGGATTACATTCACAATGTGGAGAACACATTTATCTTTAAGCATAAAGTTATCCCTTAACTGTGTCCGTCTGGATTTCTCATATCTTCCTTGGAAACATCTGGTATTGGCTGCAGTTGGTGAAATGATACTGAAGAAGTTGAATCACTGAGGTGATCTTGTCTGACAATTTCTAGAGTGTGACTTTGTCCTCAGTTATCCTGATTAATACTGCTTACAAATATTCTTTTTCCAAGTAATGTTATAGTACGTGTTAGTAATTTATTTTCTTCCTGATCGAGACATCTATTTCTTAAAAAAAACCCCAACCTACTAAAAGTAAATTTCAAATCAAAATGCTCTTGCATTTGAAAGCAGGAGTGGCTTGTAATGGCATGGGAAATACTACCCTGCTACCTTCCTTCTTAAAAATGCCTGAAGAGCAAACTGGAACAGCAGTCACTGATGTTTGAACATAATGTGTTCTGTGTTGACCACGCTCTCTACTCTTATGAAAAAGGAGGAGACTAGCAAAGATGCTGACAGGCCAGTGTAGTTTTTGTTGTGTGTGATAGGTGCCAAGTTTCCAATGAGCCAATAAAACCATCTGCTTTCACATTTATGAAAGGTCAATACTTATGAATTCTAGCAGCACAGCTGAATTGATTCACTGACATGAAGGTAATTATGAGCGCGAGTCAGAGTTAGGATGAAGGTATAGCAGTGAAAAATTCTGTATTTTGGTGTCAATCCATTGTACTGTCTAGATCTTAGTAAAATGAACTGTTCTTAAACCCTCTATCTTCTTCAGGGTACTTGGACTTAGGTGCCAACAAAGCCACCAGACTTGAGAGAAAATCATGGATTTACAAGGAACTGGGAAAATGCAAACAGGATCTAGAGAATATCTTTCTGGCACAAAAAACAGTAAAGCAGCTCTTGATTCAATAACTTTAATTCTTCCAAGCACATAGGTTATATAATTCTGTTTTTCCGCTAAATTCACTGGTACAATTACTTTTTGGAACCTTTAAGAAACAATATTTTTTTGGCTCAATTTTCATTATCTCCCCATGTAAAATCACTGGAATCAGTTTTTGCTCCTCTGGTTCACGCATTTGTCTCTAGGTAGCGAAGAATTTGAAGCACTAGATTCTTGTGCACATTTAAACATATGAGGTTATGTGATTTAGAAGCACCTCAGCCAATTGACATCCTCTTCTTATAATCAGAGTAGTTGTATCTTTCAAGTGAAACTTGTGTTAAGACTGAAGAGTTGTACTTGTATCCGTTTATGTTCTGTGAGCAAGAGGTGAACTACAGAGGATCAGAAGTTCCTCGATTCATTGATACTATTCCATTATATTATTCCATTCATATCATTCATATCTTACAGATGAAGAATGATAAATGGTCATAACGTAGAGGTGAAGGGCAGCATATTGTTGACCACTGCGTGACTTTTCTTGATTTATTCCACTCCCAAGCAAACTAGATTATTTTCTTGTATCCTTTACTCAGAGAATATACTGTGCTGGTGTTTTCTTGTGAAACCTCAGCTAAGTGCTTTGTAGAAGTTGTTTTCCCCATAATGAAGGGCTTTTTTGGGAGCCTTCAAAGAGTATTGCCCAAAATCCATTAATTTACTTTTGAGCTTGAATAATTGTGACATGTCCCACTTCTGCTCCTTCAGGAGGAAGGAAGGGAGAGATTTGCTGATACACTAAGCTTTACTGTAATTCTTAAAGCTAAAAAGGAAAGAATATCTCTCCTGTTATTGTCCTTTATTTTCATCCTTTGAAGAGAAAGCTTACATAGTTTTGAAATTCATGTAAGGCTATTCTTCCATCCCACCTTGAACTCTCACAAGGAGAAATAGCTTTGCTAAGTCAGTGACACCCAAATTCTTCCCTTACAAGAAGGCAATGTTTGGAGGTATTGATAACTTTTCTTCCTTTCATTTTCATCCTATTTGCTCTAGCAAGACATACAATAAAACTGTTGCTATAGTTCGTGTTTCCTCATCATATTCAGATGCTTACTGTGGAAGCATATCTCACCTTTCAACCTAAGTCAAAACCAAGAATATTTTAAAGAAAAACACTTAGCTTATTTGTCCTTTACATGGCAGAAAACCACCAATTCCTCTGCTCAAAGTTTTCTTTTTGGTATAGAATTTGCCAGCTGAAAACATTCATTTGGCATATTTTAATTACTCCTTTAGAAAACCATTTTATAGCTTGGAAGACATGTCCGTGTAAAAATCCATCAGTTGGAACTGAGTGGAAGTTTTGCTATTGACTTCAGTGAGGTCAGGATTGCATCCATTATTTTTTAACGCTGTTAAGTGGAAAGACAGAAACTCTTCCTGTCAGTAATCATTAGTTGTGGAAGTGCACTGGAATTATTACTAGAACTTTAATGGCCTAATAAATCAAAGTGGTTCAAGTTACGAGGGCAGCCTAAGTTACTATCATGATGTCTGACAAGGCAGGTCATCATGATTCCTTTCATTGTTTTTCAGCATTCATTTCTTCTCTCCATACAGCTCACTCTCTATCACTTTAGGGTGGAAGGAGAGGGGCAGAACTGGGAAGAAACAAGCCGAATCTGCACTGCAAGGTTAAAATTCTACTGTGGTCATCTTTTACAGATATGAAGTGCGTAACCATTAAACCACAGTTAAATACATTGCTGTAATATATAACTATTGAGTGATTTTGCTTCCTTGCTTTTCCCTTTTCTTGATAAAATTTCTGCATGATTGGCTAGGATTCAGTGAAACCTCTCATTAGGGCACCATGGTTCATTAGAGCTTAAAGAGGCATCACTGAAAATTGAATTGGCTGTGCTGTGATTCTCTGGTTGCTGTGATTAGTATCATCTGACGTTATGCTATGCCCTTTGCATGCCTAAGTCTTTGTAAACGCCACACGACTTGTTAAAGAGTTAATTTGTTAAATAGTTAAACGCTGAATTGCAGAGTTAGCAGAGAAATCCTTTATACAGTGATGAAATGTATAAGCAATGATCTTTCACGCTGAAATGTTTTTCAGGAATTAATCTGATAATCTGAATAGAAAAGTAATTTTCACACTTGGGATTTTTTCATATTTTTTTTATTTGTGAAATCAAAATCTGACAGCTCCTCAACTTGTTACTGCCATGAGCTAGAGAGATATTCGAAGAGGAAAAAATGCCATAATGAAAAATCAGACTTTAAAACTTTTCTCCCTATCCCAAAATAAATGCAATAATAAAGCATAATTGTGTGGGTTTTTTTAATCGAAGTTAGTCACATTTACCAGAGCAGCAGTGTGAATCTGCATGTGTAATTCATTGACAGTAAAATTGAGTCTGTCCTGATTTGAATTCTTAAGTAAAATATTAATATATGGAAAGGGATGGAATCTAATTTAAGAACCTAATGACTAAATTGGTGGAAACAGCAACAATGGAAATGTTTTCTCATGTGCAGGCACAGCAAATCCTTTTTTGCCTCCCTGAGAGGACAGTTGTACCTATAAATGTGTTTTGCTGGTGACACAGGGAGGTGACACCATGTCATGTGAAATGGTGGTACAGATAATAATTGACCTTCACTCTGGAGAGTTGATGGTGTGACTATACTTGACCTAGGAAGTGGTTCGTTTTTGCCTTTCAGCTAAAAATCTGACATTTTATGACGTTATTGCTTCTTGAAACAGCAGTGCCAGTTTTTTTTTTTTTTTAAAATAAGCAGCAAAATATTCTTTCAAGGAACAAAGTCTCCCTTGCTTTGCTGTGGAGGTGCAGAGGACCACCATGGAAGAACTTCAGTGGAAGAGAAACTTAGGATATTGCTTCCTGGGAGGGAGAGGGAAACTCCTTGTTCTGTCTGGTCCAGGCCCTGACTCAGGTGTCACCACAGTAAAGGTAATGAAGGCAGTCTTGCCACACAGTGTCCAGCAAGGCTAAGATGTTAGATTTCACACCACTTTACTTTTTGCTAGACCTTATCCTGCATCATATGGAAAAATCCTTGCTGTTATAAATTAATGGGAAATGACCAGATTTCCCTCCTCGATATTAAAAGAAATATTCATTAATTTGTTTATTTTCTTGTTTTTATACATATAGCAGTCAATTGCCTGGACATTTAAAGGTAGTACATAGTTATGGTTAAACTGCGTTGAGAGTTTTTTAGTTAGATGAACTGGTTTGGAAAGAGCTTGCAAGCTTCCGTAGTGAATATCAGTATTGTTGAAATCTGTTATTATCAAGCCTCAGAAAGAGTATTGTAGTATTATTGTTTAGTATCACATAAACTTGGGTTTATCTCAAATAATAGAGAGCAAGAAGCAATGATAATCTCCATTTTAATGTGTGCTCTGTGAAATGATACATTATGCAAAACTACTGTTTTTTGTCTCTGAGGAGCTAAAGCACACTGATACAATGACATGTATTTAATCAGAAGGAATATATTTAATAAGAAGGAGTTATGTGACAAAAATGTAACTAAATGACGTGGACACTGCTTAGAGATATCAAGACACAAAATTTACACTTTCTGTTCCATTTCTGTGAAATGAGCATTTAAAGGTCAGGAAGAAAGGCTAGTATTTGCATTTAAATGGAGATATTTTAAGTTGAAATGCTGATTGCTGACCTCTATCCTGACTCAAGCAGATTTTTGTTTTGTTTTTAGGACTCGGAATGAGACATCGAGTAAAAAAGTGGAAATACTATAAATCAGTAACATGCTAAAACTGGCTCTCAGGCTCTGCTTTATTGCTACCTATTTGCACATTCCTGGTCTTTATAAAATTATTTTGTGCTTTTTGTAGTTTTAAATAGATGTTTGGCCTCAACATAACCAACATAGCCTTCTGAAGGGGAATACAAATTCAAGGATTATGGCTAAGGAAATACTATGGGTAGCTGCAAATCTACACATGTAAATGCTCTGTCTTGGAGCACGTGTTTGTCAGTTTGTGAATGAGACAGTCAAGAAGTTTGTGCTGTTTGATAGTCTATATTTCAGCACAAAATCTACCCAAGAGCACTGTAACATTTCCATTGTGTATTGATGGTGCACAAAGTGATGTTCCCACTTTGCAACTGCACAAGAGTGTCTCGAAGATGCAGGCTGGATTTTGAAGCATTCTTTTCTTTCTGCCTACACAATGCTGGTATGTGGGATGTTGGTAACCTTTAGTTGCATACCTAGAGACTCAGCTATATGTTTCACTCTGGAGCAAGTAATGCTTGTGTTGCACTGTGTGGTTGGGAGCTGAGGCTTGTTTCTGGCGTTAATTCATATTGAATGAAAATACTAGGGCAGCAAAGTTCACTTTTCCCATTCTCCTGTTGGTCTATAGTAGGTGTAGGCTAGATGAAGGATGATGATACAGCTGTGACATCTCTGCTGGTTCCAGTTTGGGACAGTTAAGTGTTAATACAGAAGTCACAACCCTGAGATTCAAATTTGCAGTAGTTTCTGCTGATAACACTTCAGGTAAGACTTGAAGAAATTTAACTGTGTACAAAGTTCTTGAGGGAATTTTTACTTGGTGTCAAACTACCTACAACCGTGTGTGGGGAAAAAAAAATCACATTAACTTCTGAGAACTGCCTCCAAGACGTTGCCTGCATTATATTCTCAACTGTTAAGAATGGCAGCAAAATTTTCACTTATTTTTTTAAAGAACTTTCTCACTTCAGGGGTCCACTGCATCGGAAATAATACACAGTAGCCGAGAGACATGCACATAAAACATAAAACCTGAAATAGACTGAAAAGATAACATTTGAAGAGAAGCTTATTATCCTTAAAAAACTGATAAGTAATAATGTATTTTGCATGCAGTGTATTATACTGTAGATATTCTCTGCAATTAGGTAGTATGTAGTAGATTGTAGATGTATTCTCTTTAAATAAAGGCTATGTATTTCAAATATGAAAAAGATGGAATTTGAATAGTTTCAGATATTTCATTGATGACAGCCTCCTGAAAATTTCTAGCCTTAAAACCACATGGTTACAACCAGCTTTTTTCATTCTGAAATACAGAATACTTGTGTGAGGTACCTGACCACAGCAGCATGTGTGCATAGTCAGAGAACCGGAGGAAAAAAAAACACAGTAGGAGAAGTTTCATTACCTCTTGGTAATGATAATGTCTTATGGCATATAGGTAACAAAATGTTCAGCTAGAAATATGGGGTTTTAATTGATCTTGACCTTTTAATAAATCATGCCCAGGCCTAAAGATTCCTGTTCCCACAGAGTTCAGCAGGGGTGAAGGGTCAACCCTCTTTGCAACTGCTCGCCTCTCGAAAAGGGAAGAAATCCTTCTTTCTTAAGCCCCCAGTTAGGAGCAACACAAGGTATGAATTTCCAGTTTTGTCTGTGCTGCCTCATGAGTTTGTTTTTTTTTTTTTTTTTTGAAATATTGCATTGCGGTTTGTTTTAGTCTGGTGGTACTTAGGTGTCAATACATTTGTTCAGTCAGAAATCAGAAACACACTTTCTTTTTTGAACATGGCTATTTGAGTCTTGTTGCTCTGGAAAGGAGTATTTCTCTCCTTATGCTGTTTCTTAATTAATGATATTTATTAGTTATGATTACTGATCATCCCTCTTCAGTTTCTGATGTCAGTTTTGTAACAAGAACCCTATCTCCCCACAACAGACTTCCCTTATTTATGCTGAGAGCTACCAGTGCTCATGGCTGAGCAGTCAAATAAATGAAAGTTCACAACTTACTACAATTGCATTCCGTAGTGACAGAATTCTGCCCAAAGAGATGCTGGTTGGATGCTGGCACATTCTGGTTTTGCTTTTAAGGAATGGTTTTAAAACTAATGAGTTTGTTTTGCATGTATGGACCATTACATCTGTATGTAAATGAAGTAATTATTAGATTTTTCAGCTGTAAAAGGAGTAAATCTGCAGAAGAAACTTAGACTATTATGATAAACGTATTTGAGCCCTTCCAACTTTATCTGATCAGAATTTGTCATTTTTTTTGGGTAGCTGTTGATGTGGCTTTTGTAAGAATATAAAAAAGGTACACGCTTTAACTAGTAAACAATTAAACAATTCATTGTGCTAGCAATTGAAGCCAGTATAAGTGTTCTTACATGAACAAGACTAACATCTCCTGGATAAGAATTTAAATTAGTTCTGCTTTTCAAGTTTTGAGTATCAAATGCTTAATTTTGACCCTGGGCTTAGCCATTGTGAAGTGGTTTTTCCTGAATGTTAGACAGTGTGTCTATAGACCAGCATCTTTACCTTAATTGTGTGACAGAAGGTTACATTGTTCTTACTAAACAAGATGTGCTTGTAGATGTAAAATCTGTATGTACTAAAACTGTAAGTACATATTTCACTGTTGGGAAGTGACAAAATATTCTCTCTTAGCCAAGGAAGGTGAGACTTTTTAAAAACCAAGATTATTAATATAGATGCTTCTAAATTCAGGGCTCATTAATCAATTTTACAATCAGAGCAGCAAAAATAAGAAGTGTGTCATCTGGAGCTGTGATTATTTCCATCAACGACAGCAGTTTAAGATGTGACTTGTGTAACTAAGTTAACAAGTGGAAAACAATAAAAGAGAAAATAACATTCCCCAGGACCCATAGCTTTTTTAAATTGGAGGTTATATAAGAAGCAGGAAGCAGCCAGGAGAAGTTATGGATCTTACTTTTTGCAGAGTGAAGGGTGAACTTTTGACACGGTGACTCTACTTACATTGAGACACGCTAGCTTCATATCTTGTGACATTCAACTAGGACCTAGTTACTTCTTTACAGCATTGGCCAAATTCATGAGTCAGAGGAATCTGTCCATTTATTTCAGCCAAACCCATTTTTACAAGTGGCCCTAGCATTTTCATGTTTCTACTGTGGACATTTGCAAGGGAGGGAAATAAGTGGAGTAATAAAAGTGAGAAAATAATTGTCAGGAGAATGAAATGGGAAAATCAAAATAGTGATTTAAAGAAAAGCTGGCTGAGAATTACTTACATTTTCTCCACTCTACTTTTGTTAAGTTGGTTTCCAACTTGCTGAAGGAATAAGAAAATTCTATGTTAACTTACAGACAGGAGGAATAGCAGAATACATTTTCAGTGCTGTGAACCTGGGCTTGCTACCTTCACTTTGATTTCCCTAGTGCTTATAGCATAGGAAAGTGCAATAAAGATGGACTGTCTGCTGACGCATCTTATTAAACGTACTGGTGTTTAAACATGTGTTGAGTAGATCTGATTGATACATCCGGGTCTATGAGTGAGGCAGCCAGCATTTCTGGATCTTGTTATGACCTATAGAATTTTAAAGGCCATCAAGTAGAGAGTTGGAAACTGGGGCTTCTGACGACACTTGTATTCTAGAAAGGGCCAAAAATCGTACTGTTTTTTACAAAAGCAGCCTAAGAAGTACAGTACTGTAGGAAAAGAGAAGTATTTTCTTGTGATCATATGGAAATAAAAAGGCAGAGAAAGAGATTTTCTGTTAGTTTTAGTGTTGGAAGCAAATTGCTATATATCTTTTGGGAGATTTTCTTTTAGTTTTAGTGTTGGAAGCAAATTGCTATATATCTTTTGGAAAATTATTCTTTATCATGTACTATTTAAAGACATATTTTTTTCGTATATTTTTAAAGTCTTTGAAACATATCATGATTCTGATTTTATTTTGTATGCATAAGTGGTATTTTGGAAAACAGATAAAATTCAAATTGTGTTACGCTGAGGTAGATCAGTGACTTGTCTGGCATCAGTGAAGTTGCTGACTTTAAATTTTGCATATGTTATCCTGTTGAGGCTTTGAGGTTTCTCTAAAGGCTTTTTTTTTTTTTTTTAAGAAATAACTTTTTGTTGTCTAAGGCAGAAGTATTTTCAAGTGATAGGAATATTTGGTTGTGATATTACCTGTGGATGGATAAACATGTACATTTGGAGTCAATGCCATAAAGAGCACTAACATGACAGTTTGTGTGCTTGCCTATGTAATGATGGGCAATTGCATAATTTTCCTTTTAGTGATGTTTGAAAACTATGAATATAGCAAACCATAGAACTGTCAAAATACATGCTAGTGGCAGCCTGCTGAAAAGCTAATCATGGTGCAATTAAGGATGTTCAGAGTGCTTTTTGACCAGTAAGAGTTCGTAAACTGAAGGGAGATACAACAGTAAGAGAGACGTGCTTGTTACCTACTCAGTCAAATAAGTGGCAAACCTTCTGTTCTCCTACTGCCTCAAGTGTGTATGACATGACATGCAGTCACTTTTGCATTTATAAATTGTGTACAGGTCTCATTTGTTCAGATATATCTATCTTTCTGTTATCTTTGTGTGGACATGATTTTTGAGGAAGAGTAGTCCCACACTTTCACAAAAATAAGCTCTTTACCCTTCTGCTAATCTGGAAAAATTCTAGCTGAAATTTCATCTTCAGAGCCTTGGATTTCAAATTCCTTTTAAAATGCACTTAAACCCATACACTTTAGAAGAATGATGTACAGAAATGTAAAATGACCACTTGAGGTGACAATTTCCCACAGTTTCATGTCTTCATTGTGTGATCTCAAGAACCATTTATTAAAATTTTCTTACTTTGAATGGATTTAGATTCTGTGAAGCTTGAGGTCTCCTTTTCCTTCATGCTCAGCTTCTTAAAAAAATTTACTTGATAATATGAGGATTCTAATTCATTCTGACAGATCAATGGAAATTTGAAGTTGTCTTCTCTACCCTTTTTATGTTTCTTTTCTGCCAATGAAATTATTGCAGCATGGAGATTGTCAGTCATCAAATAGAACTCGGATAGGTTTCATTATGAGTTTTGGCTGTCATGAGAGTATGGAGCATAACTCGGAATGGTTTCAAATCCCTCAGCATCCACACGTTACTCGATAAAAGAATAGGTTGTGATCCCTCCCCCCTTAATTTTAAATAGTGTTTTTTTCCCCCATTCATGCTATGTCTTTACAAATTTGCTTTTAGACTGGCTTGAAACACAAGATCCTGATGTGTTCACACATGATGTAGGGTATTTTCCTATGCATGGCATAAATTTTGATTTCAGAGCCAGTAGGTTGGAATGAGGATATAATACAGCTAGCAATTTATGCTTAATACAATAAAAAAGTTTCCTATAATTCTTTTTGCATGGACTTGCAAGAAGAATGACACACACTAAAGAATAAATTTAGTTAAGATGTCAGCTTTACTGAATTAATTTGTTTAGAGATGTGTCTGGCAAAAAGTTGCATAATACACTGTAGGTTCTGTTTGTATCTGACAATTTTAGTAGGACTGTCTTCATCTACTTTGCATTCCTGATTTGATTTTGTAAGTGGTTGGTCTCATCCCTGTGACAGGCATTAGAGTCCAGCCAGAGTCTTTAACTTTTCGTCGTCTTCACCTTTGAACTAACATCAAGGCACCAGATTTCCATTGAAAGGATACTCCCCCAGGGCATCTGCCACTTGCTAATTAATTTAATTTTAAAAGGAGTATACTTATCTCCCTGGGTAGATCCTGAATGCGGTGGTGGTGGTGCTGCTACTGGTGATGGTGGGGAAAGGAATTTGAATATGTAAGAGAGAACCATTCCCTATTTTGACAAGCTCATCAAGAACAATGAAACTGTATCTTCTTGTGGGGCTGTGGCTAAAAAAGTGGAATGCACTTGAAAAAATACATGTGTACCATATACTTCATCAGTTAGGGCAGATGGTACCCTGCCTCACTAAGACCTCTTTCAAAACCAACTAACTTAAATAAGACCCGAGGACACAAACCATAAACTAGAAAAGGTTAGTGACCTCTTTCATCCTGCTTGACCAGTGAGTGCTGCCCTCTTTCTGAGGTAGTACTAACTATACCTTCTCATTTCAGCTTTGTATTATGTTAAATGTTGTTTTAATTAAAAATAAATGTGTAAAATAAGTTCTTAGAAGTAGTATCCTGGGAAGAGAGTTCTTAAGGGTATTTTGCTAAAGTTAGATTTGTTTTAATCAGTTTTTCTGGAGGTCATGGAGTATAGATGTCAGTTCTATAATCTCAGTTATGTATGTTAAAGTTAAAGGAATAGTTATAAGGTTACAGCTAAAATTGACCTTAAATACGTTTGATGTCCAAATCTTTCATGTGTTGACAGGTCTTCTCAAGTGAAGGTCACTGCTTCAGCAGCAGTAGCTTCCCACTTCTGTGTAAAGCTCACGCACTTCTTAAAATTTTACTTTACAAGTGGAAATGACATGGCTGTTGACTTTCAGCGTCTGGATAAATCAGTCCCCTTAAATAGTTAATTGATCCATTTCCAGGCAGATATATGTTTATAAGCTGGAATAAGCGTTTAGACCATTTAACTGGTGAGGATTTCTATTCAGTATATTTATTTTTTCCTCAGAACTTCTTCAGAAGGAGAAGATTCCTTCACCTCAGAAGGTTATTTCTAACTACTTGTTAGGCCTAAATTTTATCTTCCTTTGTTCAGTTCATTACATCCAGTAATACCTGCCTTAAGATAAACCCAAATAACTTATCTTTGTCCTTTCCATTGATAACCTTATAACTATGGAAACTGTTAAGCCCTGCAACTACTGAATCATTCCTTAACCAAGAAATGGGTTGAATCTTTTCAGGAATTATTAGATGCACTATTCTGTGTAGGTCTTGTGGTACACCAAAGAATGTCAGCATTTCAAGAAGTGCTGAATTAACCAATCTGACCAATTTCTGTCACTCTGGTTTGTTCCCTTACTTTGTCACTAGTGGGAAGAAAGTCTGTGGAACAGAAATTTGTTTCTGTAGGTCTTTCTCTGCTTTTGCTTAGTGTATGTGAACTGCTGTGTATCAAGTGCGCTAGGTTTGGTGTGCAGTTACGGGTTTGTTCACTGTATCACTGAAAACTTGTGCCATCCTCACTGTTTTTTGGGTTGGGGTGTTTTTTTGTTTTTTTTTTTTTTTTTTGTTTTGGTTTGGTTTGAGTTTTTTTTCCCCCTGGATCTTATTTTGTATCTTAGTCTTGCCAGCCTGGAGTCTTGGGGTTTTTTTTTTTCTCTCTGAACTCTCTGCAGTTTGTCTGAATCATTTGCGGGAGTCAGTGTGGTGTAGAGGTTAGGTAATAAATCTGGGTTCCTGGCTTTGGCTCAGACTTCCCATGTGATCTTGATAAATCATTTACCCTTATTGCCTCAATTATGAAGCAAAAAGAGGTACTATTTACTTACCTCAGAGGCACTGTAAAGTTAAAATGTTTGAAAGCTCCTCCACCTATTTCTCAGGCTACTTATGCATCTCTTATCCTTATTCACATCCACAGGAACATTTTTTCCCTCTTTTCTCACTTGATGGCCACTACATATTTTCTACGATAGCCATTTTTGCCATAGTGGAGAGTAATACACTCTGGCTTGTGACCTGTCACTGTGTGGGTCATCCTGAAACTCTCCTCTTGTAAAACCTTCTAGAACGTTTTGTTATACTGCAGAGTTTTGTCCAAGCCTTGCAAAACTAGAGCTTTGTAATATGTTTCTGCTTTGTTAGTACTACTGCATTGTTTTCAGTAAAGTTTTCCTATAAAGGTTCAATGACACAGTGCCCTTTCAGATATTCTGCTTCTGCTTTTTTCTTTCACTTAACCTTTTCATGTTGGAGTAAGAAACATTACTGAGAAATTGTACTATAGTCTCAGTAAAGGAATAGTAAATTGTTCAGGAGTAATTAACTTCTTACAAATATGCTTGTATACTTAAAGTGAAAACTCAAGTTTTGAGGCAGAGCAGAGAGGCCTGTGTACCTAAGCTACTTCAAAAGGTGCCTGTTTGTGCAGTTGTATCATCAGTAATCACATATTTTATGTTCCTCTGTGAGTGTCTGTCACAGGGATGATGTAAAAGACAGATGAATAAACAGTTGTGTGAAAACGAATATGCTTGAAATTTAAGTACTGTTGTTCATGTTATTTGCACATTTTCTTTTGCATAATAGATTGTTAAAATAACAAACTCATAAGGTTTGCTACTTCTTTTTGTTCATTTTGCATGAGACATGAACTGCAGTCATTCAAAGGTATTTCCAAACATTTGTCAGTTTTAAAAAGATTAATCTACTCTGCATTTTAAGTGAGGGTTATGCCTATTCAAAATGTACTAGTGATACCTATAGATGGATTAATCAGAATTAAGGGAAAAATTCCTTATTTCTGATCATTCGGTAAACAGGGCACACAGGCACCTTTTTTTGGTCTGCACTCCGTACTATCTGTGATGTAACTTGGAGAAATGTTTACTTCAAATCCAGAGTCTGTTATGAGTTGCAGGCCTAATCAGCAGACTCCATGAGAGATTACTAGAAAGTGATTTAAGCTCTTCTGTCAAGGTTTAGATGTTTTCTGCAATCTTTCAGCTTCCAGGGCAGGCGGTGGAGACTCTTCTTAACCCCAGTTCTTTCTTTCTCCCTGTTTCAGGGGCTTTGCGATTTAGATCAACATACCTTCCAATTTCAAAGGGGTTTGATTCTCATAGAGCAGATTTAGTCCTAGAAAGTACAGAATCATGTTGGGTGCTTTTATTTCCTTGCAACAGGTACATTCAGAGGCGATTCATTTAATAATCCTATCTCTGGCTGGAGCTCCTGTTTCTCTACAACTCTCCCACAGCTAGGAAGTCTGATAGTTTAGCATTTGGCAGCTAAATCAATAGCATACATTCATGAAGACAGAGATCTGCAAGCATTACTGGGAGCAGTTCTTGTTCCTATGCCAGTAACTCTTAAATGCTGAGTGAGAGACACTTGCTTGAAGTAAAACGTATGTGGGAGTTGAGTACTCATAGCTACTCCCAGTTCTGTAGTGTTGGCTAAAAGGTATCAATTAGAATAATGATTATGTTGTTTAAACAGGACTTGGTTTTCTCTTTTGAATTGGCACTTTAAAAGCCCGTGATCAAGTTATTGTTTTATTAATGTAGATCTGGTGAATATACTAACTAATGACTTCAGAATTTGATGTGACGTGAATATTCTATTAATGCAGAGGAAAAATTAGGCTATCATCCCTGTCAAGCAAGAAACAAAGGAATGATAAATGGGGTGAATAGTTATCTAGCTCCATGCAGTTTCATGAAAATTTGAGGTACCACCCTGAGATTATAATTTGAAGAGGTATTTTTAGAACAAAAAAGAATAAAGTGAGGCAGCACTAGCCATGTGCTAGATCCCCAGAATGAATATATGATGGGACTTTACCAGCCATGCAGTACAGGAAAGCCTTCACTTTTCATCTTCTGCACCAGTCACTGGTGGCTACTGCAGTGCGGCATTGTGAATGAAAGTGAATGACATGATTTGCAGTAAACTTAAGCTTTATCTTGTTTTGGGTTTAGTTTTTTTGTTTTGGGGTTTTTTTTTGCCATTTAAAAGGCAGTAAACCCCCCCGCAACAAATTGCGTTTACCAAGTGACAGGAAACATTTCTGTAGCACCTGCAGCATTTATGCACAAGACTGGCTTAAGGTCTTCTCTCCTTTAGGTATGATTGAACCAGAACAAATACTGCAGTCACTTGTTGCAGAGATACATTCCTCTAAAAGTTTTCTTTATTGACTTTTTTTCTAGTGTTCCCTTTATGTATTTTCTGTGGAGTTTAATTATTAGCCCCAGGTATCCTGGTTGAAATCCACACTATAAGAAATAGAGATTTAAATTGAGACTTGTCTTTAGAAGTGCTGTAGAATAATGTTTGCAGTTTGTTTACACTGTTGGGTAAATGAGAGAAAAACAATAGTTTCTGTTTGAATTTTGGTGTGCGAAGTCAGAGTCCCAGAGCAAATGGAGTATCATTAAAGTGATATTGAATTGTTATTAAAAAGCTCTGATTTCAAATATTTTATGTTTTGTTTCACACATAATCTACAGTGAAGATGAGTTACTTAATGTAATTCTGGTGCTTGCACTGTATGAAGTTGAAGAAACTTTTCATTGGTCTCTGTTGGCTTTGGATCAAGCCCTTGGTTTAAAGTATTGATTAAAACAGAAACTCAATATGAATGGCAAGTCAAGAGAATTAATACAGTGAATGTGGTGAATTAGCCAAAAAAGAAAAAGCAGCTCCCCAAAGGGCTGCATCCACGAATGTAATTTGTTCCTTTGGTTTGACGAATCTGATCCCAGGTGCTTATTCAAAAACCATCTAAGTGGTGGCTTTGCCTGTACCTACCCAAATGCTTTGTTTTCTTCCTCTTAATTCTTTTTCTAATAACTCTGCTGTTTAATAGATTTTGTTTTCCTCGTATTCATTAGATTGCTATTCAGTAAGAAATAAGAAAGGAGAACACTTAATTAAGGACTACTGCAGCTGTTGAAATTTAGAAGACAAAATACTGTAGAAAGGAAGACTGTCGTGCACCCCAATAAAAGATTATAAGAAGTAATGTTGCCAGTTAAATTGTCTTAGTCTAAAAGGCAAAATCAGAGTGGTTCAAGGTGTTTGTTATATACCTGTCCTCAATAATACAAATGCATTTTATTTTTTTAAGGAACAGGGAAAACAGAATTGAGTGGATTCTCTGACAGCTCCCTAAGGTCTGCCATACCTTAATACCGTGGATGAAAATCGCTGAATAAAATGAATGCAGCCAATTTCCCGAATCACTTGCATGAATTTTATATCCTTGAGAGGATTGTGTTTTAGATAAAACACCTCAAAAATAATAGAAATCCAGAAAACAGATCACAGAAGTTCTGCAAGCATGCTGTGCCTCATGTCACGATGATTGGACGGACCAGTTTAGAAACAATTTCATTTGAGTAAATGATAGTTTATATATCCCTTAAGGTGTTTGACACTTCAACCATCCATATTAGTAAAATAAAAGCAAATTTGAAGGACATTAAAACTGCAGTCTAGCAAGAAGGAAGCATGCTGAACATATTCATCATAACACTGCTCACTAGGGATATAGTTAGCTTTTAATCTACAACCAGAAATACAGAAGCGAAGGATGCTTTTTAGGGATGTACTCCTGATCATGGTTAGCTCTCCTTCTCTTACACAATGCGGCCTTTTTCCTGTGCGCATTTTTCTTTTGGCAGACCTACTATGTCAGGAAAATCTATAACCCTCTTGACAGAAAAGCAGATTGCTGCTGAATCTATCACTTTATTAGGCTGAAAGCAAGACCTCTTCCCAGTGCACTGAAGCCAAATGATCCTTGGCCTAGTCTTCAAGTAAGGAGAAAAATTTTGAAGACTTGGTGTGCAGAGGAAGAATCTTTAACAGCAGGCCATGTATTTTGGCTTTTTGTTAGGTCAACCATTGCACTGGTGAAATTAAAGTGGTGGGGAAATAGAATTTCATGACAAACAGGAGATAGAAGAAGAGTTATGTGCCCTTGTGTACCTTATGGTTTAGTCGTTCTCAAATCAATGTAAATATCTTCAAGAGGCATTTTATAGGCTTGAAGTTCAATCCTGCTCGTGTGAAGTGCTGTTTTACTAAGTATGTGTACTTAACGGATTATGAAACCTATCCCTAAAGTTTGAGTCCTAATATCCTATGGAAACTTCCAAATTTTGGCTTAACGGTGACATAATAATACTCTCCAAAATAGACAAAATGGAATTTAATACAGGTTTATTTTCCTATTCCCAAGATTAACTTTATTTCCAAAGAAAGAAGGAAAATATGTGGTGCATAGTAGATAGACAGAAGCAGAAGCACAGTGTCACTGAGTGCATCTAGGCTTCTAAATAAAGAAAGGGGTGAGTCAACCTGGAGCATTCCCCAAGCTCTGATTTGCATTGCTCCAACTTTCTAACACCAAGTCTGAGACTAGAGAGTTAACCTGCTTCAAGAACTGCGCCAAAAGTGTTACGTTCAAGACTGCAGCAGACTGGACTCCTTCGACGAGCCATGACAATTCCTTCTGTGTCTCCAGAAGGCTTGTATTTCATGATTTGAGTTAATTCAACCATTTTTCCTAGGAGAGCTTGTTCTTGTTATCTAATGTGTCTGTAAAAGTGCTTAGAGGTTGGGTTTGTTTTTTTTTTATCCATCCCATTTTGATACCCAATATTTGGTGACTTCTGTTTCTGAAAAAAATGGCAACCTTTGATCCTTGGGCTCTGCATTCTGAACAAGTGTGCAGGCGCATGCACACGCACACAGAGAAAGATTAATAGGTATTTTTCTATTCAGAATTTGAAATGAGCTTACCTTTCCTTTCAAAAGATCTGGTTTTTGAGCAGCAGTTGTATGTGTTTGTTGAGTTTTAGGTGTTCTGTCATTCTGTCAGTATGATACCTAGAGAACAAAGGTTGTGTTGATAGACAAATTTCTTTGAAAAGTTTTCTTTCAGATTGAATTTGTATGGTCTCACTGAAAATTCTGGAAATAACATTCGATAGTCTGAGTTCTTACACAGAGCTGGTAAGAAGTTTTCCAAGATAAATTTTTTTCTTCAGAACTCACTGTTTCCTCAAAACAGATATGTTTTCAATTATTTCATACGCAACTGATGGAGCTGAAAAAGTAGCTGAGATCTACCAACTTGTTGCTCCTTTATCAAGAGTACTAACTTCTTAATTTTCTGCCTGTTTATGGAGTCAGGTCTGTTTCCTTGAGTCTTTGCAGTTAACATTTCAGTGCTCTGTGTGAAGGGGGGAAAAAAAAGTATATTCCGTAATAAATTGTGGATAAATACTTGATAGATAAACAGACTTACAACATTATTTATTTATTCTTCTTCTTAAATTATTAAATCTGTACAATAATGAAAGGTGTGTTTTATTCAGGAATGAGTGTGTTAAGTTTTGATACACAACTAAAACTATGTACTTCTGATTTTTCTATGCTTTTATTTTATTTTTACAGGACAATAAAGGTGTCTCTGTTCATCCCTCATGATGTTGTTGAATAGAAGACCAATGAGAATATGTCTAATAAATTTAAAAAAAAAGTTTATTTTCTGTATTCAAAGGGGATCTTAATGAGTTTTTCACACACTGAGGTTATGAACAGTCCTACCATGCTTGTGGTGAAAGCTATGTAAATTACACAGATGCATATTTATTCATGTACTTCTTGTGGGAATATTGTTAAGGACCTATAAGCATATATCAGAATTTGTTATAGGGAAGGAAACTTATGAGGAAGGCTTATTATCCCAAGAGTGGAATTAAGGTGAAATTAACAAGTAATTGAAGCTATCTTTGATCATGATTTTTTCATTCCCTTTTTCTCCCTGCTTTAAGAAGTGAATATTTTTTATGTTCAGTAGAGCAATACAATCCTGCATAGAGAAGCATGATGCTGAGTTTTCATAATAATGTTTGTAATGCAAATGAGGGACAGTTCAAAACCAGGTTGATTAGCATTTCTTAATAAAATGCCAGTCTCTTCCTTTTTCTTCATTAATTCTGTCAGCAGATTACATAGTTGGATTTTAACATTAGTAAATGTGAAGTGTGTGGTGGCTTTTCATGATACAATTATTTGGTGGCTCTAAATAGTTTCAGATTGTTGGTTTAAACCAGTTCCTCTAGCACTAAAGCATTACAGTTAATTAATGAGCAGCTTGTCACCTCTGGGACCTTTCCTTTGAAATCCAGTCTGGCTAAAAGTGAACTCCTACCATTTCAGGGCAGCAGCTGGTAAAAGGTTAGAAAATGAATGAGCTCCAGGGACACTGCTGAACTTCCCCAGGAGCATATATTTTACTTTAGTGCTGTTTTTCAGAGATCAAACTTGGAGAAATAGAGAGCTGCTGTGCAGTTTCTCCCACAGTATGCGTCAGGCAGCCAGAGTACTTCCCCGTCGCACTACTCAGTAACGTGCTTTGCTCTTCTCTCCTTCCCTACCTTCTACAAGGGAAGCAACGTAGCAACTTGAGGAAAAGAACTGCATTCTCCTTCCTGTGCATCATTTAGGCTTTTTCCTAATTATTTTTGTCATCTTTTTTTAATTGACAAAGCTTCCTCTTGTTCCCTCTTGTCCTTTATTTCACTGTTTAAATAATTTACTCTCTCTCTTATCTCCCACATCTTGCTTTCTCCCTGTGTGTGTTTATCCTTTCTGTGTTGTTTCCCAATGGGAGACCCAACAAGCTATCTCACACTCCACACTAGATGCATCTTTCCTCCCCTGCTGAACACCTCTGAAGAGCTCTCTGTTTTCTCTTTTTTTTTTTTTTTTGTTCCTGTTAGAGAGACATTAGAGAATGAAATACTTGTTGAGCTGCTTTGATTTTGGAGGAGAAACAGGAGTGACACTCTATGAGCTGTAAGTTCAAAGCATCAGTAAGAGTAGTTGGTGAACTTAAGTTTCTGCTTAGTTTTGATTCCAGCTGAGCACTGCTTTGCTGGTCAAATTTCTTTTCCAAACTGCATAAGGTAACAATAATCCGAGTTTTCAAGGATGGTTTTTAAATAATATGTGTGAATTCAGATAAACATTCAGATAGCACAATTGAACTTGGAATTTTAAAATCCATGGAATAATAGAATCAGATTCATAGAATAGTTTAGATTGGAAGGAATCTTTAAAGGTGATGTAGTCCAGCCCCCAAGCAATGGGCAGGGACATCTTTAACTAGATCGAGTTGCTCAGAGCCCTGTCCAACCTGACCTTGGAAGAACTTCAGGAACTGTCCCTGGAGAAGCAATGAATTAAGGATACTTTAATCTGTTCTGATTTTTTGCATCTTGATGCCATCTTGCTAGTCATTTTGATCGGACTTGTAACTAGCTAATATAACTCAACATCTTGTTTCTTCTAAGATTCTGTGCTGGATTTTTTCTTTTTCTCCAAATTCAGATGTAGAAATAATGTATAATACTTCTTATTAAGATGGTCCTGGAGTCTCACATTTTTCAGTAAATCATCTTGACAATCATCTTCCTTTCATGTGTGTTGATTTTGATTAGGTAATTCATCAAAAGCCTGTTATTAGCCATTTCTTAGGCCTCTGTCTCAGACACCTACTTGTCATTTTATCTGGTTGTGGATTACCACTCAGAATCAAGCCAAGGCTTGCTACATGCCAGGCAGCCGGTCCTCTGATTTCCCTTACAATACTGCAGGGAAGTCTGTGGAATTTTGCTTTTTCAGTGTAGCCACTTAAACGTGGCATTGAGGGTAAACCAATGATTTCCTGTATTGATGATTGTTTAAACTCTTTGCCGTTGATATTGAATTGTAACAGCCTACACTGTTGTATAACCTAGCATTTTATTTTAATTTGTGTATAGCAGGTTACATTGACAGCTTTTGCTTTTTTTTTTTTTTTTTTTTTTTTCATTTGATTTGAGGGGTGGGGGAAATCGTATTATTGTTGCTAAATGCATTGAGTGTAGGAATTTAATTTGTGGAGATACCTTCATTTAGAGAATTTTTTTTTAATCTATTTGTTCATTTTTCATTAGTTTTGATCTGGATTGGAAAGGACTTCTACAGATCATCTGGTCTGACTTTCTGTTGCAGGCTTTAGATTACATTCTCCAAGCTATGACCAATCTGAGCCCTGATTATTTCCAGCACAGAGATCCCACCGCTTCTCTGAACAACCTATTCCAGCAGCCAGATGCTCTCATGATTAATTTTTTTTTATGTTATGAAGATTATAACTACTTCTTCTGAGCCTTTTCTTCGTAAGCCCAGTTCCTTCAACTTTTCCTCATATAAGTCCTCCAGTTCTCTGGTGATCCTGGTAGCCCTTTGCTGGACCCTATCCAATGTTTCAATGTCTCTTTTGAAACAAGGGGGGACCAAAACAGGACACGGTTATTCCAGAATCACCCTAAGTAGTGCTGAATAGAGTGCAGTTATCACATTCCTTGACCTGCTCCAGTCCAGGACATGATTTGTCTTCATTGCCTCAAAGGTGCTCTCACATTTACCTTGCCATCTGCCAGGACCTCCAAGTGCTTTACACCAGAGCTATTTTATGGTCTTTTGTATTTCCGATCTGTATAGCTGTTCCTTCACTCAACTCTCCCCTACAGCTACTGGCATCTCTTGTTGGTTTGAGTTGTTTTGGGTCATGACTATTGCAGCGAGAGGAGTTATGATGGAATTACTTTAAATGTAAGTGTCTTCTGGGGTGAGGCTAGGATGTGTGCGTACACACCCTTCATCTGGGTACTAATGGAAGAGAAGTGATGTTGTAATTCCTTTATGCCTACAGGAGCGATCTGTTTTTTGATCAGAGATACTTTAAGAGCACAAACTGTATCTGTGTTGCATAAAGAAAGCTCGGATGCTCACTACTGGAAGTGCTGTTAGCAGAATATTGAGCTTGCCAGGCTCTCATCCTGTCTAGCTTCTTTCTCTCTCTTTCACAAGCTGACCTGTTTGTGTTGCATATTCTCTAAGCTGGGCATCCAGAATCCAGCTGCAAATCCCGAGATACTGGCCACATGTTTCCATAGCAGGACCCAAGGGTTCAACGTCAGCACTGGAGGTGTTTCCAGGCCCGTCTTGCACCAAACAAGCTCCAGTCTGTCGTGAAAGATCTGCCATGCTTCTCACAGGACTGTAGCAAAGCAGAATCAGAGGAGGAAGCAAGAGGACGCGCTGTGCAGCCTCCCTAATCACCCAGTCTTATGTTTGTTCATTCTCTGCTGCTGCCTCCAGCAGCTTCGTTACAAAGGTTTTCTTGGGTCAAAGGCAGCAGACTCAGCCTTTATGCTGCCCTGTCAATAATTGTGTTACAGATGAGTGCTGCCAAAATTTTGATCATTTACAGAGTTGACAGTTGAATGCATTTGCTCAGTGGAAACAGGGTTGCATGGCCTTCCACATTAAGGGGAAACAGCTGAAAGAGCTCTGGGGAGGATCAGCTGGCTCAGAGTATGAGCCCATGAAGGAAGGACAGCCCAGCTACAAGTGCAGCTCCACTGGATGGCCAAGAAGGAGCAGTGATTTAGCATTTTTCCCTGTTACTCAAAACCTACCAGCAACATGTTGTTAGGTGTCTAGCCAAGTTTCCAACAAAAGGGGGAGGGAGGAGGAAGGGATATATTTTTTAAAAAGGATAAATAATTGCAGCCATTATTGATTGTGAAGTGCTTTATATCTGAACTACTTTCAGAGTTTGTGCTTCTATTGATGCCCTGTTTGACATCAATTGACAACAATTACGCAGGACTCTTGATAGATGGGTGATGTGGGGCCAACCTCTCTGTTAAGCCTATAGGCTCTTTGCATGATAGGATTTGGTCAGCTCCTAATGGGATCTTTTTCCATATCACAAACCAGACTCAATACAATGTAATCAGAGAAAAGCGGCTAGAATGGTAGCAGGGCTAGTTATAATAAAGTGAATAATCAACTTCACTTTTTCTTATGTTGTTGCAGGAATTTATTTTAATAATAAAAAACTACTTCAGTCAGAAACCTGCTATAAAATTATGATAGTGTTTCAGAGAGTCAGAGCTAGGAAGTTTTCCTGCCTCTCCTGAAAGCTAGTAGATTACCAAGAGATGATCAGCATGGAGGCTGATAAATTGAGAAACACTTAACATAGTCACATATTGAATTCTTATTAGATGTTCAGAACTTCATTCTGAATGGCTTTTTATTTGTATAGAGGTGGTGGGAATGAGAGGATGGAAGGAAAATATGTAAATATGACAAGTTTTAATTTAGGCTTGAGAGGACAATATCTTAAGCAGATTACTAGCATTCACCTTCCAGCAGTAGTTTGGTCGTAGGGCTTACTTTAAGTAAGTCTTCAGTGATTAAATTAGAACAGAGATCATTTCTCTGGTAATGAGAAAAGCCTAGTGCCCTTTGTCAGTAACGGAACAGAAATGATCCTTCTTTTTTTGAAATTTTTTTTAAAGGCCACTTTAAACTTCCAATTACTTTTTCTTTTTCCTTCATTCTGAAGTTAAAACACATTCAAAACTGTGCTTGCATTGTTTGATGAAGGTGAAATTTCCTCAAGCTAAGTATTCAGAAACAGGGCTAATTTGATTTATTAGCTGTCCTCCTGGGAGCATTGCTTTACTTCCAGCATTTACTTCCAGGTATAAAGGCTAAGGAAAGTCAAACACTCCCCATATATTTCCAGAGTTATACCTTGTGTCTGATACTGCAACAAAGGTTGTCCCAAGACCCAAGGGTCTGTGTCCCTCGTAGACTACTGAATTCTAGTCCAACTTGTGCCTGGTGGAGAGGAAAAGACAGATGTTGTCATGGTCCAGTCATGACACGCAGAAGGATCTGAAATGACTTATTTACCCTGAACCTTCCCTTGCAAGAGCTAGATAGGGATCTATTAATGAAGGTAGTATCTAGACCAGCGAGAATAGAAAGCATGAAAGAGTGGCCATGAGTTTGATCCTGAAGTTATAGGACTGCTGGAACATATTGAACAGGTAGGGAAGGGATAGTCAATTCATACTAGGACTAGATTTTTGGTAAGCAAAATGACCCCTTTCATTGAGTTACCTCCATGATTCATTTAGATTAAATTTTCAGTTGAACTCTTATCTTGGTGAATGACAGCACTGGAAGATCACTTTGCCCTTGGTGAGTAGGAAGTAGTATCTGGAAGGTCATGGTAGGAAGTGGGATCCTTTTCATCAGTTTCTTAGGAAATAAAGTTTTCAATGAAATGAACTTGTAGAGATAGACTTGTATAGGCTTATATGTAGGAGATTATCATCAAATATCCACAAATGGATGGCCCCCATGCTTCTATACTTGTAACCTACCAAAGTAGGAAAAAATTATTCTACTACTGGAGTCACGTTGGGGAGCTTTAGAATTAACAAGAATCAGGTGTATGTATGTAGGGTGGTTCCTGCTGCTTAAACCTATTTGACTTATTCATGGAAAGACCTACAATCAACAGTGGAAGAAAAGAGATGAGAGGACAAAGCACTTGGCTGAAGTCAGAGGGTTTGACTGGTTTGTCCCAATGACATCTTTTTCACAAAAACCCCCATTCTTTTTGTCTATTGGAAAAGTTGGAGAGTGTGTGTTTGTGTATGTTTCTTTTCTCTTTAAAAGACAAGGAAACACGCCTCTCCTCCCCCCCAAAAATTCTCCAAAAATCCCCCAGAAGGAAACAAATCAGAAGTCCAACCTCTCTGTAAATTAAAAAAAAATCCCCTAGAACAATAATGTAATCTAGGATACTTGTATTAACTTCATTTTACTTCTGTTCTGATAAGGAAAAAGAGTACTGGGAGAGGCAGCTCAGTGTTTGGTATTTTATATTTGAAAAAAGTTAATACTCTGGAAAGTATAGCTAAAAAGGCTGAATAAATATTTTTGGATGTATGTTTAAGTGGTAAGTGCTGTGGTTTAATTTGGAGGAAATCACTTAATCTCCTGTTGAGTTGGGAGCCCCCAGAAAAGCTTGGGAAAGGTGTGAAGTTCTCCATTTCAGGATTGCTCTGTTGTTTCCCCAAAATGTTCACGTCACATGTATTCCCATATTCCTCTTAAAGCTTTGGTTAGCATGTGGAAAATTTCCAAAACGGCTAGTTCTGTTGAGAATTGTCCTCTCTAAACCAAGGTTCAGTCTTTTCCCATAGATGCAGTTTGATTTATATTTGAGAAGGCAGGGGTTTTATAAGCGATGAGTTTATATTTGCCCTCCATTGGTGCTAGGTAGACATTTGGGAGTGCTCAAACGCTCCCCACCCTCTTCATACCATGCTTTTACTTCCACAGAGCTAGAAAAACTGCAGATATGCCAGACGAATGGGAACTGCATTTTTAAGTCAAGGAGGAGAAAAATGCTAAGATCAAATAGCATTCACTACTGCAATTCAGAGTGAACAGCTAGAGGTGGCAGGCAGAAAATGGAAGAATTCAAATAATCCTATATTTGCATGCAGAAAACCATGGAAGGAGATTTTTATCTTCAAAACTGACCACTTCTGAGATGTGTGTAGTCAGGGCAGAAAATAAAGTTTGAAGACAGGGCAGAGTAGACCAAGATTGTCAGTCTAGTTTAAAATAAAAGGTGAAGGAAAAAAATAAGGACAGAATATTAAAAGGAAACATGTTGAAGGATAAAAGCTGGCACTGGAGAGAAGTCAATTGCATTGTGGTAGTGATCAAAATAATGCCTCATAAGCTTTGCAAAAACCGATGTCATGCTTTGGTTTCTCTGGAGCGTACAAGTGTGATAATTATAAAACAATTCAGATCATGTGAGAAATTGTATCTTAAATCTAAAGGAAAGATGAAGCTTTTGTCATTTTCTAAACCCAAGCTGTAATGCATTTCGCCACATGTGAAATGCAGTCCTACTTTGGGAGTCACAGGGTCTTGAGATCTCATTTGCTGAGAATTGTGCAATTGAATTTAGAAAATGCCTCCAAACTGGCACATATAGTTTTCTATATAAAAAATATTGTAGAGAGAAGGACAGAGAGACATTTCTATAGATAGACAGACAGACAGACAATGAAAAAATATTCTTTGAGCTTCATTTCAATCCAAAATAGTTGTCGTGCATCAGTATTGACTTAACAAGAGCTGAACCATTTGCAGTGAATAATGTATTAAGCAGTCAGAGTGAGAAGTGCTTACTAAAATAACAATAATTATACAAACACGAGCTAATCGCAGAGAGGTTTTTAGGAAGCCTGTGGAATATCATAGATTGGTTTTCTGTGGGATGAATTCTGTTGACAGCATTTTTTTGTTTTAGTTTCTCTGGGTTCTGTTTAGTTTTTTTTCTTTTTTAGTTCACATTATTCTGAAGTTTTTAATTTATTTTTTTTTTAAAAGCTGCTTTTGCATGGGAGTGTGGGAACACCAAATAAATAACTTTTTTCACTGGTTCTAATGTCTCTTCATACCATGTTTAAAACAACCCACATAGTGCTACATGCGGAGAGTTGAGGTTTCCCCTTTAGAAAAATGTCCGGAGTTTTTGAGTACTATACTGAGATTACAACATTGATTGATTGATTGATTAAAAAAACTTGCATGGTTTTTACTTTTTGGAGCTAATGCCTAACTATATATTTGATTATGTCCTTAGATGGTTTTGCTGTTATAAGAACTGCATCCACATCATTCAAATACAGCTAGTATGCTAGAAAAGATCTTCGTATTCTCAACTGAAGTTTCCATTGACAAATGCGTACAATATGTAGGGGTTTGGGTTTTGTATTATTTTTTTACAGCCAAGATTCATACTTTAGTGTTTTAAAGAATATACCAGAATACTGTCAAAATGCCCTTTTAATAATTTCATTCATGATTCAACATGTTTTCAAATATTTTATGTCTTTTGCCTTTTAGCATGAAAGTTAATTCTTTCTGTTATTAATATCTCTTCAGATATACAAATGCTCTTTTTCACAAATGCACATGTGCAGTGGAACAGAGAGTTATTTAACTATAAAACTTGGGTTCCAACCTTGAGCAATAGATGTTAAATCAGATTTTTTCCCCATTTGGAATAAAGGTAACAAAGCTCTAACACCCTATCTTTAGAAAGATTTTTATGAAAAATGTTTTTACAAATTTAATTATTCATCATTCCTTATTTTGTTAAACTAGTTAGCAAACAATACCCTGGATATTGCAAGAACGTTTTGTGATAAACCAGGTGTTTTTATTTCTAACAACCTGCTTTTTTTGGGTGCATAGTATATAGAAGAAGTCATATAAGTAAGCTAATGAAAAAACTGGAAATATATTAACATGTCACATAAAGGAAGGCATACAGCTCCCTGCCGAATGACTGTGATGAAGGTGGGCATAGGTAGATGAAGTGGTTGCTTATGCTTGATATGATCTGTAACCTCAAACTTCAGAAAGTATCCTTAATCGTGACACCTGCTGAAAAAGAAAGTCCTGTAGATAGCAGGGCAAAATCTCATTTTCTCAATTTTAATTTTAATTCCTGAACCCTTTGCCTTCTACAACTAGCTCAGAGCCAGGAACCATCTGAACAACTGTCTGGCATCTATGGGATCTGCCTGGCAAGGCTGGCAATGGCCGGATAGTCTTTCTTTTGTGTGGCTGTGCATCCAAGGGCCTTCCCTCTGTCCATCTATTGTTTTCCCAAATTGATAGGAAATGAATTGCCTATCATGTTGCACCCCTTTTCCAGATTTGGTTGAAACTGACTAATGGCTATTTGTTAGAAGACAATTTCCATAGAAAAGGATGGAGAGGCAGGTAGGTGGCAGGAAATTGCTTGAGGATTGTTTATTCTAGGGAGCCAGAATCAAAACAGAGCTCTTATGTGCATTCTGAGAATTAACTGGGGCTTTGGGACTAATGCTATGTGGGAGGAAGGATTTATATATATATATATATATGTCCATTCATACCACATTTCCAGCTTTCTCTTATAGTACTGACAAAAGTGAAGCAGAGATCTTGAGAGAGGAGGACCAGGTTCATATTGAGTGATTATCCAAAACTGACAGCAAACCAAGTCAGCAGTAATCCCTATTGAAGTTCCACTAAGGACAGCTAGAGAATAACGATAACACAGTAAATCAGATGGGAGTCCTTAATTCTCATTTAGGATTGGGATCCTTGCAATCACTTCCCCCTCCAAAAACAAGTTGCAGCCTTTGTATCGTGGCTCCACATTTTGGACGGCTGCTGTAGACTCACGACTTGGCAGAGTATCAGCATGTCTCTTGTGTCGCAGGAAATTCATTCTAAACTGTTTTGCTGTCTGCTGAGGGCTGGTTATTGAAAGTTGAGACTGTCTGTGAACTTCAGGTCAGATGAATGAACTGTTCTGGTTACAAGGCATCGTCTTGTTATTGAGGGATTGACTTCTGAGTAGTAATAATTGTATAAATTAGCATTCATTTTCAAAAATCCCATGGTACCAAGAGATTTTGCAAAACCGTTTAGCAAATTTTGCATGCAAGAAGAATGAAACAAGCCGCCTCTGAGTTTAGGCTGGATGAAGAAGCAAGGACTGTAACTGCTACCAGCAGTGATGAAAGGTGTTTTTGCAACTTGACTTTTTAAACATAAGAAGTTTTTGTGTGTAAAAGGATGTGTATGCATAAAAGGGTCAGAATGCATATAAATAGGAAACTTGCTTCTCTGATTGTTCCTGTAGTGTAGATGATAACTAATCAGTGCATTCAGACGTTTTGAAACAGAATCAAGGTGAACTCTACTGGTTTGGTTTAAAGCATATCCAACAAGTATATAGCAGCTGTCAACTGAGCAGAACTTTGCCTTTGATAGCAAAGATTAATGACTCACCAGCATTTAACCAAAGGTACCCAGCGGACGCTCCTCTCCACCTGCCTGGGGCAGTTACCAGAGGCTGCATTAGGTAGATGTACTACACTGGGTTATTTTATTTCTTTTTATTGGCATTAGAAAGAGTATTAAAACCCAAAGTCTACCATATGTGAAACTCTATGTATTTTCTGTGGGCGTAGTCTCTTGATGATCATTTATATTTTAGTTACATGTTCAGTTTTATTAAACTAGCCTGAACATGGAGAGCAGTTGTTTCAGACCAGAGCTGTTGGCCTTCCATTTCATAAATAATGAGGTTTTATTTTCTGTGGTTACTGCAGACTTGCTAAAAACGGAGGTGTTTTTTCTTTTAATACTTTGCCATTTGTGGTTCATATGTGTAGATACAAACCTGCTTGTGTGTTGTTCAAATGAACAACCAAAGAATAGTTCAAGAAATGTGAAAATAGACTGAAAAAAAAAATCTGAAAGCACAAATGCTGCTTTCAGTTCAGAGGATAAGTTTTCAAGCAGAAATGTGCACCAGTTTCACAGATTTGTTTGTTTGGGTTTTTGACACACAAGTCCTTCAGGATGCAGATGGACCTGTGGCATTGATATCACCCTTAGGAAAGAACAGGGATCCATTTTAGCCAGTGAGTGGTGGACTATAGAGTTTTCTGTTGCGTTAATTTTGATGTCAAAGTCCATGATTCTTTCCTGTACTTTGGCTGTAATTTCAAGTAGTAGTGCTCTCACACTGTGTTTTATTTTACTTAGACTTTAGTAATCAATGCTTTTCCTGTATTTGAGTATCTCAATTCTCCCAGTAAGGGGAAAAAATCCAAATTATTCATAATCTCAAATTAATTTTTATTTAGACAGGCTGCAAAAGATTTTAAAGTCTCTACTAGTATTTCTACAGGACTTGATTGTCTCTGGAATTGTATTGATTTTTCCCCTCTGCCTTTGGTCTGCATTATGTTATTTGCCAAAGTTAACAGATTTGAGAGAGACTGTGTTGTAATTGCAGATATGAAGCTGTTCTGTATGGTTGGGTTTTTAAATTTGATTGCGGTGGGGGTTTTGTTTTGTTTTTCTGAGAAAGTAAAGAGGATGAGGAAATACATTCAATTGTTCAGTAAAACTACTTGCAATAAAGGTAGGGGATTTTTTTCTTTTTTTGGGTTTTGTTTGTGTGCTTGTTTTGGTTTCTGGTTTTTATTTGTTTGTTTGCTTGTTTTTTTCCCCAGAATGAAAGATAAGCAAATGAAAATGAAAGCTTTCATTCAACTGAAATGTCCATGGGAAATTGTAGGGAATGACTTTTCTTACAAAGGCACTTCAGTTGCAGACCTGTATGTGAAACTGGAGTCTCTATACTGTGTAGGGATTTCAGTTAGCGCTTTGGTTGTTTCTTACAGGAGGCTACAGGATACGTGGAATACACCATCTGGTTGCCTTCGAGATATAAATTTTCCAGAAGCAAGCAAAAGGAATCTGTTTACGTTAACATTCGTGGCAGATCAAATAACGCTTTTGACTATGATTGATCAAGTCACTCCTGTGACTATGCACAGTAGTCCTCTCTGAAAGGAGGGATTTTGGAAGAGAGGAATTACTCAGTGGCAAGAGCATAGAAAATGTGGGTGAGGTAGATTGAGGACTTAGGTGGAAAAAGCCAACGGGTCCTTTTTCTTAGCAAAGTGTCGTGTTTGAATGTATCAGAAACATCAAGGAAGAGGGAGGGAAAAAAATATATTTCATGTGTTAGGATAAATAGAAAATAGAAGTAAACAAAGGATTTGATTTAGTAAAAAAAAAAATGAGTCACTTTTTGTCATTGACAAAAACTATCCCAGGTGGATACCTACAAACTTGCTTATTTTATGTCTGTCTGCCTTTCATGCTGCCTGCATACAAAGTACATACAGGATAATTTATTACAAGTTTCGGAACTGATCATCCGCATAAGCCTGTCAAGAGCACAGCATTAATTGAGCATAGAGTGAAAATATAGTTTTGATCTCTCCATGACCTTGATGATAGCGGAGACTAAAATATAAATTGTGGATTTTTTTTTTTTTTGTTTTAATGTTTTCTTTTAATTTTATATCCTTTTAAACAGTGAAAAATGTTCCTGTGGCATGACAGATTTCTGAATTTATGAAATAATACTTGTCTACAATTCTTTTTAAATTAGAAAATTGTCATTTTGTATAACAAAATGACTAAACCAGAAAGTTAGATGGAGAAGCAAAGGCATCTCATGCAAAACCCATTAGCAGAGTGGCTAATTTATGTCTCAGTCAAGATCGTGCCAATAGTTTAGGTGTCTCTTTCTTTTAGAGGTGTCAGGCACTTTCTTCAATATACAAAGTGGCAGCTATATTTATCTCAACTCAATTGTGAACAGATTTGTAATTGCTTGCCAAAATATATTGATACTAGATAATGGACTAGTACTAGATTTCCATATCCAGGGATATTTAGCAAAGAGGTGAGAGGTCTACGTTTTCTCATGAAATGTTGTAATAGTTTTCATTCTCTTGTTCTCCCTTGTTGGTATGTAAGTGTACACTCCCTCTCTTGACAGTGAGCTGGAAGTGACACTTTTCAAAATAAGTTGACAAAGATACGTTCAAAACTGTCACTTCCTTACGATAATTCACTTATTCTTCTTTTCTTCAAAGAAAACTTAAATCTATTTGCAGGTTCTAATGCAGATTTTTGTTTACTGCTTTTGGAATTAAAGCATAATATTACTGAAAAGTAACAATGTAATAACATTCTTGAGATTGTTGCTGTTAAATGTAGTTTGTGGTATAACAGTTATGTAGTGTTTTAAATCAAAAAGAAATACTAAAATCTCCCTAAATTGATGATTTGTGCATTGAAACAGTCAATAATTTAACTGTATAAATCGCATATCCTATGTATCTGTGCACAGCATATTCATTAGTGCCAATAACAACAAGTTAGGTTATAATTTTATAAAATATAGTATGGTACTTCAAAAAATGGTGTCTTTCAAGGAAATATTGTTTTATTGTTAAAATATTTTTTCTTGCATGGACAGCTTTGTTTCTTCTAGACGATCCAGGAGGGAGAATTTTGGACTATTAAGGGAGAGTTTTGATGGAAGTACATATGCTTAACATGGCTTAAGTGTTGTGTGCCTAATCAGATATTTTTCCAAAATTTCAGTTTTATTATGTATAAAAGCACTCCACTTGACAGTAGCGAGACATGGATAGGTAACTAATTTGATATGGTGATTCTCTTCAAGAATACTGTTTACTTTAATGCTATTGTCTGCTTCAGTGACAATCTCTGTGGCTAGCAGAATATATATTTTAGAACTTCATCATCAACTTTAAGGATGTCATATTATGGGGAATCCCTCACAGTCCTTGCTGCCCTCTTTGCAGTGTTAACTGAAGACCTAAGAATGAAAAAGTGACAGTTTCAGAAAAAGTAATGTCACCATTCTACAAGCAACAAAGTATGTAATATTGTATATACCACATGATAAATATTCCCCTCCAAAAGGAAGGACAACATGCATTTGCCTAAAACTCCACAATAGTTAATGTCTAGTGTAGCTGAAAGTGTAGCAACAACTTTTTTTTTTTTTTAATCTCCAATATTAGAAGATTCAGCTGAAAATGGCTGTGTGACATGCCTCAGACAGATTCAGACGTATCTGCCAAGCATAAGGAAGGACCTGAATACTAGGATTACAGATCCCACAAATCCTCTGCTCAGTTTTACAGAAGGATCAGTCAGTTTATGTATTCAGTTAATCTATTTTCACTTCAGTGTGATGACTTGCAGCTGTAGCCCAATTCATTGGCAGATCAGAAGCTACGCTGTAATATCTGTCCGACCCATGCCATTTGTCTTGGAAGGCTAATTGTTTAGCTTACGGAATGTTTTATTCTCCCAGGCTACACTTAAAAATAAACAGAGCCCAGGCAACCCTGCTTCCCTCTGCGATGTTCGTGGCACTTGCTGTCTGCACTGGAAACGCAGACAGGAGCCCAAGCAGTGCAGATTCATCTCACTGGGCCCTGCTTGGGTGGTCCAGTAGCCAGCCTCCTGAGTATCTTCAGTAGATACTTCTGAGATACTTACCAAAGCCAGTGCTTGAAAAACCTTTACCAGTATGCACCTGAAGGTGACATGAACTTCCTACATCAAAATATGATGCAGGACTCACTAGCATTTATCTGAGTGGAAATTGTAATCAGATCAGTCTTTCAGCATTTGCTTATGCCAGCATGAAGACCTAACTGGTAGCAACTGTAAAAATACAAGTATATGACCTAATGTATACACTCTGTGTGCAACCGTGATTTTTGATGGGTTAAAAAATTGTAAAAGCATGCTTATAGGCACACCATCATGTTTTCTTCTTTGCTGCACATACTTTGGACTTCATTAGCATCTGTCCATGAGTAATTAGTTCTACAGTCCAGAAGTACTTAACAGGGCTCCCTTTCTTCTACTATCGTTTAGGATTCAGAGCATCTTGCTTGGAGCTCAGCATTTAATGCAAGTTTCTGCAATTAAACCCTTCCCCATGGCATTTTACCACATGGTGTCATACTGCAACACTGTTTACTTAATTACCTTACTTTGCTGGATGGCAAATGTTTCATTAGGAACTATTATGAATTTGTTATAATGCAACATAACCTAATGAGGTCTCATCTCCGGTCAGGATGGGTTTGCATAACTGGTTCATAGGATTTTCTAGCTAAATCCTCAGTATAAACTGGACTAGGGTGTCTTTTGCGCACACATAAAATACAGCTGTGTTGTCACTAAAATGGCATTACCTGCAAGACTTGGAAAGATTAATTTAGTAGCTCAGCTGTGAAAGATTGCGAAAGACTTCTCATTTTAAAAGTTCAGTCAATTAATTTAACATGTAAGCAGTAACTGTTTGGAGAGATACCCTGGCTATGTAATACTAGTGTCAATCTTGTTTTATTGTGGCAAACTGAAATTTAGCATTGTGTTGTCAAGGCAGAAGCATGCTTTTAATTTGAACTATAAAAGTAAGTTGAAACATTGCCTTCCGGGTATTTGAATTGAGTCCTTGTCTTTGATTTTACTAAAAGAAAAGTAAGTGGTGGAGTAGTTTTAGAGCATGTGATTCAAATTCATTCTTTGGCAAGTACCTTGATTCAGGGCTTAATCTGGAGTTTGGCACTGCAAACAAATATAGAGTCTAATTATTTACCAAATTCCATCTAAATAAAGCACTGAGCACATGGTGAATTATTTGTATAAAGATAATGTGTGCTTTTAATGTTAGTAAGAAAATGCTGTTGCTCCCCTATGAGTACCACAGGAATTTTCAGCTTTTATTTCCCTGTTGAGTCGTCTTTGCCTCCTTTTTCAGTTTACATAAATCTGTGAGTTAGATTTACTGTTTCTGAATAGGAATGAAATGCAGATTTCTAGGAGACGGGGATGTTTGGCAAACAGGCAACTTAATCTTTGGAAATGCTTTTACGTCTTATTAACTGTGTGTCCTCAAGAAATGGGATTTTTAATTTTTTTTTTTTTTAATTTTTGTCCCCCCCATTCCCTTTTCCATTTTATTGATTGTTCCTTGTGTCTCTTTTTGACTCTTTTTCTTCTCCTAAGTCTCTTTTGAATTTGCATCCTTAATTGCAGAAGTTTCCGAACTGTGAATCTCTCTTTGTACACCCAATTTTTCAGCTTGCATGTTTGCACTTCGATATGCAACTTCATTTGTTGCCAAACTCCAACATGCAGCAGTAGTGCTACACATGAAAAGGCCTTAAGAAGGACATCAAACACCACTTCAGTGAGTTCCCCTCAGCAACCCTTTCACGTGTAAAGTTCACACAACCTATTGCTGAGAGAAATGGACTTGACGAATCTGTTTCTTTCTGGAGAAGACTCGGCATGCAAAGAGCTGGCAGGGATGAGGTACAAACTCAAGTGTGACACAAAAAGTGTTCATCATCTGGGCCAAAGTTTGGCACCACTCTTATGGCCTTTTCAAAACAGAACAAACCAAATCAAACCAAACATAAAACCCCAACCGCTAAACCTTTATCTCCCTCTGCTTGAGAGCTGCTAGCTTATTTTCTAGAAAAAAATATCTGAAGTATTTGGTGCTTATTTTTGTTGTAGGGGAAAGTTTAAAGGAGCTTTACAATATATGTACAGAAGTTAATGTTAGTGATAGATGTTTAAGCTTTACCTAAATGAGGCATTCTTTAGCCAGATGATATAGCACTTTGTTATTTTCAAATGTTGATCTAGAATTATGAATTCCTAATCCCTTCCTCAGGCTCCTACCGCTGGATTCCAGATGTGGAAGATAATGTGTTAAAACAATGCTGCCTCTTTTCAATCCCTCTGAGTTTTGTTTTGTTTTATTCTGTCTTGCTCTTCTCTGAAGAGAGTTCTCTGAACTCTCTCTTCTCCTTTAAGATATGATTTATTGATTCATGAATGTCTTCAGTAGTAAGTGATGCCCTGCCCCAGTGCTCAAATTTTGATAGAATTGTATTTATATACAAACCTAACAGTTATTTAGTAGTTTAAACTCAATCATTTTCTCTACCCACACATTTTAACTAGCAGGTGCCGCACCATCCTCAGAAAAAGATAACAACATCCTCCATTAAGAAGAAGAGGAAGGGATTGTTGTAGGGGACTCCTTCCTAAAAGGAACGGAGGGACCCACTTGCAGACCAGGCCCGCTACACAGAGAGGTCTGCTGCTTACTGGAGGCATCAGTGAAGGAGGTAGCTAGAAAACTTCTTTCCCTGGTCCACAAGACAGACTACTATCTGATATTAGTCCAAACTGGTAATGATGATTTAGTAAACAGAAAGACCAAAGCCATCAAGAAAGACTTCAGGGCCATTGGGAAAATGATGGAGGGCTCTGGGACTCAGATAGTATTCTGCTCCATCCCAAGGCTAAACAGAGAGGAGCTGGAAGTCAGGAAGAAGAATTCGATTAATGCCTGGCTCTGAGCCTGGTGTGTGGAGAGGGGCTTTGGTTTCTTTGATCGTGGGGTGGCTCATACACCCCCAGGCCTTGTTACTAATGATGGGACACGTGGGTCTCCTAGGGAGGCTAAAGCCGTTGCTAAAAAACTAGCTAAGCTCATAAACTGAGCTTTAAACTAGATGTGAAGGGGGAGGGGATTGAGACCAGGCTAGACAGGAGTGAGCCTGAATGTGGGGCACTGGTGATTCGGAATGAGTGTGCTGATGAGGATCACCAGCACATCACTACACAGGAAGTAAAGGAGAGCACACCTGGGGGTGGTAAGGGAGATACAGGTACTCTGGCGCTAGCTACTCCAGTTACCAGGCAATTGGGAATAAACACTGTTCTCTCTAAGGCCTGAAGGCTTGGTAGCTCAGCTGAAGTGCATTTACACCAACGCACACAGCATGGGGAATAAGAAAGAAGAGCTGGAAGCTGTCATAGGGCAAGGAGTCTATGATCTTGTTGCCATCATGGAAACGTGGTGGGATGACTCATGTAACTGGAGTACAGGTATGGTGGGGTACAAACTCTTCAGGAGGGATAGGAAGGGTAAGAGAGGAGGCGGAGTAGCCCTCTTTGTAAGGGAGGACTTGGACACCATTGAGATGGATTGTGGCAATGAGGAGATTGAGTGCCTATGGGTTAAAATCAGAGGAGCCCATAAGAAGGGAGATTTTGTGATGGGAGTCTGTTACAGGCCACCTAGCCAAGGAGAAGCAGCTGATGAGCTCTTCTGAAACAGCTGGGGTTAATCTCCAAAGCAATGCCACTTGTTCTTGTGGGAGACTTCAATCTCCCTGATATCTACTGGAAATACAATAGAGCAGAAAGGAGGCAGTCTAGGAGGTTCCTGGAGTGTGTGGAAGACAACTTCCTTGCACAGCTGGTGAATGAACCTACGAGGGAAGGTGCCCTCCTGGACTTGCTGTTTGTCAACAGAGAAGGCCTTGTGGGGGATGGGGCAGTAGGGGGATGCCTAGGACTAAGTGATCACGAGATGATAGGGTTTTCTGTTCTAGGGGAAGTGAAGAGGGTAGTTAGCAGGACAAGTAGCATTAAATTTTCACAGGGCAGACTCTGAACTCTTCAGAAGGCTGGTTGGCTAAGTCTGATGGGAGACAGTACTTAAGGGCAAGGGAGCCCATGAGGGCTGGGAGCTCTTCAAAAAGGAGATCCCAGCAGTTCAGGAGAAAGCCATCCCTGTGTTCCGGAAAAAACAACCGGCAGGGTTAAAAACCGGCTTGGTTGAACAGAGAGATCTTGAGTGATATCAAGAAGAAGAGGAATGTTCATAGGCTCTGAAAGAGGGGACAGGCCTCTTGGGTGGACTATAGGAGGGAAGTGAGGTTGTGTAGGGAAAAAAATCAAAAGGGCTAAGGCTCAACTAGAAATCAGATAGGCAAAGTCTGTGAAAGATAACAAAAATCTTTCTATAAATATATAAATAATAAAAGGAGAACTAGGGAGACCATACAGTCCCTATTGCATGCAGAAGTCAAAATAGTGACAGGGGATGAGGAAAAAGCTGAGGTAGTTAATGCCTTCTTTGCCTCAGTCTTTAACTGTAAAGAGAGTTGTTCCCTCTGTGTACAAACCCAGGAGCTACAGGAACAAAATGAGGCTCCCATGATCCAAGAGGAGGTGGTCAGAGCCTTGCTTGCCAAACTGGACACCCACAAGTCTATGGGGCCAGATGGGATTCACCCTAGGGTATTGAGGGAGGTGGCAGATGTGCTGCCCAAACCCCTTTACATCATCTTCCAGCAGTCCTGGAAGACTGGGGAAGTTCCACTGGACTGGAGGCTGCTGATGTACTGCCCATCTACAAGAAGGTTCACAGGGAAGATCCAGGGAACTACAGGCCTGTCAGTCTGACCACAGTGCCAGGGAAAGGCATGGAACAGGTGATCTTGAGTGCTATCATGAAGCACATGCAAGAGAACCGGGTGATCAGGCCCAGTCAACACGGGTTCACAAAAGGCAGGTCTTGCCAAACTAACCTGATCACCTTCTATGACCAAGTGACTCGGCTGCTGGACGAGGGAAAGGCTGTGGATGTGACTTTCCTGGACTTCAGCAAAGCCTTTGACACAGTTTCTTACAGCATTCTGCTACGGAAACTGTCAGCCTCTGGCCTGGACAGGCACACACTCTCCTGGGTGGAAAACTGGTTGGATGGCTGGGCCCAGAGAGTGGTGGGAAATGGTGTTAAGTCCAGCTGGAGGCCAATTACAAGTGGGGTTCCCCAGGGCTCAGTACTGGGTCCAGCCCTGTTCAGTGTCTTCATCAATGACCTGGATGAGGGCATTGAGGGTACCCTTAGCAAGTTTGCAGTGACACTAAGCTGGGTGGAAGTGTTGATCTGCTAGAGGGTAGGGAGGCCCTACAAAGGGATCTAAACAGGCTGGACCTCTGGGCAGAGTCCAGTGGCATGAGGTTTAACACGGCCAAATGCTGTGTCCTGCACTTGAGGCACAACAACCCTATGCAGAGCTACAGACTGGGAGAAGTCTGTCTAGAAAGCTGCCTGGAGGAGAGGGACCTGGGGGTGTTGGTCGACAGCTGACTGAACATGAGCCAGCAGTGTGCCCAGGTGGCCAAGAAGGCCAGTGGCATCCTGGCTTGTATCAGAAATGGTGTGACCATCAGGTCCAGGGAGGACAAGAGGGAATGGCCTCAAGCTCTGCCAGGGGAGGTTCAGGTTTGACATCAGAAAAAAAAAATTCACAGAAAGTTATCATTGGGCACTGGAACAGACTGTCCAGGGAGGTGGTTGATTCACCTTCCCTGGAGGTGTTTAAAGCACGGGTACATGAGGTGCTAGGGGTATGGTTTAGTGTTAGATAGGAATAGTTGGACTCTATGATCCAGTGGGTCTCTTCCAACCTGGTTATTCTATGATTCCACTTCTGTCATAGCAATGGTATTTTTAAGATCAATTTACTAAATGCAGTACAGGCTGATTTAAGAAGTATCAAAAGCATTTGAAAACAGGTGTTTTGAAGAATTTTCATAGGTGAAGGTAATACCAAATTTGTCGACAAGTTGTTCATTGTATGTATTTGATTGCAATTTAATTTGCAGACTGCAATATAATTGTATTACTAATTCTGAATTATTAGTATTAATAATACTTATATTAATAATAAAGACATTAAGTTAATGTAAATTAGCATTTATTACATTGAAGGTTTTCCCCCAAACAATGGAAATATATTGCCTGCTTTAGCATAATTATAGGTTATGGATTCTTTCTTCTGCTGTTGTTCTAGGGATGGGTTGGTAGGATATGAGATGTATCTCCATTCCAAGGACACCTATGTGCTCATTTATCTGCACATACAGAAGTTAAATGGGATTTGAGAGCTGTTTATATTTGTTTATAGCCTATTCTGTAGCATGCTGCATATGATATATATATTTTTTTTTACATTCAGATTTACTGTCTGTCCTTTTGTCGCTTCCCAAATCTTCCAGGAAAAAATTAAAAAATAATGCTAGCAAACAGATGGGAGAGGTACTCGTTTGAGTTCCATATTGTATGGATAGCCTTAAAAGGATTTTATAAATTTACAGCTTCTGTCATCTGAAGCTCTGCTCTTTCATGGCATTACAATAGGTTGGCTGCCGAGTTGCACGTTATTGTACTCTACTTGAGCTGTTTGGAATATTACTTTGAGAATTGGAAGGGCTCTGGGGTGCTAAAACTGATTATGAGATTTTTCTTTGCTTGACAAGATGAGCAGGTCCATGTGAAGTATAAGGCTGTTATGTGGATTGATGGCAGACAGGTTTCAATCACAGGATCATGTTGTGTTTTGCTCATCTTTGAGGTGGGATGCTGGTGAAATTGAGTTTCAAGAGGATAATTGCAACCCAATCAAATCCTCAGGTTAAGTTTCTTGACTTTTTTTTTTTTAAATGTTATTATTATTTTTAAAGAGATCCCTCCCAGTGACTCAATGTATTCTGAGAGTTCTTTAGAAACCTTATTTATAATTTAATCTCCTGAAAATCAGAGTATAAGGTAGTAAACGGAACCAAAAAACTCCAGCCCCCAAAATCTTACTTTTAAAGTCTTGCTGGTTTGAATAATGTCAAGAGTCCCAGCCCTTATGTGTATTTTTTTCCCATCAGTTAGTGAATATTATTCTTCAGCATGCATCTGACAACAGTTTGGTGTCCTGATACCTCTGTCAGACATGAGACTTGGAAGTCTAGTTAAGTGATCCTCTCTTGTAACTGCCCACGCGAGAGATAAACTTCTTTAGTCAAGTACCTGACCCTCTTAAAAATATCAAGAGTTAACTATGAAGACTGGTTTGAGTGTTAAATAATCCTTTTAGCTAAGCAGGATAAGCCCTGACACCAAAGCTCTTTTGGGAAATTATAGTTATACATTCCCCAACAATAACACAACACTCACAATTCTCCTAGTATCATTATACCATTTATTGGTTTCTGACCACAGAGGTTGGGTAAGGGCTATGGCTTTTCTTAATCTGCTTTCTTGAGAAGCGTTTGCTGCAGTCCCTGGTTTTTGTTTCTTTGCTTGAAAGTCTCTGTTCAGGCTCCTGTTGCTTAAACTGTTCACTTGCCAACTGCTTTGCGCTTCCAAGTTGAGCCAACTTAAACTGTTTCACCCAGGGTCAGGTTTGACTCCTACTCAGCCCCAAAATCCAATTCTTGATAGAGCAGGTTTGTCTTTTCCAAATCTTCTTTTTCTAATGTGATGGGAATACTGCACATAACACTTAGACAATCCTCTCCTTAAGTTTTGTATGGACTGGCATCTTCCTCTGAAGTATCTAGTAGCTGGCATCCCAGCTCTGCTTTTTGGGGCTAATGTTTATCCCATCATCTTTTCTGCTATCTCAGTACAAGTTATTTCATAAAGAGGGGATCCTGCATGAAGTTGTTCCTTACCCTTGCAAGGCTGCAATAATACTTTTGATTTTGATACTGCCACACACAGTTCTGTCATTTAAGTCCCTGGCATGACTTTTTCTGGTCCTAATCATTCCTTTGTACTGTTCTGAGTTTTTTTCAACTGTTTCTACTTCTTTCTACTTCTATTTTACCTATTGAATTATACCATATCTGAGTTGTAGGAAGCTGGGGTTTGACTCAGCAAAAGCTGTCGTGATTCAGCACTGCCCTAGTATATGAACTGATAGATTATATTATGTTGACGTTTGCTTTTGGTCTAGAAACTAAACTCCCAAGGTGCCTTTGAAGAAATCCTACTAAATCCCTTGGACAAAGTTTTATTGCTCGGAATGCCATCTTTGTTCCTTTAAATACATACAGAAGCACAGTTCATGGACAGAGGTGCCACTGAGCTATCTGAGAAACTGTCAGCTAACTTGAGGAGAAAGCAAGGGGTTTTGAAAGGAGGCTGAAAGCGAAAGATGAGCAGACCTTGCTCCACTATTCATGCCCTCTGTTTGGAGCTTTGATCTCACCGCAGCCAAAGGCAACCCTGCTCTTGGCTGACACCCTCCTGGGCTCTGCCCCTTTGGTGGTCCAGGTCTGATGCATGTGGGAACTGTTTCGCTCTGCTATGTCAGCAGAGAAGTATTAGATCTCAGAGTAATCTGACCCAAACCAGTGAGATGGGTGCCTGGAATACTGTCTGCAAGAAGCAGAGAAACTTTTGGTATCCGTGTACGATGATGGGAATAGAAATGCATGATCAGGACAGTAATGTAGTGTTTCACTTTTAAATAATCTAAGATGTTTGACACTAACCCTGGGGCAAAAATCAATTGATGTGTACCAGTGAAGATCCAGTTTGAGCAATTTTGAATGGTTTTCTTCCAAATTATTTGTTTGGCACTGTGTAATTCTTTAATGCAAAACAGTTGATTTCATTTTTGATATAAGCTACAGGAAAATTTATAATATTATTTGTACGTCTCTGCAAATATTCAAGTGCTCTTCTGGAAGAAGCTATGTAATAAATAACGTTGCTTCATACACAGAGTGGACATTAAATCATTTAATAGTATAATAAGAAAGCTTTGAAGTAAAATCCTTATGGACCTCCCGATGGGGATTTTTTATTATTAGATTTGCTAATATTATATTTTTTAATGGAAAACTTTCCCTCCTGCTCATATATACTCAGTCTTAAAATATCATGAAATATTTACTGTAACTACAAAACAGATACATGGAAAAAATAAAATGTATCTATATACATCACTGTGCTCTAATTTGAAATATTTGCATGCCTTTTAAAAATACTGGCAAGTCTTAGTGGCTGACAAAATATAGGGATGCTTGAATTACCTTAAGTTTGCAAATACAAAAATCATTAAATAGGTTCTTTTCAGTATCTAGTGATCACTCTGAATTACTTTGAAGTCACAGTTTCTTAGAAAATGGGTTGTTGGTTTTATTTCTCAGTGCTGCTGTTACATAAAAAAAACCCCAAAACAAAATCTAAACACCTTGGTAATGTAGTTTCCTCCTTAAGTAGGCTTAAAATACACATGGAAGCTTTAAACTGATACAGGTACATATTCAGCAAGGAGTTGAGTGCAAGACTGACAGTACCCAAAGCCCTCACACTGACAAGCGACTTCATTAGCTGACATCACAAGTTGTCTTTTATGATCTTCTTAGGCCTCCTCTCATTGCGTGACCATTTCACGTATCCAGACTATCACCCTTGCAACCCCATTTTAGCTTAGCAACAATTTACTGCATTGAAAAGCACACTTCTAAGCCTTCGTATTTTAGGGATGTTGCCACGCTCTGAAAAGTGAATGTAGAGAATATAAATGTATACATTTTTATATTTCCTTGGTCTCAATGACTCAGACTAAGTGTCATGCTTACAAATAAATATATTTATTTGTAGCTGGCTGTTTTTCCAAGTGTTTATAAGTCAGGCTTCATGCTTTCTAACCAGCTATTACCTCCCTTTTTAACTTCAAACTAAATACTGAAGGCACACAGGGAAGACCTAAAAGTAGGAGGAGCTATCTTCAACTTCACACTTCAGGATAAAATCACATTTTGATTTTGAAAAACTGAGTATCAAATTAACATTTCTGCTTTGATCCAAACAAATGGGGAATCTACAGAGAATCTAATTGCAGAAGAGGTACTGGTAACAATTTCTACCCGGCTTTCTAATGGGCAAGGCATTGAACTCCGTGCATCTCTGTATAAAAATAACTTGTCAGAAATTATCTAAATTAGATCAGATTCTTAATCTGTAGGGATGACGTGTCAGAAGATGTGAAAGTTCCAATGAAATAACTTGTATATCATGCAGTGAGATATGCCTGCATACATTTCTGTGTATGTTGTGAACACCCACAGACCTGTTTTTATTGCCTACTTTCCTCCAGTTGAGATTTTGTGAAATCTCACTCAGAAAAGGGCAGAATTTGACTTGTATTTATTTTATTTTACTGATTCTGCTTGTTTATTTTCTCTGTATATTTTTGAACTTCTTATGCATTTCTGTGGATGGTGTTAAAAATTTGGGAATAAATTTACAACTAATCTCAAAGAAACCATTGCAGTGCAGTACTTCCCTTCAGGAAACTTTTTGGTCATATATTTGCTTTCATTAAAAGGGAAGTAGGTTGAAATACTTAAAAACTGTTTTGGTAAGAATTTAGCTTGCACTTACTGTTGATTTTTAACCTGTAGTTAACAAAACCATAGTGCCTTATACAGCACAATAGCTACATCAACCATACACATTCACTCTTTCAAGATATTCCATCAAGAACATTTTTGTTTGTTTGTTATTTTTTTTTTATTTTAGTGTCTTTTAGTCCTCTCTTTGTCATGAAAATGTGGAGTGTAGTATGTTTCAGTTCCTTTGCTCCCTGGAAATGTTAAAGCCATTTGCTGCTCTAATTGATCCTTGCTTGGAGTGTTTCATTACTGACACAATCTCGAGGTGAGCATTAAAAAATGAAGTATTATTCCTGATCTCACTGCGAAGTGGTAGGGAGTCAAACTGCAGGCAGCCAATGTCAAAATCACCTTTTCTAAATGTTTTTTTTTTTGTTGGTTTTTTTTGGTTTGGTTTTTTTTTAGTGTGAGAGTGAAGTGCATTTAAGGCTGTGTTTGCTGATCTTGAAGCTTGGGATATAATGACTAAAATGACAGAAGAATATGACCTTGAAAAGAAAGAGAGGGATAAAATCTACATGAGCTTTGAGAATAATGGAAATGAAGCATAGTCTAAATGAATGAGATCTTGTAAGGTTGCCTTTCCCTTCAAAAGTTTTTATATAATATGAAGCTTCTAACAAATCCTTAAAGGCAGTTATAGTACTATCTATTCGGTTCAGAATTCAAGGTGTTCAGACTGGCTGGATTTTGACAGCCATAGAAACCCTTTCTCATTTAACCTATTTAAGAAGAATGAAAGAGTGTTTTCTTGCTCTTAGCATGTGGAATATTTAGCCATTAATTTATACCATTTTTGCTGCTGAGATCTGAATGCATTGTGGAAAATTAATTATCTTAGTGCATACCATACTTATGAAGTATTGATTTGCCTTTTCCAGTTATAGAAAATTGTGCCTTTTTTTCCCCTCCATCTTAAATTGAATTTATTTCTTCAGAGGAGTTAGACTGGAAAACGCTGCATGAAAAACCAGTATTATGAAAAGCGAGTGTATCGAGCAGATTTTATGAAACTAATTTGAAGTATTTTGAGCAACCTTCTTTCACAACCAGCTCTTTTAATGTATCAGTCCCCAATGAAATTACTTAGTTCATCTTCAGGCGTTATAGAATGAGGAGCGATTATGTGCAGATTTGAAAGACACTGATGAAGGCATACACTGAGGGCTCAGTCTGAGGAAAGGCAGTTCAACAGTTTCCCTTTGGCAGCTTAGACCATATGAGAGGATGTCCTTCATGTTTTAAGGTAGCAATGAAGTTTCAGTCACATTTCTTATACTCGCTTATGTTTTTCACTCTGCTGATGCTGCTGTCTTTTGCTTTCTGTGCAGTCATCTCATTGCTGATTTTTCTCAGCATTTAAATCATTTTTCTGTAGCCCTGCCTTCATGTAATTGAACTCATGTTTTTTTCTTTCATTCTAGAGTTGCTGGTTTTAGAAAAGAGAAAGACAGGGGTTGGAAGGAGTTTACTTGGTTTGGTATATGTTTATTTGGTTTTAATTTTGCTTTTATTCTATAATCTAAGTTTTCTTGCAATTGAAATCTGTAGTTTTAGGAAATATGGAAAAGGTACGTGTTCACTTTATTAATTTTTTTTTATACTTTTGCTTTCAATGCCAAATGTCTCTGGACATCTCTCATGACCAGGACCAGTCACACACTGGTGCTCTTCTTGCATGCCCTTCTGTAGTTACTCTGCTCTTGTGTGAAATAAAACTTCCCTCTCTACCTGGCTGTGTGCTGGGTTTTTCCTTTCTCCTTTCTACTAGATTTCTCTTGTGATTTCTTTAGCTGGCATATGAATGCTCAGAATTTTGAAACAGACCCACAGCTGCAATTAGCCTTTTGTCAAGGTAGGCTTGAACTAACCAACCTTCCTGCTGCAGTGAAGTTCTTTGGTTGTCCTGCTGACACAGCACTAAGTTATCCTCTTACCTCAATGAATGAGAGAATCATAGAATCATAGAACAACCAGGTTGGAAGAGACCCATCGGATCATCGAGTCCCACCATTCCTATCAAACACTAAACCATGCCCCTCAGCACCTCATCTACCCGTGCCTTAAACACCTCCAGGGAAGGTGAATCAACCACCTCCCTAAAGAGAAGACCCACAGCAATACAAGCCTGTCTGAGTAATATGTAAAAAACATGGTGTGCATTCACCTTCTCTCTATCCCTGCAATGTAAAGTTTTTTCCCCATTTCGCCTTAGTATTTCTGAAGGAAATAAAAGCTTTGTCCACCAGCAGTTATAAATTTCTGGTGTGCCACACCTCCAATTCAGTGCTATTATGCTGAAGCATGTACAGCTGGAACCCCCACGAGGCATTTTCAAGCATCTTCTCAATCCATCTCAAGTAGTTCTCATCACTCCAGAAATGTCTTCCTTTTAGCTTACAGGACAGAAGAATGAACTCCCTTCAGAGCTTAATATCCCTCTGCATCACACAGAAGCTGAAGGGGTACTGAGGTAATGTAATGAGAGCACAGGCAATCTGAGTTGGAAGTAAAATACATTTTCTCTGTGGTGTGCTCAACCTTTTCTGCCCTGGGGCTTAAAACCGGAAATCTACTCTTTAATTTAGCTTTCTCAGCCTGTACACTGAAATGCCACTAATGATTTGAGAGAGTTAACAAGAGGGTAGCAAAAATGTTATGTCAGATATGTCTGAAACCATAAAAATTCTAGAGGCAATACAAGTTGACTCATGTCAATGGATTTTGAAAATATAATTTTCTGTCTAGTGGAGGCCATGGAAGAGAACATATTGAGTTCATTTGTGTTGCAGTGTTTTTATAAACTTCTTATTAAATCAAACTTGAAGTAACAACAGTTAGCGAGCTGTTACCCTTAGTTCTTTAGAGTGGCAAAATAGAACAATTTTAAAATTGTAGGTGTATGTGCACGTCTAAAAAATCTACATCACTTCAAAATGGAGTCACAATTTGGGGCTTGGGGGTTTTTTGGTAGTTTTTTTGATGGGGCATTGTTTGGATTGGTTTTTTATTTTTTTTTTCTGTAGAAGCAGTGTTGCTGAAAAGAAAGCTGGGATTTGTGATTCACTAGTTCAATTATTCTTAAAAAATCTTTTGTGTGTGTCAATTCTGATTTTTTTTTCTCTTTTTTTACTCCATGAGCTTCTACTGGGAAGGCTTGCTATGCGTCATAAGGGCAAGGATGTGTGTTTCAAGGAGATTAATATCTGTTTGCAGACACATGGCAATTCCTCATGATTTGTGATTCATAGAGGTGGCTATTTACACCATCTAAAAATGCTGAATAGATTATCTATTATTTAACCTGTCTAATGTTTTTAATACTCTAAAGAAGTTCATTTATTCAGTAAGATAGTTGCTTTTCATGACGCATTAACATCTGTTTCTGAATGATATCTTCAGCTCTGTTGTGAAACTTAAATCTACTTTGGAGTTGGAAACTAATGCATGTTAGTGATGGCATACTATGGAATTTTAAGCTGTTCATGTGTATTTAAAATAAGGTTGATTTACAGTACTTTCTTTCCCAGGGAAGTACAACTTAAACTAATTCTTAATGATCCAAATGCATTTAAAACCGGTTCACAAAATCCTCAAAACCACAAAACGCAGAAATCTTTCAAAGCCTGTTTACTCTGTCATTGCTGTCATAGCTGAAAGAGCATGCTTTTCTGACTCTGTGATTGGCTTGCTTGTTCCTGGCATTGCTTTTACTTAGCTCACAAAATGAGATGGAAAAGGGCTCTACTGCAATATACCTTTTTGGTGCAAGTCAATTGGAGGTGCACTTGGGAGAGCATATTTCTCAAGCAATAGGTGTTTCTTAACAAGAGTCTGGAACTAAATTCAATCCCCAAAAGCAGCGTATGTGCAACATTGTGCATTTGTAAGAAACATCCTCTTGCAGGCTACTCCCATCTTTTCATGGGACTCACATTCTGCTAGCCATCATATCAATTTTCTGTTTTCTTCCAGTGAGGCTGAGATCCTTTTCAGATGTAGTAAAGCCTTCATTGTTCTGCAGTGGGAAGAATAAAGGAAGGTAATGAAAAGCCAGTTGATCGGGCAAAAGATGCTTGAGGAAAGGCTCAGCATCTGAGTTGCTCTCCTGCAGGTCTTTATTACAGGTTCTGATTTGAGAGGCGATATTACAAAGATACAAACATAGGATAGTTGGCACAATGGATAATGCTTTGGGAGCACCGACTTGCCTGGTAACTGCTCAAGTGGTTAATTTTGACTTGCAGCTGGGGCTGAATTTGTGTTATGTTGTGAACAGCTTTCTACAGATTCATGATGTTATGTAAGTGGAGTAAAATGTCATATTAGAACATGTTGTCAAGGCAAAGTGAAAAGTGTATCAGTGCTATCCAATTAACAGCATAGTAAATTGAGTCTGTTAAGTCTAAACAAAATTTTCTTTGGTCCCTAATTTTGAGCATACCTTTATTATTTTTAATGGATTGAAGCTGACAGGAGATTTGTGTAAGAAGATTTTACATAATTCTAATGAGAATCTGAGTCCTTTGTCAGTGCACGACAAAATCCTTAATCATTCACAGAATTTAAGATGCTGTTAATGTTATCCAAAATTATTTACGGACTATTTTTAAATGGCTGAATGTTTCTTGATAATATGTTAGAGATGTTTACAAGATTGTATGTGGTCTCACTGATGGAGTTTGTGAATGTACCCAAAGCCATTAGTCTTCACCGTTAGAGATGTGTTGGGTATGCTGTCACAGAATCACAGAACAACCAGGTTGGAAGGGACCCATCGGATCTTCTAGTCCAACCATTCCTATCTAACACTAAACCAAGTCCCTCAAGACCTCATCCACCCGTGTCTTAAACACCTCCAGGGAAGGTGAATCAACCACCTCCCTGGGCAGCCTATTCCAATGCCCAATGACCCTCTGTGTGAAAAACCTCTTCCTAATCTCTAGCCTAAATCTACCCTGGCCAAGCTTGAGGCCATTCCCTCTTGTTCTGTCCCCTGTCACTTGGGAGAAGAGGCCAGCTCCCTCCTCTCCACAACCACCTTTCAGGTAGTTGTAGAGAGTAATGAGGTCTCCTCTCAGCCTCCTCTTCTCCAGGCTAAACAACCCCAGCTCTCTCAGCCGCTCCTCATAGGGTCTGTTCTCCAGCCCCTTCACCAGCCTCGTTGCTCTTCTCTGGACTTGCTCCAGACCCTCAACATCCTTCTTGTGGTAAGGGGCCCAGAACTGGACACAATATTCAAGGAGCGGCCTTACCAGTGCTGAATACAGAGTCACCGCAATATTGATAATTACTCAGCAGCAAAGCAAAATGGCAGACCTCAAAACATGTTTGCTGGTGCTGCTACAACCTAGAAACAGCTTTGATTTGGGAGAATTTTAGTTCATTTCATCTAGCGGTTCAGAAACTCAACATGAACCAGCAATGTGCACTTGAAGCCCAGAAAGCCAGCTGTTTTCTGGGCTACCTTAGAAGCGTTGTGACCATCAGGTCAACAACGGAGGTGATTCTTTCCCTCTACTCCACTGTCCTTGGGCCTCAACTGGAGTATTTACTATATTCAGTTCTGGAGTCCTCAGAGGAAGGAGCAAAGACATAAGGGAGGATAAGGGAACTGGAGCATATCCCTTACAAGGATGGGCTGAGAGAGTTAAGCTTGTTTCGCTTTCAGAAGAGAAGACTCTGGGGAGACCTTATAGCAGCCTTCCAGTGCTTAAAGGGAACCTACAGGAAAGCTGGGGAAGGGCTCTTTATCAGAGACTGTAGTAACAGGATAAGGGGTAATGGTTCTAATGGCCTCAAGCTCCGTCAGGGGAGATTTAGGCTAGACATTAGGAGGAAGTTTTTCACAGAAAGGGTCATTGGGCATTGGAACAGGCTGCCCAGGGAGGTGGTTGATTCACCTTCCCTGGAGGTGTTTAAGGCACGGGTGGATGAGGTCTTGAGGGACTTGGTTTAGTGTTTGATAGGCATGGTTGGACTCGATGATCCAATGGGTCTCTTCCAACCTGGTGATTCTATTCTAAGCGGAAAGAGGGTAGATTTAGTGTAACTCTAAGGAAGAATTTCCTATTAGCCTGCTGAGGCACTGGAACAAATTGCTCAGAGAAGTCCGGGATACCCCATCTCTGGAGGTGTTCAAGGCCAGGTCTGATAAGGCTTTGAGTAACCTGGTCATACCAGGGAGGTTGGAACTGGGTGATCTTGAACATCCCTTCCAACTCAAACCATTCTATGTTTGTTTGGGTTTTGTGTTTTGGTTTTTTTTTTTGTTTTGTTTTTGGGTTTTTGTTTTTTTTTTTTTTTTAATTAAGAAGCTTTCCATCACCAGTTCTGCTACTGAGAATTAAAAGCAAACAGGTGCACACCCAGCACTGCTCCTCCTGTTACCTGGCTGTGAAGGCAGCACTCTGCAGACCCTGTTAGCCCCCACTGACCTGAGAAATAGCTGAAGGGCAGATGAAGGAAGTTGCATGGGAGCTTTCTAAACCCTCACGTTCCGCTCCATGTTGGCACCTCCTGCCTGGCCCCAATCCCCCCCAGTGTCATAGCCTTTAGTGGGGAGCTGTCAGGCTGCCAGCAGCAGGTTAGCCGTCCTCAGCACAACCCGCAAGTTGGGTCTTGTTGCAAAAAGAAGTGCATCAGGCAGTTCTGTCAGTGAAGGGCAGTGACAGCTGGGCATAGTTAAGGTGCTCATATTGGTGGTCATTCATGCAGATACCTGCTCTTCTCCCAGCAATTGTCAGTGTGTGTTAACCAGCACATGAGCCTGACTTAGTTAACTTTCACTCTTATCTACGGGGATAATCCAGAATATCTGTGCGTAGCTGTAGGCAGCTGCAAACTTTTGCAATGCCAAGAAATACTGCATGTAGTATTTAATCATTATTGCATATGTAGCCTGTTTTCAGTATCTTTCACAAGGCCTTTCCTGTTTTCTTTCAGTACTGCTGAAATAATATAGTAAGAAGGAAAAAGAATTTTTCCCACTGTCTCCATAGTAGGCTTCAATTTCTGGGCTTCATAGGCTTGTATGAAATCTATCTTATCTGTGTCTCATGATCTGGTGACCGTTTAGAAATAATGGACACCCACACAGTGTGCCAGGACACCATGCTGTTTGGTAATGAGAACTCCTGGAGTTCTGTGAAGGCTCCAATTAATCGTCATAGTGCCAATTAAAAAGCCCATTAGAAATACTGTCTGTAGCCATCAATCCTGCATAGGTATTCTTTATCGAAGAAGTGCATGTGTAATGCACTCAGATTCACACACACATGCGCGCTTCTTCTTCTAGGTCGATACGACCTGGCAGAGTGATTGGGAAAAATATATTGGCAGTGGCAACGCATTTACATTCTGCCTTACATCATATTATAGTTAGACCCCAAATTTATTCCAATCTGTTAAAACTTAAATCAGATTTTGTTTTTGTAAGTAGGACATAGTTCTTCATATGGCACAGTTACACTCAGGCTCTCACTGGAGCTGCACTACAGTGTTATCAGGGTGTGATTTAAGACCAACATTCATTAAATCCTTTCAGAACAGGAACTTTGTTTTCCCACAGTTCCAAACTGACACAAAGCTCCCCAGCAGGGTCCAAGCCCTCCAGTGCTCTAAATAATTGTGGGTAGAGTAGGCAGCATTTTTACCTTACATTGTTAATTTTGAATTTCTTTTATCAGTTGCTGATAAGTTCTTCATATTACACTCGTTTGAATTGAGACATTTTTATATCCATCGTGTGCCATGGCATGTTTTTCCCCCCTGAAAAGTCCATTTGCAAACAGTTGAAGCATTTATGAGACCAGGAGTAAAGTAGAATGCTAATTGGTCCACATTTATTTATTTTAAAATAAAAGCCAAAAAAATTACATTTTTATTAGGCAGCAGAGCTCATGCTTTGAGCAAGGATTTGATGTTTTTTTCTTTTTTTCTTGTGAAACACCTGACTAAGTTGTTCAAAGTTACAGTAAGGCACCGAAATCCTCTGTTGTCTGCTGCTCAGCAGAGGTGTTAATGTTTTAGAACTGTGTTCTGCTAGAGGAATGGAGCTGGATGGGAAGGATCTGTAATAAGTGCAGTACCTTTGAGAATCTGGAACTGAGGTCCAGATTTTATTCTGCTGTCAGCACATACTTCATGAAACACAGTAGCAGATATATGTGTTAACATCCTGTTATCACAGAAGATAATCTACTATCTCTGTCTTTTACTTCAGTTGCTTTTGGAATTGATGATATGCCTGTTGGCATCAACATGCTGCTCCATGATGGGAGTTTGGCTTTCCAGTTTACTTAAAAAAAAAAAACAACAAACAAATCAAAAACTAAACAACCAGATTACATTAAAAATAGTAATCTGAACAAACCCATTTCAGTCTTTTTTCCCAGACTTGAGACCCCAGAAATTACTTATGGAGGCTCTGCATTAGAAGAAGGTTAGAGAGTTATGATCACTAGTGCACTTTTGCTCAAGTCGTCTTCTCATTTTCATTCAGTTTCTAATGATGTGATCCCACAACCTGGAAGATCTTTTGCCTGCAGAAGGTGATGCAGCTCTAGGAATCAAGCTTGTGTTGTGAAAGAACATCTTGTCTCATTTTGTTGCTAAAGTCATGAGGTCAGAGTCTTGTGAAGGAGAAGAGACAAGCCCGTTGCTTGTCTTGTTGCATGGCCACCATCGTCTCCTCCATGGATGACCTAGCATCATTGCATCAAGCAGACAGTCTCTTTGCTCTGTTCCTGGAGCAAAGAGACAGAGGCATGGGCAACTACAATTCTTACAGCTGCCCCTGAAATTGGAGGAGTGATGCTCTGAACCCCATAAAATGCTAAGAATTGCTAAATACTCTCAGTGAGTGGACCTGCAGGCTTTCCATATGAGTGTGCAATTATCTTGGAGTCATTTGACCTTCATCTTGCTGTGCCTTCATACAGCAGCATTTATACAGGAGAAGATAAAAAGCCTTTGTCAGATAGGAGTGGGAGAGTTACCTAACAGGAGATAGCCCTTTTTTATTTTAAGTATTCACATGCTAGTGAGTTGAGCACCGTGAAAACTAGGATGGTATTAAGAATTCTGCATTCAGAGCAAAATCCAGAGAGTGTTACAAGACACCCAGAAATTACAATAAGGGTAATTATTAACTAGCTTCCTTTCAGTCAGTAGAAGCCTGTGTTTGTCATTTATATTGAGGCAGAGGGAAGATGCATCTTGTGAACAAATGTTGGGAGTTTAAAAGAGTTAAATTTTAAATAAGTCTTTGTAATAGTAAAGGAACATAAGGGTTGGATCTGTTAAAAGCAAATTTAAACATGAAGCCTCTTTTCTGCCCTTCAACTTAAAAATCTTACAATTACCTTAAATCCCAAAATGTGGATTCATTGTTCATTTCCTTTTTACCAGAATGTAAAAGAACGGGAGCTTGAGGTTTTAGCATATTAAAAAAAGGTAATCCTTTTTCATTATAACTTCTTGTAGTGTTTTAATTAAAGTTATTAGGAGAACCATCATGTGCAACACATTTTAAAATTCTTGTACAGTGTGCTAGGAATATCTAGGAAAGGGATTATGTGCCTAGCTTTTTCACTCACTGTGAATTAGGTTGGATTTCGTTATTCTTGACTGTTTATCACCTGCAACTTGATCGTGTATTTTTATGTGGCTAAAAGGAAAAAGGTGTTTGTGTATGTTCACTGCAGCTCATAATCTGTTTAACAAATTAAGACTGATGTTAGCGAAGTTCAGTGTTCTTTATTCATACTGAAAGAAACCTCATTAGAGAAAGCTAAATAAAATTTTGACTCACAATTTAAGACACAGCCAAGAAGATATGGTTTTGCGAGTAGCTTTCATTTCTGCCTAGGTTTGCCCTACCGCCTTTTCCTGCCTTACTTCCAAGTATACCCTCATAGCATGTTTCAGCCTGTGTTTCACTGTGCCACCTTCAATGATGGGTTTTGAAGATTGACTCTGATGGGCTGTGCTGTTCTGTTGGAATCGTATGGTATTATCTGCCTGGCTTCCTGGGCTCACATTGCACTGCCTGAGTGACAAGGTGCTACCCTCTGCAAATTCCATGAATCTAAGGGAGTCATCATTCTTTACCAGCATCCTCTGATCCGGTGATTGATGTTTTATGCCATGATTTTCCTTTTGAGTTTTTCTCAGAGTTTGCTTTATGTCACTCTCCTGTAAAACCAGGTCAAAAGTATATTCTGGCAACGATGATGTGCAATACAGAGCGATGTATGAAAATTACACTGGATGCTATATAGAGTGAATGATTTTGGGGTTTTAACCTCCAGAATTTTGAAGAGGATGGAGGAAGGAATGGGAGAGGTTGTCCCCAGGAACTGTCATGTAATGTTTATTTGTATAAATTCTGAAAAGTGTAAAGTGTAAGGTTTTCGGGAGGTGTTTTAAAAGCAGAATGATGTTTCCACCCACTTCTCAGCCTCTAAGTAAGACAGCAGTGTCACCCCTTCGACAGCTGACCTGGGTTTGAATGGAAAGATCTTGTTGATTTATGTTCAAAGAAAATGTTAATTTGTTTACATGCCCTGTCTTCCAGTGGACTTGTTTAGATTACCATATGCTTTGAAAAGCCAAAGTCTTTGACAGTTAAAAGGAATTTGTGCATTTTTTTTTCTGTTTATCCTTTGTATTGTTATCTTCATCCAGCGATCTGATTCACTTGTAAGGTGTCTTTAAGTAGGTCTTCTTACTTCCATATTCAGTTAAAAAAAAAGTTAAATAGTTGTCTAAATTCACATGAAGTGACTGTATACATGCTCAAAACCCCAATTTATTAGATGAAGCAGGGTGACTGCTCAGAGACACTAGTGTCCCCCTGAAATAATAGCATGTGCTGGCTTCTCTCCGTGGAAAAGAGGAAGAATTCTGTTATGTTGATTTTGAACAGTTAGTAAAGAATGTCAGTTAACTTTTTCCTTTTCTTTTTTTTTTTTTTTGTTTCCCCTTTAGTTGTTTAGCTGACAGTTGCTTGACCAGCCATTCTGAAACCAGATGGGAAAATCTGTTCAGACGGCCCTTTCTTCTTTCTCTTCTTTTTTTTCCAGGTCCTCAGGATCTCACTTAATTACAAGATGTGTAGGGTGCCTATGACCTAATTCCTTTTACCCTAGCAAGTGAAATCCATTCAGGAATCTGGGTGTTCCTCACAGGTTTTTGCCAGATGAATGGATCTCAAGTTAAGTTAGCAATAATGCAATAAATCTAAATTCATATTGCTTTGAACATAAAATAAATTCATACTTGTCCCCGTTGGTGTTTGGTGCAAGCTTTGATATATATATAGTGAAAATTAGCTCCAACTGTTTCATCAAAACCAAAATTTTGTCATTTCTTCTTACAGGGAAGTGAAATATTTGCCTTGCAAGTATTTGAAAGTTTACAGAGTCCTTGTGAAGAAATTTCTGCTCATTAATACACGTTATTAACGAATGCCTCTGGTTCATTTGGGAATTTTATATATAGGAAACAATATTAAGAGTCTTGTGTGTGTGATTTTTTCTAAAGTGTCGGCAACAGTATTTACTGAAGTGTAAATGCGCTGTGGTGGTTTTGCAATACCAGCATTTCAGCAGAAAGCCCAAGGTGAAATTTTATAGAGTGTACTTAGGGTGTCTCAACTGATTATAACCTTAAATAACTATATAGAATGTAATGTGAATAATAGAATTATTTGTAAAGTTACTAGAGATAAGTAATTTTTGTAATTTGTATTGAATGAAGTGTTAGAAGATGCTAAATCTGAAAGGATTTAAGATGGTGCTGTATGTGAGTGAACATGTAACTGTGCTTTTCTGTGCCATTCTGTTACACCATCTAGTTGGTCCAAGAACAGAATATACAAACTCCATTTTGAAGTATTCTCAGTTATGTGGTTTCACTCTCTGTACTGGAGAAGGTGGCTGTGTATACACAGATGAGCTTTTTTCAGATATCTCAGAAGGCAAAACTAGAATACCTATAATTTTTGATTACAAGGCTATTGTAATCTCCAATCTCAAACACTTGGCTTCCAGGAAGATATTAGAGAAGCCTGGAGCACCCCTTGGGAGCCAATTTAAAATCCCAGATGACTGGAAGAAATGACCACCTATGTGTCAAGGGTCCCCATAGCAAATTTAAGTGCTCTTTTTGTTTCATTGTCAATGAGATGAAAACAGAGCCATTTCCCTGAGAAGTCAGAGTATAATAGAAGTTTACCAGGGAGGTCGGTGAAAGTGCAGCAAGAAGTGGGACAGTACCTTCCTCCCCTTCACTACTACACAATTAATGTGGGCTGCTGTGGATAGAGGGGCAAGCAGGTTTAAAAGTCGGGAAGGCAAGCAGCTGTCGCTGAGTTCATTCTTATTATTACTTATTTATTCTTATTATTACTTCCGCAAAACCAAGGGAAGCCTCTGATAATTCACTGCTGGCAAAAATGCTCGTCCACATTTTACTGCTTCATGTGGTTTCTTTTGATAAGTTGGGCAAAGTGAACAAGCGTAAAATTGAAACAGAGACAGTAGAGGGGAGGAGAAAAAGAAGGACAAGTCCTAGAGAGCAAGTTATACAGTGCTAGCCCTTGAAGCCTAGAAAAAAAATCTGTTTAAAATTGCTGAGTATGAAGCAAACATTGCCTGGGTCAGCTTTCCAGTGTGACAGCAATAAACACATGACCAATAATTCAACCTGACAGAAGTTGTTCGAGAATACAAATATCATGAATACTCGGTTCTGCTTATGCACTCGAAACGCAATACATAAGCCTGGATGTCCCTGACAACACTGTCTCTCATTTGATGAGCATCTTCCATGAGAAGGCGCAGCCTTTCTGATCCCATTAGAGAAGAGAGGCTCTGTCTCTGTGGTCCTTTTTGCAACCTGTGCACTCTGTGAACCATGCCATGTGTGGAGGATTTGTTCCGAGATGCATTGGGACCTAGCATGTCAACAGCCAGACTTGTTACGCATGAAACCCTGTTGACAGACAGTGCTAGCTGCAACTGAGGTAAAACCAAGAACTTATATTTTTAAGGAAGATTGTGGTGCAAAATTTTGATTATTTATTGGGTAAAGATAGTCAGGGCTTTGTGTTATTGGAGATTCTGTACCCTAGGAAACTGGCAGCAAATTCCGCTTCATGCTGCCAAACTGTACTTCAGAATCTGAGGTTTCATATGAAAAAGGGGGAAAAAGGCAAAACAAACAGAAAACCCTCTGTACCCTGCAGCTGCAGAGAAAATACTCAGAAAATCTGACCAGAGTTGTATTCTTGTCTTGAGTCAGCAATCAGCTTGAAGCAATACCTTTGAGAAGAGTGAACTGTGCTGGTCATTCCAGTGCATGCAAACTATGAAGTCTGACATGTTTACACAGTATGTAGCTAATTTCTGTGCTTATTTTTTTTTTGGCAAAAACCTCAGTGTAATGCGTGCTGTTTGAGGATGTATTTTCTTGGGGAAGAAGAGAACCAGAAGGAAGGTTTATTGTTTTTCATGTAAATTAGAATAAATGTTGAACTTCCCTTCCTCTCTTCTTCTCTTCCCACCCTCCTCCAAAAAGTAAAAAGCAAGCAACTTTTCAAATTGTAGAGAAACAGAAACAAGGGGTATTTTCTTTGCTCACCGGAAAAGCTTTAGTCATATCCGGACTCTTGAAAAAAAAATCAAAACAAAACCTCCTTCTTCCCGCTAACTCCTACATTCTCCTTAGTGCCATATGCCTCAGCTTACAATTATACAGCTTTTAATACATTCCCCTTCTGCTCTGACAGCTATACAGTGTATAACAGTTGCACGGAGGCAGAAGGCAAATCCTTGAAGCACAAAGAATAAAGAATTCAGTGACAGTTTAAAACAAATGTAGTGAATATGGAAGAAAATAACATACATAAAACTGGATATTGATGGTATTTTTTTCATTTTTGTGTGTCTTGTATACGTTTTGTATATCCTGCCTCAAATTTACCTAGCTGGACTGCAAATTCCTTTTGGTGCCAGCTCCAGCGAAATTACATTTAGCAGAGTGCAAAATACAGAGGATCTTGTACCTAGTGCTCATGATCATCCTGAGTAACCTATTAATCAGTGGAACAATGAAATGGTTGTATGGCTTCCATCATGTTTGAACATTGAAACTCAACATTAGAAAAGCACTGTAATTGCTAATAATTAGTACTGGGTAAGACTTGCAAGGTTTATTTAAGAATCTCCCCTAGTGTCAGATTCGTATCCAAAGCATATCTGAAGTATCTGAACTGTTTAAGGATCTGGGAGGTAATACTTTGTCATTGTGTAAGATGGAAGACCTGTGTACGAAAAGGTAAGGGGACTGTGAAATAATTACTGACTCTGCATTTAATTTTGAGTCAATGAAAATGCTGGAATGATTGAAGTGTTTGTGCTGAAGATCAAGGAGTTAGATTGGGATAGGATAATCAAAACCAGAGACATCTTTCTTAATTTTTTTTTTTTTAATATTTCTTAGGGAGGAGATAAGAAAGGACTGAGAATATGGCAAGGAAGGGAGTGTTGGAAGGAAAATCAGGATCAGAGGTCACACCTTTGTAAAGTTATGGTTTGAAAATGACAAGTGAAAATAGAAATATGCTTCACTTGATGGTGATGAATGAGTTCCTTGACCTGAGGAGGAAGGCTAGAGGTAGCTTTTCACTGTGGAGATGGTAATTTGATAGTGACAGTTACAGGTGAAAAAGTTTGCAGCTAGAAATATGGTGGAAAAAAAATGCCTTGTCTTAATTATATATGGGTACTCATGCCCCTGAGCCTTGGTTGTCAGGGTGGCTGTGCTTTTCTGCAGCAATAGTGGTGATGCTTGCAGTTTGCCATTTTTCCACACTTTCAATGTGATTCTTCATCCCTAATTTTCTCCAGCTGTTTCCCAGCATGCCTTTTGCCTTGTGTTTGTGCTTTGCTTATCTTTGGTGCTGGAGTATTCTGCACCGCTCACCTGCACCTTTTCACCACAAATCTGTTCAACTGGCCTTGTAAAGTTGGTAAACTGATGAGCAAGACTAATAAAGCCAATGTTATTGAGCCTGGGACGGTATGTACAGTGTCCACGAAGTGGAAGGTGGGATCAGACTTATCTTGCTTACATATCTCTTGTATCCCAAGGGCAGGGAAACATTTGCCAATGGCCTATAACTTTGCCTTTCTGCCAGCAATAAATGCCAAGAGTCATGTCAGCTCTTTGTATACTAAGCCAAAAGGGGTGTTATGGGCTGCTGACTGCTTCAGTTGATACATGAAGCATGGATTTTGAGGTTAGTAGAGGTCTATTTGCTTAAAAGAAGTTCTGATCGAGATAAATTATGAAAAATGTCAATAAATACCGCATTTTAAAAGGTAATAAATTGACTATTAATGTTGTAGGCAGAGCTCTAGGCAAACATTAGCAGCACTCTGAACCACCTACCTTTATGTACCTTCTTCCTTTACTCAGCAAGAGGAGCAAAAGCAACCCTGAACCCTGGAAGGAAGTTCTTAAAGACCAGCTAGTCAAAATGCTTCACAGATGCCACACTCACGAATTTTGTTCCTTTGTGTGTGGGTTTTAGTCATAACTAGCCATGCAAGTCCCTTATGTGCATGTGACAACAATCCATTTCATGGCTAAAAATACCTAGTACATTGCAGTTTAGTACAATGTAATTAATCATATGTTTGGGCATTGTGATGCCAGCTTTTATTTTATTTTGAAATAGTGTTTATGGAAAATTGGAAAAAAATAGTGAAATACTGTGTTAGGTATAATTCTCTTCCAGTTCTTTGTAAAAATGTGCCACAGATTTCTTCTGAAGGCTTGAGTTAAAAATAAATAATTTTTTCGTATGTCAGATGAGGGTTTAATTGCTTGTCCACCCAGTCAGGAGTTACCTACTACTTGCCAAGTTCTGATCTATACACGATCACAACACCAGTTTAGAGATTGTAAATTCTAATGACCCATTTGCGGAACACTCATATCTATAGGTCTCCCCTCTTCCCCTTGGCTGGGCTCGAGTCTGATTAGTGTTTAGACAATGCTTTGAGATCGTGATAATGTACCTTTTAATTAACGTCAATATTTCTAATCTTTTGGGAAATAATAACGTGCTGCTTTTTTACTCCTTGACTGCTGACAGATGGCCACTTATTAAACATCATTAAGTTCTGACATCAATCATTTTTGTGCTTTTTAAAAAACGTTCATCATTTAAATGAAATGATATATAGACAGGAGGGAGGTTTTTCACACTGTTTTTTTCAGACTTAGATGCAGTGCTGGAGCAGCGTTTGGTGGAAGCTTTTTTTTTTAAGGACATTACAATAAGTATAATCTCTTGCCTTACGGTCCCTTTGTGGCCTTGCTAACTTGTCGTGTCAGTCTATATGTGTATGTTAAAAGGGGCTCTTGTATGGAAGTAGCCCTAAGGCTTTTGGGACAAAGCCACCATTTAAACATTGAGAAACTTGAACTTTTGAGAAGCCTGTGCTCAGACGCAGGAAAACATTTAATGCATTTACTCAGGAATTCATATTGTATGTGCTTTGTGAATACCGTGAAAAAGTGAAGATGAATTCCTGTATGTTATTTGCAGAAACACTTTATTTGACTTGACGCATTCTTGGCTAGAACCTCTAATTTGTTATTTGTGAAACTTTGTTTAATGGGTACAATTATGCACTGCATTGTGTCCTTGCTCATCTTAATAGCAGTATTAATTTGCAGGAAGGGACAAAAATTATCTTGTGGAGTTATCAAGCAGTGTTTAGGCTTTCTGAATGCTAATTAATTCAGAGCTCAAATGCTGTACCTGCTGTTTAAAAGGCTGGCAGCTTGTATTCATCACCTGAGTGACAGCTGTGCCTAGCCTTTTTTTACTTTTAAAAAGAGGGGGAAGTTTAACTCCTTCCATGTTAATGACTGCCATATTGGAAATAGAATTGTAAATTTCAAAATTTAAATTTGAAAATTTTTGTCTTCAGAAGATTTGCCAATTTTGACAGTATATTAGAGAAAGGATTGGTGACAGCACATTGTTAAGAGAAATTGTTAAGCATTTCCTCAAGACAGTGCTAGTTTTTCTGGGCAGAAAAAAAAAGTCTGATATTCCATGTCAGAAACAGATCCTCCGTGTAAACTAGAAGAATTGAAATACTGCTAAGTTAGATTCGAACATTTATAGCGAGTGTGGAATCTGAAGAATATTACAGTCAAATCCTTTTTTAAAATATTTCCTGTTAAGGAAATATTTATTAGTTGCAATTCAATTAAATGGTCACTTAACCATTTAAATGTCACACAAAATAGTAAAGAATCATTTTATCTTTTATACGCTGCATTCAAGGATCATTGAATTGGTATTAGTTAAACTGAACTCCTCAATATTAGAAAGAAATCATAGTCTTTGGTGATAAAAAAGGAGGCTTAAAGGCATGCAGGTAATTTAACTTAATTTAATCTGAGAATGGGAATCGTCTGGTGTAATGCTCATGTTCATACGCAGGTTTGAGAAAATTATACAGTTTGCCTGAATGAGGAAGTAAGATACTAATAAAGGATTATATTCCTTCTTTTTCGCAGAACAGGTAGCTAAATATGTATGTAAATAACATGCCTCCATTACTTCCCGCCCCCAGTCAAAACATTTTAATTGTACTACATTTTCTTTTTGGAGGAAACATGAGGCATCAAAAATTGTCCCCTGTCAAAGGGCACTGCTTAACTACCACTGACAAATAATATTTCACAAAAGCTTCCAGTTAGTATTTTAGGGTAAATTCAAGCTTTTTTTTGTATGTGTGTTGCTATATAAGTATTTCAGAAATAGGAGTGTACAGTCGTTATATCATATTTATTTTAAAATTTTCATTCTCATTTTGGAGGCCCTGTATCTTTAGGGAAACTCAGGGTGGAACTGACTAATGCCTCTGGGCTTTGATTCTGCTCACATTGGTTTTTATGCCTTCTGATTCAGTAAATCTTATTAAGTGCATGTTTAACTTCCAGCATTCACTGAAAGTTCTGTTGACTTCAGTAGCAAATTAAGCACATGCTTAAATGTTGTTCAGAGCCTTAGGGAAAGATAATTAAACTAAAGAACAAAGCTATGCTATTAGATTATTTTAACTCATTAAAATCCAGTAGATTCTCTGATACCAATTCACTGAATGCACTTTATAGAAAGTAAACCAATTACCCATTAGTTGGCTGGCTCTCTTGCGCAGCTTGGAACACCAATTCCTGTATTGTAGCTGGGTATTTCTGTTGTGACAATACATTTCCTTTTGACCTACTGTTCTATTCTTAGGAATATTTAGTGATTGTAATGAGTTAGTGAAAATATAATGGGAAATAAAAAGGTTTCCAAGCTTGTTTACAAAGTGCTTTTGAATGTACTTTTTAAGAAATTATTTTTCCAAATGTAATTTGTCATTATTCATTAACTTCAAATGATGTTTTTTAGTTTTCATGAGCATGCATTATTTTTTAAAGCTTTAGTAGTGTTGCTTTAGTGTTGTGTATGGATTGTGTTAATATATCATGGGGTTTGATGCAGAATAATTAAAAATCATGCTTGTCAAATCATGTAGTCCTGGAATTAGCATGTAGGATGCTCTAATGAGTCCAGCAAATGTTAAGGAAATGCACTACAATATATAGGTCTGGTTTTGGTATGTTATTTATTTAAAAGTCTCTTGACTTTGTAGAGTTTCCTGCAATACTTTCTTTAGTGGGGATTGTTGTTCTCCAATCCATGGGAGGAAGGTTCTAAAATGGCCTTGTAGTATTAGGAAACCAGAAAATTAAGGCTTATGTGTTGGGGTTGAAGGACAGGGGGGAAGTAGGAGGTTAGAAAGAAGATTGCTGGGTGCTTTTTTCTTTTTATTTACTTTACTAAAGAGAAAATAATCAGACCAAGACTGGAATACTTGGGGAGGCTAGATATGGCATTGTTCTCTTTCCCAAGTTCCTGTTCTGGCACAGTTACTGTACGGGCAAAATCATGACCTCATTGAAATCTTGGAGTGAATTATTTGTGCTTTGTATTCTGTCTGCAGCTTCTTGAAATAAATCTGAGTGTTAAAGCTACATAATTGTTTCTACTGCAGCATTAAAATCTTACGATGAGCCAGTCTCAGTGTGCTCACTGAGTCAGACCAAGAAACTACTGAGTCTGCTGACTTGCGTTTGCTTCTTGACCTTTTGGCAAAGATCAAGTGTAGCGTATGTTTTTATCAGTTTAATATCTGCTATGTCCTCAATTTGAGGATTTTATATTAAATGAGTTTGGGGACTGGGAAATGTACAAGGAGCTTATAGCATGGTCTCCATGCATGAAGCCTGGCTATTCTAGAATGCTGTGAAAAGAAACAGAAAGAAAGAAAAAAAAGCAACAAGTCCCCTAATGATCATAAATGAGTGTGAAAGGAAGAACAGGAATAGAGCAAGTATAGATTATGCTTCTCTAAAGTATTCTCTTAATCTCAAACTATTTTCATCTCAGGGGTTTTCCTGACCCTCAAGAAAATCCCTGTAAAAATAAAGGAAAACAGCACTTCTGATTACATTTTAATTTGTTTTCTTTGCCTTCTCTAACCGTATTAATATCTATTTTACAATGTCCAGTATGAAGACATCAGATTATCACTTTCTGGACTGAGCATTACTTGGATTTGCTGGATACATTGAGCCTATGCTTAATCTCATCCTTGTTGAAAAGCAAATTATTGCATCACTGTAGTTTTTTATTTTCATTGACCACTCTTACATATGTTGGTTTTTTTTGAAAAATGGGATAAAACAGAAGTCAGAAATAACTGCAAAATGCAAAAGGGAAGGAAGATACTGTGTCATGGTGAAATGGTACATGTAGGATTTGATTTGTTTGATTAAAGACCATTGGAAAGAAATAGGTGTGATCAATATGTTTGTGGGAACACATGGTTTTATGACATGGTTGATGGCATCTTTTGAAACAGAATCAAGCCACTAAAGGCCAAGTTGATGTGACAGGGTGAAAACTGGGAGCTGTATGAGAAGCAGTATGAATACTGCTCTGATGGAGAGTGATCAAAATAATTTCTAGATGACATAAGAATTTGACCCATCAAGGATTTCTTATTAAGTATGTGAGGTAATACAGAAAGGAGGAACCTGTGTCATTGTAAATTGTGTCCTTGAGTTAAGTCCCATTACAGGACACCTTCAGTTTTTTAATTATTTGACCTGCCATGGTTAATAAAAAGAAAGTTAATTTGGTATGACATTTTTGGTGGTTGCTTGGTGCACTACCAAATTAATTGCAATAAAATAAAATGATAGTTTCAGGAATGTCCTACACTCCCTGTTCCATTTTGAATCATTTGATGATTTCCTAGTCATTATTTATGGCCTCAGTATTTAAATTAAGGTGTATTAAATAAAACTGGTGTTTGGGGAGGGAAGAATTAATTGTTTGTTAATTGTAACTATTTTCATGCTGCTATTTATGTGGATAATACAATATTTTGATTCTTTACAATTTCTGTTTATAAAACCCCTCAATATCTACAAGACAGAAATCCACTGCATCAAAATACCATCTTATTACTATGCATGCTACGATGCTTACAGGTTATTGTCAAAATACAGTGTCTACTGGCAAGGAAGCATTTGTTTGTCATGGGAACAATATGATTGCTCCTCATTTTTCTTGACTGATGAGTTCTTTAAGTGAAAAGCATTCTGATCCTAGAATAAATAATGATTCTTTCTTTTCTCTGTCTGAGAAAATTAATTTAGTGTGAGTTATATTCACCCAGGTGAGGTAAGGACAGCTCAGGACCCCACAGGCTACTTAAACCCCCGACACAGACCAGCATTCAAGAAGTGTCTTCATTACCCCTGGGTCAGCCCATACATGCTGGTTCTTTCAAAGCATGTCTCCTGATGCAGAGGATTCAAGAGTCACTCATCTATAGCAGCAGGACTACAGACCTCCTTTTTTCCTAGCCAAAAAGTAGTAGAATCTATCTGTCTTCATTCCTGTCCTCATCACCTGTTTTGAGTAGTTCTGTACCTTAAAAGTTTTAAGTAGGCTGAAAACATAGAAGAGAGAATGTATAGTGTTGCAATAATGCACAGGAATGTATGTATAAAACTAAGCATCAGTTGCTTACATTCAGCTGACAGGGGATGTGCTCATCATGTAAGAGGGGCTTAGTGGCATGTTCTTGATAGGCAAATTGAAAGAACAGGCAACAGCTATAGGAAGAGTTGAATAGATTTTTTGAAAGAACTGCATGTAAACTGTGTCCTTATCAGAATTAAATCAAAAACTCATGTTACTGGATAAATTATGTCATGTAACTACAAAAATTTCTGCTGTCCTGACATGAAAATTATCTGTCATTTAACAGTTATACCATATTGGTAAGATTGCTGGGTTCCTTTTAGAGATGCCTATAGTGTCTTGATTTGGCCATTATAAAAGCAACAATTAGCATTCTATTAAATTAGCTTCGTGGAATTTATTACAACATGGTAATCTCTGTTATTTGTAATGTCTGTAAGCTTCTGACGTGCTGAACAACTGGATATGCTAGTGAAACTATTGTGGTTTTAAGTTTTTTTGTGCTGAATACTGGCCTATTATAGCCCTGGCCATTTCCTCAGTAAAATCTTAAGAGATGAAGAAAATTGATACGGATTGTACATTTCCAACAAAATATTAATTGAACATCCCCAGCACTGTGGTTCCAGGATCAGTAGTGTTGAATTATTATTGAATTCACATTTCACTTTATTTTTGATTTTTGACTCATATTCTTTCAAAAAAACCAAACCAAACCAAAACCCACCCTACCACGATAAAAAAAAACCCAAACAAAACAGAGCTATCATATAACTATAACTTGCTCACTTCTTCTGTGCCTCATAGAGAGCATAATCCTGCCATAGACTTTCTCGAAACAGTTAGGATTGTTTGAGAAGACTTTAAACTAAAATGGGGACTTCTCTGTGGCCTGTATTATCTCTTCGCAAGGGAATGTGTTTTGTTAAAGTGACTATTTATGAGATATAGTACTAATGTCAAACTTTGTTCTACTGTGTGAAGTAACATAATTAAAGTGCAAAAATAACAGAACCAAGCAGTGGAACATTGTTGAACTTGTAGATGTTTCCACATCGGTGATTTAAAATTGGATGGAACAGTGATATGAGTGTTTGAGGCATGTCCATGTGCAATGTAAGAAAAACAAGCCTTAAGGAACTTAAATACTTCCATTAGAAAGATTTTATCCAGAGAGGAAGGTGCAGTATTTATATGTGATAGAAGCTGGGTATTTTTAGAATTATTTTAAATTTCTTTGTAGTAAGTCTCTGCATAAGTAGAGAATAGTTGCAAATCAGATAAGGAAGCAGATTTTCCCATTTGTGTGAAGTGATCTTCCAGGATAAAATTACAATTTATTACCTTCTAAATGCTGCATTCATTTGGGAGTAAATTAATTAAGGCTAAGCTGATAACTATCTGTTGTTTCCCTGCAGTCATGACATGGCAAGACACAGGGTATCTACATGCAAGACTCATTTGTACATAAAAAAAAAAAAAGTGCCTGTGCCTGTTAGTTCTAGAGCTGTTATGTGATACTTTAAATAAATGAATTAATTCCATGTTCAAAACATCGATATGTATGATATTTTATTATTGTTATTATTAACTTATGTTGCATTAGTATAACATTTCTTACCTCATTTAAGAGCCTTTTCTCATCATACAGGAAGATAGTGTCTATGCACTGTGCCCTTCTTGGTTTACTGCCTCATCCATGCTGTGACTTGAACAAAATGAACTAAACATTACATTTAGTAATATAACTAAAGAATCCTAAAATTACTCTCAGTTAGGGGTTCCCTGAATGATCTTCACTGAAGAGCAGGACATATTTGGAGGCTTTATTAGTGGAATCAGAAAATAGATTGCTTAGTTATTGTGTACATGCTGGAAAACTGGGCAGTTTCCTTGTTTCTCTTTAAGGGGAGATCAAAAATGCATGGAGCAGTAGTGCTAAGAGTGTCAATGTTTGAAACAGTTAAGACAACAGAGAACTGCACATGAACTTTCCATTGGGTAGAAGATCCCTGACTTGATGTCTGCATGTGTTTAAACACAATTGCTTTCTATCCTGATTCCAGTAATCTTGTGTCATTTTCTGTTGAATTATTTTTTCTGCCCTAAAATCAAGGTACCTGCAAATCAGTTTCATATAAGAATATCGAACACATAGGTGTGTGTTTCTACATTAACATTCTTGTGTGAATTCTCTGCAATATTATCTCAGTGAGATAGATAGAAAAAGAAAAGCCTCGAATCTTTATAAAATCCTCTTGAATACTATCATCAGGTGGATATTTTGAGGAATTAATATAGCCAGAGCTTAATCATAAACTTTTCCGTTTCCTGACAGTACTGACATTTGCTTGTTTCTAGACAAACAGATGAATCATAGCTAATGAGTTGTTTTGATCATTTATGGTGTTAATGCAGAATGAAGGCTCATCTATTTTGACCCTATACCTCTGAATTAGCTGTAGAAGATTGAAAGCCTAAAAGCTTGTTTTGCAAAGACTTATAAACTGCTCTAAAAGTGGCTCCATTCAGCAGGCTTCAGCCTCAGGAAAGTGCATGTGGAGGGAGTTTGCAGGGCAGGTCATCATCCAGTTGACATTGGTTGGCACGTAGCCCTAGAAGCTGAATATTTAGCAACACTTTTTTTTTTTTTCACATTAAGCTTTACCTGTGGCTCTTGCTGTGAGTGAAATTGAGTGGTAACCTGTGATCCCAGTGAGTCTGATTCACAGCAGGCTTCCTAGGTAGAGGGTTTAGCAGCACTGTGTCTGCGCTGTCTGCTTGATTGTCCAAATACAATAAGTAAGGAAAAGAGATGTGGGTATAGGAAAGAGGGAAAGAGGATTGGACAAGGTGATGCTGGATATTGAAAATAAAAAGGGAAACTTGACTAGATTGAAATTGAGAATACTCACCTGTCCCAGTTTTAGTATCCCTATATTTTTGTGTGAAAAGTAACATAAAGAAGTATGGTGTTTCAAAGCATGGGGATTTGCACCTCTGACATGTTATTTAGTACAGGAACAAGAGTTTGGTTCTGAAGCTGACTTCCAATAGTCAATTTGGGAAGCATGATATCAAGTATTTCTCTGGGGAGCAGTATTATATTTTGAGTGTAATTCAGCTAACATGGCAAATTGAGTCCTGGAACTTTCCTGTTTCTCTGATTTTAAAAGTATTTTGCTGTAAGTTGGGATTTTTTAATTTTTTTTTTTTCCAAAGTGGATATCTAACCCACAGGCTATGTACTAGCCTTTAACCTTTTCATTTTACTTGACTCTCTGGAAGAAGAGAAGAAGGGGAATGCTGTCAGAGAGTTTACACAGAGGATGGAGACTGGTGGTGGTGAAAAGGATAATGGCTTTAGCTCTGATTTTAATTCCTCACACTGCAGCAAGGCATCTGTATTCTCTGCTGGGTGCAACCAGCCTTCAGGAAGCTTTGGTTCCTGCAAACCACAAGTCATTCAGCAGATCATTTGGGAAATTGTAGAGACTCCAGAGCTGGACTTGTGATGACCTGTTCTAAAAACAAATAAAAAGTGTGGGTGGATGGATGGATGGATGGATGGATGGATGGATGGATGGTGAAGGGGAATGATGGAAAGAAAGCAAGGAAAGAAGTAGGTATACTTCCGTCTGCGGTACTGTAAAAATAATACTGCTATAGGTGTCACAAGCTGCCAGCCAGACATAGCAACAGACCTTTGTCTTCCATTTCACATATAAAGGGGAGAGCTCTTTCAAAAATCAGCTTGCATCTTAGTGACACTTCAGGAGGATCGCTGACAGTAGTGAAGAAATAAGAGTGAGTGTTTCTGGGCCGAAATTAGCTGAAGTCTTCTCTTATCATGTAGTTGGTTATTATATCATAGTATTCAGGCAAATGTGTGTAGTGTAACAGTATGCCAATTATTTTGTCTAGTAATCAGACTCTTAATTTTATGATGCAGGAAAAAAATGCCTTTTTCAATTACTTTAATATGCTACATTCTTTAAATTAGATGGTCTATATGCAGCATACAAACAGTATTCTCCAGAATTATTTCAGAAAACGAATAGCACATGTGATGCCTGAGCCCATCAACAAGAGAAACTGCAGAGTGGCATAGATTCTCGTTATTTGCTTCTGTATGAACAGCTCTGAGTGTGTGTCTGTTCTCAAGAAATATACATTTGCTGCATTCTGGCTCAGCAAAGACTGTGTGTCTATTTGACATGCTCTCAGTGGAGAATTGCTTATCCATGCTTGATCCTGACTGGTTTCACCTTCCAAAAGAAACTAGTATAGGTCAAAAGTTGGTGAGATGGATTGAAAAGTGTTTCCAGCTGATGGAAATGCTTTTGGAAACCAAGTTGGGGAATTTGAAATCTAATCTATTCTCAACGGAAAAACAGCAAATAGTCCATGTTTCAACACGAACAAGCTATTCCAGTATCTAAAGTGCTGACATACATGAGTTTTTCAAATAACAGAGACTGTGAAGAAACTACTTTTGTATTAAAGGTACAAATACAAAATGCATTCTGTAATCGACTGCAGTGTGCCAAAAGTAGTTTCTTTTTTTAATAGTTTGCTGTAGTGCTAATGGCCACACCTGTATATGAATGTCTCCAGACTCCCTTTCCTTTTCCAATTCTTACATCTGATTATTTTGGCATTCTTAATTTCTCATTTCTTTCCCTTTCTAAATTATTAGTATTTTCCCTTCTGTAGTTGAGTCTTTTACTCCCTTATTTGAATAGTCATAATTTCAATTCCTTTTTTTCTTATCTGAATTTCTTTTTTCTATTTACTTTTTTCAATTCTGCCTGTTTGCCACATTTAGGTTCTTCTATATACTTCTTTTTCCTGGTATTGTCCAGCACTTTGGGGGAAACACATTCTGAGTTGTTACCTGTACCTCTGCCTGAAAGAGTGTGTGCTGCGGGCTTAGGAGGAGAAAAGTATCTCTTGTTGGACAAAGGTTATTTTATACGTCCTTGATTTACTTAGCTGCTTTTCTTTGCCTTCCACTCCCTCCATCTGTCTCTGACTATAAGCAGAATATAGGGCAAAGTAAGGGCCAAGTGTCTGTTAGGTTTCCTGTTGAAATACAGAATAATGATGAAGATGTGAATCAGAGACTGAGTAACACTGGGCACAACAGCATGGAAGTACTTTACATGTGTTTATTTATTGTCATTTTCCCTTTTTTCATTTCATAGTTTGCCCCTTTTCTCTCTTCTACCTTTCCTGGCTCATGTTTACAACTAATTGATGTACTATAGTAGATCTTTAATCAAGCACAGTTACCTTCTCATCTGCCTGGAACTGAGAGCTCCTTAGGTGTAGGATTTGTACCAAGAGTGCTAAGCTGCCCTTCTTGGCTTTGCAAAGATAAATAAATCTGAGTATAACCATACCTCCTTCCCCCCACCCCACAGCCCCCAACCCTGCCTTTTGCACATCACAGATCTCTTAGTCAAATGGTTGTTTGCGAATTTCTAGTGTAAATTCAGAACTAAATAAGACAAGGAGCACTCTACAGTTGTTTTGGTGAAATCTTCAAATAGAGTTTAGCAATTTAATTTCTCCTGACAAGGACAATCAGCAAAGACAGATTCCTATAGTACAGAAGCAATCTCGCTTGACTTTCTCGAGCTCATTTTCCCACTAGCGACTGACTACAGATATTAAGAGGAATTTCTAACAAATCCTATTACAGTGGGTCAAGCGCTGTCTCTCTAGATGTACTTACTTATTGAAAACTCACTAGAAGTCTATTTTAATGCAGCCATTTTATGGTGCTTGGAATATCTTCATACTCTGCATTGCTGCTGCTATAGGTAATGAATGGCCACTTGGTTAATGTTTGACAGCAGTTACAATGCAAATCTCCCAGAGATAAGTGTCCTTAAGTCTTTATACGAGAACTGACCTTCAGGGACAGTAAACATATTGTTTGGCAACAAGTTAATTACAGACTTTATCTTCCAAAAACATTCATGTCACGGGTGGGATAATTATGATGTCCTTGCAACTGAAAAAAAGTTCTTGAGTTATAGTAATGTTCTGAAGAAAGTGTTAGAAACCGAAGTCGCAACAGTATTAAAAGAACTGTGTATTCATGTTATTTTGATGAAATAATTCTCCTCTTAAGGCTATAAAAATGAAAGATGGACTTAACTGATATGTATAGCTATATATTTTGTAACTCTGGAAAAAAGGAAGGGGTATGATGGGCAAGCAGAAATGGTTGTGTTTGATTTACTGGGGGATTGATTGCTAGGGTTTATTTTGATTTTCTCCCCTTTCCTCCTTTTAAGACCTGTATATTTTGTTAAGCTGTTAGGATCATGTTGGCCCTTTCTAATTTTATAATGTGAACTTCATAGTGATAAATAGCTAATTATTTGCAATTGAATTAGGCTATGAATTTAAATATGACTGAAACAGATGTACCGGTGATTACCTTCGATGCATTTCTCAGGGGGTCTAAGTTTAACATAGTATAAATACCTTCCAGAAATGTTATTTCTGAAATGGAGCAGAGCAACTATTGAAGAATATCATAGAGATGTTAATGAGATCTGTGGTGTATGAATGTTCTCCAGACTGATGGACCTCAGGTGTGATGTGTGTTTCGGTGTGTTTTTTTGCCTGGAAAAATTTGGGGAGGGAGGATAGGAATGTCTGCTGCTGAGAACTGAAGTTCCCATTCTGGAGTGTTGAATCTCTAATGGGAAGCACATCTCTTGGGTTAAGTTATGAAGTATTTTTTTCACAACATATATTCAAAAAAGGACACAGCATTTTCCAATGATGAAACCCATAGAGAGGCACACTACAGTGCTATTCTGTGAGTGCCACTTAAATGAAAGCCTTTGCCTGGCTGAATTATAAAATGATGCAGCAGGTTAACTACCCCAGCATGCTTTTGTATTAATCAGAAACTAAAAAGGAATAAGCACGCTAATATAATTACAAGATTTGAATTGTAATATCTGAAAAAAGCGTGGAATCTAAACATTTTCACTTTCTCAAAACTTGATCCAGAAGATCGACAAGGCTACTAATCAAATACTTCTGAGCTACTCTTTCCAGTTTCAGTTTTTCTATTTGGAAATTTGTGTTCCAGCAGAAACAAGTAATTCCTTTTTATTTTTTTTTTTAAGAAACAGTACATTTTTTTTGACAATCAGATAACTTTAGACTATGTTTTATTTTCTTCAGTAGAAGAAAAGTCATCTATAATTAATAAAACATCCCCCAAGTATAGCATTGATACATGACAGCTGATGAGTCACACCTTGCCAAAATGCAGTAGGAGTACGAATGATTGAAACATACACTTTGAGATCTCTTTTTGTGTATCTGTTTGTGGTTACAATTATAATATTTAAGGATCTGAACATTAGAGAAGAATAGAAAAAATGAAGCACAAAGGCTTAGATATGTAATTCATATGTTATTCATACCTAACGTAGCACTGTTAACAGACCCATATCTAATTCATGCATTAATACAGAATAAGTCCAGGCTATATTTATACAAAATGCAAGTCAATAGAATAACACCTTCAAAATGGTTAATTTTGAAGCTGTCTCAGTGACTGCCTTGAAAGGTAAATCCCTCCATCTTTGCAATTATGAAAATGTTTTTCATAGGTATTTGGGCATGGTGTGCTAAAGAAAAGTCAGATAATCTCTTCCAGATTCCTCCATTATTAAATGGTGCTCAAATGTGATATTCACTGTGCAAATCAATTCAGGGGTTCCATATTTTGAGATTCATCTCCAGTCCTAACCGAAAAGTTAGTGTGTACTTGTTTTACCTTCGGCAGTCATTAGAATCGAGTAAGTCAGTTGTTTTCTCAGTCAGCTTGTGCTATATCTTAAAATAAAGTTAGCAATGAACATTGCGTGCACCATGTAACTCTTGTGTTTTCATGTTGACTAAAAAGGTTTTGGTGAGCAAGCTTTTCAGTTTTACATGTTTAAGTTTTTGAATAAGTGGTTTCCTCTTTGATTTTGGTCTTGGGTTTTTTTTTGGCAACTTCATAGCTTATTTTGAAGTTTTCTCTGTTGTTTATCAGGTTTATTTGTATGTTCTATCCAACATAATATAGCTGCATAACTGTGCGCATATAAGTATTCTGATAATCGTTTTCTTTTTAAATCCACCAGTTTAATACTTGTTTCTGTCACTGTTACATGGAGACGGGAGACTTGACCCGTTTTTTAAAATGAGCATTCTAGTTTTGTTAGCTCCAGGAACACAGAATTTTTAGAATTTTTAGAATTAATTTTCTAATTAGTTGGAATTAAGATTTGCTGGGGCACTTGTAGATAATATTTCCCTTTCAATTGTCACTTTTTGCAATGACACTCAGTAGTGGAGTTTTTTGTTTGCTTTTTGTAAGTCCCCTGTTCTTCCTAAGCTTTTATTCTTCTTCAGTGTTTGACTTCAACCTGCTGTATAGGCTTCAGTGTTGTTGCATAAAAATTGCTTGGATACTGCTCAAATGTGTATATCATTACATGTGCATTCGAGCAATAGGCATGCAAGTTGATTCATACATGATTACAGTTATTTCTAATGTGACATTTATTAAGTTGTTAGCCCTGGAAAAAGAAGTATTTTGTTAATGCTATTCAGTATTCAATGGCTTTGATGGTACTTGTTGCAGATGTTTCAGATTACTGTAAAAACTTTATTATCACTGATAATGTACTAATGCAGTAAGTTGACATAAGGGTTGACTGAATGACTATTGCAATGTATAATTAGGTTGGTGTAATGTGATACATTTCCAGTGATCCTGCACAGCCTTTAAATGAAATCTATTTGAGATTGAGCTCCCTTGCTGCATTGTTACCATTCCCGGAGTGACTGCTACTAGTTTTTAGGGTTCTTGCAGAGTGGTGTTGAGTACATTAAAGAAACTTAATGTTACACAGCTGCAAATATATCTGCTTTCATTTTTTTTCTTTTAATATTGATATGACTGGAAATGATACCATTCCAGAATTAGTGGAATATGTATCTTTGTTCAAGTCTAATAAATCAAATCAAAATATGTTGTGTTTTTATTATATATAACCCGTATGCCATATATTACTAGTCTTTACAAGAAATAAGCCATTTGAGAGCTATGGCAATTTCTAACCTGTATAAACAAAAATATTGTTTGCAGAGATGTTTGCCTGTGAAGTGAAAACCTGAAATTTTGATTGAATCCTTCCAAGGGTTATCAATTTCTTCCTCAGAGATTGATAATTGAAATACTTGGGGGTTTTTTTTGGTACTTTTTTAGAAAAAGGAAGATGGTTTCAATTATCCAAAGCTAGTGGAATGTTTAACTATCCTTCTGCTATCATTGGACTTGTTTACATTGGGATTTTGACTAAATTGAGATTGTACGTATCCAGATGTTATCTGCCTGGGTGACTTTTTCATTTGCTTTGGCAAAGGATTTTGATGGTATATTGCTACCATCTCCTTGTCAGTTTTCACATTATGTACTGCAGACTATGTTTAGACTTTTATAAACTTCTTCCACTAAACTGTTAATTTGTAACTTTTGCTCTTCTTTTCTAACAGTAAACCCTCGTTTTACAATAGGCTCAGCTGAATAGAGATTATACGATATGCAAAGTGGTATGTTATGTCCTTCATATGGCTGTACACAGAATTTAGGAAATGCTGTTTCGTTTTTCAGTCTTTATACTTAATTTCTTTTGGTCTTGCACATATTGAGAATATCATTGCTCTGAGTCCAGGCTTCAGCTTTGTGTTTTGCCTCATGTAGAATGCATGGTGTTATTAGACTGCCCAAAGACCAGCGTGGGAACCATACTGAAACCAAGAGATGGGACTTTGATCCTTACAGCAGGATTTCTCATCAGTTAGCATGAAAAAAAAAACGATGTCCCAGAAAAACAAACCCAAAATCTAAAAGAAACTTTTCTTGTTCTTGATTTTTATCTCTGCTTTGTGGTGCTAAGGGGCGAGAGATGTGTCTGAAATGCAGATGTTTTACAGTGTCCTTCAACAAGACAGGAAAGGCAAAGAGCTGCTTTCTTCCCAGTGTCCAGTGACCTATCCTGTCAACGGCTCGCACAGCAAAGGCTGCTTATAGAAGTAGCTTACAGTAGGATAATATTCCATATTATTGGCAATATTGGCAAGGAATATTGGCAAGGAATTGTAGAAGACATCAGCTAGGACTACTCAGAGGTAGAACTATAATCCTGAAAAACGGGAACAGCTGAATGAGAGTATAATTTAATTTGTTACTGTCGTGTCAATTTTCATCACTGGTAGGGTTTGAGAGTGGGTGAGGAGGGAGAAATATCCTAGCCCAGAAACCTGCTACTTAGGATAAGTTAGGCTGAAAAGCATCTTGAAGAAAGTATTCCAATTTTTTATATCTTCAGAGTGCTAAAGACGTAAAGTGGATGAGTGCTCAAGATCAGGCAGAACTGTAGCCAACAGAAACAGAGGTTTGAAAGTGTAAGATCCTGATCTATGTGCTAGTAAACCTTTCTGTTGAGTTGCTTTACCTTTTTTCAACCTCCAGACCTTCTGGCTGCAAATTTAAGGGAATTCACACTAGTGCTCATGTGACCCTCAGACGCATACATCTTGCATTAGATCTGAATGGAGCTCCAGTTATTAATGTTTATACAGACTAGGTAGATCTAATCCCATTTTCAGACCTTTAAAATGCCAACTTTTTATTTCAAGCCTGGTTTACTTTAACTGCTTTATTTAAACTCAGAAATGTGTGCTTTTTTTTTCCTTCTCAATGGCATTTTAAAAAGTGCAAGGTTTTAAATCAGTAAAAGTGATGAAAATCTATGTGCACTTTTGTATGTATGATTTAAGCAAATCCGTGATGTAACCATACATAGTGGGATTTGAGTCAAGAAGATTTAGTTGTTTGGTAATGCCTAAAGTCTAGCTTTGCTTGGTAATGTAGAACAGCATGGACATAGGTTTATAATGTCCTGTAGAAGACAGGAGTGAGTTGTATTGGTAGAATTTTGTGGTAAAATTCATGAACAGTTGATGTCAGCAAATATGAGACCAGTTCCAGCTTGAATATGGGAGAGAGAAAAGTATAGGAAAAATTGATTATGAAGATGGAAGATACTTGAAAGGAAATGTGATGCTGGAAGGTGAGAAATGAATAAACAGTGAGACTGAATTGAACAGCAAAGGCAGGAAGAGAAATAAAGATGATCTGGTAAGCAAAAGAGCAGTTAGCGCAGGAAAGAATGACAAAACTTCAGAAATTTATGAATCACCAGAAATTCTTCCCTTTGGTAGCTTTTGCAGCTGCTTTTATTAGCTGGAGAGTGGTTAGGATTCTCTCTTGACACTTTTCCTCTGGGCCAAATAATGACAAGATATTTGGCATCTGCAGTTAGCTGTCTGCTGTCAGTAAATTATTAGCAATAATTAGGTGTCTTTAGTTGAGTGGCTACAACATAAACAGGGCTATATAAGAGGTGGATGCAAAACTATGTCCTTTCCAATGACATCACAGCCTAGGTGACAGTAACAGAGAAAATAAGTTGTGTGTGATGGTGGTGGTGGTGAGACCTTTTAGTGTACCTCTCTTTCTTCTTTCCTTTTTTTTTTTTTAAATTTTATAAGAGAGCGGGTGCTTGTTCAATATTGTTTATGAATATTTTCAATAAGCAGTTGAGTTACTGCGTAGTGGCCTGGTATCTCTAAAAGACTTCTGAGATTTAAGAGAATTCTTTTAAAAAGGTGAATATGAAAAGCATAACATAAAAATAAGTCTTATGATTCTCTTACAGCATGTGCTGGGTGAGGAGAGAGCCTACAGAGTCAGCTTTTGTATAAATTTGAACAATATCACTTTTAGGTACAGGAGTATAATGAAAATCTGAAAAAAATAGTTAATCAATGTTGTCTATTTCTTTTCCATTGGCCTCCTTGAGGATATATTTGTTTTGCATAGCAAATTTTTTTAGAGGATGCTTTTTTAAAGGCTGGAATATGAGATCATTTTATAGAGTAGGGCTGCCGCTTGTAGGCAAGTGAATATGGGGTCAAGTGGTAGAAACCTGTATCTTCCCTCTCCCTTAGATATTTACAGTGGCACTGGTCAGGTACTTAGCATTTAGTTGCATTGTGGCTTTGGCAATTATGGCCTGACCAGAAAGAATTTGGCAATTATGGCCTGGCCAGGGGCAAATTTACTAGCGCTGCTTTTCTTGACATCCAAGCTTCCTTTAGGAGCTGTCAGTAGATCATTCTCCCTTTTAGTCCTTGCTTTGTATATAATTAATTTAGACTGAATAACTGCCTTTTAACTGAGTTCAGTGCTAGCTGCTTGTTCAGAGAGTGGGGCTAAGCTGTCAGCTTCCGATGTTTGCTGTTTTCAAATGTCTTCTCAATTGTTAGTAATAATTTACTTAGAACAAGAGCTCAGCTTAAAACCTGAGTTTCATGTACCCTCTTCCCTTGCAGAGCTGGGAGTCTTGAGAGGAGAGGGAATTTAAACAGGAGCTGAGCAAAGAAACCAGGATTAGTGGTAGTATCCAAGTAGTTCAGGAATATTTGAAGAGCCAGAGCTCTGGCTGGAGGACAGTGCATTATGGAGAAGGAAAACCATGAGCCAAAGGACATTATAGAGGGTTTGGCTAGATTCCGAAATGCATTCAGAAGAAATGCATTCAGAAGTGAGGCTTGAGGGTGAAGGGATGTTTGTTTTATTTTTTTTTCCTAGCTTCTTTTATCTCTCAGTATGTCTAAAGTGCAGGATCATAGGACCTCTTTACAAAGCTGTATGTTACATGTGTCATCTAGCCCTGGCCGCTGGAGAGGGAGGCTTTGTTACCCAGGGTGTCCAGAAGGAAGGAGCTGAGAGAAATGAGTAGATTTAAGCTATCATGTTGTTCATTTTTTATGAGAGGTGTTTTGAAGGACTAGGGAAGCTGGGATTTATCTCTCTCAGTAAGTCTTGCCAGAAGAAAGAGACTGAGATGATACTGGCTTACACCAAAGGAAACTTGAGAGTGCCTGGATACATACCATGTCTAGTTATAACGTAAAATCTGCAGCTGACACTACTTCCCTGAAAACTTGACAGGTTGAAATAACAGTGGGAGACTTATTAAAGGAGTGGAAAGTAATATTGTATAAAGAACTGCATGGCTGATTGCATCAGTGCTTTTATGTCAGTAAGGCTTCACCATGAGACATGCACAAAGGCTATGAACCGTGTATATGTGTATGTGGCATATATGTGTCTTGTAAGGTGTCTCTAACAATAACAGCTGTTCTAAAGATTTCTAGGAGTCGTATTTAAATAAAATAGTCAGTATTAAACACTACCTGAAGCATGCATGGATTTTCAAACTCTAATATTCAACTCACTATTTTTCATTTCTCGTTTCATTCCTGTTAACAGGGAGACAGGATTAGTTGGAAGTAAGAAGGCTTAAACTGTTTTTATTTGAGGAAAGAAGGTAAATTATACAGTATGAAATGAGTAAAATTCTGAGAATTGAAGCCATAGGATCTGAGGTATTAATTACTTTGCCTCTTGAGTCTCTGAATTATAGCTCAGAGAAGCAAAATGAAACAAAACTCTGTTACCAGAACTTTAATTTATCAATCCAGGAGGTCAAGGGAGGGCCAGAAAATGGTAACCTTCAATATCTTGTGGATCAGTAAAGTCTACAGATATCAACTATAGTTCACAAAGCCCTACCCCATTGACTTGACTGCTTCCGAGAACCATTTCACAAAATGAGTTCCCAGGTCCCAGGTGAGCCTTGGTGTGGTTTTACAGAGCTGTCTGTACAGAGGCCTTTTACAAGAGTTGCAAAAAAGACTGTGCTCCCAGGTAACTGCCTAGTGTCTCCAATCTCTCCTCTCTCATATTGCTTTAATTTGGACTTTCTATCAAAATACTGATAATGCACTTTCTCTGGACTAGATTCCATGGTTGTTCAACCGTTTAATAATTACACTTACCTAGATTTAATTATATGTCCCAAAGTATATTTGAACTCTGAACAGTGTATTGCAAATGCAACAAGGAGAAAATAACATGTTTAAATTCACTGGCTGACATGTGCCCTCATTCCTAAAACAAGAGCATAATTTCTTTACCCTTTAATCCTCGTTATTTTGATTTAAATAACAAACTTATAGCTTTTGTACAAACTGCGAAATCAGTGCGTGCATTTTGAATGCTTTAGAACAGGAGGTGTACATATTTTCCTCTTGAGTTCAGGTCCTTCTTCACCTCTTCCTGAAACTGTTTCCGTAGTTCAAATTTGCTATGCTTGTCTCACGCATGTGAATGTTGTCTTGGATCATTTGCAGTGAGCAGCTGCAAGGAGATGTCAGAAAGAGAGAATATGCTAAGTAAATGAGTAGTTTAACTGCACAGCATTCGGCAGTCTTTCATCTGTAATATTGTGTGCTTGTCTATGAATTTTGGAATAAGTTTCTATAGCTCCAGAAAGCTCCTGGGTTTGATGTGTGGAATTCCAATGAACAGAAGCTTCTAACAGCAGCTTTTCCATATATTTAACCTTCACGATGTCAGCAAAGGAAGCTGAGTTGCCCCCACCCTGTCACCCCATCACCCCTAAAATACCTTTTTTTTTTTTGCACAGTTAACAGTCACTATTAAGAAACTCACTGCCTGAAGGTAGGCTCTACTAATGAACTCATGCTCACATGGAACACCTTAGCATGAAAGTAGCAGCCCATGACCTTTCTTACATCAAGAGGATAGATGTTACATAAACCATATTTTATCTACAGAGCTGTTGTCTTGGCTATCACTTGTACTGGAAGGCTGCGCTTTGATGTTGGAGAATTTTGGGGTAAAGTGACAGTCATAAATCTTCATATTGGTAAAATCCCTGAAATGTAGCCAGTACATGCACTTTACTATATATTCTGCATTTCAGCCTGTTACCTGCAGATGAAAGTGGAAACATTTGAGAGGGGAAATGGGGAGTTTGTGTGGATTTTTTATGTGTTGGAAGTTAAAAGACATTTAATACATCAAAGTCATTATCATATATGCCATTGTTTAATACTAATTTATGGAAGATAGTAAAATATGTTTGTTCTCAACTGCTTCTCCATGATGAAGTGTGAACTCTTAGGATGGCTATGTGAAACAAGTGATACCATCAAAAACCAAGTTAAAAAGGTGCCAAAAGTACGACATAGTTTGAGACTTGAGTTCTATGCAAAGTTGATTGTTCCCTCTTTAAAATACTGAGAGCAGAGAAGCTCTGAATACATTTGACAGATGATAAAAAAGGCTCTGAATTAAGAAAGACTTGTCCCATTATCTGTCTTGCATGTTGTATGTTGGGATAGAGAAAATGAGTCTTATCAATAAGATGCCGATAGTAAAGATTATAAAGATTTATTTATTTGTGTCAACTTTCAGAAAATTTTGAAGTATGCAGAGATTTCAAGAATACGTAGTAGTTTCCTAGCTACTCTTAAAAATGCCGCTTTCTTCTACTAAAAAAATGTGCAAAATCTTATTGAGCTGTAATTCAGCATGCTGATTTTTCTCTGTCATTTTACATAGGAATGGTAGTTTGCTTCCATCAACGTTTTACCTGTAACCACTAGAAAATAAGCTGATTTTCATTATCAAAAGCACTGTTTTCATTGTATTGGTAACTAAAGGATGATATTTTCAATGATTACACCAGAGGCATATCTTGTTATAAATACACTTTGTACTTACTGAGAAGTTTTTGCTTTAATAGAGATATGTATTTTCAGATTTTTTCCTATCAGAATAGCAGATGAGATAGTTCTACATTAGCACTTGTGGGATTTATGCTGTATTTTGCACTACAAGTGTTAAAAATTACTTACAGAAGGACCAGCATCTGTGGAAGAAGAATTATCCTACACTAGTAATAGTTCCAAAATCTATCATTCTTCTGCTAGGAACTAGTTTTTGACTGCAGCATTCCAGCTGCTAACGGATATTCAGGACCCTTCCGGATGTAGTCTTGATTAGCGGATGACAGATTAGCAGAAGAGCTGTGTTTCATGGTTAGGGAGGTTAAACAAAACTAACGTTGCCTTTTTGATGAAGGGGAAGCAGCATTATTCAGGAACTTTGCAGGAGAGGAGTGCCATAGTGATTGATGAAGGTGGTCCATTACCAAACACTTGGTGAAAACTTTGATTTCCTCTAAGTAAATCACATCTCTTGTACAGGGTATGAGTAGAGGATTAATTTTGCTACATTTAGCTGGAAATATGTCAAACAGCATTCAAGCCAAAATTAAGGACGGGAAATTGCATAGTGTATTTAAGCCAATCATGTACTTTATGTTCCTTTGAATTTGGGTGCTTTTGTTGTTTGGTAAATAATGTTCTGTTGGAAATGGACTTTTTATGTCAAGGTCTTTTAGATATCCAGGCACATAAAATAGAGCCACGTAAGTTACAATATTTTCCTTCTGAAGTAAATATGTAAATAGGTTGGTGGTTTTAATCTAAATTAGAATATTGCAATTTTCTTTTATTCTTGCCAAACAGTATTTAAGGAAATTGTGTTTTCTCACTTGCTATTAGCATTTGAGGCAGCATCTATCCCCTAGGTAAGAAAATCCAAGCTTGAGAAATGATAATTTTTTACATAGAATGTATTGTGAAAATGTTCTTTTGGATAGGAAAGCTGTGAAGGTGTTCAGGCTCAAAAATTTCATTTGACAAATCCTTCCAAACAAGAATGGCACATGCAGTTGTGCTGGGTTTTACAGACTACTCAGTCCCTGAGTGCAGCAGTTTAACATGTAGAAAAAGATATATTTTCCTTGATGGGTATAGGGAGGACTTGTTTTGTTGAATGGCCCTGGAGATTAGGATCAAGCTTTTCAACTTTAGTAGCTGTGGGCTGGAATTTACTAGGAGCATAAAATAATATCCATGAGAGACTGTGAAACAAATTAATCCCTTCTGGTTGCAGAAATGCTAATGAATGTTTCTGAGCAGCTGTGTTCTGCACAAGCTTGAACTTTTGTATTACTTCTAGGTATGTCTGTATATGGCAGGACAATCAATATGGTGGATGTTGGAATCACCATTGAGAGAACTGTGTGAGTAAAGGGTCGAGTTTTAAGCCCTGTGCAGGCCAGATAATTATGATTTAAGCATGATTCTAAGCTTCTTATCACATGGTAAGGAAAGGTGGTGAAGGTACTATCTGGAAGGGGAAGGTGTTCTTCAGGAAGTCCTCTAAAAAAATATTCACATCAGAGTTGTTCAGGTTTATTTTGCGTCAGGTATTCTTTTGTGCAAGAAACTGATACTTCTAGCACTCCTGAATAATCAGGATTTACAAATTGTCTTCTAGACTCTGGAGTGGTTTGTAATCTGTGAGACAAAAGAGAGATCAGGCTTAGTTCCTTGTATCTGACACTGTGTTTCTGTGACCTACATGTCTTGTGGCACATAGCTTGAATATCCTAATGCAGTTAGTTTCTCTATAAAGTGAAGCATGTGTTGACCCAAGTATGCTGAACGAAATGTTGGTCACATCGGCGAACTGTGTAAGGATCCCAAGTAAGCCATACTCCAGGGATTAAAGTATGCTGTTGCTACCTTAAAGCATGCCAACCAACAAAAAGGTGCCAAAATTCAGCAAATGTTCAGCACTGGTCCACTGTGGCTCTATACAAAAGTTTCCTACATGGCCTCTGACGCATGTAACTCAAATTGTGTTTTGCAATCTGAAATGTTGTAAAGATATTTTAAAATTTTAGTCTAATAAAAATGAATATAATGAAAGAATCTGAAGTTCAGAGGCTAATAAAAAGGTATTCCTTGCTTATAGAGGTACTTGAAGATAATCCTTGAATAGATCACAGTTGTTTGTCAAGAAATCTACACAGAAAATCTGTAGTGGTTAAAGAATTAAATATGTCTTGTATGCAGGAAGGCAGACCTTTTCCCAGTGTTAGTACAAAGTATTCATATTTTAATTACTTCCTCAAATCTGAAGGTTTAACATTTTGCTCTGAAATTTTTATGAAAAAGACTCTACTGAGTCATTAACAACCTGTTAACTGACTTGGGTTTTAATAGCTATGCTTCTGCCTCAGAAAGACATGTGTGTTAGAAAAATGTCAAAAATGGACAGTCTGATTAGCTTTTCCTGCTTTTACATTCAGGTTGGATATAAATCCATTTCCTAATCTCAGTAAGATACAGCGATAGTTTCATAGGGAATGCTTCTACCCTCATTCAGGCTGGAGAATTTCACTGCATTCCAGTATCACCCATATCTAGATTCAAGGTAAAAATCCCTGGGTTTGTGCCCCCAGGAAGTTCAGCAAACTCCAAGCTTGGTTATACTTAATTCTGTTTGCAGCATGGCTTGCTTACTTGTCTTTTCCCCTCTGTTATATACAGTATTTTCCACAGTTTTCTCACACAATTTATCCATCATCCTATATTTGATTTTTCTTACCTTAATTTACTTTTTTTTTCCTCATATCTTTCCCAATCCCTGTTTTTTAACTTCTTTGAAAAATAACTGCATCTCACTTGATGCTATTCTTTTGCTTACCTCTGTACTCTCTTGCAGACTCTGTTGTCTTTTGCTTTTTGTCCAAATATTCTTGTGGTTTGTTTGCTCAACCTCCTCAGGGGCTTTTGCTCTGCGGGCTTTAAACTATAGTAGATGGTCAAAATTAATCCTTTTTGAATGAATCCGTTAATCTGATCTCCACATATTTAGCTATGTTGTCTTTCAAAGGCCTATCTTATCTCTAGTAACACTTAAATGACACTAGTTCATTAATTGTTAATGCATCATTACAGATACTTAAGCAACTAGCAGTATTCTTGTTTTCTGAATGGAGAAGCGCAGATAGAGGAAGTGACTGCTCATGATGCAGGACTTTCAGGTGATAATTTCCTGTGTCTTTCCCTCTCTGCATCTATTATGCCTTTGAAAATTTCACTTGATGTGATTTAGTGTAAATACATCAGAGAGAAAGTGCTGCATCCTTGCTCAATAAACTGTTCTGGATTTCTTTGTCATGGAAAAGCAGAATTGCTCATGGTCTCCTTTAGTGGGTTGTTGGGGGAGTTGCAAACATGTCAGAACTTCCATGATATCAGGCAGGGGGAATAACAATTGCAGAAGTGGTCTTCCCTTGCTAGAATTGCAAACACCTTTTTAAGATCGAAGTGATAACAGATGATTGTCACGAGTCTGGTGTGGGCTTATGTGGTGTAATAAGGGCTTTCTTGTTATTGACGTATATTTTTAAGGTGCTTTTAATACTTGAAAGGAAACATGTGAAGACCTGCAACAGACATCCCAAAATCACAGTGAGCATCAGATTCCCTTAACCCTCTGGGCTCTTTAGGGGTTCCTGTATTTGTTCGACTCTGTTTATTTTCAGTTTCAAGACCCACAGTCAGGCTCCCTTCCACACGTGCAAATGCCTGGAGTATTTCAGGGTCAGCCTTTATAAGGAGTGAAGACGTGGAAGGAGGGAAATGCAAAACAGTGGAGGGGCTATGTGGAAGGAGGATAATGCGAAATAACCTTTTTTTTTTGGCAGTGCAGTCTCTGCTTCCAGTCTCTTCTAGCAGTTCGAAGCACAATAAATGAATTTAAAAGTAGGTTTTGAAGAGGCCTCCATTACAGGGTGATGGCCGAGTCTTCTTGATTGTGTTTGACCCTATTTGACATCTAACATTTATTTGGGCTTTTTAAATTTAAGTGACTGGCTTTTTAACTTTTAATACTTTCTCTCAATTAAGACGAACAGGCCTTGAACTTGAATATCTTCTCTCGGCATCTGCTAGTTGATGACCCTCTGGGTAACTCTACTGACTAAATTTCCACCGAGGCCTATGGAGACGAGTAAAGAAGGTTTTATAAAGTATGTTTTTTAAAATTTTTTTAAAACTGACCTCACTGTAGAGTTGACTTTAATTTCAGGCGGCATGTGGCATAAATCCAACGTGTTTTTGTAGAATTTCTAATGTGAATGTTTCCTCTCCCATTGAGATGAAGTGTAACACTAAAGCAAGGAGCTGTTGTTGTATTATCACTTTTTGTATCAATGTGTTACTAAAAACTCCAAATTACTGGGGCCATTAGGACTGTAAAATTACATGATAACAGACAACACAGGCCTGAAATCTGCGATAAGGAAATGACAGAAGGTTTTCTACAAATACATAGTCAGGACTTAAGAATTCTCTTTAAACTCTCCGGCTTTTCTATCCAGTACTCATTCAATCTACAACATAGGGAATCTGCAAAATCACAGTGCTCCTTCTCTTTATGACAGGTCTTCATGCACACACCAGTCTCACTTCTTTAGGCAGCACAGTGATTTCTTAAAATTTCTCCTATGCTCGTATTCCCTACCAATGCTGCTTTCAAACTGCAATACTCTCTTCTATCTCCCACAACTCCTTTACAATTCTTACAATGTCTGGTAGAAAAAGACACTTGGGGATAGAGCTGTAAACAGATTTCTATAGTTTCTTATCCTGCTTCTCCAGATCTTCATCAAAAAAGACACTTCCAAGTTGAATGATTTTTTAGTAGCAAAATTAATTATCTGTTCAATTAGTTTCAAACTGGGTTCCTTATGTTTCAAACTCTTCATATAAAAGAGATTTTGAACATTTTTGCACCCATTTTGTTATATTAGTAAGAAAATGTTACAAACAGTGATAAAGTAATAAGTTATTGAATAGAAAAATTGTCTAAAATAGACATGAAGTTTTTTATTACTTCTGGCAGTAAGTAACTGATTTGTTTCTGGTGTGAGGAAATTTCAGTGCAACTTGATTATAAGGTGATAGTGCACTGCTGGAGCACCATTGCTATGAGGACAGGCTGAGAGAGTTGGAGTTGTTCAGCCTGAGGAAGAGAAGGCTCAGGGGAGACCTTATAATGGCTTTCCAGTACCTGACAGGATCCTTCAGGAATCATAGAATCATAGAACAACCAGGTTGGAAGGGATCGATTGGATCTTCTAGTCCAACCATTCCTATCAAACACTAAACCAAGTCCCTCAAGACCTCATCCTCCTGTGCCTTAAACACCTCCAGGGAAGGTGAATCAACCACCTCCCTGGGCAGCCTATTCCAATGCCCAATGACCTTCTGTGTGAAAAACTTCCTCCTAATCTCTAGCCTAAATCTCCCCTGGAAAAGGAAGCTCTAGAGGGACTTTTTACAAGGGCATATAGGGATAGGACAAGGGGCAACAGCTTTAAATTGAAGGGGGAAAACTTAGATTAGACATCAGGGCGAAATTCTTCGCTGTGAGGGTGGTGAGGCACTGGCACAGGTTGCCCAGGGAAGCTGAGGATGCCCCATCCCTGGAGGTGTTCAGGGCCAGGTTGGATGGGGCCTTAAGATGCCTGATCTTTTGGGAGGTGTCCCTGCACGTGGCTGGTGTTTGGAAGTGGATTGGCCTTAAGGTCCCTTCCAACCCAAACCATTCTATGATATTATGATAAAGTGCAGCTGAAGAAGATCTCAATGTTATTCTTTCAAATTGCACATTGAATGTGTTACTCAGAGGATAGCCAAATCCTTAGCAGATTGAAAATAAAATCTTACGTAGATGATAACTTTATGATTGACAAACGATGATCTTGATGTTTATGTGAAATATTGTCATGCTTGCTTGTTCAGAAATATCATCATGCGTCTTTGTTCAGAAATGCAAAGATTTTGCAAATTAGGGACTGTTTGTATTTATTTACATGCGACATATTCGTTTCCTTTGTTTTGACAGCTAGCCCTGCACATTTGCTCATAAATAATCTTAAAAATCCAATCCATATGACTTCTTTCAGACAACTTCTTTAGAATCTGCTTTACGATAAGTACAAGGGAGGTTCAGATGGTTCACATTTAAGTTCACTTCTGAATGATCATATATTTAATTGCTTTGCTAAATTGAGCAATGGCTTCCAGTCTGTAATAGTACATAAGTATGTCTCTGCTTAATTTCATGTTTAGATGTTTTTTTTGGGTAGGGATATTTTGCTGGCTGTGATCTTCCCATATCCAAAGGAGGTGACTGATCCAAAAGGAGGAGGTATGAAGGATTGCTTTTCAGGACAGAACTGTGAGCTGTTTTTCAGCATTGCTGTTTCAGAAAGCAGTATCTGTTCTGAACACTGTGGCTTTGTACTTCCTCTGTGGGCTGCTTTCTGGGTTCCAGAGAGACAGTCTGGTCCATGTCCAAACCAACACCCTCCCAAATGGTGGCCCAGGCCTCTTTTTTGCTTTGTGGCCCTAATGTTGTTATTTTGGGGGCTGGTTTTGTTTTGCTCGAGAAATGCTTCTTACTGAGATATACTATAATTTATCATGCTATTTTCATGATGATAAAAGTCCTTCCTTTTTTGTCCTGTGCCTTCTTATCTATAATTTAGAGGGAAATTATTTAAGAACTAGCATGTAAATAAGTTTGATTTTTTTCATTGCTCAAGTGTTCAGTTAGCACAATCTCTGCCCTTCTTACGAAGGAAGAACAGTTGTGAGAATTTTAAGACATTGATAGTGGGAGTCCCATTTTCTAAGGCAATCAAGTGAGCTGATTTTCTGTGTTTCTATAAAAAGAGACCCTAAAAAAAATCACCGATAAGTTTTTCTCCATATGTATACCGATGGAAAGAATGGTGGAGAGGATATTGTAAAATCAGAGAATATTGAAAGGTTTTTTTTTTTATTTATTTAGCACTGGGGTTTTATGTTAATAGAAAAAATCAGGGGAAACCTACATTTTATTTTGTTACTTTGGACTTACAATGCCTTTACATGATATCCATGCAACTAAACTCTGTGGAAGTTTTGGAAGAGTGTGTAGGAGCCTGGGAGCATCATGAGTTACATGAAACAAATATGGGGGTGACTTTGCAAAATAAGTTAGAGCTGTGTGATTAAGAAGAGATAAAGGAGGGAAATGGGTCTTCTGTGGAGTGGGGGAATATTGAAAACTGCTGCAGTTTTGTGGAGAGTTGACTGCTTGGAAAAAGTGGTGGAGAGAAAGGACCCAGGTGTGCAGCTTCACAGGTGGTTAGCTGAGGAGAGGGTGTGGTCAGCAACTGTGGAAAAAGGTTGAAGTGTTGTAGAGAAGAATGGGATAGTGCTAGTGAAGTGAGCTCCTGAGTATTCTGTGTGATTTTGATCATCTGCCTTCAAGAGAGACCTTTCCAAGATAGATGAAGAGTTGTTGGCTTGTTGGAGGAGAGAACACTATCTCTAGGTGTGGGATGGCCATGCACCAGGTAGGGAGATGGAAGAGGAATGCTGATGTTAGCATTAGCTGTCCTTGTTTGCTTGAACCTGGAAAAGACAAAAAAATTAGGTTCTGGTGTTGACTTGGAGTGCTGGGGAGGGAGTGAAGTTGCAACTTGAAAGGTCTGTGGAAAGGTGTATCTGATATTGTCCTTGAACTTGTAGATTTTTAGAGGCTGCTCATTTCTTTGTTCCCTTGTACCCTTGTTCCCTTGTACTAACTAGATATGTGTAGATATATCTATTGTTTATAGAAGTACTAGATATGTTAGTACTTACTCATATCCAGTTAGTACGAGGCAACATAGAGACTAATAATAAGGTTATCATGATGTTAAGGAAAAATTGCTTTTCAGAAAAATAGTACAAGAAGCCTTTTATAAGTGCCACGAAATATTTTTCTGAATGTGTTCTTCAGGTGGATTTTTCTGCTGCTACTTCTGCTGTGGAAACTTGAGCATGATTTGGTTTGGACACTGTAGGAAAATGGCTTGAGTTTAGTGAGCAACAGGTAGCAAAATATAAGGTGAAGAATATATACTAAAAACAACAAATGGTGTTTTATTTATTTTGGGTAGGTACTATGTATTGTTTTCTGATATAGTGTTAAGGTAATTTATATATAGTCTAGTTCAGTGCAGTTATGCAGATTCATCTGCTTTGTTATGTTCAGTTTTCTCAGCAAATCATGGAATGTATCAAGTGTTGATTAAAAGAAAACATGACAGCACAGAGAAAAAAAAAAAACACCAAAAAAAACAGCAAACAAAAAACCCAGAAACCACTCCAGCAGAGTTAAATATGTTGTTAGGCCCTTAGTTCTGTATTTTTGTTTCTACATGCAATTACTTCCATTATTTGGCAATCGTTGTGTGATATAACGGAAATGAGCTGAAACACTCTTAAGCACAGTCATCTTTATAAAGAATTTTTTAGAAAGAAATGGGTTGTGGCAGGGGATTATCTGAAATACGTCAGCACGCACAGAGTAACTTCTGTATTTAGTGGCATTACAAAAATATTCATAATTAAATATGTGATGCATGGAATAATTCTTATGGGAGCCATTTCATATAATTAATTTCCAATAATTGCACTACTATGTAATATCATATCACATGAGAAGATAAATACTCAGAATGGTAGTTGGAAAATGTAAATGGCTAATTATTTGGTTCTTTAAAGAGAATAGATTGCTACAGAAATGTCTTTTTGCAGGGGGAATAATGCAGATGAAATATCGCATGCTTTTTGAGAAAGCAGTGCGGGGCTTCTTCCAGCAGGTCTTTATTAGAAGATCGAAAGAGCTTATGCTTTGGGTCAAGGTATACTTTTATTTATGGTTTTGAAGCTTACTGGGTCCAAGTCACAGAAGAATTTGGCTTTTTATTATTTTCACCTCACTTTGAAATCACAGTACATGAGATTTCTTTGAAGTAAGTTTACTTATATAAGCTGCTGAATATAACATTTCTTTATTAAATCATAAGTCTTCTGGCTTACAGTATATTCAAGTTCTTTGTACATTCTGTAATAGCTAATAGGAGTCCTGATTAAAAATGCAGAGGTCTTGTCAGACTGTGAGAGGTGATTTACACAGCTTTAGGGCAGCTTTCTACATGGAAAATGGAGACCTTCCTTCCATGGTGTTTTTTAAATCTTCTATTTCTCCCCACCCATTTTTCTATTATCATTTATAGTGCTGACAATGAATGTATTGTGAATGTCAGCTAAAAGCCAAGTCTTTGTCTATTATAACTAATGAAAATATATTGAATTTAATATACTTGGTTGGACATATTAGTTTCTGACAGTAAATGATTGCTCACACTAATTATGGCCATCATCATGCAAGTAGAGTGCAAGTCTGAGCTTTTATTGGTATTCAGAACTCAAAAGAAAAAGATTTTAAGTTGGAAAAAAACCCAGTTTGTTAACTTTTTTTCAGTGTTGCTACTTTGCTGACCATTTCTAAGAGAACTGAGTCCATCACAGCACAGTAGGCTGGCAAGGAGGCTCTGATGCTTTCAAATTAGTTGGCTTGTGTAGAAAGGTGAAGGAAAGGTGGTGTATTGATTTATTGGGTCTTTTCTTTTTCCTAAACTTTTTCTTTTTACCTCTTAATTTCCACTATTTCTATTTTGTATGTGTAGGGTGTGAGTTTGTTCCTGAAATGGAGAGAGGAGCTCTTATGAAAAAAAAAGAAAACAAACCTGCTTTTTTTTCATGTAATGACGGTTAGGCAAAGTCAGGATATCCCTAATTTGTAAAATAAAAGGAAAAAAATTGTACCTCTTTTGGAAAGCTTACGCTAACGAAGATATCAGGTGGGCTCCTTTGACTGTTACTTGGCAGACAGGAATTGCTGTGCCAGTCTGTTGATCACGGCAAGCTAGCTGAACTACATTGCTATCCTGCCGAGAGGCTTTTTCCACACTTGTTTCTTGAGCCTCACATGGGGAGAAGGAGAAGGAAGTGTTTAAATTGCTCCTAGACTGATTTTTAAGTGAATGCTTGTTAAAGCTGGACACTGTGGTTCAGCATGAAATAAGTATGGTGGTTGTACCTGGTGACACTTGGTGCACAATGGTTGTTCAGTAGATGTACATGTCCCCAGCACTGCCCTGAGCTTGTACTGTCCTCTGCCATCCAACCACAGGATGCTCTAAATCCACTGCTCTGCAAGGCTCTTGCTTACAGCAAAACAAAAATGTTACAAGACTACTTCTGGTTGAAATCCAGATAGTAATAAAGCTTGTATATTCGTAATGGGTGAGGAATGGGGGAAATCCGAACAGCGTTCTTTCTTTTTCCTTCTAAACAGTAGCACAGCTGTCAGAGGTTATTATATCTTAAATTATTCCAAATTACTTTATGTAGTGGCTTTCAAGCATATATGATCAAGTATGCACTTTTCTGTTACGGAGCACGTTTCTTTCAGAAAAAATGTATATGTCTCATGTTAATGATGTTACTGCCTTGTAAATACACAATACCTTAGTAATATTTGCCTTTTCTGTTCCTAAGAAAATTGCTATATAAATCTAAATTTCTCCGTTACTGTTTTTGAACTGTGTAATTTTAGAAAGCCTGAGATGTTGCCCGTAGGGTTCTGCCTTTGTTTGTCATTCTGCCCCTTACACTATGTGGTTAAGGTATTTGCTAAGAATTTAAGGTATTTCAAAAGTAGAATGGTAATTCCTAGGATAGCTATGGAAAATTGTTGTCCTGATGGGAAATATAAGGTGGTTTTCTGTTTAAAAAGTCATTTAGCTTAAAAAAAATGCAGAGGATTTTGCACCCTCCGACCATTGTGTAAGAGTTTTGTGCATCACCAGTCCAATTGCAAATGGAATTACTGTCTTTAAGAACAATATTGGCTAAAAATGCAGCTAAATATTTTATTCTGAAGTGTGTAGAAAGCAGAGTAGTATTTTATCTACAGATACACATGTATGCATGTGCGTTTGCTCATTGGCTTGTTTCATGGTGATCAATGGAAGACATCAAGGTAAGAAGTCTGAGATGAGTGTTATATCACACAATAGAGACTGATCCTCCTCTCCCTCAGTGTGCTTTTGACCTAAGGATGAGGCAGGTGGTTGCTTGATTTTTTTGATTACTGCTGTTTCTGTTTAATAGAAGAAGCTCAGTAAACAGTAAAAGGAAGAGAAGGAAGGAGTAAGCTTAAAATGAAAAGGAGGATAACTGACAGAATATGTAGGGGGAGGCAGTTTGAACTTGAGGTGAAAATAAACTGCAACAGCAAAGGCAGGGGAAAGCTCAGAACAAAGACGTCTTCAGCTTGGAAAAATGTAATGTGTGGTCATGCATACATTGTTCTGCTGCCTTCCCTCTCCCAGCCAGTACCTCCATCTATTCAAGGACCAAGCCAGCTTGGTAGGGTGACACTGAATAGCAGAGGTGAACTTAATGTTCTATGAGGATGAGATTTTTTCTCTGTAATTTTTCCATGATGCTTATGGCAGTTCTTGTGTGATCAGATATTCTGAAATACGCTTTTGAACACAGCTGAATATGCTTGCTTGCCACTCATCCTGTTGATTAATTGTGCCTGCTGGGAATGCCTCTTGGGTGAGAGTTGTCTGTTATCAAGCAGCTCTTGGGATCAGAGTTATAGATCTCATAAAGCTTGCTTATGAAGTGCTGGAAATGCCTTCATAGTTGTGAAAAGCACTGGAAGGCAAGCAGTCATAAGGCTTGTGCTTGTGTGTGGTTGGAGAAAATGGAACAGGCTCAACATCACTTCTACCTCCCTTTGTATTGAGTATGTTAGATGTGAAAAAGGGGAAAAGAAGAGGACTTTGAGGACAGGAGGCAATGAGCTCCCAAGAATCAAGAAAACATAAAGCACATCTCAGATGTAATAACTTCAGAGTGTTTCCATTTGACATGATAATATCCTGTACTAATGATTCTTTGGCTTGATGCAAAGTCCATTGGAAACCTATGAAAAATTTTAACTTGTTTCCCATTGGGCTTTGGAACAGTTCCACAATCACAATTGCTTCATGATGGGAATGTGGTTGAATTATTTAATTTGCCACATCCTGTGATATATTTAAAATTCTAGATATTTGTGAGAGAAGTACTGGTAGAGACTTGATACATATGGTCCAAGACTGTTTCATTGTGAGAGCTTGTCAGGAGAGAGACTCAAATACTTTACTGGGAAGTCTTCGCATTCTTTTTTGAGCTTGAAATTGTAATTCTAATGTAGCAATACGTGGAACAGGTCTCTGACTGTGAGTAAACTTTGAAAGCATGTGCTCCTTCTGTGACAATATATTTAGGCTTCAGCTTCACATTTGATTGTCTTCCTAAAAATATCAAGACATATATGAGAACTATAACTCCTTTCTTAGACTTTTTTTTTTTTTATCCTAAACTAATTGAAATGAAGTTTGTGTATTGTGAAACTCTGCTGTTTGCTGCAGAGCAGTAGGAGATTAGAAGCACAAGAGCATGGCTTTAGCTGAATATTTCTTTCTAAATTGGTGGTGTTGACTCATTTTTTTCTGATTTTTTTCTTCCTTCTATTTTTTAAAATTAGTGTAATTTTTAATTACATGATAGCTATAATTCACATACAGAAATGTACAACTCAAACTTTCAGACTAATTACATTCTCTGTTCTTCTAAAAATTTATAAGGCTGGAAATATTTAACAAGCATAGGTAATATTTTCAGGAAGCTATCTTACCCTTGTCAAAGCTTCCCAATTTGACAAAATATCCATGTGTGAATAATGGGATTGTTTGCTATTACTCTATGAGAACAGAAATTGTGTTTTATACATTTATATATATATATATATATATATGCGTGTATTTTACTTATATGATAAAAAATGCTAAATTCTGCAGTGAAATGTATTGGATTTAACATACTTGCTTGGGAAAATCTGTTTGTCAGCTGTATCTGATCTGTCAATTTAACTATGATCATTGCATGGTAAATGGGATGCATTTTGGAGGTGGAATTGGTAATAACTTCCTTGTCCCTTCCTGCAAGGCCATGGAAATTTGAAGAATTTCAGTTCTGAAATGAAGTGGGTGCATCTGTAGGCCTGATTTAGGCACCTACATTCTAAATAAATACAAGATTAAACCACAGGCCTTGCTTTTTTAGGTAGGTGTTATTTGGTGCACTTTTTTGGCTTTATTGCTCTAAACAGTTTGTCTTGATTATATGTAAGTTAGGAGAGCTGAATTATGCTGGCAAATTAACAGTGAAAACATCCCTTTTACGTTTTTAAAATGCAGGAGTGTAGCCACTGCTTAAATTAAGGTAACTGCATGTAAATACCCAGTGTATATTCATTTAGCTTGTTGCTTGAACTAGCTGTTGGATGACTAATGAGTTGCTTCATATTAGTTAGAGGATACAGACGTGAAGAATAGAAAACATCCGGAAGCAGTTAATTTCATCTGTTCATCCAGCCTGAGCAGCTCTTAAAACCTCTGCAAGGCTTAGTTGCCTCTCTAGTTTTTGTAATGCGAATAAAATGTACTATCTACGTTAATTAGGTTTTTTTGGTAAGAGGCCAAAAGAATGAATGCATTTGTTTCTTAACAAGAAAATAATTATTGTATAATTTCCTTTGACTACATCATCATTTTGCAGTAGTTTCCTTACTTGTTAATGATAATCTCTTGCAGAAGAATAATCTTTCCTCTTTGGGGAAGTTGTGCGGGTGGAGAGGAACCTACTAGCTGAGGTGTTTTTAATGTCTTTAGTACCCAGTACTGCTCAGAATGTACATATTAATTTATATTTATAGAATCACTAGGTTGGAAAGGATCCACTGGATCATCGAGTCCAACCATTCTCATAATTCACTAATCCATGCCCCACAGCACCTCGTCCACCCGTGCCTTAAACACCTCCAGGGAAGGTGACTCAGCCACCTCCCTGGGCAGCCTCTCCAAGGCCCAATGACCCTTTCTGTGAAAATTTTTTTCCTGATGTCCAGCCTGAACCTCCCCTGGCGGAGCTTGAGGCAATTTCCTATTTCCTCTTGTCCTGTCCCTGTCACTAGGGAGAAGAGGCCAGCTGTCTGCTCTCCACAACCTCCTTTCAGGTATTTTCCATGCTTTTTAGGAATTTTGTGTTAGCTGTTTAAACAAGTAGTTAATGGACCAGCTGTTTTATTCTTAATGGGAATGGCACCTCCTGCTGTGCTGCATGGTCATCTTCTAATCAGCAAAGTGCATAACTGGAAGAAAATTAGTACATTTGCCTTAGCCACCTTAATTTTTTTTTTTATTTAGATATTATTTAAATATATTAAGCTCTGCCATTTTCCAACAACTGCCTCTCCTTGCATAATGGAAACCTGATAATATGAAGTAGAGAGCTGAAGATACAAGATTTTTAGTTCTGTTTTTTCCTCTATGTAGTCAAAATTCTGTCCAAACCTGTTTGATGTTAGATTACTGCTCTTTCTTCCTGCTACCCACTTGACCATGGATTGTGAACTAATCATTTGGCAAATGAACATCTAAACCCTGTGGTTATAAAAAAAGAAGAAAGCTGTTAGGCAGGAAAGACTATCTAAATGCAGGGGCATTAAGTGCTTGATACAGTCAATAATGCTCTGACCATCACAAGGCTGACATTTCTTAGTTGACAAGAAGATGAAGAGCGAAGCAAGCATTTAGACCATCTGTATGTCTTTAAAGTGATTTGGGATCCAAGAGGACATCTGATTTCACTAAAAAAACTAAACATTCCTAAGAAGATAGTAGTAATTTTGGGAGCTTAAAGGTGATCCTGTTTTATTTTTCACAAGGATAATGGGAAACAGCTCATCTGAAATAGCTTCTGTTTCTTTTAAGAGCATACACAATTTACTGAAACTGTAAAACTGAACTGTACTGTTCTCTGGGCCTAAAACATTTTAATTCTTTTTAATGAATTTTCCCTTCTGCTTTTCCCCTATGTGCTCATTTGCTTTGGCTTGGAAAGGATCCCAGGACACTGTTGCTTTTTGTACGGTTATCCCTATTGCACTTATATATTTTTCCTTACGTGCATACTGTAAAGATTAAAATGACGTTGTTTGGAAGAATTTGGTTGAACAGGTAAAAATTGCTATAACTAGAAAACAATTGCTTGTAAATATGACTACTATAACTACCATAACTTCAAATCGGAATGCGCGCGCACATTTGAATGTATTTTTCAGACTTTCCAAAAATTACTTTGTGGTTGCCTGATGACATTATTTTGCATTGATTGTAGTGAGATATTTGGACTCTTACTGTTAGCTATCCACAGTGTGGAAACAGATGGCTTGGAATTCATAGAGGTTTAAATTATGCTTGGAGTGAAGTTTGCTCTGAGTTTGTTTCTGCTTATGATGTGGGTATGAGCAGGAAAGCCTACGTTTTGTGAGTAGCAGGTAAAGTACAAGATTTTATGCATTGATCACGCCTCTTGGATCATCTAGTATCTAGATAATCTTGTTCTACAAGAGACACAGTAATACATCTTCTAGCAGCATGCAGCAAACTCGTATGATCTCCCTCATGTCATGTTACATGAGAGAACTCACTTCTTCCAGTAGAGCACTATGCATAATAGAACCTAATTGGTGGCTCTTTAACACTGCTTAAACAGTCCATCTTAAAGGGCTGAAGTGTAATTTCACTAGAAATTAAAGAGTTTCCCAGCACCGCCTGTTTTCCTTTGGGTGTTTCTAGTTGGTTTACCCATCTTTAGAAGATGGATGGCTTCTGGTAGTCTGCACATGCAGCTTTTGAGAGACATATAGACATCAAATCAGAGCTACAGATATATCTGACTGTGTAAACTAAAAATCCTAACGTAATAAACCTTGCTGCATCAATTTAGAGTATTTTGGAACTTCATGTTGGTGGATGGTAGTTCGTAGTTAATAACAAGTGTGTAATTTGTTGCTATTGCCTGTGTTGGCACCTGGAGATGAATGAGGCAAATGCTCTGGAGAGGTCGTCTTTCCAAGGTGATAACTGCAAATAACTTTTCCTGTAACTTCTAAATTGGTAGCAGCATCTTCCCACTGGGATGTGAAGCAAGTCCAGATAGGGTGATCCTAATACCTTTTGTATTTACCAGATCATACTATCTTGAACTAGTGACTTTTAAGTCTGTGCATATACAGGTCTGTAGGTCCTCTTGGAAAGGTATCATTAAAGGGAAAAGACTAAAATTTTTTATAAAGAAAATTTTGTTCACTGGTATATAACGTTTACTTTACTGTTTAAAACCAACACTTGTATAAATGCAGTAGTTCCTGGCAAACAGATTTTTCCCATTTTTTTCCAATGCAACATCTGTTTGGGAAGTTTTTGAGGATGATATTCTGACTTGTCATGAATATCGTTGCTGAATGAAAGTTGGGTGTGTTGTTTTTTTTTTTTTTTCCTAAGCTTTGTCACCAGCAAAATAATCATGGGAGTTTTTTTCAACTGGATTATGGTTGTCCCTTGGAAAGGAAAACGAGGATTATTTAACTTAATGTTTCATTGCACAGGAGAAATAAAATCATATGAAGATGAACTAATCTCACTTTGCACTTTTTACTTTTTTGGTGTAATTAAAAAACCAACTTTGGGCTAAGTAACATTGTCAAAGAACAAAGCCTTTCTGGAGATGCCATTTTATGACATTGTTCCATATGATGCACTTTTCCAGTTTCTGATCGGACTTTCAAATTAATGGACCAGTTAACCAAGTAATGTGTGAAGAATTATCTTATATGCGTTGCTGGTTTTTATCTATGTTAGACCGTTTTGTGTGTGTGGTTGATATTTAAAACAGTTTATCTTATATTTCAGGGAGAAAGAGTGACCATGACGTTGTATGATACTTTAAAGCATTTGTAGTTGCCTTCATTTTCGAAAGTATAAATGCCTTCAGGGGGACAACTGCATCTCAGTAAACTTAATGGTATTGATAGAACTTTTCTAGCCTTAATCAGTCCCTGGAGCAACTTAAATCTCTATCTAATGAGCATTCTGGAAACAGCGTGTCTACCTCTACTGTTAAAATGTGGACCTTACAGATGTTTTGCTATTGTAATTGGTGTGATGTTCAACTTGAGTAAATTTCACTCGCATTAACCTTGAAGTAAGGAGCTTAAAGTTGTTGATTATTTCTTTTTTTTTTTTTTTTTTTTAAAGTCTTGAGTGTTTTGCTCCTCATTTCTTTGTGCTTTTTGTCAAAGGAAAATGAAATAGAGTTAATAAAATTTGTTTGTACTTTATTTTGTATTCTTTGGTTACAAAGAAGACTTATTTCAGTTACCTGCATAAGGAAAGAAAATGAAAAACAGGGGGTATCAGCTGTACTGCTTCCAAATGCACTTTTAAACAGACAGTAACAAGACTGCCAGGTTTATAGGCTTATTGGCAGACAACAAATGGATTTCATCACTTTCCTTCCCTTCACTGCTTTTTCTTCCTTCTTCCTCTTAGCTTCACTTTTCTGGGCAGGCATAACTGAAGTATATAGCACATGAACGTTTCTGCCTGGCAGTGTGGCAATGTGGTACAGTCTGCACATGGCCTATGACTTCCCTGAAGTCATGAATTTGAGTCAATTGTTCAAATGAGTTTGAGTCAATTGTTTCACAGCTTCTCTGAGAAAAGATTTAATAGGCAATAATTGAAGAAAGGTAAACTATGTTTTACTGTCTTAAGTTCTTGTTTTGGGGATAGAATAGTTAAACTTCATTTAAGGCAGTGCAAAACACAGGATTTGTTTTTAAATAGAATATGATAAAAATTACTCTGCTACTAATTGTCATCAATTTATTCATTGGTCTTCATTAGTTGTTTCTTATGTCTCACTCTGAGCCCATAACTCATGCTTTTCCTGTAGTTTTTTTCATTAACTTGTCCAGATGTATGGATTGTAGAAGATATCAATAGTGTCAGTTGTGTGGTACAAAGTAGTCTGACTTCACCTAATTGCAATGTACGTTGATTCTGTTATTGAAGAGCATTTTATTTCCTTCTTCAGGGGTTTGTCTTCTACTTTTCCATCTTCTCAGCCTTCATTTTCTAAGCATTAATATGCTCTTCTTCCCCTTAGTGGAGGCTCTTGTTTCTTCTCTGACATCAAGGAATTGTTTCACATTTCTACAGCCTTTTAGTCTGGTGTTTTGTTGTTGTTTTTTTTTTTTAAGGACAGCATTGTAACACTTAAAGTACATGTGCATATACATTATATAAATTAAGCTGTGTCCAAGTAGTTGCTTCTACATAGTAAAACCACGAAGAATACTTAGGTCTTCTTGCGGCCGGCTATGCTCCAAGCAGACCCATGCTGAGGAGCTTATGTCTGTTTCTGAATGCTGTTTCTCTGAGAGATTGTATGTATATTGCCTCAGTTCTGTATTTAGGTTATTTCATATGGGGATGGTATTAAGCCAAGGAAGAAAACAAATAGCTAAAAGGGAGGCACAGTATATGCTCAAATTTTGTGTCATCTCCTAAGCAAGGTCTCATTCTGTTGCAGACAGTCATGGCCATTTGAGCAGAGACTCGCCTAGTAGTAAATAGCTTATATCTCACATATGTTCCCTTCACATACATCTATCACTGAGATAGTATTTTTCATCACTGCCTCTTTGATTCAAACCGGGGAGGCTCTTGTATTTATCCAGCTGCAAAACATGCATGCACAAATGTTAATTATCATGGTCATCCTTTATACAACGGGATTTTGCTTATTACCATGTGATAAAAGTTATTCTGTTTTCTGGTTTATTTTTTGGTGTTTACTAACAAAAGTAGCTGGCGGGGCAACTAACCAGCATAGTTGAGTAGGGAGATCCTGAGAGACATCAATAAGGAGAGGAAGGTCTATGAGCTTTGGAGGAAAGGTCAGGCATCCTGGGTACTCCCTAGTGACTGGGGACTGGACAAGAGGGAATGGCCTCAAGCTCCACCAGGGGAGGTTCAGGCTCAACATAAGGAAAAAAATCTTCATAGGTCATAGGCAGTGCAATGGTCTGCCCAGGGAGGTGGTTGACTCACCTTCCCTGGAGGTCTTTAAGGTGCCAGGTGGATGAGGTACTGAGGGCCATGGTTTAGAGATTGGTGAGAATGGTTGGACTCGATGATTTGGTGGGTCTCTTCCAACCGGTGATTTTATGATTCTATGAAAAGTGCATGGAAGTATGCAAGATATTTGAGCATGTATTTAATTTACAATATATGCGTGATACTTCTACTGGGTTTCTCTTGGTGATGCTGTTTACAACAGTCTGAAAGGAAGGCCTTTTTTTTAGCGGTATCATGCCATACTGGAGAGCATTTCTGCATGCAATAATGCTATTAACTTATTAAAATTAGTGTGAAATTTAAATAAGAGTTGAAATTGCGCTGAAATCTGTTTAGTTTAGAGGTTTGAAAATTACAAATCGGGTCTGCTAAGAAGCTGGTTTTTTTCTAGTTGACTTAGTCATATGTATTCTGTGTTCAGCCACATTAATTGCTTGTTAAATGCCCAGGAGAACATTTTTCATGAATTATATACAATTTTTATAGCTTATGCACACATAGATACTAAAGAAAATTAGCATTGCCAACACAAATGTATTTTACATAAACTACTAGTTAAAATGTATAGATGTAAGGGTCGGGCAGTTATTTGATGTATACTATAGAAAAGTTCCCTGTAGCAGATCTGTGAGCTGTTAAGGTCTTTGATCTAGTGTGTATTGAATTGGATGAGAATTTTTTCTATCCGTTTTGGGTCTGCATTTCCAAAGACAAATGGAATTGTTCAAAGCATTATTTTTTTTTTTGTGCAGTTCACACAATTTACAAACCCTATTAATGTTATGTATATGCCAGGTTTGGACAAGAAACTCTCTTGAGTTGCCTGCATTCCTCCTAATTGACTGTCAGAGCCTGGAAAAGAAGTCCCTTTTTTGACCTTCAGAAATACCTGTGGGTGAGCCTGGTGGCACTCCTAAACGTGAGAATACCACTGAGGTGGGCTGTCCATTCTCTCATTGTGGGCTACAGTCACATTAAGCAGATCCCACATGAATTCGCAGTGGAAAACAGAAGATAAATTGGATGAATGTAGTCAAAACTCATGATTAAAACAGAAGACAAACCCCACAGCAATACACCAAAATGTTCCCTGCAAGTAGCTGTTCTTTCTTATTGAGACTCCTCGTCTTCTCTTAGTTCATAGAAAGTGAGGTTTATTGCATTGTATTTTTTTTGTTGTTGTTGTTGTGCTTAAAGAACATCCCAAAGCCGGTTCTGTGGGGTTAATCAACATTTCTTTAAATATCAGTCAGCGGAACATGGCTGTGTCTTGCCAGAAATTGCATTTCAGGAAGAAAATTGTAAGTTCCCATAATATTAAAACCCAATTATTTAATTATTTTTAAAAGGATGGGTTTTTTTGGGTTTTGTGTTTTTTTAAATCAGATTAAATTTAAAAATCTAATTGAGAATTTGAGAAACGATTGCTCATAAACTGCTTTCAAAGTGTAGGGTGCTGTCAGCATTAGTAGTTTACTAAGCTCAGCTTTTTTTGCATGGGAAGACAGCTTTGTGTCAGAAAAAGCTTTTGCAGCCTGAGAGGAGATGTGGTGGACTGTGGTAGCTGAGTGCTGATTAACATACACTTGTGCATACTGGAGGTGCTCAGCTTCACTCGGGTGACTTGCTGGCCAGCTGGGGATGTGCGTTATCAGCACTACTCTGTCTTGCTGCTTAATTATCTTGGTGTGCAAAGCTGCAAAGAGAACATGGGGAAAAAAAATGTCTTTGCATAGCAATAATCAATAAGACCAGCAGTATTTTAGGCCTCTGGTGATCACAGTTTAGTTGTTTTGAAAACAATCACAGGAAAGACTAATGATGTAGAACTTGTCATTTACTGATTGTTCCTGACAACTCGGAAGAAATTGTATTAGGAATGGGATTAATTAGATATTTTGTTTATCTGATTACATTAGCAAAGATTTAAAATAGTAAGTGTAAATTATACTATGCAGTTTAAATAAATGACAAGGTTTAATTCCCTTCCAGATTACATCTCTGGGAGGACCTAGGGGTCTTTGTACACCCTGCCAAGTCCAGCTGTGTTGTAATTTAATGAGAGTCGAAGCAGCTCTGCAGCACGTGCTTCTGGGATAGTACTGTAATGTTTGGTTAAAGAGATTGACCTGTGTTTGAGAAAATACTTTTCTGTCATGAAAGGGGGTGAGGCTAGAAGTGTGTGGTTGGTTTTTGGTTTTTTTTTTTGTTTGGTGTTTTTGTTTGTTGGAGGGAAAATACTATATAATTATCTGTTAGGTTTATGCTAAACAGATTGGTTGGACTATTGGAAAGTACTCCAGTACTTAAGCGAACCAACTAGTACAATATTTTTTTCTTTTTTTTCTTTTTTTTTTTTTTTTAAATTCAAATGCATATAAAAGAACTTATCTTTGTTGGTTTTCCAAGGTGAGTGAACCAGGTAAGTGCTGATAGATGTTAGTCATTTTGTGTGGTAGTGTCACGTTACAAGGTTTACTTCTGGTAATTAAAAGTATAGATTGAAGGAATTACCTATTGGTTGACATACATCTTGTCCAGCAAGTAATATGCTATGTTCAGGCCATTTTATATGAAGAGCCACACAGAAACAAGTTAAAAATTGGAAGACATCAAAGCTACTTCCTTTGAGACCCTAAATAATATGTCTGAGGAAGACTTGGGAACAAAATATGAACTCCTTTGTGAATTTGCTGTAAATATAAAGCCTTGTAAAGTAATAATATTCACTGAGTTGCTGAACTGTGTAGCCACTGCTATGAGAACAAATGCAACAAGTGCGTGAAGTGTAGAAATGTCCAGCTAACTCTCTTCGCTGGTTATAGTGGCATGAGATCCTTGTGACTGCCTGTAGTCAGGGATCTAGTGAGTAACAGCTTCTAAAATAAACAGTATTTTTTGAGTTATGTTTTGCTGACCACAGCATCATCAGTATGAGCACATTACTGAGAATTGCATGCCTAAATGTGGGGAGGGGAGTGACAGCTCTGCTTCAGAGCTTCCAAGTCTACTGGCCTAGAACTACATTGACTGTTCCAAAGAATAAATCATGACTTAAGAGGAGAAAAGAAACTGTAGGAATTGTTTCCATTTAAAAAAGCAAACAAAAAACCAACCCAAAAACCAAAGGTGAGGGGGCAGGTCTTCCATTTTAAAAGGTTTCTGTATAAAAATATAGTAATCATTCATTTTCTGTGTCTTGTAAAAGAAGCTCAAGAAGCAATTGGTTTAATTTCAAGTGAAGATGGTTTTCTTTCAATGTCAGAAAACCCTAAGTCATAGGCTTGAAATAATTTTTTAATGGAATTTCCTTTCTAGAAGAGAATTCATATATACTTATCTATCTACATGAAGCAGACTCGTAGATATGCAAATGAGTTTCTGTGGAAGTTATACAGAAATCTATTTCTATAGAAGCCTTGGGACTACATAATCTCTTCCAGTTCTGTATTTCTCCAATCTTCTGGTGATTTTTATTTTTCTTGCTTTGACCAAGAGAGCTACCTGAGATGTGCGTTAGTAGGTATCTCTTGTGACAGGTTTTTGAGAAAATGCACTGAAATTCATATGAAGCTGCAGGTACTACTATCTGCAATTTTTAAGTCTTTTGTAGGTTTTTCTGTGTCCTAACAAAGAACGAGTTTAACAGACTGTTTGAAAAGACAAAATTATAATGAAGCAAACCAGTCCTCAAAGAAACCTATACCTGAACTTGCTTTTTAGTCTTCAGGTTTGCTGAGATTACCTGAGTAATGATAAAACTTTAAAAGTTGTTCTTAATAATAGAAAGAAGTGACAGTGTCCAGGCTGCTGTGTCAGCAAGTATTGCTGTAAGCGATGCCTTGACTCTTATGCACCATATTTTCTAATCATGCATCCTTTTCCCGGCAGTTTACTGTTTTCTCCAGTTACATGATTCTTTTGCCTCTCTAATAAATTTGGGATGGAGACAGGTCAATAACATACCTTGAAATGTTTTATTCTTTCTTTTTTTTTTTTTTTTAATGCTTAAAATATTAAGAAGGCCCTGGTATTTCAGAGAACCTTTGGAACTCCAAGTGTAATGGGAAATTAATGTATTTGGTTGCATTGTTGTGGGCTGAGCTGCACTTGGTTATTCTCTGCATTAAATTGGGCCACATTTTTTTCTGTCATGGATTTTGAGTGCTGCCATCAGGACAGAGTGGTCCAAGGTCTATGTTATTGAGGGTTTGTCTTCATGGTCATTTGCAACCAAACTTGAACATGTTCTGCCTATGCTCTGAGCTGGCTAGCAGCTTTCCAACAGTGCTGGTTTACTGCCAGGGCCTCATCTAACACCTTTGTCTTCTTTCCTTGGAAAGTGAGCTTGTCTCAGAGAGCAAGTAAGGCAGGCAGTTGTCACCTAACATGAAGAGTGAGCTTATATGTACAAAAAAGATTTTTACATTCATTATTTAGAGCCCCGTGTCTTGTTAGCAGAGTTTCTCATGTTCCCAATTGGAAAGAACATCTCTTTTTTTCAGAGTAAGTTCTAAAGACTGCAGGGTTAAGATGCTGTTAAAATACATTTTATATATATATATATATTTAATGGAAGTTCTTATTCATTGACCAATTCCTGATACTGATTTACTTTTTAGTCTCCTGCAAAATGTTCAGAATTAAAAGCTATGTTAGTGTTTTTTACTTGTATTTTTGCCTTCTGACATGTTAAAATTCACAGGACCTTGTAACATGGAGACTGAAGCAGTGCAAAGAAAGGGTTATTCATGCAAATGGAAGCCTTGAGCTACACCCTCCTGTGCTGGTACTCCAGCACTTGAGGTGAGGGGAAGAAGGCTATTTTCATAGAGTTTAATGGTTTTTAGCTGGGTTTCATGGTCCAAACATAACAATTACTAGGTTTCAAAACTTAAACGTGTACTCACAGAAAACAATGGAAGGAAGATTAATGTACAGCAACCAAATTTAGTTTACATATGCAATTTTTTGTGCAGCTCTTTCATATCATATTCACTCTTCAGAGTAAATCTGAGTTTTATAGGAGCTCTCTGAAAAAGAGGCTATTTTCCATCTAGTTTTCAGATGGTGGTTTACATTTTCATTAAAATCAGACAGTATTCACTTCAGCATGACTCCCCTGGATGTGACTCAATCAGTTGGGCTAGAAGTGTGTGTAGCACCCAGCCCTCCTTGCGAACTACTCAGAATTGAAACCCTATCCTGACTGCAGAGCTAATCATTCTAAACAATGATGCTTTTGTTGCTCCTTAGGAGTTTTATGAGACTAGCAGTTATTTTATGCAGTTATAAATCACACTTCCATGCTGATCTTAGTCCTCCATTATATAGATTAGAGCTTGCCAATAGGAAGTTTTTCTTAGTAAAATCTGTAAATATTCTAAGTGAGCTTTGCTTATCACTGGAAGGTTCCGTTTCAATACAGTGTGTGATAAGAAGTGTTGTATTTGAGATTTTTCTGCAGCTGTACATGGAATTAAATGCAAGTTTGGAGTGTGCAGCACGCAGAAGGCTCAGGAATGAGGAATGACCTCTGCTCAGCTATGGTCTAGGTCAAGAGGTCTGTTCTCTAGAAGCCTCAATATCTAATATGAATGACTTCCACTTTTTTCTTACATAACACTGAAGAAATTTTTTACTGTGAGGGTGGTGAGGCACTGGAACAGGTTGCCCAGAGAAGCTGGAAATGCCCAGTCCCTGGAAGTGTTCAAGGCCAGGCTAGATAAAGGCTATGAGCAACCTGATCTAGTGGAAGGTGTCCCTGCCTGTGGCAGCAGCTTTGGAATGAGATGATCTTTAAGGTCACTTCCTATCCAAACCATTCTATGATACTAGATAGTGTCTCCATTTACTAGGAAAGACCAGAAACATGTTGTATTATGCAAGTGGTTTTGGTTTTGTTGGGTTTTTTTGGGGGGGGTTGTTGTTTTGGGGGGTTTTTCTTGTCTGTTTTTTTGTACAGAGACTTTGATAATTGTTGTCTGTTAATCTCTTCAGAGCTTTGAGATTTATTCAGATAAAAAAAATTATCTTTGTGGGACATCAGTTGAACAACATTTAAACATTTGTAATGCTCAATTTTTAAATCTCTTAGTATAAGTAAAAGGAGGATAAACAGGAGTGAAAGAGGTGGTTTTAAAATGCAAGCAAAGTCGTGGTTTACAGTTACTGTCTATATTCATCCATATGTGTGGGAGAATAAGAATAAAATTTTAAGCTTCCAAATGAAAAGGAATGTGAAAAGCAGAGAGATGGAATTTCACTGATGGAAAACAATGGGTGAGGGAGCCTGCTGGGCTGGAAAAGCAAGGGAGAAAGTGTCTGATTGGAAAACATTGAGACCAGTTGAAGCCTTGTGCCAGTGGTAATGCTTGAAACTGTCAGTGCCTTTGCCTTGATTTTCTTGGATACCTGATCTAAGGATGAGTTCCATCTCTGGCACACTTATCTTGCCCCAGTGCACAAACCTTGAAGGCAAAGGGGAGGTGTGGCGTATTAGAGTTGGCTCATAGGATGACCATTTGCATTGTAATTTGTAGTCTTGCAGTTTAATAGTTATTTTTCTATATCCTATTCGGAGCTTTGGGTTAAAGTTTGAGTGAAAATTTTAGTTAGTATTTCTAAATAGGAGTCAGTCAAATTGAAAATGTAGTTGGTTTGGGCACCTCACTTCTAAAACTTCCAACTTGAATGTAGAATGTATTTTCTAAGCAATGTGCTGTTAGGTTTGCATGCAAATATTTGCCTTTGCAAATATCTTTAAACTTTAATTATGGGAATTTTTTTTATATTATTTACTGCTGTGGTTCAGTTAAGGCCAGCCTGCTACTAATATGAAGAAATATACATTTACATATGCCTCAAGTGTTTGCTTTTATGCTGTGACATCCAGTGTGTGCCATATCATTTATCAAGGCAATTAGTTTATGGCTTGGCACTTTGGGAAGTCTCATGTTGAATAATAAGAAAATATTTTAGCAAAATGCATTTCAGCTAAGATGTTTTATCAGTCCCATCTTATGATGCTCTTCCTTGATATTCTGTTTTTTTTCTGATGCACAGTAGAGAAAAAAAAACCCTTCTTTATTTCTGAAAGTTTTCTTGATGTGTTCTGCTTCAAAACCATACTTTTTAGAGCATGAAGACAAGATGCTAACTAGTTTGCTGGAAAGTTGGTGTTGATTTTAGTTCCGCAATACAACTAAACCAGGTAAATTTCTTTAAGAGATTTATTTTTTTTCTCAAAAAAAAAAGCAAGCCATTGAATCTCAGTATGCTTTTTAAAATCTGGTAATAAAATAAGTAATATGGCTGAAAAATGCACACTGGAATTAGCTGTGACACTTTATTTGTTTTATGTCTAGCTTTATCTTATGGTACATTATTCACTGGTGATATACAGACTACTTTATTAAGTCTTAATCAAATGCTTTTTATCGTAAGTGTCAATTCACTATTTTGTGATTGTATTTCTGTTTTAAAATACTGGGCTTTTTGTAGGGAAATGATAAATGTATAGCAGTTGGTCAGGAAGCGACATTTCTGTATTGACGTTTTGTAAAATTATCTATAAACTGTAGTTCTACATTCTGTTCTAAAATGTCTATGGATTGACTTGCTTTATTTGCTTATATGAAATTGCAAAATTGAAGAAGCAAAGTGGCTGATGTTGGAAGGAGTCTGAAGTGAATCTGAATGTGAGTTCAGCTTTTTTGATTACTGCAGATTGTGTTTATGTTAGAACTAAGAGGGGTTACAAGTACCTGGCATTTAGGGAGTGTTCAGTCTATCATTTTGGTGTGTAAAAGTGGAGACTGGGTAACTGTGTGTGTTGCTGAACGCAACTGTGTAATGCCACAGAGATATATATGAGCTTGCATACCTGAGTCTGCTTTTGGACTTCTTAGTTGTTGGAGCTTGCATAAATTGTACTCAAAAAGATCATTTTGTCTCCCTTGAGTTGACGAGGTAATGTACAGCAACAATTAGCAGCTGTCTTAAATCAGAATCTTGGCACTTTTTCCTGCTTTATTAGCACAGTCTAGTTGTGCTCTAGAAACCTGGAGCTGGACAGTTAGTGCCATGTAGAACTGTATGGAGACTGTAGTTTTGCAGGCAGGTTAAAATAAAAGATGATTTTGAATTTTCAGCATCTCTGTTGAAGGCTTGCAGTACCTTCCTTGCAAAGTACAAATACGTTTAATGGTTGCTTAAACCTCTCCCATATGGGAAGCAAGAATTAAGTAGCTTCCATGTCACTAATCAATTTGTTTTGTTAGTCTCATAAATTTATATTTCACCGCAGCAACAAAGATTTGTATAACTACAAAGCATGCTTAAAAGCAGCTGCTTTTTTCATTAAGAGGGACTGAAAGATAAAGCAAACCATTTACTTGGGCTAGTACAAAATCTTTTTTTGTCCATAAATTCTGCATTAAACTTCACTAATGCTGAAGGGAATTAAGCATCTATATGTTAAAGAACAGACCTCTGAGGCTGCAAAAGAAGCTTTTTTCCACGATAAAATAGATGATACTGGTGATACTTTTCCCCAGGCTGACCAGACTGTTTGGTTGGAACACACATCCTGACAAACAGAACAGTATTTATAGTAGCATTAGGAGGTTTATAAGCTCAGAATCAGTCCAGCAGTTGCACTGTCACAAATTGTAGCCCTTTCATCTCAATTTTATGGCCCTGAAGATGTGGCACCTAATAAAAATTAGGACATTCATTCTTGAAGAAGTGTTGGGAAGGGTGTAAGTATTATTTCTTATTTCATTTGCTTATAGAGTAGAAGTTAAGGCAGTGGATAACTGACCTGCGTAGGGCATGATGCAGTGAAGCTGCAGAACTGTGAAATACGATCACATATTTGAGTGCTTCTCTTGGGTCTCAGTCAGGCTGTTCTTTGCTGCATACCGTATGTGTGTTTAATGACTAAAAAAATGAAAAACTTATAGAAAAGTACTACTGTGCCAGGCAGATACAGTCCTGCCATTCTCAGATGCTTATGTCTGTTTAAATGAAGTGATGCCTGTGCACAGAAGCGCCTTTTGACTTGTAATAAAAGGCAGTTTAAATATATGCCCTGGTATTTCTCGATTGTGTGCTGTTGGATACTATTTTTCCATATGCGCTTGAGTGAATGAAGTTAGGCCTATATAAAGTTAATACAAGAGCCTTGCTTTGAGCTATGAATAGCAGATGGAACAGTGTTAGGGTTGCCATACTGTACTTATTCAGCCTTATATGCAATATTCAGTCTTAATTGATCACTTTGTAATATAAATTTAACAGGTCTTCAGGGCTGTCAAGACAATATAACCTGTAAGGAACTTGTATGGCCATAGCTTGGGAGTAGTTAGAAAATACTCCTGTGCTGAGAGCACTGAAAATATGCCTAAGTTCAGGTTCAGCTTTTTATAGGGTATTTAAATAATAGAAATGGTGGATTTTCACTTCATGTTTTATAGCATTTTTTTTACATTTAAACATATAAAGACGCATGCCAAACCGTATTCTGATTCAGGTTGTAATGGCTCCAATTCTATTCTTTTTGGGAGAATGCACCTGTGGCTGCATGAGAGGCTTTCCTGAATTCCTCCTTGAGCTGCTTGTGTTTAGTTAGTAGGTATAAAATTTTGCTTTGCTGGCAGTGCTATTGTTTAAGTTGTGTGAAAATTCTGCAGTTTGTCCTTTCTGAAAACAACACAACCTCCCCAAGCCTCTATCAGGCTCAGTAGCTGCTGGTTTCCTGGCCTCAACACCAGGTGTGCACTCTAAGGTCCTTGGTATTCCTTTCTGTATTAACTTTGTGAGGTTGAATTTCAATACTGGGATATTTTGCTATCACTTCTGGTTTCCTTAAAGACTTCCTTATTGTGGTCAAGCTATACAGAAGCTTCTCAGGCCTTGGTGAAATGTATGTATAGTTGTGATACTTAAACAATCCTTCCGTAAGATAGCTGGCTCTGGTGGGTACTATATTCATACTTGATCCTTCTGTGAAAAGTGTTTTCTCTGAAAACAGAGAGTCATTTATAGGAATGAGGAGAGAGATGAACATAACAAGCTATAGAATTACATGGAAAAAAAAATATATGGTTTTATTTTTTTTTCTTTCTTTCCTGGCAGTCATCAGATCTATTTGCATTAAAAAACTTGACGGATGCAATGGAGTTTTCCTTGCTTCACCTACTTTATTCTTATAGCTTCCAAAAATTCTATTTCACTGCTCTTTATAAGCTGGGACCGCAACACAGTGTTTAAAGTCTCTTTGTAGAAGAACATGCAAAAGCTACTGCAACCTTTTGTTTGTTTGTGCATTCCTGATAACAGCTAATGTACTTTAGCCCACTCGTTGCTTTTAGTATTTTGCCAGTGGGATTTTCAGAGGCTTTTCTTTAGATTTCCTTCCTTGACCTGTAGAAAAAGATGTTTTCAGATTTAACTATTTTTGGACTTGAAGGTGCCTCTGGCACTGCCAAATATTTCTTTTTTCTTTTCTGTATAGAAGCAAAAAGTATTATAAAGCTAGAGAAGTGATGGACTGAAAATTTGCTAGCATGTCAGACTTCTGATTCAGGTTCAGGCAACACAGATATTTCTAGCTTGAATAAGACGAAACAGTTTGTAGCTGCGTGCGTGTATATAGATCCAACATTTATGGGATTCGTTTAACACACTCTATTTTGTGTTTCTGTATTTTTTTTTTAATTTATTTTGAAGAAATGAGAAGACTGCTTGACCTGTCTTGCAGAGAAATTAATGGCGCTCTCTTGAAAAATGCATACAACTCCCATAAGTAAATATTAAGCATCAATCTCTGCCACGGTTGCACTGGAAGACAGAGCACATATAATCACTTTCTATGTGCTTCTGTTACCATCTGAAGTAGGACTGAGTTCTAGGAATTTCACCCATTATTTCAGTATTTTTCTGTATCCTTATCTTCCCTTCCTGACTACCACTTACGTTCCTCTTCTCCACGGTTAGTTCCTCTGTGGGAACTGCTCATACTGTTATACACAGTTGTGCGGATCACATGTGTACACACATATGTCCACATTTCTAAACACCATATTTCACGTTCACAATGTTAATTATCAATAGAAACACAAGTATAAAATACTATAAGTATCAAGACTGTGGCACTTAAGAAAGTATTGTTCCTGTGAAGTTAGATGGCCTGTCAAAGCATAGAATCCTGATTTTATGTACTGTGCTGGGGATCTATTTCAGGTCTTCAAGACACAAGCCCTTAGATCCTGGAAACATAATCTATTATGAACTATGACAGTGTTGCCCTTTTAAAATGTGTTTTAAAAGATATCTGAAAGTCGAGGAGTAATTTGCAAGTGAAGTGCATTTTCCCTTTGGGATGTCATCATTTATTTCGGAGACTTAATTTGTCATGTACTCCCTGCTGGGTTTTTGAAATATTAGTTTGCTTTCTTGAGGTTTCTCTGATGTGCAAGGGCCAATTTGGAAATTTGATCCTCTGGCAATAGATGCTATTGATATGACAAATGGATCAATTTGTCTTTCTAATCATGCTGATAATGTGGTGTTCAAATCCTTGATGACACACAAACAGATATGTACATTGTGGAAGAAAATAAGAAGTCTTCAAAAAAGCAGGATGTTTTTATGAATTTTTTTTAGCCATTATACTTTGAAATGTAACATTTATCCTGGCATTCAGTTTCATTCTGTACTCTTGAAGGCCCCTCTCTCATTTATTACTGTTAGCATACCAGAACAAATGTCTTTCAGATGTGAAAAATCAATCATCTCAAAAACGTCTCCAGTAGTTATTTGGGTGGATTAATGCAAGGTGTTGGGAGAGTAAGGTTGAAGTGAAATGTCATAATTGAGCAGCACAAGTCACCAGAGAAATAATAGTCAATTGATCATGGTTCCAACTTGAGAAGGTTTTTAAAAACCGAAACAGGAAAAAAACCTGCCAACCCCCCTCCCCCCCCCAAAAAAAAAAAAAAAACCTTAAGGAAGAAAGTTTGATACTGATATGCAACACATTAGATGCTGAGATGAGCACGTGCTTTGTACATTAACTTCATTGAATACAGTGCACAGTTCTTTTCAGGTTTTTTTGGTTTTGGCACTAAATCTTTTTTCAGATCCTTCTTCATAGTCCTCTCGAAAACAGAAAATATAGTCCAGTAATGGATTTATTCTGTAATCCCTAACACTTGAATATCAAGGCCATGTAGCCTTGGCACCTGCAAGGCAGAAGATGAGTAGTGGTAGTCTTCTCAGATGAGAGTTGCAGAGAAATAATATGTTGTTCTTTTTTCCCCGCATAATAGTTTAAATGAGTTGTCTACAAATACTGAGAATTTCAGCTGGTCTGAGGTAGGATAAATCCCATCTGTGTAGCTGCGGGGAAGTTGTCCACACAACAAACAAATTCTTACAAATCTTTTTCCCCACTGTAAATTACTAAAGAATAACTTTATTCTTAAATGAGATCGCCCGCATTTGTGCTGTTCTCTGCATAGTCAACTGAAATTATGGGAAACACGTTGCTAACTCCTGCTGTGTTCTAACTGCTGTCTTCAGTGACTGAAGCTTCCACGAGAGGGAGAAGGAGGGTCATTAATATATTATTAATAGAATAATGTATTATTAATATAGCATATTTTAAAAGCAGAGGAACATTTTATTATCCAAACATAAAATCTTCCCCCAGTGTTCTGGGGAAATATAAATAATAATAGTATTATATATATTTCAGTATAAATATAATATAAACTTGGAAAATGAGAGGTGTGTACCCATATTAGGGTTTCAGTGAAGAAATGTCTACATTTTCTAGTATGTATGGATCAAATAGTGAAGGTGACTTGGGGAGAAGAAATATTTTTCATAGCTAAGTGGGTTTGCTCAGGTTGTGTGTGGAAATAGGTTAATTTCTGGTAATGCTTGGAAACTGAGATTTTAGGGCCAGAAAAAATTAAATATGGCCTTCTTATGCATAGGGCTCCACTGTAATATGTCCTTTGCAGTGAATCTACAGACCCATGAGTTTGTTATGGTTTTTGTTTAGGTTTTTCTTTTCATAATTTATAAAAGCCTATGACATGGGTTAGCCTAATTTGCATTGTAATGAGCCATTCCTTTTCCAGAAAACGTCAGTGAGGCTAAAATGTCTGTATGCAAACTACCCACAGGTCATATTCTCTGAAATCTGAGTGCTTTTGTGGAAATTGGGGAGCTAATTATTAAATGCCAGTTGTCATTGCTGCAAACTCCAAGACTGCAAGAGAAACAAGATTCTAATACAAAACACAAAGCAAGACATGACAGATGTTTCAAAGTTAACCCTGAGTTGAAGGGAAGCGGGTGTAGGGAAGCATTGTTTGATAGTATTTTGACATTAATTTAATTCATGGAATTGAGTTATGCCCTGTGACATATTTTAGTACAGATGCAAAAGAAAGTGTTGAGAGGAGAAAAACGGAGCGGTGCCAGGCGAAGGGGAATAGAAATGTTGGATTGGGAATTCAGTATTATCCCCTTTCTCAACACAAATTTCACATACCTCTAAAGAACCATTTTGAGGATGGATATTAAGGTCAAAATTAAATGTTTGCACTGGCCAACATGACGGTCTTTGGAATAGGCTGCCCAGGGAGGTGGTTGATTCACCTTCCCTGGAGGTGTTTAAGGCACGGGTGGATGAGGTCTTGAGGGACTTGGTTTAGTGTTAGATAGGAATGGTTGGACTAGAAGATCCGATGGGTCCCTTCCAACCTGGTTGTTCTGTGATTCTGTGATTCTGTAATGAGTACTTTGCCAATATTATGCTTATAATATTTACCACAGTAACTAGAATGGGGAAAAACTTTGGTGTTTAGCAGTATCTAAGGTCAGGAATATAAACTAATCTTTTTCAAGTTCCTGGGATACTACTTCTTTCTACTAGGCATGTTCAAGGCACCTGTGGTCCCATTGAATTAAATTGTAAAAGTCAGCATTTCATCCTCATTTATTTTCATTTTCATTTTTTTTTCTTGTACCCATCTACCACTATAGAAAACAGGGCTATTTAATACAGTGTGTCTTAAAACAAAACCATTATAAAAGATGTTCCTGTGTGGGCTTTTCTTGATGACAAATGATTAAATTAACTGAGAAGTATAAGAGGAGGCTGAGGAGAGACCTCATTGCTCTCTACAACTACCTGAAAGGAGGTTGTGGAGAGGAGTGTGCTGGACTCTTCTCCCAAGCGACAAGGGACAGAACAAGAGGGAATGGCCTCAAGCTCCACCAGAGGAGATTTAGGCTAGAGATTAGGAGGAGGTTTTTCACAGAAAGGGTCATTGAGCATTGGAACAGGCTGCCCAGGGAGGTGGTTGATTCACCTTCCCTGGAGGTGTTTAAGGCACGGGTGGATGAGGTCCTGAGGGACGTGGTTTAGTGTTTGATAGGAATGGTTGGACTTGATGATCCGATGGGTCTCTTCCAACCTGGTTGTTCTATGATTCTATAAATGGTGATTTTTCTCCTTCCTTGCCCTCAATTCAGTTGAATGTGGGCTGGTCCTTTTAACTGTGATATCCCTGCTTTGACTTTGAAATATGCATTCGTTTGGGAAGCTCTTCAAAATGAGAGCACTGAGTGATCTGTATTTAAATTCTGTGTATTAATTTGAATTCAGCATCATCATGCCAGCATGCCTGAACACAATAGGGCCATGCAGCTACATACCACACTTGAAATTATCTCCTTCAAGGTGAACTGTAACTTCTGTTTATGAAAAGCATTTATAAATTAGCAAAGATGAAACAATAAAATTAAACACTAACAAATTAAATAGTTTTGTTTAGATGGTAAGTAATTCAGTATGGATCATTAAAATTAATTAGAACTGTGTGCTTGTTTTGAAGCACTAAGAATTCAAAGCAGATGGAATTTTGAAGGAAAAGGGTAATCACCCTTTCTGTATCTTTTAAGAGTTTTATAAATAACTAAATGACTTTAACTCTCAGTCCAGTAAGGCTCCTTCAGCTGGTGTGCTGATACTGTAGTGATGCTTTTTCCCTTCTGTATAGCATCTCTTTACATGCTTTGTTGATTTTTTTTGAACTTCCAGTTAAAGGCCAAACCTTTTAAAAATGAGTCTTTCAATTAATAAATATGGTATTTTTGAAGTTTATCAGGAAACTGTAATTAAGGAATGCTCACTGTTATGGAAGAAATTATGGCATGTGAGATGGAGATACCATTTAACCAGTATAATAAATGACAAAAAGTGTAAGGATATTAAGATGCATTGCTTTTTAACACATCCAACTGCGACACAAACTTGCGCTTTCAGTACACAATAGCCAAGTGTGGCTCAAGTTGTAGTTGCAAGGTTGGATGAAGGTAAATATCAGATTGCAAAGGTGCTTAGTAAGCGAAGAACAGCATCGTTTATTAACTGCTTTACATTGTGCTTTGCATTTTATCATTCCTGGTACTCCCACTTCCACACAGCCATTCTGTAGTTAGCAGTGTTATTTTGTCCTGTTAACTAGTCTGGCAAAGGGCACCTGAGTTTGTTCTTGATATGGTGGCAAAGCTTGGTGTCTGTTATGAGTCCCGGAGGTAGCATGGACATCAGTGGGAGCACTAGGGGCCAAAACAAGTGCATCTGATCATCCTGTGTTCAGGCAGTGACTGGAAAGCAGCACCGTTGTACCAGAGTACCTTGAGTGGACTGGATATCTGAGGAACACTTTGAATTCCATCAAATATTCCATTTAGTGACGTTTTAGTTTATTTGCAGAACGTTCTTATACTTTAATTTTTTTAAATTTGAAATATCTATCCCATAGAAATAAGTATTCCTATCACTTCAATGTATGTCTTAGCAGTAACATCTTTGCAGTCTCTGGCCCTTCTAAACTTTCTTGCCTATGGTCAGACTAATTACTAGAAACCCAGATATTTGGAGCTCACATATTTTCCCTGTCCTACTTAGTCTTACCTGAGTGATTGTAAAGGGAGCCATTGCTGTAGGCTGCTGCTGATATGAACTGTCGCTACATAAGAACCCACTCACTTCCCACAGGACCTGAGATCATAAACTAGAACTTTAAAGGTAAATCAATGGCTCCTATTATCTATTAACTGGTACCGTGTAAGTTTAAAGGGAACATTCAGTGAGTCAGATCGCAAAATGTTAGTGGGGAGCCCTGGGAAGAACAGAGTTTTAAAATGAAACAGCTTTTACAAATGAAGCAGCAGGGTAGCCCAGACTATTTCTATGTGCTTGTTCCTTACACATGCATTACCTTTTCTTTTGTTGGGGTGGTAGGGGCAAGTGTGCATGTGTAAGTCAAAATTTCAGTTCTTCTGATTTTAATAACGTATGCAGTCAGTATGTTTTTAGTATATTGAGAAATAAGTCTGCCAAAACCAAGATCAACTTTATTATAGTGTTTTCTTCTAAAAGGAAAATAAAGGTAATTCACTCCAATTGTAGGTTTTTTTCAGTTGCCATATTCGTAACTTCAGCTGTCAGTTTAAACTGTGGAACACCTCCCACCAGAGGTGCCTCTTTGGAGAGTCTGCTCAAGGCTCCATCCAGCCTAGCCTCGAACATTTCCAGGGAGGGACAACTTCCCTGGACAACCCCTTCCAGTGTCTCACCACCCTCATTGTGAAGAATTTCTTCCTAATGTTTAATCTAAATCTCCCCTCCTCCAATTTAAAAGCATTCCCCCTTGACAGTTGCTACAAGCCCTTGTAAAAAGTCCCTACCCAACTTTCTTGCAAGTGCCTTTCAGGTACTGGAAGGTTGCTATAAGGTCTCCTTGGAGCCTTCTCCAGGCTGAACAACCCCAGCTCTCTCAGCCTGTACTTGTAGCACAGATGCTCCAGCCCTCTGATCATCTTCATAACCCTCCTCTGGACCTGTTCTAACAGTTACAGATCTTTCTGTGTTGAGGATTCCAGAACTGGACACAATACTTCAGATGAGGCCTCACAAGAGAGGAATAGAAGGGGAGAATCACCTCCCTCGACCTGCTGGCCATGCTTCATTTGATGCAGCCTAGGTTCACATAAGCCCACTTTTCAAGCTTGTCCAGGTCCTTGTGGCTGACATCCCATCCTTCTGCTATGACAACTGCACCACTCAGGTTGATGTCACCTGCAAACTTGCTGAGGGTGCACTTGATCTCACTTTCTATATCATTGATGAAGATATTAAACAGCACTATTCCCAGTACAAACCACTGAGGGACACCACTTGTCACAGATCTCCATCTGGACTTTTAACCATTGACCACTACTGTGTTAATGCAACCATCCAACCAATTCCTCACCCACTGAACAGTCCACCCATCAAATCCTTATCTCTCCAATTTAGAGAGATGAAGTTCATTATAAATACAGCAAGTAAGGAGGTCAGACACCTTGCTTCTTCACTGAAGAGTCTGATTAATCAACTGTTGATCTATAGTGAGAGAAACAATGTAATTAGAAAAATGGATTAACTGTAAGTAAGCTTAAATCACACAGTTTAAAAAATTGTATAGAGGGAAATCCCTTCTTGCAAATTACATTCAAAGTAAATTAGTTTTTGGGAATAGGTTATTTTTCCTTCAGAGACAAAGCCTTGTCTACATAAAAAAAGGTGTTATCTGTTAGCTCAGTAAGTGTGGTGACAATCAAGTCACCTTTCTTGATTTCTGCAGTATGGATGTGCCTTTACTGACAGGGTAAATGCTGGCAGGAAGGGGTGTAAACTGTGTCAGTGTAATGCACCTTCACAGTGCAAAAACATCTATTATCCTAGTGATAAAGACAAAACCATTTCCGGTGGGGGGAAAAAATCCAGCAACAAAATATCTTCTAGTGCAAGCCTAACAGCCAGCAACAAACAAAAATGTAGTGCTACCTCCCATTGAGGATGGTTTTGTGAACCTGTAAGTACTGCGTGTCTTGGGGAGCGGGAATAATACTGCCCTGGGGAGGCTGGCAAACAGCTTTATCATTGTTCCTTTGGTCCTAAGAAGTATGGAATTTGAGATTGTGGTTTCTTTGACTCCCAGTTCCCATAAACATAGTAGGGAATGTAATATGAACAGTGGGTGAATACAGCTTATAAATTAGTCTTTTCTAACCTGTTCTCTACCTTACTATAAACCATTGCATCTCCCTCTCCAGCAGAGAAAAGTAGTGATGCTTTCCTCTACCTTCTCCTCATTTCTTTTTATTTAGCCCTGTTTAGCTTGAAACTTGCTGGGTGTAGGAAGGAAGATGGGTGTCTCCTACTGAAACAGAGAAAGCTTTCATTTATTTGCTTCTTCTGAACAGGAACATGTGAACATAAACGCTGTCTTACCTGACTGAGACGCAGCATTGTGTTTTCTCTCCTCCCTGACCCCAAGGTGATCTGGCAAGTTGTGTGCCGAACCTCTCCCTCGTGAAGATTGCCATTATGCAGTGAGCAGCCCAGCTGTGGCAAATTCAAAGAGTCACAGGTGCAGCAGTTAAAGCAGTCAGCAGGAACTGGAGCACTAATTTTGCTCTATGAAAGACCTGAAGGAATAACTTGCAATCCATTTAAGCTAAAAGCTGTAGGAGGTTCAAATGGCTGTCTGTCCGCCTCAGGACTTGACTTGTGTTTTGTTACTGCTCAATATTTTTGGAAGCTTAGCTCAACTTTGTTTCTGTTGTCAATAAATGTTTAATTTTATCCATTTCGAATTTGATATGCATCATCTCTCTTCAAGCCTAACCTGCTTACTCAGCCAGAGACAACCTCCAAACCTTTCAGTGTGATGCTTTCTTGGTTATTGGCACAGATGCAGTTGTGGTTGGGAAAGCCTTTCTAGTTACTAATACGTGACTGAGTTCTGTGTCTTGCAGTCTTTTTTGTTTTTGTTTCTCATGGCTATCTGTTCCCAAGCGTCTTCCTGCAGGAGCCTTGTTTTTATATGCTGATGGCAGGACATCTTCCTCACAGCCTGTTTACTCATATGCTTCACCACTTTACCAGACTTTCTTGCCCTTTACTTTTGATGCTTTGCAACAACCCCCTCATCTTCCCCCTCTCAACCTCTTCTATTGTTCCTTTCTCTTTTTCAGGATCTCTTCTTTCTGTTTTGTTGCATCTACACTTGGCTGTTCCCTACTCCCCAGTGGCTGCATGTGTTTGTGATAGTTTGCCAAGTGCAGGACATCCAGTGGGGCTGGCCAACATGTGTTTTTGCAGCTGCTGTGTGAATCCAAAAGGGACATTTTGGGTATAGAAGCTGCTCTTTGCTTGCTGCTCTGTATGCCCGAGTTATCTTCTCAAGCATAGGCCCCCTGTAAGAGGTGAGGAAGAACGGGAAGGGGATTTTGAAGCGGTCAGCTCTTTATCCATTGTTTAGGGATGATGCCCACAGTGGGTGGGTTAGATATACAACTTTCCGGCTCTATAACTTTTATTTCCCTTGTAGGTAATCCAGTAGGATTTCAAACAGTGAACACATTTTTGTACTGAAGTTAAGTAAGTTATTGGTTAGATTAAGCCAATTTCTGTAGTAAGGGAAAGTATGCAAAGATCTTTAAAGGTCACAGAGTGGGAAGTGATCAGAAGAACAGACAAGATTTGCATCTGTGTGGAAGTTCTTGGGGGAGATAGTTGTATGGGCTGACTTAGGGCAGGGGGACTTCATGGTTCTGGGTTACTCTTTCCTTGTAGCTCCAGTGGTTGGTGGATTAATGGGAAGAGCTCAGAATTTGCTTGTTACAGTGTTTTTCCTCAGTTCACTGCCCTGGCATGTCTAAGCTTTGGGAAGCATTGTGTGTTATTAAGGTGACTGATTTCTGAGAACTTATAATACAAGGAGAAGCCATCCAGTATGATCAATCTAGTATGTAAGGTGGGGTGGAGAGTAAATGAAATTCAGCAAATGGTTTTGAGCCTAGTGATGGTAAATGCTGTTCTGTTAGTAAAATCTCACAATTGGAAATGCGTGACCGTGACTTGCTTTTAATTTGGATAGGGTTTTGTCCTGGTCTGTTCTTCATCTGAATAGTCCATGTATTGCAAGGGCTTGGTAGGAAACTCTTGAGATGTCTACTTACGAAGAAGCTTTAGGTGGTTTCTGGTATTGGTGTATCCAAGTATGGCGGTAGTTATCCAACATGACTAGTTGATGCCTACAAAGAAAATGGGAGTGTTTTCAGGGAGCAGCTGACTGTCACGAGGGCCTCAGGAAAACTGTATCAATAGCTACAATCAATATCAATAGCTCCCCCAAAAGGGAGCCCAGGGGGAAGAGATGGTTAAGGGTTTTGTGTTCAGATTCCCTTTCACCTTATTCTGCTCAGTCCTACTGTGAATTGTCTTCCTATGTTTAATTCCAAAGTAAGATACTGATAGTCCAAAATTATCTACTATCTGGAACTTTGGAACACAGCATGTCATTTCTTTCTAACTCAAATACAATAAATACAATGTGAACAGCAGATCTGGTGGCTTTTTTGGGTTAAATTTTTTCTTTTTTTATTTTTTTAACAAGTATGGAAGTTGTTTAAGATATATTGAGATATGCAACTGCTTAAAACTTAAAGATTTCGAGATAAATTTTCTGTGAAATAATATTTGTATCTTACTGTTTCCTGTAGCTGCAGATATTATTTGGAGTGAAATCTGGCTGTAAGTCTCTGGAGCAGTGATATTTAGTTTCTCTTTTTAAGACATCCCACTAAAATAAAAATTCAGTGTGATTTGTGATTGCTGAACTGTGGTTGTTGAACTGTGCAATGTACCGTATTCAATCATAGTTCCTATGCCATATTCAATCATGGTTCCTATCATGTTTTTCAGCCAAGAATTCTGTTTATGGTAATAGGGATAAAGTAAATGTGCATATTAAGGGGTTATAGTACTTTGGAGTTGGTAGTTTCTGGTTCTTATATCCTTTTTTATGTTTTTCTTTTCTCTTGATGCTTAAGGTGAATAAGCTAGAACAGCTACATTGAGTCAAAATTTTCCTGTTTTTTTTTAATAGGGAAGTTTTCTGTTTATCTTTTCTCATAAAACTGTAATTCATTGTATAATTGACTTATTTAACTATTCAGGGAAGGCTTTTCGTGCAGTCTTGGTTAAATACATCACCCTGTCTTAAGCTGTCAAGTTAAAAGGGTACCTTAGTGTCTCATTGTTTTGTGTGTTTTGTGGGTGTTTGCTTTTTTTCCCCCCTCTGTTTCCCTACTTCATTCCATTTCTTGATTATTATTGAAAGAATTACCAGGGAAAGCAAGGAAATTTCATGTTTGTGCAATGTGCACCAAATCTGGTATATGTCGAAAAAGGTTGTAGTTAGGGCATTCTGGTGAGCTGATTGCTCAAAATATCTGTGCAATTATTGCTGCTGCGTTAAGGGGGAAGAGGGAAATGTTGGCCTGCTGACCTTGCAATTGCAAGGTTAAATCCCCCTCTGTGCTGACTCAGACATGGGATGGTGGCAGCTGATCAGTCAGCCATGTGTGCCCGTCCACCTGTAGTGTTAGAGCTAGGAAATTAAATCACACTGTGTAGAAATGGCAACAGCTTTCCATTTTTTTGGCCAGCAGACATCAGCTTTAATGGAAACTCATGTGAAAGAACCCAGGGTTTTCTTTCAGGGAAGAGGGTGTGCGAATTGTTTTTTGTCACTACTATATTCCTTAAAAAAACAAACCAAACAAACTTGCATCCTAAACCTCTACATATCCAGGGGTAAAGTTCAATCTTGTTTTCCTATTAAAAAAGAAAACCAGTCTCTAAGTATTCTAGCTAATAGAAGAAATAACGATTTTGAATGTGCAGTCCTGTCTATGATGTACTTCTGCTCACACACTACCATACAAAAGGTGAAAGGCAAAGAAATCGATGCAAAACCATTCCGGTAACCACATGGATCTCTCCTAGTTTTCAGGCAATTGATTCTTTAGTAGGCATTTGTGTATGTTAGCTGCTTTTTTTACTGTGAGAGAGGTGGTATTTCCAATTAGATTTTGAACTGTCAATGATTTACCAAGCACATTATGTTATTAATTATGTTCAACATGGTAAATGAGGGGAAGAAGAAAAAAAAAAGTATTTTCCTGTTCCCAGTGAAGGCTGGGTTTTTTGTGTTATGCTGTTGTGACAGACAGCTCTTCTAACATGTTGATTTTTCCCAATGCTTTTGTTTTTCAAGATTCGGTTTGAGTTTTGTGAGAAGTTGATACTATAATCACATTTGCTTCATGGAAAATTCTGCTGTATCATTTTAGTGATGCAAGAATTCCCGTATGAAGTGTAGAAGAAGAACGGTTTCAAATTTTTTGTTTGAATTTTCAGGTAATAGCATCAGTCCCAATTAGATTTGGTAAAATGAACTCAAGACTGCTGAGTTGGGGCTGTGATGTATAATGGAGTGCATGAGATGAATCCATTTCCTTACTGTAGGGCTCAGCTGTAAAATCTACCTCTTAAGACTTGTATTAATAGTATATCATTAAAAAGAAAATAATACATTGTATTCATATCTTACCTGGTAAACCATTTGAGTTTCACCAAAGGAGTCTGGATTTGTAAGGCACTGAAGGTGACTGAAATGGCCCTGGCAATAGCAGGCAAGTCTTGCATTGCTGTAAACTAAGTTTATTGATCTTGAAATGAAAGTTCAGTGGAAAAGCTGATGGAAAAAGTAGCAGAGCACAGAAAGACAAGCTGCACAACTGATTTGAATGAACTAGCTGGCTGTAAACATTCATGTGAAAGAAATACTAATGCAAACATTGCAGAAGGGAAAACTATAATGGAAAAAAAATACCACCAGTATTGTGACTTCTTGACTATACATAAGACATTTTCTCATGAAAAAACAAGAGTTAGTGATTAGTCAAAATAAACTGAAGTGTTCTGTGATGGCTGTGAAAGCAGGAAAGGAATACCTAACATTTCTCTGCAAAGCCCACTCTTAAGTCTGTAATGACTGGAAGTCCAAAACTTCTGAAGTATTTTTAAGAGAAAACTATGAATGTGCTACTTGATCATAAAGTGTGTTAAAAGGCAAATGCAATCGAAGTCCATTATAGTGTGTCAAAGGGTGCAGTAAAACAATGTCAACTGCAAAACCTGAAAGGCAGCTGTAGAAAGCATGCAAATTTCTGTTACCTGTTAGATGCCTGTGAGCATGCGTCTTGTAGAATGCAAATAATTCAACTATGGAAAGGATGCCCTTTAAAGATAAAATTGACTTTCCTGGAGTGAAATGTAGGAGAATCTGACATGGCACGTAACAATTTCAGACAAGTCGGTTGTATTGACGAGTGAATCATGCATGCTTCCTCAGAGATGTACTTCTGAGTTTATTGTCCCCCAGTATATTATGAAGAGCAGAGGAGTTTTCCTACAAACTTGACTTGAACAATCAATGGATAATTCTGAGGACAGTGACTGACGTGTAACAGGGAAAAAGTCAATCCTGTAAGGGATGCCACTCGGGACACATGATGGCAACCTTTCTAAAAAAAAAAAAAAAAGGTGGCGAAGTACAAGGGATGTTCAGAGGATCATTGTTATTGTTGACAATTTCATTAGCAGCATAAAAATTTAAAAAAAAAATGAGACAAATTTTCTCTCAAATCAGTCCTGCAGTATAGCTTGTTCTTCTGTAAGACTACTGAATTTACTGACTTCAGTATCACAGGTAACATAATACAGCGATAGAGATAGGGAAGATGATACCCAGTGTTATCAACAAAAACAAAAAAAACCCCTTTAGCCTAAAATAAAGATACTGGTCTAGCTGTACTCAGTTACTGAAAGGCTAGTGTCACAGAGGCGTGTAAGATTGCATAAATATACATTGCATGAGAAAAGGTTGTGATATAAATCAGTTCTTTTGTGAACTATTAGGAAAATCTGCATCTTGCTTTCAAGTCACATCCAGCCAGCATGGTCAGAGAGGCGTACTGAATGTGTGATTTGAATTTTGACTATTATACAATGTTTAAGTGGTTTTATGACCGAAGTTTCAGTTTTAAGGAGAACACTTAATTGCAGTTTGGAAAGAAATAATTGTTTGAAGTATTACAGTTCACCAGTCTTCTGACCGCCACAAAAGCTCTCTGGAGCCCCAGGTTTTTTCAAGTGCTGATCCACTTCTGTTTTTCGTTGGTGCTTCTTGATCTTGTATGTATTCACAATGAACTCTATTTGCACTGTAAATAAACTGCACAGCCATGGATACTGGAGAAATGTGTCAGGATTTATTTTTAAAAATACTTTTCAGTTTTCATACAGCCAGTCTGGAATAGTCAAAATGAAAGACAAAGTATAACCCAGTAGGAGGGTCAGTATCTGTGTAAACTTGAATGCCAAGCACGTATGGCTGCCTTGTATTGTCCACAGGAATACGTGTTATTTATCGTGTGGTTTTACATCATTTAAAAAAAAAACCAAAACCAAACTAAAACAAAACCAAACCAACTAAAAACTCAAAGCAAAGCAAACCCCGAAACATTAACCCTGAACCTCTCATTTTAACTAGTATAAATATATTTGCATAATGAACAATTCATAGTTGACATCAGATTAAAATGCTGAAGCAGCTATCTACATACCAAGAACTGAATCACCTAATTAGTTCCTGGCTCAAGACAACCAAATCAAGAGCAATAATGTGTCCCATTGTGTTGCAGCTCCATAGTTTATATTTAACCTACATATTTTTTAATTTCATTTTTCTGTAGGAATTTAACAGATGAATAATTAACCTGTGTTTCATCCTCTGAATTGTGTATTAACGTAGTCAAGCAGAGAAAATGCATAAAATGCGTTAGGGAAACATTTTGAATAAATTCTGCTTTAATTGGTGAGGGTTGTAGGATGAAAGCATGACAGCAGAAAGTTCAGTGCTTTAATATCTGAAATTAGATATCACTGTAAGTGCTAACTGAGTAGATATGTATTCCCATAAAGCTGTTGAAAGTGCATTTTCATACGATGGCTCCTCCTCTTAAACAGCTTTGCTTTTATCCTAGGAGGATGTTGCAGCAACACAGATCAAAGTCATTAGACATATGTAGCTTTACAAATAATGTATCTATTTTCTTTTTCTTCTAAAAGATATGCCAGATAAGGAGAGTTATTAAGCCTTTCAAGACAATTTGAATAAGATGAAACTTGGTGGTGGTGCTGAGCTGGCAAAAACAAATGATATATTGTCAACATTTGAAGAACAAACTATTCCCCAAGCAGTCTGTTGGGCTGGATCAGGCTGCACAATACTTCATTCTTGAATGCAAGCCGTGATTCTATAACTCCCTCATGCAGTTATAAAAATATTTCAGGTAGATCTGAAGCACTTCATCCGTGTGGGTTATGAAAGAATAAGGGGTCCACCTTTTGTTGATGTAGTTCAGCTAGCATTGCCTTCACTGTCTATGACAACAGTGTAGCCAGCCTGGCTTTTCAGTGAGCCCAGTATGTCATCTATGCCACTTCTGTAAGTGCAGACAGAGTGAAGGGAACTGACATAGCTCAGATAAGTGTCTGTTTAACATCCAGGCGTATGAAGCATGGGTAGAAATGGATCATAATAAGATTAATTTTGACTGAGCGTGCCTTTTGTGTCTCTTGCTATGTACATACAAGTAGCAGAAAAAAATCACAAGCCATCAGCTTTCAAGGATTTATCTTGCCCCCCTTTTTTCCTCCCTGCATTACATTCAGCTACAGTGTTCAGAAGAAAACTAAATACTCAGATTATGTGTTAGTTACATAGTTAGACATAAAGGAAAATAAAGCTTTTGCTATTGCTGCGTTTGTGAGGTTATGCAGTTGCGTTAAGACATCTTCTCCTGTTTAAAATACAGGACTGTAAGTGAAAAGATGAAATGCTGTCTTGAGCATAACTGTGTTAACCCGTCAAATCCAGTGGTTGTCTAGGCAAATATTTTAATTCTTTGTGGAGTTTATAAGGAAGCATAAGGAAACTTTCAAGTAATGCAGCTTGAATTTATGGTGGCACAAATCAGCAAGTGATGTTGATGATTAGAAGTATAGCTCGACAGATGAGAAGAAAATGGCTCGTGGGGTGAGGGAACTGTATGGCAGTATGGCAAAGTGTATGGGTTTGTATGGAGATCCATTGGTTTCATGTTCCAGCAGCAATCAATTCAGAGAAGTATTTCAATTACTTTATTACAGATGATGTTGGAAACTGTCTTTAAAAATTAAGCAAAAAAATCTAATTGGTTTAGTCAAACTGTGGAATTCTAAGCATGAAATTTCTTACTCTACAAAATTTCCCAACTTCTTTCCTGTATGCATAGTTTGTTCTCGTAGGATTTCTGAAGAGATTTGACTTAGTCACTTGCAAAGCAAAAGGAAGCGTGAAAACATGAGCTTTTCAGAAGAATCTCTAAACAAAATCTGATAGGTTTCCAGCAGTGCAGGGAGGGGTGGGGAAGAAGGGGTAAAGGATAAGCCTAGGCTTAATATCCTGAAGACCGTAGTGCTTGTTTGACATTTGGTGTCTGTTTTTTCAGGACAGAATATAGAATGGGTTGAAAGAGGGCAGACCTGGCACTGGGAAATCTGACTTCTGTGTACAGTAAAGATAGTCTGACCCTTCTTCAGGATTATGGTTTTTAATCCTAAATTAGAAGTTTCTGATACCCTAGAATTCAGATGTAAACTGGAAAAGGGATGATAGTTGAAGTCCAGGTATTTTTTACATGTGTAGCACAAAAGATGTTCGCTGTAGTTTCCCTGCTGGTTTTTTTCTGGTTTTGTAAGTTTGTACTCTCATTCACAATAATTAATTCCTATTTTGCAGTAATATCAGAAAGCATTGGGTTACTTTTTCTGTGTCTGAATTTTCCATCTGAGTTAGCTGAACAGCTTTGTGAAACATCCAATCCTGAATCTATGACTGAAGAGTATATTATGAGAGATGAATTGAGGTAAGGGCAAAGTCTAGAAATGTAATTTTTTAAAAGAAAATATTAAGCACAGCTCAGGTCGAGTTCCTTTCTGAAGTGGTATAACATTTTCCAAAGAATAATGGAATTCACAGTTTTTTTGCGTGGTTTGCAGTTTGACATATTTGGACTCTGATAGTTTCATAAAGTAAAACATCCCACAAAACCAGTTGAAAGCAATTACTCAGATGTAGCTGCAGAGGAATTGATTGTGCTTATGTGTCATAATGTGAAGGCACATCCGCATTTTTACTCCAGGGAACTGTGTTTGTGATTACTTTTTTCATCTCTTACTGTAGAAATGCTTTCTAGCTCTCTCAGTGCACAGATGTGTTATTGTGGATAACTATCGGTACAGTAGTAAGGTTTGTGGGTTTGCGTTTTAATCCTTTTATCCTAAATATTGATAGGAAGTTTCCTGACTTGAATTTGAGAAGAACCATAAAAGTTAAGGAGAAAAGCAGTTGAGAATTTCCTTAATGTCAAGTGTAGGAGAATGGAATCTGCACTCCTAGTAAAATAAATTGGTAGTATATCCTTGTTCATTGCCCAACCTTCTTGCACACAACGTTGTTAGCTGAGGAGTAACTTTCGTTTGATGAGGACCCGAGTCTTCTCGCATGATTGCATTGTAAAACCAGATTAGTTGTTATATGGGAAGTTAAAAATAACGGAATTGCCAGCCTTGTGCTCTTGCAAGAGTGGATGAACTAGTATAGGATGGTCCCTCTATAAAGTGCATTTAATATTATATTTACTTGTTATGCAAAGTATATGTAAATTTATGTAAATACACATACAAAAAAGCTTTGACCCTGAAGCTGTTGACAAGATGCCAATGTGGCCCTGGATACAACAGCACTTTCAATCTCTATATCCTGGCAATTTCCTGGGGTTATATTATCATTTGATTTTTAATGTGAGTTTCAACCACTTAACAGTCTGATCGGTTTCCCTTTCACCACTGGTTTTGCTCATGCAGTAGTAAACAAGCGTATTTATCACCCCTGGGATCAGTAAGTGCTAATAAAGTTGCTGTTGCTTGCATTTTAGGTTTGGTTTCTTGACAGATGCCTTGTAAATGAACTAGTAGTGGTATACTTGTGCCATAGCTCAGCAGTAAAGGCAACGACCTGAGCCCAGCAGCAGTACTGGTTAAGAGCTTGGTTTTGGCTGGGCTGGCTAAGCCTACGCCTGGTCCATGTCCTGTGGGTTGGCCCTGTGAAGGATTCCTTGCTGCCCACAGGAACTAGGTAGGTTTGTGATGCTTTAAGACAGACATTTCAGATAGCTGTTTTAGTTCCAGTAGCTCTGTGTTTACAGGCAACTCTGGAACGAACTCAAATGGTTGTGGGGTTTTTGTTTCCTTTTTTTTTTTTAAAGTTGGCTACAGTGTACCAACGCTGGTCTCATTTATTGGAAGGAATACTTGCCTGTCTTGTTACACATGGAAAGCCTGTAATTAGATTTTTTTGAAAACATAGAGGTTTGTCTTAAGTGCGTTCTTCTTACTTTCATTTAAAAAAACCAAAACAAACCAAAAATCGCTCTGGCACATTATATTGTCACAATGCAGGATGCTGTACTATTCATGTTTGAATTTCTTGGTATTCTAATTTCTGGTCTCCTCTATGCCATTTAAACTAATTGTTTGCTGTTCTGGTAGATATTTATAGTAGGCATTTTGTGTTAAAAGTTTTAGGTTTTGGATTTTGGAAGCAGTATTTACAGGTAATTAATTGCTGAAGATTAACAGGAAGTCATTTTTCCCAAAACCAACACTGACTGTGTGGCCTCTGAATTTGTTGCAAGACAATGTTTCTTTTAGTACAGATGTGTTGAAGAGTGAAAGTAATTTCCACATTAATGTGAGGTGCTTGATTTGTAGAACAAAATGTTGTTCCCTAATTTGCCCACAAAACTATTTCATTTATAGACTCCCACTCATGTAATCAAATGTGTAAAATAAATAAAAAGAAGACAAATAAAACACCTCGTCCCCCTGCACTCCATCCAACAATTTTGATTCCTTTTAAATTAGCAAGGCCACTTGTATGTCTTGATTTTATGTTTTCCTTTGACAGTAATCTTATAAGGCTAACAGCATCTCCTGAACACTATTAGTTTTATATACTGAATAATTCTTCTTGCATTTTCAATTCCCTTTTGTAACGTTTGTTACAGTGAACTTGCTATTCATCAGCTTATTAGAGGCTTTGCAAATATGACCAAACCTGCTCTCAGATATGTCAGAGTACTTGTTCCTCAGGAACACATGCATGTGGTGGGTTTATGAAGCAGAAATTTCACACTGCCTTCACACATGCATTAATGTACCCAGAAAATTCTTAAGAAAAAAATGCCCCAAAGTAGTTGAGAGAACAAAAAAGAAAATTAGTTGTTGTGTCTTGTGAGAATACATCCCAGGTGCCTTCTTTTCACATTGGTCTTTGTCTCCTGACCTTTGCCTGTTTGCACTGCAATGACCTGTTTTCTTGTTGAGCAGCTCTGCTCAGAATGGCTTGAAGTATAAAATGTGATCCTGATCATGATGATGTAGGTGTGCCTTTTCCCAGAGGACTGTCCCATCTGTAGTCTTTTTTATGTGTGTGAGAGATTTAGAGCAGGAATAATACAGTGTAGAACTTTCTCGAATGCTTTGTCACCCTATATGTTGGCTTCTGTTAGGCCTTGTCACAACTGTGATTGGTATTTACAGTACCCAGATGCCTGTTGGGGGGGGAAAAAAAAAAAAAACCACCAGAAACCAAACTCTTGTCTGTACTCTTGTACCTGGATTGTGTTGCTTTTGTGTGTCTAGTGTTGTACGTTTTCTTGTTAACCTTGAAGGTCACTTTCTAAGCAAGCTGCAGCTTCCTTGTTTACTGAACAGAAAAATATATTGACAGAAATGGGGTATGGAAGATGAGAAACTGTTCCAAAAATGAGTGAAAAGTGTAAGGCCAAGTAGCTTTGAGCTGAAGATTTTGAGATGGTTTGAAAAGTCAGGTGACTGGGTCTCTTAGATTTTGAGTCTCGTGTTGGGCTCATTGTATTTTCCTAGATGTTTTCCAAAAAATAATCCACAGTGAAAGTGAAAACAGTGTTTGTGTCAGGCTTTTAGAGCTCTGATGCTAACAGTGACATCATAGTAGCATTACATTTTAGACACAAACCCTGCACAGAAGTGCAGAACAAAGACTCTTTGCACAAAGAGAAAAACCCACTTTCACTGCTTCAAAAGACTGTTTGATGGGTTTTTACTACTGTGGGCTTTGATTGCAGAGTCGTGTAGCATTCTGTGAGCACCAAGTTCTCTGTAGTGCTAAAATATACTTTGTAATTAAGAATACCAGTGATATTTTAAATAAATAACTTGTTTCAAGTCTTCCTTTTTATATTTAAATATTGAACTTTCTTATCATATTTAGACATTAAATTTTAGTGTGATCCTTACAAGAAAAGGAAGATTATCTTTGTAGGGTTGTTTCCTTTTAAGTGAGAAGGCTTACAGAGGTGAGTACTTGATGAGCAAAAGTGCCATCTCCATCTATTAATATTTGTATGGCCTGTCTTTGGAGCAATGTTTAGCTGAATCAGTGGTTACTATGAAATAGGAAATATCCTGCTTATAGTGAAAAATTGATTCAATTGTGTTGCCAGTCAAAATTGTCATAGGATCTCAGTTATAAAGTGATTAAGAGGCTGTTGCCCTGATCTCTAATTGTAATGGATAATATTGCTCATTTGTAGTAATATTAATGTAGTCACTTAACTTGGCTCTGTGGCTGTTGATGCTAATGTATCAGCCACTCCAATGCTCTCAAATCAACAACAGCAGCAAAAAATACAAGTCCAAGAGCTTCTACCTACTGACAGATGGGGAATTTTTGCCTTTCATGTAAGAGTTTGTTTCATTGAGGCTTCCAGGCATGTCTTACTTGAGCGACCTTAGTGCATGGTCTTGAACCCCACTCTTTCTGAAAATTTGTTTCCACTAAGGATTTCCCCTCTTCCTCCCCAGATACTGATCAACTTTGCTACCATCCCTAGTGGGATAATGTGTGTCAGTGCTTCCATCTGGACTCTTATGAAGGAACCCATAAGTTAGCAGTGTTTTATCTTTCTTTTTCCTATTGATTTGTTTTCATGTCATTCTCTTTTACAGTAGCTCATTTTTTTTTTAGACATCACATCAGGGGAATTGCAAAAGAGGAAGAGGGAATGTACTTGTGGTGAAAGCCATGTTTTGCTCTTGTTTGGACATTGTTAGGACCAAAAGGTGGGGTTTTTTTTTAAAGTAATAGCAAAAAGTTATTTCTCTAAGGTAATGTCCTTATGATAGTATTTTTTTTTTTTCTTTCCTTTTTTGGAGTCCTCAGATTTAATGACCTGAAACAGAAGTTTGCATATAGAGGTCTATATGTTTGCATGTTCTTGCTTGACTGTGATTTTTGGTAAAGGCCTACCTTGGCAATTACGGAAGGGTTTACTTTTGCACCTGTGCAAGTATGGTTCTTTTAAAGTTTACAGAGACCATCCATTCCTGTTCACCACACCATCTTGCAGTGCTTGGGAGGACTGTGGACGGTATAGCCTAGAACACAGGCTCTGATGAGAGAAGAAACCTAGGTGGGGGGTCGTAAAATAAACTGATAAAACTTGTTAATTTTTCCAGAGCCAAGTAAATCCACTCTGAAGGTGGTGTTATTTGTTTAGTTCCTGCTGTTGCTTGTTGTTTACGTAGACTTTTCTTACCCTTGTTAAAGTGAGATGATGTGCATTATAAAGAAGAAGAATCTAAACATTTGTTATAACTCCTCTGCTAAACTCCCAAATTAGCCACAATGTGAACTTGTGAACTACTGGCAAGTTGCTGGTTTGTCTCTTGGATGTACATATCAGAAGGCCTTGCGAATAGAAGTACTAACCTCTTCTGGATTTGATCGGTTGGGTACCGAAATGTATGCTCTTTAATTGTTCACTTCAGGATCACAGAAACAGAAATGCCATCTCATCAATATTCACTCGAGGCTTAAGAGCTCCATGATGTTACATCTGTGTAATTTAGGAAGTTTAAAACAGGCTTTGCAGATGTTGAGCATAATGGAGTATGTTGTTTACTTTTTACTCATTTCCATCGTAAGTCACTCTCTACACATGGATAGTAAATCATATTGGAGTATATCTTCTGTAAGGATTTCCTGTGCTTTCAATGTGGCTTGTTTATAAATATTTAACTTCTGTTTGTTAAATTTGTGTTAGGCAGTATTTTGCAACGGTCTCTTACATAAGAATGAAACACAAATAAATTTGTCTTATAGGTGCCACATCTTTGTTCTCTGTGGTTTTACCAATACAGATACCTTGCAGTAGTACTATAATGCTTCTAAAATAAGGCGGTGGCTTTTTAAAAAAATATGTATTTTAACAGCCATAAGTCAATAGTAAAGATCAGCCTTTGTGATTTGACTTGTGTTGCCGTGATTAAATTAATGCTCAACATGCTGTAATTTACAGCTCTAGTGATATCAACGAACTAAGAAACTTTAACCTGGTAGGTTATTGCTTTTTTAAAAAAGATCCTCTTAATAGAAGATCAATGCGACATTAATTTTTCTGGGCAGTATGTCTTTTGTAATGCTTTGCATTTTACTTTGTCATGGACCTCAACATGCAAATTAATTATCATTCATTACGCTAAGACAAGTAAGTCTATCTTATGCCTGTTACGTACATGAGTAATTGTTGCTGCTTTCATTACCGCTTGAATGCGCTTTTACTGCTGCAATAATGCATTCTTCTTTTACACAAGTTCCCATTGCAGTAATTTTCCACTTCTCTGTTTTACATACATATAAGCTGTACTGAAAAATAACAGTGAGATCAAATTCAGTCACAGGCTTGATCTCCAGACTCACTGTTATCTTGGTCCAGCAGTTGTTTTTTGACAGGCAAATTGTCCCTTAGCTCAGGGACGAAAGCTGAAAGGATGCTGTTGAGCTGGTAAGTTTTTGAGATAGTTCCTTGTGTTGCTTTAGGAGAGACTTAGAAATAAAACTAGTATTTGCTGTAGACACAATTGAACTTCTGATACTGATTTAACTAGCAACTGCAGTTTGGGGGGAAAAAAAGTGTTTATATCTTAGCCAGCTGGAATTGCATTGGACTGTAACTTAGCATTCATTCTGGATTTTTGGTGTCCATGTATTCATGACCACAAATCTTGTTAAATTAGATCCAGCACTTGCATTTATGTGTATAGTCTATTATCTTAAAGGTTAACATTTATGCATATACATACTTTGTACAGTCAGACTTTAGCTTACAAATGGTTGTCCTCAATGCCAAATTTACTTATCAGTTGCAGCATTGAAATCAGAGTAACTGGTAATTTTTTTTATTACATAATATTATAGATATTCAGTATGCCAACAAAGAAACATTTGGGTTTGGTTTCCCTCCATATACATTGCTTTATTCAATCTTTCTAAAATTGAAATTTAGGGCTTTTAAATTTCTAAGCAACATGCTGCTAGCACTTAATATTTAAAATAGGCACAGAATGCAAGTAATTGTTTTATTACCATCAACATATGTCTCTCTGTAATTATTTTGGCTTGTGCCCTGGGCGAGTTAAGAGGTGACACCATTTAATATCCTCGTACCCATGCCCCTCTTTTCTTTTTTTAAAATTTTCTTCTTATTTGCAAAGAAATTGAGGTTTTAAAAAAACTTTAGGCCTAGCTCTTATTTGTGTCCTACCATTTCCAATTTTTTTTTTTTATTGTAGTGTAGCCTGGTGAGGGAGAGGAAACAATATGAAGTAGAAGGTTTACTCTCCAGTGTGGAAAATGGTCCTAGAGAAATCTAGACTGACAATCAAGACTGACAGTCTTTTTCCTTAGGAAACCCTAAGGAAAACAATGATACCCTTCTAGTCAGGTACCTAAAAGTTGGGGGAGTATTAACTTGAGTTTTATAAAGAAATCCTTACTTGAAAGGAGAAAAGCACTTCCTGGGGCTTACCAGGAAAGAAACCATAGTCTAGATGGTATAGATAAATGAAAAAGAATTTCTAGCACCTTTCAAAATGAAAGGACATCAGTAGTCACTGGAATAGTGTCTTATGTTATAGTGTTTTATTCTTCCATTCAAGGGCTTCCTAATAAAATTCATGGAGCTGGGCTTGGCTTCTAACAAATAAGCATTGCTTATTTTGTAATATTTGCTTATATGTAAGTTTCTTGTAATCCTTTCCTTTCCCTCAGAAATTTATTGCACTTTTTTTTATGTTATTCGGAGGAAGCATGTCAGATGGGAGGGTGTTTGAATTTTGTTCGAGTGTGTGAGGGCTCTGTAATGCATTTCTCTGTCAAGATCTCCAATTTTGCAACTGGTTCCCCTTGTGGTCCTTCTGAATGTGTTTGAACAGCCGCTGGCAAGGGTTTGTTTGGTAAGGTGAGGTTCTTTTGGAGGGATGTGGAGTAGAAATAGGAAACTGGATGATATAATAAAGCTAATGGCCAAATTGTGCTCCAGCTGTGCAGTTTCCAATATGTGATTCTAAGCTGAAAGGATGAAACACGTAGAATTGAAGCTCATGAAGACATTCGTAAGAAGTGATGTTACAGGGAGATGAAAGGAAGAGGGGCAGAAAGCTCTGGGCCGTTGATTTTATTAAATTGACTTTCAAAGCCTATTTGGCATGCAGTGAATGCCTGATGTTTCTACTACAGGCAAGTACTGCTACTGCAGCAGGTACTAGCTGAGAGTGGCAGGTCTGCTCCAGTAAGCTCAGGTTGCTCAGGAGACTATGATGGGAGCGTTGCATGCCACAGGAGACACCATGTCACCCTTAATATTCTTAATTACAAAGTGCAATAGTGACATCCACAGACAGGAGGCACGGCAACAGTAGGTATGTGATGGCTATCTTTGTACCTTGCTGTGGTGCAACTCTGCACTCAGAAATAGAGAACAACGTCGTCACATCTTAAAAACATCTTCAGCTTAACTTTATCCTCTTCCGAGACAGGTGACAAAATAAATATGGCGGAATACTAATTATATATAAAGAAGACTTAAATGAAGAACAGTAATTTCTGCTTTTAGTCTGAAATATGTTTCGGAAGATCCGATATTTCTAATGTGTCTTCATAAATATCTGATTAGTAGCTGGGCAAACAGTGCAAAAGCTCAACTATGCTTAAAATGTAATATGTGCCATGTTGGAGCTAATAATTTTGTGAGATGTGGTGCGATTCTTTTAATCACCTATGAGAACTTTCAGGAGTTGTGAACATTTTCTTTCATTTGATCAGAAATGTCACACTGTTGGGGGTTTTGTGGGTTTTTTTTGTTTTTTTTTTTTTTGAGGAAAGAATAACCCTCTTTTGGCTTATGCAAATAAATCATCTCTTAATGCACTTGAAACAGAATGATTCCCAAAGGAAGATGAGTGGCAAATCAAACTGGCTGCAAATGAAAGTAACCTCTTAGACAGGAGTTACAAATGTTTTATTCAGATGAACAAAGCATCTTTATTTCAGCACTTTAATCCATTCTCCTTTCACTTTTTTTTCCAAATAGCACTGTCATACTGAAATGACAAGGATCGATTGTTAAATTACTATTGTGTAACTTACCTCATCACTCCTCTGTAGACAGTGTTGATTGAAAGTTCAAGTCTTTTGATGGGTATTGCTAATGTGGAATCTTGTAACTTTTGGGCAATATATTGCAATTTTTGACAAAAATGAAGTTTGCTACTTGGATGATTAGCATGTAATTAGTAGCTTTGCAAAAGAGAAAAAATTGTTGTTTATCATTAGTTAAAGGATTCTATTCTTAATGTATCCCAATATGATAGATTTTTTTTCCCCCCAAATTGTCTCTGTAGCTGCTTACTTAAAATTGAGTATTTTGTTTAACGTGGTTGCCTTTTCAGTCAGTGTTTTCTAAGTCACTTTAGTTTTGCTCTCTGTTTGTCTGCTGTAAATTACTTAGGGGATAATGTTTTGTGAACATTTATGCTATTGCCTTATTTTTAATGCTATGTCATCACGGTTAAAAAGAAAAAGACATTTATTTTGGCAAAAATTCTCTAGGTAAGCCACTATGTTTCTAAGAAACTGCCCTCTACCAGCCGTCATGGATTTTATATCTGTATTTGTACCTGCAGTGTTTATGGTGTAAGTTTTCTTGGAAAGCAGAAATGCAGCAGGTAAATGTTGTATCGGGTTTGCTAGTTTGCAAAGCTGAATGAGAGTCAATTGGCTGCTTTTGACTGTTTGCATAAGGGTTTTTTTTTTCCCTTCCCTGAACCTTGCTTTGCTAAGTGCATTGGGTAGCTGTCTCTCTGCCAACACTGCGTGTGTTTCCATGTTCAGGAGGATTTTTGATGATCCAGCTCTCAGCTGTTATAAGCATAGTCAATGAACTGATGCTCCCAAGGTCATCCATAATGCGCGTGGGTGTATTTCTTCACTGTAAACTGTGTTCACAGCCATCCCAGGAAATGGAACTGGCTTTGATTTTTGGCTTTGGCCGTAGCTTCAGACAAATCTGCCTCTTCACTTAAAGCTTGGGAGAGAAAGCTGACAAATATAGGGAGAAAAAAACAGAAATAGAAACAATGCAGTTTTTTGGGCCGGTGGCTTTAATTAAAATTCCAGTGCAAGGTTTACTGAATGTACACTGCATAGTTTATTCTAAAGCTTAGTGAAAGCACATTTAAGCGTTCATTTTTTAAACAGTTGGAGTTTTTTTTAGGCAAGGGATATTAGATTCTGGCAATAGAAGAGATTCATTTGTATCTCTAGATTGCAGTCAGCACTGTTCTTATGCTGTTGGTTTTATTTGTTTTATATTATTTACTTTTGAAGCCAAGTAAAGGAAACACTAAATGTAATGAGAGATTTTTAAAAGTGCTTGAAAGCAACAGAAATTCCTGTAAATTAAATTCAGTTCTCCATGAGGTCCATTAAGATTCCATATATATATGTACATTTGTATATGCATGAATATAATGCATGTATATTTTTTGAGAGGATCTTCTTTTTTAATGAATGCACATGCAGATGGTCTTGATTTCTTTTTTCTTTTTATTTTTTAATTTTTTTAGAAATATTTTTAAAGACAAGTTATTCTTTTACTTAGACATATTGAGGGCAGGCTTTGCACTTAGTTTTGTGTGCATGGAAGCAGACACCAAAGTCATTGTAGTCATCTGGTTTGACTTTTTGTGCTTCTTCTGTTCAATGTAGTGTTTGGGCTGGATTTCCCTGATGCATAAAATCATGTGGTGCAGGTACCACTGTTGACATTAGCTACTCCATTAAAGACAGCACTGTACTTGTCTGTGTGTCCAAAATGTGTTGCATATAATATACAAGGAACAAGTTTATTGGTGGAGCACCCAGACATGGGCAAGTCTCAATTAGCTCAGTGGTGCTTTGGCTACAATTTCTTCAAGAGTCAAGAGAAAGCCTAATATGTCCTATATTTTCATGTGAACTTAGTAAAAAATACTGAAAGTCCCCATTGTGAACCAGTAGGTAACTATGGAGATTTAACTAGACAGCTTCAGGCTGTGTATTGATTTCTTTCTTCTTTGAATTCAGGACCTATGACCATGCTATCACTCAGTCAGCAGCACAGAAGGACCGTGACCTTGTTCTTGCTGAAGTCAATGGGAGTTTTGCTGTTGACTACAACAAGAGCGCAAGTCCAAGATGAGAGACCTGGCTGCAGATCTTTAATCAAAATTTCTTATTTCTTTTGGGTAGTATTTAACTGTTAAGTTTTCTCTGGGATATCTGCACAGAAAAGGAAGCTCTTCCCTGGAGAGGTTCATTGCAGGTTGGAGTTATATGCAGTTGCACTGCTTGGTTGTTCTCATAAGGATATTATTAATAAACATCATTATTTTAGGTGTTATAAATGAAGGATGAATTAAAGTTGAGATTTATTGAAAACTTTTTTCCCCAATAACATAGTATTAGTTGTGTTTTTAAGGGTGCTGAGCCCTGATGATTGCTTAGTTAGTGTTCCTGATATGGCAGACAAGTCAAGTAGCCATATGAATTGGAGTTGGAATACTGCTGTGTCTGTGCACTGGAACCTGTGCACCAAGAACAGAAATTGCTTTCTAAACAAGGTTTTAAATACTTTGTTTGTGTTATGAGAACAGGCTTATTCCCACTGATTTGTCTTGCAGTGCTGTGGAAAGTTCTTAGACTTCTAATATGGGGATTCACTTATATTACCTTGCAGAGGCCTGTTGAGCAGCAAGAATGAAGACTTCCCTCCCCCTCCAGCCTTAATAAACCACTGCAGTGATATGATCCAATGAGAAGAGGAGTTGAGCTCTGACTAGGTGTTTTAATACTTCTCTAGCTATACTGGCAATTGTTTAAGGGTCTAAATTTGCCACTTAATACTTGACAGAATTGAGAAGCAGAATAGTTATTATGAAATCATGATTCATCCTAGGTCCTTATCCTGCTGCTAGAGTATGAGGCCACATATGGTTGACTCATGGACTGAAGTTCAGAATTGCAAATATTATTCATATCATAGGAATTTTTTTTAGATGAAATTCATACTTTCATATTCTATCTTTATTTGGCTGCATGCAGACATCCTTTCTGAGTTTGTGGCAGTCACAAAGAAGGCTTAATGTGCAGTCTCCTTGGGATCTTGCTTCACTTGTGCTTCAGTTTGTTAATTGGTTATGACCCTTCCATTGCCTTTACATGCAACTGTGGCAGCTTCTTAGTGAACAACCATCTTCAGCGAGCATGAACTCATAAGCTTCTACAGTCTTTAAAGATAACACTATTTAGAGAAAGAAAAACTAGGAGAAAGCCAACTGACCAGAAATTGATTTAAAAAAAAAAAAAAAACAAAAAAGAGGCAGGGAAGGCAGGTCACAGGACTGTGCTATACCTAAGAAATGTGATATTAATCTCTTATTCAAATAGTTCAATTTAATAAAGTTTGTCATGGCTCAGAAGGACTGTAGTAAGCATCAGAAAGAATTATACCATATTGGTGTCGTAACCTGATCAGTATGACTTGATGCCGTGTCAAACACTGTACTTGGGTTTTTCTTATTTGACTCTTGCTGGTATTTTGAAGGAGAAGGCAAAACCCATTATAGTGTTACATTTGTTGGAAAAATAAGCAGGTGCATGCAAAGTGACTTGTCCCAGACATACAACCTGTTAGTGCTAAAGAACAGAACAATAACTGGATTGTCTTGTATTCTTTGCATGTGTGTATATATATGAAAAGTACTTCCTAATCTGCTTGAAATAAAATGCAGGGGAGGGGTCTTATGACCTTGTTTATCCATGATGATCTTTGTCTTTTGTGGACTAATTTTCCCAGTTTTCATTAATCTAAGAGAAAGAATGAATAGTTTAACATTTTTTTAAATTGTTGTTCTTGTGTTTGGCATTTGAAAAAAGTGAGAAACATCCTCTGAAAAATCCTGGCTGTTCAGAAATGCAGTTTGTTTTTAGTAACTGTATCTGATCCACAGCTTTCCAGTATTGCTTTAAAGATATGAAGCTATTGACAATCCTACATATCCGTGAAAGTATAAGTAAATGAATTGTTGTTGCGGAGTGCTGAAAGAAGTGATTGTCATTGAAGTGTTAGAAAAATTTTAATGTCAAGATTGGCAGGGAGGTAATTATGCTTTAGTAGCTTCGTATTCAATAGATGTTTACTGACAGGAAATCTGGAGGGTATTTTACAGACATTTAGCCTGCCTCCTGCTCATACACATTTTCTGCCTCTGTCTCTTCTCTGTCATCTGGTCTCATTTGTCCCTTTCATGTATCCACACTTGTATGCATATTCTCTCAAGGAGGGATGGATTTAAAAAGCTGCAACTCTCTTTTCACTGGACTTAAGAAGATTGTTTCATTCAGATTAGAACTGAATTCAGTTCATTGAAAGTCATTATCCATTATAAGAACAATATGGGTCCTATTCTGACACTTTGTGCTTTCTGTGTCTTTGGTTATCTGTGGTTCATATGGCACAGGCAGGAGGGAAGCTCTCAGTTTAAAGTATGGAATATTGATATTCTCTTTTCTCAACTTTCTGAATATTTAAGGCACTTGTCAGAAAACTGCAAGTGCTGGGCTTATTTCCCACAAGGAGGTAAAAATAACAGTGAAATGACTGGGGAATCAATGAAATGTTTTGGGGTTTGTTTATTAAGTTTCCAAGGCTGAAGTTTGCCATGACTGGGAAGTTGCATATTCCATCTGGTGGAAAGCTGTAGGTCCTGACACCCCAAAAAATCTCCCCAGGTCCTGTCCCTTTGTGTCCAGTAATTCATGCCATTTCCTTCATTATGTAGGAAGAAGGTCTTCTTTATAGTGTTGTGTGAATGAAAAGATTTTCCCCAGAACCATATATTTATTTTTCTTTCGGAGATTTTGAGGTCTTAATTGGGAGCAGCTTGCATGTCTAAAATTTTTATGGCCTCTACAGGCAGCAGAATAAGTTGGAGATTTGTTCCTATGTGTTTGATGCCAATATACGCAGCCTATTTATGGAGGAATTGCAACAGTTTAATTTTGCTACGAAACTGCCTGGGTAGAAGATATGGGTAATTGTCTTGTTACTTAGCATACTAATAATTATGTGCTTGCAGTGGTGGTACAAGCAATTTTGGGAAACTGAGGGGCACTGGTATTGCCCCTGTGATGAAGGGCCATTTCAAGTGAGGTTGAGTTCTCTCAGCTGCTCTCCAAAGGACTGCAGCTTGGGCAGAAGAGACCCAAATGGTCTGAAAAGTTTGAGGGATTGCAAAACAATTTCTGACCGTGACCCCTTCACCAGGCAGCAGTTGCTGCAGAGGTGTAGAGGGAAGAGTGAGTGTTGTTGCTGTACTTCGGTCAGCTGGTTGCTTGAGTGCTCCTGCCTTGCTACACCAGGATCTCTTTTCCCCACCAACTCACAGAGCAGCTTCAATTCAACCTGTCTATAGTAGGAAGCCTCCTCTCTTTCTTCAGAGTGCTAAAAATTGGCAGTGGTCTGGGTTTGGGTATTTATTTGTTACCAACACTGCAGAGATCACCAAAGTAAAATTATTCCAGTCCTGAGGAGACTTAGTCCTATTTGAACTAGGGTTTGAAAAACAAATGCAGGACCATGCTGTGCACCTGTAGTTTCTGTCAATGGGGTGGGGCGAACAGGTGCCAGCAACTTTCTATAACTGGCCTTACGAAACAATTGGCTGGCAATTTAGAGACATCAATAGCTGCAGTGCTAATTTTTAGAGGTGCTCAGCACCATCTGCTCCCATAGGACTCACCTCACTGAAGAGAAGGTTAAGTGGCTATTTAATCATGGTCTGTAAGTACCCACTGAGGGATAAGATGTCTAGAGTGAAGGACTGTTTAAGCTAGCAGGCGAAAACACAAGATCCAGCAGCTGTAAGTTGAAGTCAGCAAAGATCAAACAGGAAATGCAAGACGTATTTTTAAGTGAGGGTAATTAGACCTTGGGACAACTTGCCAGTGGACGTGGAGAAACTGTCCGTCACTACAAGCTTTTAAATCACATCTTACGCTCTATTGCAATCACAAGTAGTTGGGCTAGACAGAGAGGCTTGGCAGGGAGGAATGCTGTGACCTGCATCATGCAGGAGGTCACACAAGACGGTAATGTAACCCTCCCGGCTGTAGAGCAATACACCTGGAGTCTGGAGTGCTCCACAAAACCCAGCGCGAGAGGGGAGTTTCTTACTGTGCCTCTCCAACTTTCACAATTGGCTTTCATCCTCTGGTGAACTACAAAAGTCTCATTGTGTGCAGAGGATGTATAAGCCCTAGAGATGGACAGTTACATTACTGAGCTGGGAAATAAAAATTCTGAGCTGTGTCAAGCAGGGCAAGTGTTTTTTCATCACAAGTTGCAAAATTAGACAATGTATGAAATTGAGTCCAGCCCTCACATCTTTTTAGCTACCGATCTGTTGACCTCAGTGATTTAAGTCTACTTAAAGAGACTGAGAGCTAGTTTGAAAAAGGGAAGATCAGTTTGAAAAAGTATGTCTGTATCAAATTCAGGTCCAATAAAATGTGGCATTTTCATTAAAATTTCCAATTGGATCCTGTGCTCAGAACATGTGAAAATCGGCTATGAACGAACAGGAAATAAAACAATCGCATCATGATTTGGGCTCAAAGAAGTTTTGCTATTTCGTGGAAGAGATAATGCAATTCTGCAACTGGGGGATTAACCGTGAGTATCTTCTTGGGAGGCGGGGTAGATGTTTTGTTGAGGATTCAAAAGAGAGAGGCCAGCTGGGGCAGGCAGTGAAAGGTCTTTCAGTTGCAGGGTGCACTGTGAATAAAGATACAGAGGATCACAGGAGAGTGCAACAGAGGAGGGAGGGCAAGCGTTGCACGCTCTGCCCAAGTGAGCTCACCAGCTGAGATCACTGGACAAGGCTTATCGGGCTGTGCCGTATGCAGTGGCACATTTCCCTCTATAAAATTGAGACAGAGTCTGTGAACAGAAAGACAGACTGAGATCGTATCCTCTTGTTCCCAATGTGTAGGGTTTTTCACACTAAAATAATTGTGATATGTTATTACTGGAGTCCACATAAGAGCTTAGACTCGTGTGTGTTTTTCTGTAAGGGGTGGTTGCCCAGGCTTTGATTTGTTTTAATTTGACTAGATTTGGATTGCTTTCTTGATGCTGAGAACTTCTGTAATCTGTACTTCCTAGAGGTACAACAAGAAGTATACTTCCTGCTTGCAGCATAAGTTAATTCTCTTTTTCTGCACTGTTGTCACCCTACAGGTATGCCTTTTCTTTGGTGATGAACGAAAGTATTTATTTGTCCCCTCTGTCTGAAATCTGTGTGTGTGGCCAGTGCTTTGCTCAGATGCAGTTGGTGGATTGGTGTTTCCTTGGGATCTAGCAATACGTAATTCACACAGGATACCACCCACTACCTTCCCAGAAAAGTGATGTGAGGGTGGGGAAAGAAGTTAAAACTTTACCCCAAGACAGGTTGAAAAGAAATATAAAAGCCTGTCTTGGACTCAGCATTTCAGGTCTGTCAGTCACTGCTAATTGCTGCCCGTGGAGGGCTTAGCTCCATAGATTAACAAAGCATTTTCCTTATCAATATTGCCACAGAGCACAGAGGCTTTCTTTTAAAGCTTTAAAGAAAATCAAGGGGTTTTAGAGATGTAAGCTTTTCTTAGAATCAACTGTCATTTGTATGTTGCACTGTTAATACTAATAAGTTAATACTGTATGTGCCTGGAAACAAATGCTTTTTCATTAATACTGAGAAAGTGTGGAGGCTATTTGATTTGTATTCTTGTTTGATGAAATTACAATATATCAGTGGTCGAAAGGATGTTATACGGTAATTTACACAACACTCGGGGCAAATCAGAGAGCAGTTTTAGCTGACATGGATGGTAAAATGTGCAGTACTTAAAATATTATTGGTTTCTTAATTTGCCTCTGAAGTATTATATGGATTTTGATTTTGCACAGGCAATTTGTAACTTGAGTATTTAGGTTTAGTCTTTTGAGTGGTTTGATATCTTTTTTTTTTTTTTTAACCAGACATTTCAATCATTTCTGAAACCACTTGAAAACTACAAAACAATTTAGAAAGCGTAACATAGCCTCAATAGCAGGATGATTTTGCACCTATCCTGTGATAGGAAGGAGTCACGGATGGCCACTCATCGCAGGAAGGCTGTTGTGGTCTTGATGTCCAGTCTGAGGGAAATTTGACCAAATCCTATGGTTTTAAGCTGTATTATGTAGCAGCACACTGCTTTGCCTCCTCGTTGAACACAGTCTGGCCTTAGTGAATAATATGTGATAGATGTAACAAGATAAAATAATAACAGGAGATCAAAAATAGTATCTTCAGAGCTTACACTGGAAGTCTCAGAAGGTCTGCAGCCTTCTCCTTTCTATCTCCCTTCCACAGATAAATATTAAAATATTTTTTTTAAAAATAAAATGTTCCTGGGGGAAGAGGGCATAGCTGGCTTCCTGTCAAAGAAGAAGAATATACATGGACAAACTCAGTTGCAGTCAGGTAACCACAAGTAATTTGGACTAGCATCTGACACTTTATAAGCATAGGCTTCATCTGCAATTGTTATCATCAGAGGATTGGAGTGGAGAGAGGGGGAGAAAGGATGAGACTTGATTGGCTTCTGTATTTTGGCTAAGAAGATTTAAAATTTGTAAGAGGCATCTGCTTTATTTCACAGCAACAAAAAGCAGATGGGGAAGAGGATATAAACCAGGCAACAGTGAGGTGCAAGGTTAGCACGGATAGCTGTGTCTGCTATTGAGATACCTGTGTATCTTTTTTAATATGATAATATGTTATTGAAAATAGATTTAATAAGGTTAGTTTTCATTATCAATAATGCAGTCTTAATTGTTGTAGCACTGCTTACATACCAAGTTTACAGGAAAAGATTTATTTTTGCTGACGTACATTGGAAAAAAAGCTGGATGAGCAGTAATAGGATAAATAGATCTGTTTTGAACTATATGAAAAAATATTACAACACTGCCATGAGCATCACTGAAATGGGCATTTGCATTTTAAAGCTGACTGGGCTAGAGCTGCTTTTGCCAGCAGATGCTTTAACAGACTTAATCCATCCACTTACGAGCCTCATAGCTGGACTTGATTTTCCCAACTGCCCTGTGCCTACCATTAGCACTATCAAGGCTGCTTTTCTGGGTTGCAAAGGGAACAATCCTGGTGAACCTCAGGGGCTACTGGTGAAAGCTTCACTTGCCTTATTTCAGCAACAATTTCCTCTAATTTAGGAAAGAGAAAGGAAGGAAGGTATTTCTAACCCTTTCTGTATTGCAAGACCAGGCAGGCTGCTGTTCAGTTGAATCTTTAACTATATAAGCTAAAAGGACAAGAAAGCATCTGTGATCATACTCTCTTCTGATGCCAGGCCAAATACAGTTTTGGACTCAAAGTAATAAACTGCCAGTGGAGCGATAATTAAAGTTTGGATAATTTGCCTGTTTGAGAAAGATCCCTCACATCTTAGCAGTAAAGCTCTGGGTATTCTTGCAGCTGTAAACATAGTTTGAAGGAGCTTAGAATGTCAAGATTTCACAAACATTGAAATAACTAATGTGAGGTAGGTGTCTGTAAACACTTCTTTTGCTGGATGGGTGATGTATGAAGTTGCATACTTGCTTGTTGGGAGGCAGCTCCCAGAGTAGCTATTTTCAGTAACTGGAGGTCTCTCCTGCAGCCAAGACCACTGCAAAGGCACACATTGGGGTTTCTGTGCCATCATTGCCTCTGGGGCCCAGCCCACGCCTCAAGTCCTATACAAAACACTGGTAGCTGCCCGTGTCTGTGTGAGAAGCACTGCGCAGGTGGAGAGAAATTTCCCAGGGGGTTTATGGCTTTTTGAGGTTGTTTTTTTTTTTTTTGAATGTGGCATCTTTGAATTCTGCGTGGTCCCAGATGGACTGGTAGCTCCTAAGCATGCCGAATGCTCTCAGTCACAAAGCTTTTAGGTTGAAACTGAAGATTTATGGCCCCAAACATAGGTTTGCATCAAAGGGACACCTTACCTGAGACTCCGTCGCTTCCAGCTGGGTGTAACGCTTGTCACCTCCTTCCGAAACCCACTAAAGGTTTTACCTGCAGTGGTTAAATCTTTCCAGTGCCCTGGGCGGCTGAGATTACTGCTCAGGAATTTTGGCAGCCTGTTGTTTTAGTATTGCTTCTGCAGAACTTTAATGGCAAAAGTGTAGTGTTCGCTTCTTGTATTATGTTTGCTCAGTCCTGCGCAACAAGGTTTTAGCAAGAAAAGGTTTTGGTATCTTCATAATAAGTTTAGCTTGTGTGTGTGATGAAGCATGAATGCACATGTGGAGGCAAGTGCCCAGGCACGTATTTATATGCACATATATCCTTTTATTTATGCTCTGATAGCATCATGAGGTGGTTTTTGATGAGACAGGCTGGTTCTGGACTAAATACTTGATTACATTTTTGTTAATTTCTTAAGCATTTCTACAAATGTAATCACTGACATATGTTTTAAAATTACATCGAAGTATTTACTTGTACGTTTACTAGATTTTATATGACAGACTGTTTTAATGACCGTTTTCCAAATGTGTGCTTAGCTGTTCCTCTTAAAGAAAAAAGAGGAGCTCAAAAATAAAAAGAGGAAAAATTTAATAACTTGACATAAGAAATATGTTTTCTTTCCAATGCTCCCACTGATTTTGGATGGTAATTTCCAATGAAATTCAAGCATCCAATCCCACTGTTCAGTGAGAGAATTAAATGTGAATTACAAATGAAAAAGCATTCAATTCAGGTGCTATTTAAGTTCATCTTTTCTTTAAAAGCGATAAACTCAATGTGTTTCCATTGGTTTGCAATGCTTTGTAGTCTTTCATTAACAAACTGTAGGTTCTTGGTGTTTGTAATCTTAAAATATTATTAAATACATTTACTACTACCAGAAATACTGTATTTTTGGCAGTAACAAAAATCTAAAACATCACAAGGTGAAACCTTTCAGAACAATGGGAGGCTTTTGAAAAAGAAAACAAGTTTGGGGGTTTTTTTTCAGGCTTTATAAACTTAACAGTGGTTAAGTATGAGAGTGCTTTGACAGGAATACATAACCTGCATGCATTCCCTTAGTCAAAGACATTTTCCTTGGTGGATGCTAATTTAATTTATATTGTAACAGCTAAATTATAAACCTAGGACACAATTTACATTAATTATGTCTCAGTGAAAACCCTAGTTCAGGTGAATTGTCAGGATGACAATAACAAATAGAGTGTATGCTTTGTGCATTAAATCTTTGTTGGACTCCGGCTGCACAGGAAACATGAATATTAATTTCTGAATCTCCCCTTTGTAGTAATAAAAAACAGGGTGAGTTGGTGTGGGTCTTTTAAACCCAAGAAGATCTTGCTCAATGAAAAGTAAACTGAGAGCCAGCTGTAAAATCCCTCAAGTCTGGGAGGGAGAAGGGGGTCAATATGTTGCCCAAAAGGGGGATGAATTTGATGGGATGATTTCAATTTAATTTATTTTGTGTTTTCTCTACTTATGTACAAGATGGTATGTTCCTAAACCTAGCAACTTGAATATTGATCTTCCAGTAGAAAAAAGGGCTGCAATTACTGAATATGGGCTAAGAGGATGTCATCAAATTAATGTAATTCTGCACAGCACAGTTTATTCAGGGGAGATTTAGGCTAGATTCAGGGGAGATTTAGGCTAGACATTAGGAGGAAGTTTTTCCCAGAAAGGGTCATTGGGCATTGGAACAGGCTGTCCAGGGAGGTAGTTGATTCACCTTCCCCGGAGGTGTTTATGGCATGCGTAGACGAGGTCCTGAGGGACATGGTTTAGTGTTTGATAGGAATGGTTGGACTAGATGATCTGATGGGTCTCTTCCAGCCTGGTGATTCTATGATTCCCTTTCAGGAGAATTCTGGAAACTGGCTGAATTTCAAGCTATGTTTTAATGTGACTTTTTGGCTGCCTGCCTCCTTGGAAAATCAAGGGTTACTACTCAATAACCTAGTATAAATACAGTCAATGCAGTAGGCCTTCATTTCAGTCATGCAGAACCAATTTTTAGTTTGATGGTATCACTGTTGCATACTTTAAATTGAAACTGTTGTGAAGAACACTGACATAAATCTTATTATTATTCTGTTTTTCCTGTAAGATTATTGTCCTGTCTGACTTTGTTTGATATTGTTGTGATCACCACCACTAATATTCAAACACGGATGTATCATCAAGTTTGGGAACTGGGATAGGAATTACCTTTTGATGATTAAAACCCGACTACCAGGGAGTACTTGTGAATTCATTAGGCTGTTAATTAAATGCTTCTGCTAATGCCATTTGTTATAAAGATTTAATAGTTTTAACATGGGGCTGTGGCACAACCCCAGCAGTCCTCAGTGCTCTTACTGGATCTAAATATTCATCCTGGCAAAAATAGACCTGATATTTATTCCCTAATGATTTCTCATCTGTGCTCCCCAACAAAAACAAGTGAATCTCTACTGTATTTTGACCATTTCCCTCAAAACAATATATTTAAAATAACAAGAGCTTTCCTTCAAGGTCTGATTCTTTGTTAAAGCTAACAGTTCCCATTAATAAGTCATCTCTAGAAGATACAATAATTTTATTTTTTATAAAGAGATTCATTTAATCAGTAACTTATTGTTGTTAATGGCTTTTATACACAGAGACACTTAGATGCCAAAAAAGGATGCTGTCAGCATAGCTGATTTGTGTGTCACAAGAAGCAAAGTAATTTGTTTCATGTTCATGACTTTTTCTGGGCCACAAGTCTGGAAAGCACTTCCCTCGGGCCCTACCTGACTCCTGAGAGAAGGGTGAAAGTCCTAAACAGTGAATTTAGAAAACTAATGCAGTCATACAGAGAAGAAAACTTCTTTTTCAGCAAGGGTCGGGTTTTGAAATTCATCCGCTGCTTTCTCTCAGCTTTGTGATTGAAAAGGTTATACAGGGTTTACCTCTTTGACCTCTTTCATCCCCCTCAATCTTAAAGGTATCTCAGGAAGAATTTCAAGTGCAATGCTATTGCTATATGTAGGGAAATGTGATTTTTTTCCTCTCACATTTAAAAAAAAAAGACTGGTGTTGAAGCGCAGAGGAGACCAAAGGACACAAGCCATTTGCTGAGTGTTGCTGTTTTGAGGAAATATTTTCTGGTCTGTGTGTTTTCAGACAACCCCTGAGGGGCCTGGGGGATAGATTTGTTCTGTAACCCGTCCCTGTCAGGAGTCTGATACAATCAAGACTGTATTCTTAGCCCCTTTTTAATTGAGACCAAACTAGAAGGGTTAATTTTTCTTTGTGTATTCCTATGTATGAAAATAAATATCTTAATTAACTGATTTGTAGATCTTTTATGGTCTATTGCAATTTGAGGTCTTTAATTTCTGAGATGGGAATTAATAGCAATATTTAGCTTAAGTGGTGGTAGCTATAGTACTTTAATATCAAGACATCTCGTATTCTGTTGTCCTCCATGAATATACAAGCTTGTTACTTGTTTTATATGATTTTTTTTTTCCCTATAATGAACCTGGAATTTCAGAACTGGCATAAAAATATAAATAGTTGAGATTTATGTTCATCTGTGGTTCTCTTCCATTTTAAACCAATCTCACAGTGTCTGCTTAGGGCAGATCTAGTTATTCCCTTTGCTTTTTAATACTGACATGGTAGTTAATGTTTTTGTCATCTCCTATCGCTTCCTCTTTACTCTGTAAATATAAGATACCAAAATCTACCTGTGGCTCTTCACTACCCTATTCAGTTTAAACGGATGATAGTCTCTGTCAGAAAAGTAAATTTCCACGTTTCTTTTGTGGGAATCTATTGCTAAATATTTGAAAATTTTCAATATTTAATCACTTGGGTTTTTCTAAAGCACACAAAAAAGCTGCAGTTCTTTTGTTTATTTATAAGTAGTAGGCTCAGGTACTGTGATTATATGTTGTGTCAGTAAGGAATGTTTGGGAAGACTCTGAAATGTAAATTTGGTGAACAGCCTACCAGGAGAGAACAAAGACAGGGATTATAGGAAAGAATTTGCAAGCAAAGACAGATTAGAGGGACTTTGCTTTTCTCATTAGTTTCTGTTCCTTCAGGAGATCAGCTACAAATCACCTGAAAAACTCAAGAGTCCACTTGCAGTCTCTGTGCACTTGAAACTCTGTTGTTTTCCCACCCTTTTCCCCCCTCCCTCCAATACCAGACTAATTGGAGAGAAAAAGTATTACCTACTGCGGCATGCTGATGAGTAGTATAGATCTGCACCCTTTATATAACGCTAACTTTTTAGCTGAGTTCTCCAATATTGTTTTATGTCCTCTGTGGGGAGAACTTGGGTCAAAATCTTCTCTGGCCTGTGTGAGCTCAGATGCTATCTCCATGTTATGGTTTAACCTCAGCTGGCAACTAATCCCCACACAGCTGCTCACTCACTGCTTCCCAGAGGGATCTGGGGGGTAAAAGTGAGAGAACTTCTGGATTGAGATAAAGACAGTTTAATAGGTAAAGCAGAAGCTGAGCACACAGTCAACGTATTTCAATCTTTCCTTGAATGAAGAACACAGAAGAGCATGATTTGGATCTTAAGGGATTGCCAGTTACTGGTCATCAGATTATCTACAATTTTATTTTGCACTGTGTATTGTCTATGAATTACTTTGCACTGAGCAAATTGAGATTGGTAAATATACCGTTCTTGTTAAAGAAACAAAAATTAATAACAAGAAAAGACTTCATACAGATTGGCAAATTGGTAGAGAAGATAATTTAGCATTCCAGTCCTGGCATGTTTACTTTTTGATGGTTTTTGTTCACTAATTAAAAAAAAAAGTGAAACCTACTTTCTCACCGCTGCCTCATTATAAGAAGACTGCCTTCTCTGGCTGTTTGTGCTTGAAATATACATCTTTATTGAGGAATACATAAAGTTGGCTCCCAAGGGGTTAAAAAAATGACAGCTATGTAGATACTAACCGGTGAGAAAAAGAGAGGAATAAACATGTCATTAGGTATTAAACAACATTACCCATAGTTTTCCTTAAGTGTTGTAGTTGTCATTCACTTGTGTTTCCATTGAAAAGATTTTTATTCTTCTACAATATTGACCTTACGCCTGCAAATTATATTTTTTTTCTAATTTTGGATCTGTTTTTTTCGTAGTATGAAGTTTACCAGCCTGTTGTTGTGTGGTATCAAGTTTGTAAGAGAAGCCTAGGATGGAGTCAAGACATATATGCAAAGCTCACAAATACAGCAATGTTACTTGGGTTTTAATTTTGTTGGGGCTTATTGGACTTTCCACTAGATCCACCATGGCCAGAATGTCACTAGGCATTGAACTTGCAAGGACACAGTCCTTTACATGACGTCTAAATTGGAGTGAGTCCCTTTGACTCTAGTGATTCTTTACACTTTTCTCTGTTTGTGTGCATTGTTGGGGTTGTTTTTGCATGCTCTCCTTGGGACTTCATTTTGTCATGAGCTTTGGGACAGACAGTAGCTGGCAAATATTTCCAAAAAAGCTTTTCCTGTTCTGAAGTATGAAGTAACCCTCTTCTCTGCCTGCTGGGATCTCTCAGAGTGAAACAGCATTATAATCAAAGATCATTATCATTTCTCTAACTCAAATGACAGGGCTTGGGGGATCTTGACATCTGTTGTCTAACTCATCCCAATAATTTTGGTGTTGAGCAGGGCTCTGAGCAGGAGCAAAGTGCAAGACACTAACAATCTGTAATTGTTAGATCTAGAGAGCCACCCAGAGAACCTTGCATGTAACTCATGGCAGTGCTGTCAGGAACTTGCTTGAGCCATTATTTGTTTCATTTATTCATGAGATGAATTCTCATAGCTTCAATCCATCTGCTCTGGAAAAGTCCACAAAACTCCTCCAATGTGAACAGATAAGCTTTGCATTTGCACCAAGGCAGCTGGTCCTCTAAATTTGCTTTTCATTGCAGTGTTTGAGTTTTGAAATGAAAATAAAAAATCTGCTCCAGAAAGCAGGGGTGTATTCTCTAGTAACAACTTGAAAATTTCTAAGGTCTATGGATGTGATTGGATGTGGAGTGTGTGGATGTTTATAAATGGTTCCACAAAAATCAGTGCTTCTGGTGCACTGTAGTTCATTTAAGTAATATAACATAAAGCCAGTCAATAACTACCACTCCAAGAAATTTTGCATTGAAGAACTGTCTTGTTTGGATTACTCTTGTGGTAGGAAATATTATTTCTTTTCCCAAAAGTACTGGTTAGGCTCTTTCAGAGGGATGGCCAAATGATTGGCAGGGGGGAGGAGGGGGGAGGGGAATGAATAGAGGATATCTTCAAAACTGTGATAGCTTATATACCTGTTTCTACTGAAAATAAATGGATGTTTAGCTTTTCCTCAATACTAGATGTTTTTGTAAATGCCTCACTGAAGTAAGAGAGGGACAAATCCAACTCAATTTCCAAGCAGCACATGTTCACAACATGTGAACACCTGAACTCCTGCAGAGAGCCAACAACATCTGGCAAAAATGTTGCCAGAAAGCCAAGGAGAAATTGCTACAGAACTGAGATTAGACTCTGGTGCTTCAAGTAATCCCACCTGGAACATGGACATAATAATAAAACAAAACATTTTCTGTCACCGTTCATTCATTCTATTATTCAGCAAAATTCCTCCATCCTTTTGCAAGCACTGAAGTTCATGATTGTAAATCTTCCATAAAAATAAGGGTTATAAAATCTTCTCTCTTTTTTTTTTTTTGGGGGGGGGGGCATAGCACCATTTTAAATGATGATATTTTTAAAGGATTTATGTGTTTACCATACTGACAAATATTCCTGTGCTACATGGTCAGCCCCTGATGTCTGAACCCTATAATTAAGCATCTGTCAACCCTATAACCATATTGTTGTTTCTAGGATGGCACTCTTTTCCATGCAGTCAAAAAATGTTTTATCTTTAAATGTCATTCTTTTAACTGTATAGTTTTGTTTTTCATGATGAATTTGCCATGTAATTATTTATAATAGCATTCCACAGTAGCCTTTTGAAGTGAGCATGTATGCACAAAAAGTTTAAACAAAAGGTTTTCTTTCATAAACATCCTCAGTATATTTAGTCTGATAAATCGGATGGTGGATATCACATTGATCTTAGTTCATTTAGTTGAAAATTGAGAGTCTTGGTAAGTAGTGGGAATGCTATAATGCTAGCTAGTGCCTGAGGAGAGGAAAACCATTGTTCATCACTGGGTTTAGCAATGGCAGTTTGCATTCTATTGGATGACTGGTCCAGTATTGTTAATCATGTCAGGCCTCTCTGGTTTATGTTTAGTCTAACACTTTTTTGATGAAAGACTTTTTGTCTATTCAAAACCAAAATGATTTATGGGGAGGGTATTAAATTACTAGATGAGTTTGAATGATTTACTCTTATTTTGCTACTTCTGAACTGCTCAGAAGCTTGTAAAAAAATGCTTCTCTCTAGAAGGTTGTTTTTATTAATACAGAGTCCATGAAGGTGTGAGAGGGAGTTTATTTTATTTTTTAAAATTGTGTGAAACCAACGTCAAAATGAAATTTGATATTAAAATCAAATACCGAACGATGTCACTGGCAGATACTCATTCATCTGACTGACTCTAGAAGAACTTAAATGAACTGAATAGTTTCCACGTTGCTCACTGTCTCTAATTTTATTTTTTTTCTTACACATAAGCAAAAGAAAAAGGTAAAGGATTTTTCCCACTGTTTATTTTCATATACAGATGCTGTTTAAACTAATTGAGTTTATTTTTTGAATACTAGATCTACACAGAGAAACAATGTGTTCAAAATGTATAATCCTGCTTGCTTCAAAGCATCAAAGAAAAACAATATTGTACCTAGTTCCTTGGTACACTGCCCTGCTTTGCTTTAAAATAGTTAGCTTCATTTTCTCTGCAACAGTTTTTTTGGGCTAATGTGGGTAAATAGCTGGTGAAACGTGATAGAGCATCAGGCCCATATCTGAATAGGATGACAGCTGCCACAGTTGGGCCAGCTGGTCGTGCTCAGGGTCACTGCTGCAGTGGCCTGGGCTGTGCCACGCACTGAGGGGATTTCTTCTTGTTGTACCAGCCAGGGAATAATTCTGTGGAGGTATTAAGTCAGGGGAGAGAATTGACCTCCTGCTCTTTAGCAGGAATATCAAGTCGCTGGATAATAGTATTGTGTGCTTCCACTAACGAGGAGGTTGATTTAAAGTCTTCTCAGTTGATGTTCCCACGTGGACTTACACTAAGGAGCCTTCATTGAGAAAACTACCAAGCTAAAATGGAAATAATATGCACTACGGGGGAATAGCAGCTGTATAAAAACATTCATAATGGTTTGTCTCTAAATAACACACTGCAGCATCTTTAGACAGATGCATATTGTGGGTAATAAAGTCAACGCATTAGGTTAACTGTTGTAGATAGAGGTTATATGCCAATGAAGCAAACCCTTCTGTCCTTTGTGTAACTTATTTGCATGGCAATGCCTCACGGTAGCAATCTGGCTGCTGTTACTTCACGTGACACTATTCAGCTCCCCGGAGCAGAGATTCATCTTTGCAGTTAAAAGGGAAGAAAAAAGCTGCTGTGTATGCATGATCCCTTTCGCAGGTCACTAGACAATTGCAGCAGAGCCGTAATGATGGAAAAGGGGTGGTTTGCTGGGCTGGTCCTTCAGAGGAGCCAGCCAGCGCAGCAGCTGCTGTATTTGTCAAAGACTTGTCTGTCTATAATAGCATCCCAAACTTGAGAAAGCATGTCGATTTCTGTTTATATTTGATGCTTTGTGGTGCACCGCATACTGTGGTGTTTGCTCAGCTGGCATTGCTGACTACATGGGCACAGGACCCAGTGGGGCAAACCTCGCCTGCATGTAATGATCTTTGATGGATCAGAGCCCATGTAGTAATTGCAGTTACAGAAGAGCCAGTTTCTTCTTCCCTCTCATAGTCCCTTCTGACTTGCCCCAACAGGTGATGACTACTCTGATGGCCAAGCACCTTTTCAGAACACTGTCTACTTTCTGAATTGCTTGCTTAAAGTACCTAATAGATTACTTCAACCCAACAAGTAGTTCAGCAAATACATTATTCTTTGTTAATGTTTTAGTTTCATTTTTTCTAATTCTCATTAATCCTCCACTCCCCTTATTCTCTCAATTTCATGTAACTTTGTTTTAAGTTACATGTTTTTGCAACCATCTAGTAATAGGCATGTACTAGATACTCTCAAATATTTCTTAATGCAGTATATTTTTTTTCATGCTCTTTACTGTAGGGACAGCAAGGATGGGCATTGTCAAACAACACCTTGTTGAGCGCACTGAGTACTCTGTGTGCATGTTTGCAGCCAGTCATAGATAGTTGTCTACATATGCATAGGTGTTCAAACCCCAGATAGGAACAATTGAATCATAGAATCATAGAATAGTTAGGCTTGGAAGGGACCTTAAAGATCATCTAATACCAACGCCCCTGCCATGGGCAGGGACACCTCTCACCAGATCAGACTGCCCAAGGCCCAATCCAGCCTGGCCTTGAACGCCTCCAGGGATGGGGCAGCTACAGCTTCTCCTGGCAACCTGTTCCAGTGTCTCACCACTCTTATGGTGAAGAAATTCTTCCTAATATCTAGTCTAAATCTGCCCCTTTCCAGTTTATACCCGTTTCCCCTTGTTCTATAACCACAAGCCTCTATGAATAGTCCCTCCCCAGCTTTCTTGTAGGCTCCTTTCAGGTACTGGAAGGTCGTTCTAAGATCTTCTTGGAGCCTTCTCATCTCCAGGCTGAACAACCCCAACTGTCTTAGTCTGTCCTCACAGGGAAGGTGCTGCAGTCCTTGGATAGTCTTTGTAGCTCTCCTCTGGACCTGTTCCAATAGCTCCATATCCTTCTTATGTTGAGGATTCCAGAACTGGATGCAATACTACAGATGAGGCCTCACAAGAGAGGAACAGAGGGGCAGAATCACCTCCCTTGACCTGCTGGCCATGCTTCTTTTGATGCAACCCAGGACACGGTTGGCCTTCTGGGCTGTGAATGCTCACTGCTGGCTCATGTTGAGCTTTTCATGGCCCAGCGCCTTCAAGTCTTTCTCTGTAGGGCAGCTGTGAATCACATCACCCCCCATCTTGCATTGAAATTGATGATTGCCCTGACCCAGGTGTAGGTCCTTGCACTTGGCCTTGTTGAACCTCATGAGGTCCTCACAGGCCCAGTTCTCCAACCTGTCCAGGTCCCTCTGGATGACATCCTATCCTTCTGGTGTGGTAACTGCACCACTCACCTTGGTGTCATCTGGAAACTTGATGAGAGTGCATTTGATCTTTCTGTTAATATCATTGATGAAGGTACTAAACAGCACTGGTCCCAGTACGGACCCCTGAGGGACACCACTTGTCATGGATCTCCATCTGGACTTTGAGCCATTGACCACTACTATATGAATACAACCCCCCAAACAGTTTATCCACCATACTGTCTAGTCATCAAATCTATATCTCTTGAATTTAGAGAGAAGGGTGTTGTGGGAAACCATGTCAAAGGCTTTACTGAAGTCCAGAGAGGCCACATCTGTTGGTTTACCTGTGTCTGCTGCTGTGGTTACCCCATCACTGAAAGGCACTAAGTTGGTTATACAGGACTTGCCCGTGGTGAAGCCATGCTGACTGCCATTAATCACCTCCATGTCCTCTATGTGCTTGGGCATGGCTTCTAGAAGGAACTGTTCCGTGATCTTCGCAGGCACAGAAGTGAGGCTGACAGGTCAGTAGTTCCCAGCAGCATCTTTTCTGCCCTTTTTAAAAATGGACACAATGTTACCCTTCTTCCAGTCACCAGGGAATTCTACTGATTGCCATGACTTTTCAAATGTCATGGAGAGTGGCTTAGCAATTGTGTCTGCCAGTTCCCTCAGGACTCTGGGGTGATCCTCATCAGGTCCCATAGACTTACATATTCAGATTCTTCAGGTGGTCACGAACCTGATCCTCCTCTTTAGTGGGAGGGTGGTTATGCATCTGGTCTCCATCTTGCCATCCTGTGACGCAGGACGGGGAGGAGAACAGTTACCTGTGAAGGCTGAGGCAAAAAAGTTGTTGAGTACCTCAGCCTTCTCATCTGTTGATACAAGGTCACCATTTTCAACCATCAGTGGGGGTATGTTCTCTTTGACCTTCCTCTTTTGGTTGACATACCTGTAGAAGCCCTTCTTGTTAGTCTTTAATTCCCTTGCCAAGTTCAGCTCTGGCTGCACCTTGGCTTTCCTGAACCCATCCCTACGCAACAGGGCAGCGTCCCTATACGTGTCCCAGGTTACCCATCTCTGCTTGCACTGCCTGTGCAATTCCTTCTTCTTCTTTTGTTTAACCAGCAGGTCTTGACTTAGCCATGCCGATCTCTTCCCTACCCTGCCTGATTTTCTGCATCCAGGGACTGAATGCTTTTGTGCTTTATGGAAAGCATCTTTGAATATTTTTCTAGCTCTGTTCTACTTCCTTGTCTCAGAGGACCATGTCCCAGGGGATCCTATCAAGTAATTCCTTGAAGTGCTCGAAGTCTGCTTTTCTGAAATTTAGTGTCCTGACTATACTATTCACCTGTCTCTTAACCCTCTGGACCTTGAAATCCACCCGTACATCATCACTGTAGCCCAGGCTGCCTCCCATCATAATATCACTGATGAGTTTGCTTGTATTGGTGACTATAAGGTCCAGTATCGCATCTCTTCAGGTGGGGGTCTGTATCAACTGGGCTAAGAAGTTATCCTCAATGCACTCCAGGAATCTCCTGGATTGCCTACAGCTTGCCGTGCTACTCCTCCAGCACACGTTGGAGTGGTTGAAGTCCCCGAGTAGGATGAGAGCTTGTGAGTGCAAAGCCTCCTGTAGCTGGAGGAAGAAGACTTCATCAGTTGGTTCTCCTTGTTTGGGTGGCCTGTAGTATACACTAACTATGAGGTTCCTGTTGGTGCCTCTGTCTTTAATTCTGACCCGCAAGCTCTCAGCCTGTTTGTTGCTACTCTTCAACAACAGCTCTTCACATTCTATCCCTTTCCTGAGATAGGCAGCAACATCTCCACCCCTCCTTCCTGGTCTATCCCTTCTGAACAGCATGTAGCCTGTGATAGCCACACTCCAGTCATGGGACTCATCCCACCACGTCTCTGTGATGGCTACTAGATCATAGCTTTCTAGTAGCACAGTAGCTTCCAGCTTCTCTTCCTTGTCACCCAAGCTTCTTGCTTTAGTGTAAAGGCACTTGAGCTGCACTGCCTGTTGCATCACCTTCCCAGTGGACCAACTGCTTTACTTGCTTACTCTCCTTCATTCATCTTCTATAAAATCTGTTTCTCCACTAATCTTACGCATCCTATATTAGACCTCATAAATGTTCCATAACTTTTGCAAAACTAACAGATCATCAGACACTTGAAATCAAAGTGCTTTTTCTTTCCAAGTGGCTACACAGCGCAGTCATAGAGTATGAGTACTTTAAAGCTTCTAATGCGCTACTGGAAGAGAGAAAGGAGCAGCAAGAATACAAACTAAAAATGCACTGCATGCAACAGAACTACACCTTAGTCCAGTGCTGTGAGGGGTAAAATACTGCGCCTTTCAGCTGATGATCTGAAATCCCATTATCACTGAGCCGTAAACTGAATTATTGGTGACGTACAGGCTGGATTATTCTATCTACTTTTTGTACTGTATATCCAAAAGTTGACAGTTAATTATGTTGTCCCACAGTAGATCAAGTTTTACAACTGCAACAAAAGATTAAAATGGGCTTATATTGGGCATGTTCAGAGGATAAACTGTGCTGTATTATAGGAGGGAATGGCAGTCAACTGCGTTGCCATCTGGGAGAGGAGCATTGAAGTGCTATTAATATTTAAGCCTTTTAGATTTTCTTTGAGTTTGTGGCATTCCTGAAAAACTGATTTTAACCTTGTAGTAAATTTTAGTTTCAAAGGATGTTACATAGTATCACAGCAGCTATTAATATGGGCAGAGTTGTATCTCATTTGCTTTTAAGGTATCTTCTTCAAACACGAGTACAGGGAGAGTAACATATCAGATTTATTGCCATACAAACTAGCTAATCTACTCTCTTACATAAACATTCTCTGCTTAGCACAGAAGAGGACAGTGCAGATTCTTCTCTATCTCAGCAGAGCTTATCTATATTTATTGCAGCTAATGTTTTGATTCAATGTGGCAATCACTTAAATATCCTAATTGGGTAATTCAATTATTACATTCACTGCTAATGTGCTAATTGTTTTATTTCTGGGAAAGTTGAAAAAAATGCTACTCAGTATTGTTTTGTTTATCTTTTGCACCATTTATTTTTATTAAAATATGGCTTGGTTTAATTCTGTATTTCAGAAAATCATTATCATACGTAAGCACATTAGTGAAGAAGGGCAGGGACAGAATGAAAAAGGGAGAAGGAACCATTATACAGAAAAGATACGAATACAGGGTAGAAATGTAGAGTTCAAATGAATTTATTGTGCAGTCAAAACATGTTTTCCTGCATTTCATTCATCTAGTTTCCTTGCAATAAAATGCAAAAATAAGCCAATCAGTGCAGACTCTCCAGGGTTTTACTGTCCTGGTTTCTGGTCAACAAGGCCCAATTGCCTCTTTCCTTTCTTGAAAGCATCATCCCTTTGTAATGGTATAGCTGCACCTAATTGCTGAGAGTGTCTTTCTGCACAGCCCTGAGCTATAGCAAGAATTAGCTCCCCAGAGCAAGGATACTTTCCTTTGGGGGAAAGCAGGGGAGGAACTGCTTCTCATCAAGATGACACTGGCTGAAGATACAGAAACTTCTAAATCCCATCTGGGAACAGCTCCCTCCATTACTGGCAGAAAATTCACATAACACTGTTTCATCAGATTGTTTGCTATCTTTTTGCTACTCTTAATTATTGTGAGGGCTGTGTTAGCTACTCCATAGGCCAGTGCTGACATTTTTAGCGGTCAGAAGCAAATAAATGCTGCAGTTACATTTTGGTCTGCTAACTTATTCCTATTGAAGTTACAGAACGAATATTTATGCTTACGCTTAAAATTGAATCTATGCTGAATGTAGGTCAGTACTATTTTCCACCTTTTGCATTTACTGGGGCAAACCTGGGAGTTTTTCTGAGTCTCTTCAGTTGCGGCTAATGCTGGAAATTTTATCTAAATATTCAGCTTATGGTGTTTGCAGAAGGTTCTCATGGATCAGATGTTTCTGTAAGTGGCTTTCTGTTGGTTGATAGTTACTAGCAACTGTCAATATAATTAATAAAGAGCTCGTTCTTTTTCTGATATGAGACTGAAAAAGCATCTTCTGACTTCCATCATTTCTCTGTGCTTTGTTGCAACACAACCTAGACTCTATGCATACATAATTTATAAGGAAGTCAAATCTTTGGGGTTTGAACTCACCTTTTAGTCATGGAAATAAGGAAGGAATTTTAATTAACTGAAACCATAGATAAGACTAAAGAATCAAGTAAAGCATTTGGAAGGGTCAGCTGCATAAACACAAGATTTGAATATCCAAATAACACTGAATGGTCTTCTCAAACACTCTCTTAAAGAGGTTACCAAAGTGGGGAAAAATTGCCTTCGTGAATGGGAAGTTATATTTGGCAATTTCATTAGTCATTGGTTAAATTAGAGTAGTGTTTGAAGTGTGCTGCCTGTTTTCTCATCCTACAGCACAGCTGATGCATCCCTTTACGTAACCTTAAATGAGCCTCATTGACTTCCTTGCAGGAGGTGGGCTTTCTGTGGCATCTCTGAATCTCTGAAATCCTAAGTTTTGTGGTCTTTTTAAGGGGCATTGACTTCATGTTCTGTAGGAGATGCGTCTTCCCTCTTGGAAGTCCTTTTCAGCATTAAAATGTAGTGTTGTATTTTCCTAGAGATTGAGGAGTGTTTAGATGAGAAGTTTTCAGGATAAAATAAATGGTACTCTGTCTTCATCACTACATCAAGCACACTTATATCTATTGTGGTTTGTTTGGGTTTTTTTTTTTGTTTTGGGTTTTTTTTTTTGAGTCATTGTGCTTTTTAACACAGTGTGTAGTTTCTAAATCCTCAGTTGAAAGGATTTGGGTAAGGAAGCAAAAAAAAGTTTACTCCTAAGGTTATGGAATCTCCTTGTAAACGTGGCTTGGACTTGTTTTAACAAGACTGGAAACCTGTGAAAAGGATATTGTTAGTTCAGAGTGTTTCAGAGGAAGGTAGGTGCTAATAAGCCTTCTGTGAATTTTACAGAACCACCTACCTGGCCCCTCCTTCCTGCACTGCGTTGTAATGAAATGTTGCTTCCATAGCAGCAGTCCTCCAAATTTATTTCCATTCCAGGCTGTGTGCTTTATAAGCGTTACCTATTTCTAATGTGAGGTTTTAACAGTATGCAAAGCTTATATCCACAGTAGTCATCTGTCACTTGAAAGAAGGCTTTAATTAACAGAACCCTAATTTTAATGAGGTACTGAGCCATGATCTTGTAAATTCTGTGGTACAGAGAATCACTTAGTTCAGGTTCACTTGTAACAATCCTCAACAGTGTGATGCCTTTTATGACACTGTTTAACAGATTTTGATGCTAATCTAGGAGCCCTTTTTGGTGTAAGAGTGTTCTTTTCCTGGTAGGCAAATTTTGAATTAATTGAGTTATGTTTTTCAAGCAGTGATACTGTTGCTTGATTTCTGAACAAAAACTTCTGGTATGTCTGAACTATTCACCCTCTGTCCAGGGTGGGACTCCAAGGGGATTCACTGCTTTTAAATTCTTTCCAAAAGCATCTTTGATGCAACACCTAGGCCAGTCAGATTCCATTATTTTCACAGAAACCACTCATGTTTAACGGCTGCAGCAAAATAAATGGGTTATGCCACTTTTCAAACCTCTTCCTCTTGCAACTGCAGAAATGTGTGCTGGGTAGGAAGAAAGGGCAGTTCTCAGCAGTGTGTTTAATACCCTGGTTCAGATCTGCTGGTTTAAACATGCTGTGCTTGACATGAGAGCAGAAGGTGGGAAGTAAGGCAGGGAGAGTTTAATACCAGCTTTCTGTACCCTTGTGTCTGAGCCAGCCGGTCACCAGTCCTTGTCTGATGGCAAGTGACAGCGGCACATTGAGCTGCTTTAACTGTGACAAGCTCTCCCTACTCCCAAGGGGCAATTCTGGCAGTGCCAGACTTGCTGGGGACAAATAGGTGTATCCACAAGAGCCCTTTCCCTGAAAATGCTGCATTGGGTGAAGATGGTGGCTTTGCAGCACCAACTAAATGTTCGCTTTGTAGGAGTGATGGCCCTAGGGCAGCAGCCAGCTGCCTTCTTAGCTGGTTCCCAGAAACCTTGCTGTACAAAGCCACATAGGTGAATGTAAAAGTCAATCCCTACGTTAATCCTTGGTTGTTTTTTTCTTTTTCCCTTTAACTATTGTCACTTAGAAGGAGCCATTCAGGTTGTTGTCTATGCTATTTTAAAGAGGCTATTTGAAAGGCAAGTCTCCCTCACATAACCAAGAACCAGAAACACTGAAATAGTCCCCTGCGTTTTCATTGTCTTGTCATCCATGTTGTGATGAGAATGTAGTTAGACCTTCTAGTATCTGTGGTTTGAACCAGGAATGAATGTAATTGCACCTGACTTGTTCATCAGCTGGTAATTGAAAACATCAGCAATGGTTTCTATTTTAGTCTCAAGCTCCAACAGTTGAGTTTGTGTGCTTTTTTTCAGAAGTTAGCAGAAGTGAATGTGTGCTTACACTGACAGTCCCATTTCAAGGGATGTTATTAGGAACTTCTTTTTGCAAGTACCAGTGTATGGTGTTCTTGGACCTGAATCACTGTTGAACACTTACAACTACGCAACTAGTTTTCATGATCTGTTGTCCTGTAAAGTAATAAATGGTCCAAATTTTTGACACACTAATTAAAATTCCATTTCTCATGAATTCCTTAATCGAGAGCAAGTCATTATGTGCTTTGTTGATTCTTAAGTGCAAAGATAATTGCAATGGGCAGCATGAAAGTCATTTGATTATTGCCTGTCAACTCTTGTGAATTCTAATAGGTCTAATTGCATAGCATCAATTCATCATCTCAGCATCACTTCTTTTTATTATTAGCTCTCTGAATTGTAATGTGCTCATAAAGAAGTGTAGTAGTATATCAGGGCTGACATGGTACCTGGCCTGCTGCAATTTTCTCTCCTTACGTAACATTACTATTGAAATTAGAAGTTTATTATATGGTACTCCTTTCCAGAGACTAGTTTAAAAATTTGTCTTCTTGAAGAAAGGGATACTGTCTTCCTCTGAATTTGCATGTGTAATTTCTTTGCTAAATGATGGTCCTAGTTTTTACTTTTCAAAGTCGTTCCCATAAATCCTGACCATAATGTATTGGCTGGAAAATATCTATCAAAAGCTTTATGACAGGGTCCCTTGTTATTGCTGAACATTACAGAGTCTTCATTATCTAAATATTGATGTGAAGTTCCCAACAAAAACTTTATTGATTGAGAAGCAGAAGAAAGGGAAAATTTAGATATGTTAAAGTTGCTTTCTGAGAGAAATCAGATAGGAGAATTGGTTTTGTTTGGGTATCCTTTTTTGCTTTTCCTTTCTTCTCCCAAAAGCGAGAGTGTCAGTTTAGAAAAATTTGTCTTGAAAGTAGCTGAAGATAACTACAGAGGAAACCACAATCTTATAACTAAAATTTACAAGATTTTGGGTTAGTAACTTTTGATAGATTTTACTAGAGAAATCCTAGTTTTGCAGGAAGATGAAATTTCTATAAGCCAAACTATCACAAATGTTTATAATATAAATTTTAACACTGTCAGTACAAACATGGAATTAAATTACTTATTTCTGAAAAGTTCCCCACAAGTTTTCTCAAAAAGAAAGATACCTCTGAACTTACTCTAAAGCTTTGCTTCTTTCTGAAATTTTGTGAGTGTTTTAAAACTGCCATCCTAGATTTCTCATCCTTCACATCTTCCATCTGTTGCTGCAGTGCTGGTATCGTCTACAGATTTCTCAAAGCACTAATAGCCACTGCTGCAAGATCATCTTCTGAGTCGTTCCACAGCCCAGACATGTTTAAGCACTTTACCATGGAAATGGCACTGGTGAGGCAGTTAAATCCAACTTTTCCAATGCATTGTTTTGAGACATGGGAACTGCATTGAAAACATTCATGTGCATTAAGTCAGGATGTTTACCATGATCAATATCTGGCATTTGCCTTACCTTGAACAAAAATTTGCAGCAGTTTCACAAAAACATAGGAAAGGACGTGTCTGTTTTGTTTTCTTTACTAGTGCAGCTTTGCCTAATAAGTTTTTGCTTCCTTGATTGTATACTGCTCCTCTGGCAAGGTCAGCCAGATAGTTTACTGCTTCATGTGCTCGATTTCTGGCTTTTTGTAAACAATAAGAGCTGACATAATTCTTAAAGCAATTGCTTTCACTGTGAAAATATCAGTATGTCTTTCCGACAACCCACACAAGGGGAGACGGCACTGTGCAGTACGACTTTGTACACAGACTTCTAAAAATTCCACCTAATCCTCAGACTGGTGTTAGAGTGGATAATGTGACTTTGCAGACATTTCCCTTTTTCCTGGGGAAGTGATGCATTTGCATTGGGCACCGCGGGTGGCAAAATAACCATTTTGCTTCAATAACAAGTGCAATAAAATTTATAAATATTTTTCTCAATATGGTTTCCTAGAAACTGAGCAGTTTCCCTCAGCAAGGCACGCCTTTATATTTGGAAATGGTGTGTTGTTCTGATACTTGTCACCCTTGCAAGCCTTACCATTGCTACAATGGTTTTTTTTTTTTCAAAGGCATTTCTGTGTTTACAGATTATTGTGACCATTTCTAGCCCCACACTTTCTGGTTCCCAGTTGCTAAACCACGATATCGTATTTAACAGACTTGGGTTTGAAACTCCTCACTTTTGATTATCATGAAAAGCTCCTGACGTGCTAGTGGGAAGGTATGATGTTACTTGGAGTCTAAGTTGATTGGATGCACCTCTGTTTTCTGCAGCAAGGTTGTCTCAAGATCAAAGACCTTCAGCAGGTCTTTTAGATCATTATGTGACTTTCCAGAAGGTTCTTAGAATACAATTTCTTAATAGAGCTGAACAAGGTATGACACGAGTGTTTTTCCAAGGGCTTTTCCTGGTGATGTTTGACAAGCAGAACATTAGCAGTGCAGTAAGCCTCTGCAAGTTGCCAACAGTTTACTTTGGGGGAAAAAAAAAAAAGGAAAAATTCTTCCCCTGCTTCTTGATTTGGTACGCTTGCTCCTACTGCAAATCCAACTGTTTACAACTTCCACTGATGCAAAACACTCAATATGTTTGTCAAAGCTTATTTTTCACTTGAATCCACGCTAGCATTACATATTGTACAAAATACCATACCACGGTTTTCATTAAATTCCCTCCTTGGATGTGTTTCATTTCTCTGCTTAGCTTTTGTATCTGCCAGCGCTTTCAAGCATGTTTACTGGAGCCTCTTTGCTCCTTTCTACCTTGGTGGTGCTTACATCATTGCCATGAGCAAAGCTATAACGTAAGTGTGGAGCTCCTGTCCCTCAGCAGGCTGGTAGCCTAGCCCAACTGGTCACAGCCCATGAGAGGGTGTATCTGCCTTAATGTGAAATACAGTATCTACTGAGTTATGTTGTGACAGTACACGAAGTAAAGATGTGTAGTGTTTTCTTGTCAGCGTGCTGATTGCATTCTGCTGTTCCTCTCCTCTGGTGCATGTATCTCTGCCTGCTGGAAGAGAGTAGAGATCAGAAGATTGCAATGCAATATTTCTGTGGTATCAGTGAAAGCTCAGTTCTGCTGAGGTTCCTGAGAGAAAAAGTAATGAATGCAGGACCAGTGCTGCAGAGAGAGTGCCATGTTCAGGTGCAGCTGTATCAGCCAGAACAACTATTGCTTGCTGCAAGGGGCATCCTACTGCCCCGTCTTTGGGGTACTGGCTGAAGTGAAAGTTGTAAGCTTGGGTTCAGGGCTAAGAAGACCCAAGACAGAGCAAGACGTAGCTGGGAAGTCATGAGCCGTGTCCTGTTTGCACTGGGCAAAGGCTTGGGTTGACTGAGTGTATGCAGAACAGAGTGCTTTCAGGGCAACCCGACCTTCACTGTATACTTGCTCACCTGGGCCAGGGATTTGCTTTCATCTTGGTTCAAGCTTTACATTTGTTCATTTCTGCTACAATAGTTGTTGAGTTTATCAATAATGTTAGTTAGTATGTTTGCTCATTTTGTTTGAAGCCTTTGGAGGAGCAATAGGTGTTTATTAACAAAGCATGCAAGTAGCAAGGTTGAAGCGTGGAAGCTCTTCTCTAAATCTTTTTTTCTTTACTCTGCTTTTACAGTATAGTGTAGTCAGTGTAAAGTGTCCTTCCATTTCCCCTCTCCCCTTAGGTTCAGGCTTGCTCATACCCCCATCATTTACTGGTTTTGCTTTGAAGATGGATTTCAGAGCAGTGAATTCTAAGTGATCATGTTTGTTTTATTGCCAGACGATGAAACTATCTTCAAAACTGGAGAGCATCTCTGAGGGAGAGACTGGAAGGATACGGTCAAAACAATTTATCATGGATGCTCAGTATGCACTACTTTCCCACAAGCTGGTATCTGGAATATGTTGATATCGGGAATGTGCTTTAGCAAGGTTTCAGCCACCTAAAATTAAAATAAAATTGATGATAGAAAGTGAGATTCCTCTTCTAGGCATGAAGTCTCATGTTACGGTTCAAAGAGCTGTCCAGTTATTTTGCTTATCACACTTACACGAAGCAATTAAAGTGGCATTGCCAACTTGAAATCTAGTCCAGCTTTTGAAAATGACTTGAATTTCCTTTTGTGCACTGCATGTGTCCCTGTTTTCGCTGATTGTGTTTGTGTGATTTTGGGAGAGATATGGTGGTAATAAATTAGATTTTTTCCTCTATATATTGTTTTGTGATGGGCTTATAGGTGCAGCAGGGGAAACCATCACTGAAGGAACTGACTGCAGACAAAGGTTGAAATGCTGAAAATTTTCAAAGTACAGAAGGATAAATGCTTGCTTTCAATGAAGTGAATTGGAGACGATATCTAGATTTTTTTTCTTGTTACAATAAAAAAGTAGGAAAAGATATATTTGTTTTCAGTTGGGTCTGATTGTGTTGATCTCTTGAAGTGGTAGAGGTGCTCTCCTCTGTGATGGAGAAGGGGTGTGTCATTTTACTTTGCCAGTGTTTGGATCCTTTTTATCTGTAAGCAATGTTCTCACTGATTTCAATGGGACTGCTGTCAGGCTGGAAAGTGCTTTGCAAGTTCAGAGCTATAAGCACTGTATTTATTGCTCATGAGGAAAATTCAGTATCCTCTTCCAATATTTTTAAATTGGATACATGTGTTTTAAAAGATATTTAATGGTTTTGGTTTTGTCATTTCTGACTTTTTCCTCCCTCTGCATCCAATCTGTTTTGCAAGATGGTAAATGGTACCAACAGGCTGCATGTGGATCTTGCATCTGTATTCCAAGAATGGTGTGTTTGTAGCAAGGGAAATACTAAACTTTCCTCCCATGGTTTCCTAAGTTTTAAGTGTTCAAATTTAGAAGTTAATCAGGCTAAATTAGCTACCATTGTTTCTTTTAGGACACATAGACTGTAATTCTATCACCTTTTTCTTAAAGATGATGTGTAAAATTCTTAGGAAAGCATGTGTTTTCTACTGTGAAGATTACATAGACTAGGGACGTGTTAAATAAAGAGATGTGCTCCAATTCTTGGAGGTGGAATAAGTTTGTTTATTCATAAGAAAATTTGTAGAAAAAGTAAAAGAAAACTGAGCATAGTAACTTTTTATAATGTGGTACCATCAAGGAATAGATGCACAACACTGAACCTGTGAAGGTAATAATTTTCAGTAAAACATTAAATCATACTTTATTGCCACTTTAAGAAGCCCATAAGACTTCCTATTAAGGAACCAATTATTTCAGTCTGATTTTTAAAAATCTTCTTACATGAAGCGAGGGGATTAAAATATTTGTATCTCTTCATTAGGCAGACAAAACTAGTACTGGCAGCTTCCTCTCCATGTACCTGAGGTTATTCTGCTGCTAATGATTGAGGATTGTTTAGTTTGATCTTCTGAAAAGTTCTTGCTATAATCACCAGTCCTTTTATATGAAGATAATGTTTTTTTTAAATTCCTTTATTTCAGCATTCTTGTAAAGATGTCATCCGAATAATGAAAGAAATGTCACTAATGTTATTAAACCAGATTTTTTCATAGGAAAAAATATTAAAATAGGAAATTAAGGTCTTTTCTTACAGCTTGTTGTTAAATTATTAGATCACTCTCTAGTACTCTTTGGTACTCGGTGGAAAGTAGAAGGATTTCAGTTTTGAGTGTTGGTCTTCTCTAGATAAAATCGATCTGGTACTGAGTTTTGTTGTGAGGCTGAGTGGGATTTTTTGTTGTCTGTGGGTTTGGTTTTTTCTGCACCACCTCCACTTCACAAGGCAGTGCTTTAACTATGTAACATGCCAGCAGAGGTGACTAAATCAGCTTTAGTGGAACAGACCTGGACACTGAATACAACCCAAGTGTGTGTGTCAAGAGCCTGCCCTTTGAGAACCTGAGAACATTAGCTTATTTCAGATTTCTATGCCCCTGTAATTAATCCAGTTCCAAAGAACGAACTGCGGCTAACTTGAATCCCAACATATTTGAAATATTTTTTTTGTATAATTTATGGTTTGACTTGTTTTGCACATTTTTAAGGGTAATATTTGCAAGCTTCTCTTTTGAATTAAGTATCAAGAATCGTTAAATATACCTTGAATTTCTGTGGCTGGTGTTCTATTCTTCGCCATGCTGTGTATTTTGTTTTGAAGTTTTTGTGGACTGGCAGGCTGAAACTCTCTTAGTGTCTTGAGAATAAGCACTCTCAGTGCAAGGACAAACAGGTTTATTTTTGAGTGCTGAAAAGCTGACTGACTGAATTATTAGACAAATAGAAAACAATCGCACTCCCAAACATCTTCTGCTGTTCAATACAGAATTAAAACCAGGATCTTTGAGTCTCATACTTTCCTGCATGCAGCAAACATACACCAAAAGGCAGATTAAGGCATTTTTATCTACAGCCTTGTCCACTTGCAAAGTATAATAGGTGGAGAAAGGTGGAGAGCATTACTTGGGTCAAGGAGGTCACTGGGTACATGTTTCCTGAGCCACTCGATGAGGATGGTGCTTGGCAGAGCTTCTCTACTGCTACAACAAAACAAGGTTTGCTGTTGTGTAATAAGCACAAATCTGCTTCAGGCAATGTAATTTTTATTTTTTTTTCTGTTCTGTTTTCCTAGGTATATTAAGGTCTTTATTTGGGTGGATGATTTGTAGAGGGGAGCTAGGATAACATTTGAGTGTTTCTGCTGTAACTGATTCAAATCCAGATTAGAAAAGAAAATAGAAATAGCAAGTCATGGATTTCATAATTTCATGTTAAGTCATGTCGCGTTCATTTCACGTGCATTCATATCACATCACATTATGAATATCCCAAATGGAGCTGCTGCCTTTTAGTTTTACTTGTAGGCAATTATTTCCATCAAAGTTGTGGGGCCGTCTGTCTAGTTGCTGCTTTGACATCTGTCATCGAAGTACTAAGTTGCTTTGTAAAACCTATTACTTTGGGATATAGTATAGTGTCTCTTAATTGCACCACTTGCTTCTCCTGCCTGAACAGAGACTACTTTTGTTTCAGACGTTAATGGTGAGGCCCTGATGGCAAAGTGATGCTCTAAGTTCATTGATGGGGGAAGAGGGGGGAAACTGCTCTGGGATTACACAGACATACTTGGGCCTTGTACTTTATGATGAGCATGAGTGCCAAAAAGGCTTGGGGTTTGACTTGTGTGACTTAATTCTCTGGCCGGCTGTTAAGGCGGTGGTATAACCATTGGAAACAAGCTCTCTGTGTTTTGTAGCTTCCCACAGATGCCAAGCAATTGCTCTCTGCTAAATGCTGGTTATTGAGTGCAGACTCCTGTGTCTCCCTGAAGGATCTCTCAGGCTCAGCAAATCCTTCGTCTCTCCCTTTGGGAATATTGTTTTCTGACTGTCTCCATTTTCTCGTACTTTAAATATATACCGAACCCACAAAGAGGGATGCTGGTTAATCATTTACAATAAACAAGTTCTTTCTCTTTTCTTGGGCAGACAATGCCATTGACGTGAAAAAAGTCTTAAGTATTTTACACAAATGACTTGTAAATATTGTAGGTTTTGCAGTTAATGAAACGTTCTTTGGGTCATCCAAATCAGCTCTTTAATCCTTAGAGTCAGCTATAAAAGCTACAGACTTCCGATTGAGCAGTGCTTATAGTTTCAAGCTTAAAAATCTGAGATTGTCTCTTTAACTGCTGGTAAATGCAATATAACTCTATAAAGCAAATAAATACTTCACAACTAAGGAGCTGTGTCATATGTAGTCAAGTTTAGGTTTGTGTAGTCTATGAAAGATGTTGTCTTGCATTTAGAATGTTCTACTCAGCTAATCTAGTTTTGGATACGCATATTAGTAAATAACTTAAATTAGGCTGTGGTCCTGCGGGATTCATTTAAGTTGAACTTAAATTAACAGTTGTTTGTTACATGCTGAAAATGCACATTTTATGTGCAAGTGCATGTAGCTAGAAATAGAAAATGAACAAGCTGAGCACATTTATATACCAAAGCATTAAGCTACGTGCATTCCTTAAGAACAGGGATATTCAGTGCGTATGAATATATGGATGTAATTCCATTTCACGTCAATTGAACCTCAACTATTCCTTTTCAGCACCAGTATGATGGGTGTTTATTGTGTAAATCAACTGATAAAATTTGTAAATGGTGCCCTAAATCCTCTGAGTTTTTGTCAGGTTTTTTTTAATTCAATGGTGTGCGCACAGTGCAGTAGCTTCCTTCTTAAAATTCATACGATTCTTGCTGTGATTGACAAGGTACAGCTTCATTATGCAGTTTGCTAGATGGGCTGATTATGGCTATGAATGCGTGAATGGGATAAAGGAGAGAAATGTGTAATTGATTCTAGCCATGGTCGGCTGGTTCATTAATAGTGTGCATGTGCTGCACTTGGCATCTGTAAGGGAAGAAATGAAACTTATTTGTCTTTAAAAGTTGTTTTAGAAAAAAATCATTATGACAGCATTTTTGCCATCGAGTGTCACTTAAAAAAAACAAACCAAAACAAACAAAAAAAACCAACAAAGCAAAAAAACCAACCAAACAAGGGAAGAATGAACTTTATCAGTCCTCCAGGCTGGTGTTTCAGGCACAGTCAATTTTCTTCCTCCTTTTGCAACTGGGAATTGTATTTTGTCTTTGCCCATGCTGCTCTGTCCTTTCTCTGTAGAAGTGTGCATAAAAACTCGTGACAAACAGCATGTTAAGTTCTGTGGACTGATTTCTTTACTGAAAATGCCAGAGAAAACCCAGCCTCTCCGCCTTTTTTACATATGGAACAGATGTAGTTTCATTTTTGACTGGCCTACATGGAGATTTGAGGGGAAAGTTAGCGTGCTTTGGAAATGTTGATTAAACATGCAATCTGTAATTATTTTCATTGGTGGCTAAGTGGTGACAAGGTTGATGTAAATGCTCAAGCAACTGTTGTACCTCTCGATTAGTTTGGGGCTTGCATAAGATTCTGTTGACTGCTTTTGTCTTAGTACTTCAGGGAAAAAGACAAAAGCACTGAATGAAAACAGGCAGACTGAGCACACACAAATCAGCATATGATTGTCATGGACCTTGCTTTGGCTGCCAGAATGTCTAACCAAACACCTGAAAGTCAAATGACCAAAAGGAGAGCAATAGATTCTAAAAGCTCTTCTTGGATCAACCATCAGTTGCAACGCAAGTCTTAGAAAAGCTAGTGTAAATATCAAATGTTGCTTCAGCCCTAAAGCGGGTCCAGAACATGGTTGTACAGCATAGATCTGTGCTAATGGTTTCTTTTGACTACCTCTTCCTTATTTTTGGGAGTGTTTCTGTAGGAAAATATATTACCTTCTTTTATATAAAAAACTCAGTTTAAAACTACTCAGCTTTATTAGCATTAAAAGCAGTTTTGATCCATTGCTGTGGCCCAAGTCCCAGATGAGAACGTACTTTCTCTGGGGCTCTCCACCTCTGTGTACTATTGAAAATGTAAGCAAACATCTCTACTCTGTGTACACAGAGAAATTGATTTACAGACATGTGGATTGCAGCTTTCTTTTTAATGAAGTTTCTTATCAATGTACTTGGCTGGAAGACTGACCATAGAAAATGAGAAGCTTCAAAGCAGTGCTGGCAGCTTCATTTGACATGAACATGAAAATAGTACAAAAGAGAGCTTGACTGTTCCCAGTTACTCTGTTTACTTGGTTTTAAAGAACAAACCCCCCATTCTAGAGGACGTTTTGGGGAAATGTCCCTATCCCTCATTTCTGTTTGCCATCATTAAGAAATGCTCAGACATTGAAAGGGGTGCAGGAGCTCCAAGAAGGACCAGGAGCTCCTTTAGTAGCAGGAAACTGTACCAGTCTTTTCCAGTGAAACTAAATATTTTTGGAGTTTTTCTCCATTTGCCCCACTTTAGGTGATGATACCACTTCTGTTTCATGCTTTTGAACCTCTGCATGTGCAGTGTGTCTTCAGCCAGTTGTCATTATCTACAATTGGTTTGCCTTTCTTGCTATGAAAGTCATCCCTGCGTGTGTCCTGCCATGATCCTTTACTGTGATTGAAACCCAACTTGGAAATTATTTTTGCTTCAGAAAAGCCATGTGCTTCGCTAGGATGGATGCTTGTTCTGGCCCCCAGTAAACCAGTATGGAACATGAACAAGCAGGACTTGCACATTTGTATATGTTTTCCCCTAACGGTGCTGGCAGTGGCTGGAGAAGCAGGGCAGCAGTTACCCCCCTTTATTTTCTTGTAGAGAAACTCCTCTAGACTCCCCCGACTCCAATGCACCCACTCTCCTTTGTCCTCCAGCTCTGTAGCATATAAATTTCTTTGGCTCTGTGCAGCGGAGTCAAGGAGGAACGCATAAGCAGAAAGGAAACTGTATTGTGACAGACAAGCTGGAAGATTGACAGAGTCTTCATAGATTACATTAAAAATAAATGGCTGTGCTTCAACCTGTGAAGTCTGATCCTCATATATTAACTGTGCATGGCTCTGGTTTGTTTGCTTTATGCCTGTATAATCTCAAAGGGTTTTATCTACATGCAAACCTTTACATATTGTGGAGTAGCTTGAGCTGAATAATGTATAGTTAAGGTAATGTACGGATGCACTGATTTTATTGACAATGTACAACAAAAAAGTTACTTCCATCGTCATCTGACTGGGAAGCAGACTAACACATTATTAGTGCTGCTTTGCTAGTAAAATCTTAGTCTACCACGTGTTTCAGAACAATAACGTGCCCAAGTAAAGATTTTTTCCCCCAATGACACCCTGCAAACAGTTTCAAAAGTTTTATTATTTTATAAACCAATTCATAACCATCTTCAGTGTTCTGTCTAAAGCACCAGCTATGATGGGCTTGTAAAAATTGAAACATAAACACTAATAATTGCATTAAAGCTTGTATTTACATGCAGTGCCTAGTTCAGTGATAAAGGGTTGGTAAAGAGGCACCATAAAAATGCTAAATCAGGAAGTACTGAAAAAAAGGTAGCAAGAAAAACGTTTCCTATTCATTGAGCTGAGAATTCTTAAATTAGTTTGTAATAATGGAAAATTAAAGGAATGGAGTTAATTATTTATGAGTGAAATGCATCTAAAAATATATATAAAGGGGTGTCTTGCACAGAAAAACATGAGCAAGAATTTGGTACTTGAGCTGTTTCCCAAAGCTGTCTTGTTGTTTAATAATAAATTAATAATTAAAGCTGTTAGGCTTCAGCTTTTAAGTAGCTGCACCTTGAAATGCAAGTGAACTCAGCTTTAGCAGAAAGAGGGAAATCTTTCATGATTTTTTCTTTTATTTATCTTTTACACTTTAGTCAGTTTCTTTCAGTCATTCCTTTATTTGCTTGTTGGATACTGAGTGTTGTGAATTTGAAATGTATCACAATACTTCTGATCTTAGTGTCTATAAATGTAGAATGATCTTAGCTGAGATTAGATGCACTGGTTTATATTCCTTCCCCCTCACTCAGTAATTGTGGCTTGCTTCTTTCAAAAACAAAGTACAAGAAAAACAGACTCAAGAAGCTTTTTCTTTTTTTTTTTAAATTGCCAGTTGGTAAAAGCCAAGTGCCAGTGCTTCCAAACAGAAACCTTCCTGGGAAAATGTCAACCTGAAGGAAACTGCTGTAATCATGATCTGAAATGATGGCAGTACTTTGACAACCTTATCACTGTAAGCAGAACCTCTCTTCTAAACTCCTGAGTGAAGACATTCAGCCTTTTTTCCAATAACCCACTATCATCCTGCTCATCAGTGATAAAGACTCCACACCTATGTGGTGGTTCAGTTGCCTGAAATGCTGTAGGGAAGGTTTGCTGGAGTCACTGTCTGGTAGCTAGCACATTCAGCAGAAATTATCCGATCTGTCCATCGTTTCCCCATAACTGAAGAAGATTACTGTGATCAAGAAGGAAAGAGCAGCAGTTAACCTCTTATTTACTTCTCAGTATGGTGGTTTTCTGTAGTAGTTGGGAAGTTTAGCTGTTATGGGTTACAGTTCTCCATCACAGTCAGTTTCTCTGTAGTTTTGGGCACTGGGTTTCTCTGATGTGGTTTTATTTGCTGAATATCAAAACTTTATGGCTAATGTAAAGAGAAAGTTTTGGAAATGTTCAAAACATACCTCAGAATATGAACCATCTTTTAAGTAGTAGAGGCCAGGGCTTGACAGATGACGTTTGGACTGAAAAAAAAAAAAAAAATTGACATTGTGCTTTGATATAGGTTGCAGGGAAATAATGAAAGACAGCAGTAATGAATAATAGTGTGAATTCTGTAGCTTTTGCAAGTAAATTTAAATATTCAAAAGTGTAACAACAGAGGGTATTGCTTTGAAACCTGCCCCACGTGGGATGTACAACCTAACCAATGGGTCCAGAGGTATCAGAATTGAAAGCATGGACGTAATACTTTTTTGTGGCAAAGTTGCCCATAGTAGTGTCACTCTTTATTGCTACTACTGTATACTGGAGGGGGATGATAAGGGAGGGGGAAAAGAGATGCACCTGCCAGTGTAACTCATTCTAGTGTGATCAAATGTGCTATAGAAGAGTGATATTTGAAAAGTAAATGTGATTCTTTCTAGTGAGGTGGAGGGGATTACAAAAATCACCACACTTTTTGGTTTTTAGATTTATTTTCTATTATTTTTTCTTTTTATTTCATTTTTCCTATAGCACTTTAGAGACTTTGGTTGCAGCACATGTGATTTTGATGAGTTTAGAGGTGACATACCCACGATATTCCCTGACTGTACTTGCTCTTTTTGTTTATGAAATTACTTCAGACAAAATATTTTGTTTTACTGCCTGCTGTCTCCGTCTGGTGTGATGTGAAAGGAAAGTGCATTCTTTGAATAACTAACACATTCATAGGTCACAACTTTTTTCTCTTAAAATGGCTGCTGAGAAAAGTCTTAAAATATTACACAAAAAAGATGACCTGTGCATCACCATCAGAGTTCTGAGGATTTATGGAGTGAACTTTCCCACTCAAAGAACCTAAAAGGAGTGAGAACAACTAAGGATTTCAAACAGTTGTACAATATTTAAAGTTGTATGGCCCTGAAGTTTAGGGTATTTATGAAAACATTTCATCTCTCCTGCATGTGGATCGCAGTACATGTATAACAATCATTTAGTAGTGCATTTTCCTCTTAGGCCATTTCAGCCCAAATACTTGAAAATTTAGTCTTTAATGTTTTTCATTTTTATTTCATTATCAAAGATGTATCTTATTACATGGTTTAGAGTAATAATAATTTTCTTACAATATTATTCATACTTTTGTGTCTAGGTACGATATCAGAATAGATGGACCTGAGATAAATAAATGAACTACCTTAGGATGTCTAATTTCTATTTTTATTATTTGTTTCCTGCAGATGTGATCCATACCGTTGGGCCAATCGCAAGAGGCCATCTTACTGATGATCATAAAGAAAACTTGGCAAGTTGCTATAAATCCTCTCTGAAACTAGCAAAAGAAAACAACATTAGATCAATTGTAAGTACTTTATAAGAACACATTACTTTTTTCTAATTTGGATCTTTGTTTCCTTGCTGTAGAATAATTAGAAATGTAATAGTAGGGTTCCAGAAGGTTTTCCTAGTCTAGATGATGTGAAAAAGCAAGGGATTAAGTATTAAAAAGAAAGAGATACGGTTATTTTAAGAGATAATGAAAAATGCTTTTCTATTAGGTATAAAAAAAAAAAACCCCAAACAAAAACCTGAAACCAAAAAGAGAGAGAACCTAATAGAAAGGGAGGGAACTGTTCCCATGCTTTGCTTTCTACACAGTTCTATTTATTGTAAAACACCTAAAAAATCATTAGCTAAGTGGATAACCACACATGCAATATTGCCTCTTAAATAGCTGAGAAGTGATTAGTCTGTTGCTTATTCTGTCCATTATTGTTTCTTGTAAAAATAAAGGTATCAGTCAAGTGGCAATGTTTATAGCACCTCCTCACCAAAATACATAATAAGATAGCCTGTTATATCATGGAGTGGTTTTAGTTGGAAGGGACCTTTAAGTTTATCTAGTCCAACCTTTCTGCCATGGACCGGGACACCTTCCACTGGATCTCAGAAGACTCAGAGCCTAATCCAACCAGGTTTTGAATATTTTTCAGGGATGGGGCTTCTCATCCACCCTTCTCCTCAAGACTGCTCTCAATCCCTCAATCTCCCAGCCTGTATTGATACCACAGGTTGCCCTGACCCAGGTGAAGGATGTTGCACTTGGCCCTGTTGGACTCACGAGGTTCACATGGTCCCACTTCTGAAGCTTGCCCCTCTGGTTGCTGTCCTGTTTCTCAGGTGTGTCAACTGCAGCAGTCATCTTGGTGTCATCTGCAAACTTGCTGAGTTTGCTCAATCCCACTAAGTCTTTGATAAAGAGAGAGGGAGACAGATGTTGTGGGGATCCCTGTCAAAGACCTTATCCATTCAGAGGCTGGATAAGTGACATCCATACCTCTTCCTTGTCCACAGATGTAGTCACTCCATCATATGATATATCATTGAATGATAAAGATTCTTCGATTGCTGGAAATATGTTGCATTTTTGTATCTCAGAAGAACAGGTTTTCAAAATCCACTGAATAAAGGAGCTATTGCTGTTCCAGCTCTAGAGCGTTGATTCTGTAGCTCAAACTGTAGCAGCTGAAGTTTTAGATATCCCTAAATGTTTAACCAAGAAGGAAGTTATCACGTGGGCATGAATTCATACTTTTGGGGTTATTTCAGCTGGCTGTGTGATTGTATGTATGTTTGGCAACTTAGAATACACCCTTAATCTAAAAAAAAAAAAAATAATTTAAGTAATGGTGTAATACTGGGATGAAGTACTCAGTAAGGTAAAGCTATTAACATCAAAAACTCACAAGTGGAAAATAAAGCTTTTTGAGGACAGGAGGAGGAAGACAAGTGTAGGGCTTTTCAGCTTTAGTTAGTTGTATCCTTTGGAGCAAAAGTTGATTGAAGTTGCTTGCTTTCTTTCTTTTTTTTTGGAGTAAATATGTTCTTTGCCCTTTTTCTGCTGGTGAACTTCTCTCTGTACTTCTCAAAATACTGTCCAGGGAGCTGTCTCTTTGCCACTATATGGCCCCAAAATAGGTGGTACCTATTGTAGTTGATTTTTTGTAATTTGATTTCTTGTGGTGTTTGTTGTTTTATTTGTTTTTAATGCTAGGCACATAATTTAGAACTGAAAGAAAGAAACCATGGGGTAAGGGTAGCATGTTTAGAATTCCTCTCTAGAGTTGTTTAAGCACATAAGGGTGTTTCTGTCCTGCTGTGGTTTGCATTGGAGCCAATAAGATCTCTGTGCTGTTGCTCCTACGTTCATCCTTGTTCCTGTCTTTAGTCTCAGCTACATTCAAGTTGGTGAGATTAAAGTTCATAACAAGGGGGTGGGGAAGAAAAAACAATACTGAAATGGTGTAAAAAGGAATGTTGAAATAAGCAAGTAAAAGCCACTCTTGGCATTGGTCAATGTGGTATTGCTTGCATCCGTAGGGATTCTGTGATTTTAGGACTTTCTAGGCTGTCGCTTCTTATTTAACATGGAATAGTAACAATTGGTCATACTCACAGATTCCATGAAAACTAGCCTGACATTTTAGTAAGAAAAGATGACCATGAGAGTAATCATCCACTGAGTATTTCCTTGCTGGTTAAGAGGTGTTGATTGTGCACCTGTTTGAGATAAAAAATACTCAACACCCAGACTTGCAGAACACAGCTGCACAAGCTGAGAAGGAGCCAAGAGCCATTCATTCATACCAGCATTAAGAAGCTTAGCAAGCAATATGGATTTTAAAGTCCACATGACAGATCATGTTCTAAAAAGCCCTAAGTCCAGTGATTTCAGTGATGCTTTCAGAAGCGAAGGCTACTTGAAAGTCTACCCTAATCAACAAATAAAGCCTGGAGCGAAGTAAAATGTGTATTTCATTCAGTTAAGGAGCAATAGATCACAGAGTCTGAAGAAAAGAATGCAGAGGACAAGTGGGTTTTACAAGGTCCTGTACAATAGACATAGAGGGAAAGGAAAGAAAATTAATAAACACACCTATGTACTTCCGAGGCTGGCAGAGACCTGGTAGGGAAAAACAAAAGTACTCAGATTACCTCAAATAGGGAGCATCTGAGCATCGCTTGGAATATGGCAAAAAAAATAGTTGCAATAGGGAGAAAATAAATGAAAACTTGGGGGGTGGGAGTGTGGAGGTGAAGGGGGTGGGGGGAGGTTACCTGCGTAAGAAAAGGGAAGAGAAAATCAGCTGTGCTGATTGATGGCATAGTTTGGTGGTCTTTTACAGAAAGGTAAAATGAGCTTGGGAAAACGGAAAACAGGGAATTTTAAAATAAGTCCTGAATAAAATCAGGAAAAGCAGTATATTTATGGCATATAAGCAAATAAATAAAAAATGGTGATAGCAAGCTGTAGTATACTAAAAGAATTAACTACACCAGAAAGCATCAGAACACTAGAAGTCATAGCAAATGAGAAGGAAGCAGCGTGAATTTTCCTTATCTCCGAAACAGAAAGGACAGCAAGTCTAGGAATCAATGCAAAAAGAGGAGAGAAAAAAAAAACCTACCGCAATTCAGTTTTTTAGAACATGAATTGTATCGTAGGAACTAGAATTGTTGGAGGCATTATGAATGAAGATTAATGATGAATGGCGATGTATCAAGTTGGACAGAAGCGTGCAGGGTGACTCAGGGTGCACCAGTAAGTGCAGTTTAATTTAACATCTTTATTAATGATTTTTGAAGAGGACATAAACAGCTCATTAATTAAATTTACAAATGATGCTACATTAGGCAGTGTTGCAAATACTAGGAAAAGACAGAGATATATGATGACAATTGATTACAGAGACTGCAAGTATAACCTTATCCAGCATCCGCTACAGCACCAGAAGGGAGGTTTTGCCTCCACTTCAGTGGAACATAGGTCAAATCCAGAGCTGACAGCTACAGTATAACTAGGCATGGGAGAAGATGAAGTAGCATATGGTGGGGGAAAAAAATAGCCCAGTTTACAAACAGTCAGAGGGAGAAGTGTGCTGGAAAACCAGCATATAGTGGGGAAATGGTCTTGAATAATAAGCCTCAAATTAGATGTACTTATAACAGACACTTGTTTTGGTATTACGTATTGTTGAGTTGCATATGGAGAGATGATGGATGCCATAAAGGGTGTAGTTTCTGTTCATAACAGGCTGGGGCGAACAGTAATAAGATTCAGAATAGATCAAAACACATTTATACCTATATTTATGTAGATGTTTTTAAGACTGAGAAAGGGAAACAATAATCTTGAAATACTGTATAAATTGTGAGATGCAACTTTATGGTGGGGGTGGGGAAAATAAGAATGTCATTATGTGTATGACAAAATGGCAATTAAATGGTGTAGCTGATATTAATATGGGTTGTATTTGCGTCCGAGGTGTTCAGGCATGGATGAGAGTAACTCTGTGCTAACTCTTAGGGGAGCACTGAAATCTCATCTTAAAATGTTATAATCTCAGTATATATTAAAAAAGACGCAATGGGTAAAACCAGAAATGAGATGAGGGAATATAATGAAATGACAGTCAGCATGATTACTGAGGTTCATAATTCACCAGCAGCCTGGCTAGGGGCAAGCGTTTTCATAGCCATTAAGGCAGAAAGAAGAGCCTTGGAAGCAAAATGTGATCATCTTCATGACTGTTGAGAGAGAAATCAAACAGCCCCTGACATTTGTCTCCCACACCTGTTTTCACAAACCTTTTATGTTTAGTATGGGATTTTGAATGCCACATTGCCTGTTTTCATACTGGAGCGTCTCTCTCACAGGTCACTACTCCATCTGCCTTTTAGGTTACAGAAGAAAAGCTTGTTTGTGTTTTTACTTATTAGCTGGCGTTCCTGAATACGTGTGTTGCTTTTTCCTTCACACTTGTTTATGTAGCTGTGCCCACTGTAGGACACTTGAGCTACTTTCTGACTCTTTGTGTGGTCATTGCTGAGTGAACCTTTTGTGTTGGATGGGTCTATTATTTATACAATCTTCTGTCTGGTTAAGAGGCTACTTGAGATGTCATTTCTGTTTATCTCCTCTTAAGTCCATACATATCAATGGGAGAAAAAAATGTTAAGGTAATACAAGAATTTAATTTTAGGAGTAGGTAGTTGACATTTAAGCCAGTTAAATTTATTATATGTTCAGGATAATTCCTCCATATTGTAAAAAATATATTTATTTTGATGTTTAGCTCTTTAACACACTAGTAGTAATCTCTATCCTCTCTTGATTAAATCTCTGCTTTCTGGAAAACTAGGAATACATTATAGGCACAAAATCTTCCCTGAAAGAAGAAATGGTAAAAATATTCCAATAAATCGGTCTGTTTCCTGTACTGATTTTCCAAATGAGAGTCTCATAGCTTAAATAATTGTTAAATTATCAGGCATACTGGAGGAGTTATAATCCCTGTTTTCAGGGATTAAATTGGTCCCTTTTTGATACATTGTTTGAAATTATTTACTGTAGGCTCTGACATTTTTGGAGGATCTCCTGTCCTGCTTTTCTTTGCCTACACAGCTTTGTAGCCCTCTGATACCCTGAAACTTTTCTAAACATCAAGCACTTCCCTGACACATACTTCATTGCTTGTGGTCAAAGAAATCTTAACCAACTGAGGGCAGTCGAGGCTGGGAGTGCGGTTGCACAGACACTTTCAGAAGCACACAAAATTAAAAGAATGCTGTATGTTGTTGTGGTTGGGATCCAAATCAAAAGGGCTTGTAGGGTGTTTGCGGAAGGCAAAGCAGCCTTCCTCTGTGATGGTTACAGAAATTGAGAAGTTCTATTTGGAACTGCAGCTCTGCTGTTGTTCAGGACTGCATTTGGCTTTGCAGTCTTTAGGTTTCCTTCTTGATGGCAGGGGGTGGATTGTAAAGTTTCAACAAGAAGCATTTCTTTAGACTGCGCTCTCTGACCTCTGCCTCTAGGGAGGATTGTTGCTAGTGTGTGAGGACTGGAGGAAATCCTCAAAGAATGCGGCTTTCTGAGCTGCTGAAGGAAGCCTGCTTACCACCAAGTACATTATCAGGGTTAAATACAAAATAAAGAAATTTTTTTGTTAGATCCCTAGAGTCAGGTAAGGAAGTGCTCACTATTCTAGAGCTTTACTAGATTAGTTTGCTGTTGTGTAAAAGAATATACACTAAAAATATCAGTTTGTCTTTCTGCTGGGATATATGTGCTGTGAATGCAAAAGGCACTTCTACTGGGACAGCCTCTTAGCTGGACTTCTCAACACAACCTCCCTGCTCCTTCTGCCTAAAGTATATAAAGGCAAAAGGCCATCTAGAAATATCTCAGAAGCGAGAGGACCTGTTCAAGGGCTGAGATGCTCATCTTCAGGTCAAGTGAATAAGCCATTATTTGGCAGTGGGATGGCTAGTGACCTGTAATAATGGGATATTTATGGGAGAGAAGATTCTTTTTTTGACTCTGGATAAAGTGGATCCCTCCTGTGCACACAGCTTATGTCTCACTTTGATTAGGGTTATTAGAAAAGTATGTTAAATAAGATTGGGACACACTTTTTGAAATCCACATTGTGCATTGATTTCTGGGGCTTTAAATCAGTGTACACAAGGCATTTTACAAGCTGTGCATATACAGTGCTTTTAAGTTAAAGCATTATTTGAAGCTTTGCTAAATAATTATTCTTTTCACATAAATATTAAGTTAATATAAGGGATTTCCAACTTATAACTTTTTGTAGGTGTTCACACAAAAAGTATCATTTTAGTTTTATTCAGTGTCCTAGCATTGGCCACGTAAGTGCCAATACTAATATAACTTGTTTGTACAGAAATACAACCTATTAACTATCAAGAGCAACGTGTAAAAATACATCAAGAAAGATATCTGCCACTTATCCATTCATAGCACATAAGAAATAACCAAATTGAATTTTTAATTGATTTAAATATTTCTCCTCACTTGTAACTGTGGGCTTTAAAAAAATAGACTTTGTAGTTCTGTGCAGATATTCCGGTATTTATATTTACCATTAAAAGCAAGGTGTATTTCTGATAGACTGCACTGTTTCTTTGACCTTTGTTTGAGTGCAGATGTGTTTAAACTCTACGATGCATCAATCTTCAGTTGTAACTTATGGACATAAATTTTTAATATCAATTTCAAACCTAGACTGTGCTTAACTGTTTTGAACTATAAAATTCATGAAAGAAGAGTTTTCTTGAACTGTAGAAAGGCACTTACCACGATGTATCATATTGTATCAGTCTTACAGATTTCTTTTCAGTCTTGCTTTTACCTGCCTTGTTCTCTTATGATGCAGATATTGTAGGGAAAAGTAGAGGTTCCTCTTTTTTTGTTGTTTATTTTTAGGAAAACTTACTTCCTGCTGAGAATGTTTCCATAGCAGTAAGTTATAAGTCTGAAATTCTTAAAATTTACTTTATTCTGTCATCTGATTTTCTGAAATAGATTCATATCCATCAATCAGAAGAATTGCTTTGATGCTGCAGAAATTTCTGTCCTTGAATCTAATTAATTTGTTTCTTTGCAATACTTGTTTAATTTGAAAGCTATGATATGACTGACCTTACTTTTTCTTTTTTTTTATTTTTATTTTTTTTCTTAGGTATTTTCCAGATAATAAAATTAAATTTAAAAATTGAACTGGTGCACAAAGTTTGCTTAAGTACCACACTGACTTTTTACATCTGTATTAGATGAGGAGGGTTATGATCTGTCCTTTTGGGTACAGAAATTGCTGTAGCTGGCAATGCTTTTTTTGTTTAACCCAAGGTGAACCTGCTGTTTTCTCTTGCATGTGCTCCCAATCATTTCTTTCAGCGTGATCTTGGCAGATTGAATCACAGTCCTGTTTCTTCAGTAAAGATTTTGTTAAATGAGGTATATTCAGGAAGATCAAGTGTAAATCATTGCACTTAAACAGAGATACTCATTCAACTGAGAGAGGCTGAGGAATGAATGTAGCCTTAGGCAGAGGTTCCTCAGAGAATAAGCTGGAGTCTGTAGTGGATGATGCTCTGGAAGTGAGTTGACATCGTCACCCTGTTGTGGGAAAACCAAGAAAGGAGCGGCTGTAGAGTGACATTTAAACAGGAAAGATCCGTGAGGTTACATATCACTCTGCTTCAGTAGAGCTAACTAGGCTGTTGTTTCCAATGAGGGGAAAGGGAGATGGGTTTTCAGCAAGGGTAATTAGGGAGTTAGAAATGGCACCAAGAATAGAGTAGCAGAAAAGAGGTTTTTTTAAATCTAGAGAACAAAGAAGAATAAACAGTTTAAGTTTATAGGAAAAGACTTCTAGATCAGAGATTATGAGGAGTTTCGTAGCTGGTAGGTTAAGTGGTGTGAGAACATTTTAGGAAAGTTATGGTTCCATCAGTAGCTCTTAGTGGGTCATCACCTTCGTTTGTTGAAACCCACATTCTTTATGTTTCAAGCACTGCCAGAAGATTTAGCTCCGCAAGCAAGGCTGCTGCAGCCTTGTGGAACCCAGCAGGTAGTCAATGCAGGAGCTAGGCTGTACAGAGCAGCTGCAGACAGACAGGTTTATGTCACAAACAGAATTCCTTTGAGACAAAAAAAGGTATGAAATGCTATTGTGCTTTTAATGTTTTGGTCACACAGCCGCACAACTTTTTCCGCCTTGCCAAGTTTTTTTTTGCTGCCTTGCTAGTATGCCACTGAGAATGGTTTTCCTATTGAGATGAATGCCTTGATTCTGTTTCTCCTGCTATCTGGCTACCCATCTTTCTCACCATGAAAGTTTTTATACAGATGCTGAGAAGATAACCAGGTTAGGGTGCTCATATAGCTCATGCAATAACATTCTGAGCCTTGTGTATGCTTCTGTGTTTTTTTAATAATCAAGTCAGATGTTGTTTCTGCCACTGTATGGTTATATATTCATTATAAATTTCCCTGGAGGAAGACAATTTGTTGTACTTGATGCTTGAAGCATATTACAGTATTTGTTTTGTATGGCCAAGAGTGGCAGGGACAGCTCAGAAGGATACATGGATCAGTTGTGAATATGTTTCATAGCAGCCTATTGCCTAAAAATTGCTTGCAGTAGTGGTTATGATAGTGTGACCTAATGTGATTCTTCCTTTTTTAAAGTATTGAATGGTGACTCCTGAATAGGGGATGCTGGGGCTTAGGTACTGCATTGAGTGGCATTGAGAGAAGGACAAAAGCCACTATTGCCTTTACACCCACATGATTTACCTCCTTCCACCGGACCACAAACAACTGTTTAAATGGTATAAATAAAGAACTGTGGTGCTTCAGTAAAATAATTGTATTATGAGAAGTCTCAGTTCTTTATTTTATTCATCTGTGATGTTACTGTTGCAGCTGTTCTGTAAAATGGTGGGTTTGTGATTGGGAAGAGAGAGAAAGGCTGTTTTTGTTTGGTTTGATGAAGCACTGAATATACACTTTTAATTCCACCAGTTCAAGTGTTTTGTTTTATGTTTGGTTTGGGTGTTTTTTGGGGTTTTTTTTTGTTGTTTTTTTTTTTTAAGGAAATGGCTTGTTCAGGAATAAATTCTGCAAGTTTGTGTATATAATTGGTTTAACGTGTGATAATTTGCCCATCACCCTGTGGGAATCCAGTGCTTAAAAGAGTGAAACTTCCTAGATACACAGTCTGATGGGCTGATAATTGGGGAACTGTCTCATTAGGGAAGGACACAGTACAAGTACATCAGACAGTGGACCAAGCTGCTACTTAACTAAGTCAGCTTGTAAAAACTAAGGATTGCTGGAAAGTGTACACTGTGAAGTGCAGGGGGAAAGAATGAATTCTGTTTCAGTTCAGGGCAAATAGTGCTGAAAAAGAAATCTTTCTTTTGGTTGAAAAAGAAAAAAAATTGTAAAAATAGACTAGAGAAATTCTTATTTGCACATGCATCCTGGCTGTCCGTTATTAAGTGTATAAGATGCTTGTCATTATTTGAACAGCAGATTCTTGTAATTGAAATTCACAGTAAAAGTTGAGGGCATGCATAAGCTCCAAAGAAACCCCATGGAGCTGATGGGCTGTGGCCATTGGGCTCTTTACAAAGTCATCGTTATCCTTCTACTTCACTTCTTTCCACTGACTGATTCTCTGTTTTCTTGTTCACACTTTGTAGGCTCTTTTGGAGGGCTTGTAGTTGCTCGTAAGGACAGCCCATAAATGCTATGAAGATGCAATCCCTGCCAAGACTTGTGGGATTTTGGGATTCACAGCAGTAACAGTAAATGATAGTTTCAACAGGGTCTTCCTTTTTTTTTTTTTTCATGGCATGGGCTACAGTGGCTCTATCTATCATTAGAACTGGAGTCAAATTCTGCTGGAATTTGAAATTGTTTGTTCACAGGTTTTAATGCTGGAGGTACCCTCCATGATGCCTAGATATGCATGACAGGCTGTCTGGTAGACAGTGACGTATAACTACCAGATTTTTTTTTTTTTTTCCTAGCAGTTTAATGTTGAGGAAAAGAATTCATGATGCTGCATTTTAGCACTGCATGGTGCTCTCAAGGTCCTTGTCACTTGGCATTTTTCATTTGATAATTTTCAGGCAGTTCTGTACATCCCGTTGGCATTTTTTAAACATTGCCTTAATTTATCTATGCTAAAACCAAACTATAGGGTGAAACTTTCATCTGTTTTTTTTACTTGAAATCATTCCATTTATCAAATATCAAACTAATACATTTAATATTTTTGAGGTTATTTTCTTCTGTTTACATAGCTAATATAAAACAAAGAAATGAAAAACTCAAAGAATAAATTATTCTGTGTATCAGATGGGCTTTATAATACTTAACTAACCTTAAAGTATTTCATTACAGCATAATGTCTATTTAGGATATGAGTAATTATATTGTAAAGCAGTTCTGAAAAATAAACGGGAGTCTGCTTTCCTGAGCCTTGATGCAAGTCATTAAATATGTTTTCTCTGAATTGCTACTCGTCATGTGGAGCAACGTATATTGTACAGAAATTGTATACTGTGTCATAGCTACATATAAAGAAACAGTATGATGTCATGTTATCTTTTAAGCCACATACAGAGTAAAACCAGTATAACTTTTGAAGTCTAATTGTAGTGGTAAGACTGGTACTTCAGCATTGTGTTCTGACGAAATATTAATTTCTTTCATCTGAAAAGCTGTTCTTACTAACTAGAAACTACATGCAGCCCATATTCAAATAAACAGTTTAGCAACCTTTTTTTTTTTAAGCTGACCTGCTAATCACCTCCTAACAATATCTGCTAATTAGGATTTAGAGATTTGTTCATAGCACAGATTAAAGGAAATATAACACACAGAGGCAGTAGTTCTAGTAAAGAAAAAAACCAACAACAAGCAAACAGACCCAAAACAGCAAACAACCAACAAAAAAAAACCCCAACCGAACAAAATCCCTACAACAAACCCATTAAAAAATCCACACCAAACCTCCACCAAGACAGAAACTGTATATTTGGACATGACTTCCCATGATTTGCCATAGGAGGACATTATTGCCAGTGGGACAGAACTTTTAATATTGGAATAATTATAGTAAATGAATTTGTAATTTTCTCTTGTTGTGCTTTCTCTTTCTAAAAGGAGACTTCCTAAATTAAATCTGAAAGCCAAGAAAACATGGTTTTGTAGACTACAGTTAGCTTGAGCATTTACTTTACTCAAGGTCTTTATTAAAAATATTATTTATTCTATTCACAATGGAATATAGGATAAGTTATATTGAAACTCTTTTCTTTCTCTAAGGAAATAAATACCAACTGTATTAAATCTTTTTATGAAATAGATCTTGGCTATTTCACGCAACTGTGCACTACCAGAATAGAAGCAGCCTTGATACAATGAGTTTTGTTTATACCAAATGACATGAGTTGAACAGAAACCTTGGATGACACCAGTCATGAAAACTTAGATGATATTGGGGCAGAATTATCCCTTAACATATCCTCCTTGAACAGCAGATCCTGACTCTGCACTTCCATAAACACAGTGCAGTACTTTACTCTGTTTGTGGGGAGGAGGGACACTGCAACAGTGTTAGAGTCTTTATGAAAGGGGAGAGAGCATAAGCCAAATGAGGTTTTACATTCCTTACCTGTCGGTATTTCTTGTTATGGAATGCATCCTTCCCTGAGTCAAGTATTAGCAGTAAGGCTTTGAGCACCGAATCTTGCTAGCATAGTAGTGATTAATCCTCCTGGTTTGTAAGAAGATTATGCTGTTTTAATATGACTACTCTGGTCACTCTTGTAAATGTGTTTCTTTGTATTTTGGCACGTTGGAACTGAAGTGTTCCCTTGCTCATCACATCCTTGAAGTGGAATATGCAAGTGTTTGTGTGATACAGAAAACTTCGTAGCTGTTTGTCTCCCATAGAAGAAAACATTATCGTTAATGATTCTGGATTGCCAAAATGTTTTTGGTATTAATCTTAAATCTATATGTCCTGTTCAGTTTTATTTATGTCCTTTTTAAGTCCTTGAATGACTGGTTTTTCCCAGCTGAATCATTGCAGATCAGAATGTTGCTTTCCAAAGCAAAATATGCAATGGTGCAAAGCATTTCTTCATTTCTGTTACATGCAGGCATTCCTGCTCAACCTTTTCTTATCTATTCTTTTATTCTCTAATACACCAAGACTTAGTTTGGTGAAAAGGACAAGCTCAAGACTTGTCATCAAACTGTTATTTTTCCTTTTTTTTTTCCTGCTGAATTAATGTTTTCTTTGCATTTTAATTCCCCTGTTTACATACTGTGGTGCCATATTTGTTTTCTTTAACAGACAAACACTATGTTCTGAACATCATGTTATCACTTACTGCAATCTTGAGTTATATTTGTTGTTTGTGGCTTTTTTCCTTTTATGTGTACATGTACTTCCCTTCTTTGTTCTCTTAAAGTGTGTTTCATAATGTTAAATTCCACGGGACACTTATTTATCCATTTCCCTAACCTCTTCACTACTCTCTTCTGTAATCTCATGCATCTTCGTTATTTCACCCTTTTCAATAACCTGCAAAATTACCAAAGGTTGTCGACTGTCAGAGCTGCTGAGTTGCATTTTGTAGAAGAAAAGTTGTATTCGGATCTAAGACAACATGTACAGAAAGATTCTCATTTATTTCACAAACATGTCTTTTCTCTGTGGTCCTGGCACAGAGATGAGGAGCATGGTATATAAGCTGAATTTTTGATGTGCTGTTACCTGAATGTTTGTAATTCACCAGTTCAGAAAATGCAGCTCCCTCTTTTCTTAGGAAAGCAAGCAAGCTTTTAGCAGCTTGTCCAGATATATTTGAAATGAAACAAGCAAACAAACAAAAAACTTTGGTAAAAGGTAGGAGTCATAAAAAATAGTTTGATTAGGCCACCAATTATTTGGTGGTCCAAAAAGCACATTACAAACAACCTGCAAGATAGTGATGCTGTCTGACGTCAGTTCATTCAAAGAAGTTGTAGTCTGAGATGATGTATATCCATTATATATCATTCCAGGACTTCACTCCCAGAAGCTAATGATGTTAATAACAGCTAATTCTACTTAGGCCTGATGGGTGGTAGTTACTTCAGCTTGTAATCAGGTGTTGGAAATAACCCACTTGATAGATTCAAGGATATTGAACCAAATCACATACTGCACTGTTGAGTTTAATTAAAGTCGCTAATGAACAATGATTTTAAAAGCAGGAACTGCTGGTGTTCTTCCATCACCATTTATTGTAGATTGTTTAAAGCATTTCCTTCATTTATAGTTGGGAAAACAGGGAGTATTTTGCCTTTTTCTGATGTATTTGGACTAAGCTGGATTCATTTTTAGAAAGCCTAGTCCAGTGTCATCAACGTCGCCAACAGGATTTTTCCCATGTACCAGAGACAATGAAAATAACTTATCCTATTCTGGCAAAATACTCATGAATCTCAACCAAAAAGAGCTCTGTCATAGCTGCATCACTTGTAGTCCCTAAATTGTGTGACTTGGATGTGCTAGTACAATTTATCATCATACCTTTCCTTTGCACTGCAGACATACTTTAAGTAAATGAAACCATTTTTCTTTATTATCTCCTTTTTAAGAAAACCAGTCCTTGCCTTTTCCTGAAGTGTAGGGCTTCTCTGAATAAATATGCAAAGTATAATTTCACAAAGTGACAGTCTAGTGAATCCCTTTATTCTTAGTCCTGCCATAGGAGGAATAGCTGAGATGGGTTATAAAACAAATGCGTGTACCTTGTAAGTCTTCAGAAGGCAGCTTGGAGAGAATAATGGAATGCTACACAAGTGTCAGGGAGATCTTGGTTAAATGACAGGCTCCAGAAAAGGCTTTGGAGTATAAAATACAAAGTGAAATTCTCAGTAGTACCTAAATAACAGCCTGGACTTAAGAAAAGCATTTCCAGCTAAGTGAAATGTTAGATAATTTTGTCTGAATCATGGAAGATTTGTTAGTTAAAGATAACAGTTTCTTTGTGATTCTACCTTGTGAATAATACTCGTTTCAGCAGTAAAATCTAAAAGGGAGGTGAGCAAATATTAAGGAATACTCAGCTGTGAACACAACATAAGCAAAGGTCAGGAAGAGCTTGAAAAATCCTACCCAAGGAAAACTTGCAAATTTTATGAATGCTTGTGGAGAGGGCCAATTAGAAGCAGATGCTCAGTTCTTCGGAGTTGGTGGAACTGGTAACAGGGGTTGGGAAGGCTGACGTGAAAGGCTTTCTAAAAGCTTATATAAATACATTGCCCATTTTATCATGCTGTGCATTGTTAATTTATGAACATACAGGTGATGGTGTTTAATTAAGCTGTTCTTAGAAAGAGTTACTGAATGCTTCCTGTTTGTGTGTATGTTTTTCACCTTGGTGTGCACTGAGAACAACAAAGTCAGCAGTGAAGGTTTTTGCTGGTATGTGCATGCATAATCTTAGTTTCTAATGATATGCAAAAGAGGTTGAATTTCATTAGAGAGATGGCAGGTGATCAAGTGCTTCTCCAAAAATTGCTAAGAAGAAGTGCTACTGTTCATAGTCCTGGGGTCTTTCAATCAGTAGGAAGAACTGATTTATACTGGCAAAACCCTTAACTATTCTGAATGCATATTCAAGAGTTTTGCCTTAGAAAAGTCTCTGGAAACTTTCTGTGCCTCTAGACTAAGTTGTTTTGGTTTTGTTTTGTTTCGGGGTTTTTTTCCTTCCTTTCTTTGTATGGCTCGGGAGATCTTTTTGTAAATCCTGTGGCTTCTGTTTATGTCAAGAAAAGCTCTGTCCTGAATGACTTAGAATTAGAGTTGATGAGCTCAGTTCATGTCAAATGATAACTTCCTTAAAGTAAGAATTGGTTTTTTTCCATAAAATTTTGGAATGCATGAAGTCTGTAGGTAAAGAGTGAGCATTCAAGGGCCACTTTCCTATTTTTCCCCAGGTTTTTCTAGTGTGTTTCTAGTGTTTTTATTAAGCTCTTCTGGAATACATAGTTCTGACATTTATACTGAAGAATAAATAAATCAAACCCCTTTAATGCAGCGGGATCTCTTAGTGTTAAAGCATAGGCTTGCAGCTATACAACTATCCTCTACTGTGGTGTTATCAGAAGGAATAAAACCTTTTGAGGACTCTCAAACATGATGGTGTTGAGCAATTGCTTGGTGCACATTAGGAAATGTTTGTTTTTACAAAGCTGAAAAATATGAAATTGTTTGACTTTCAAATAGAGTGATTGTAAATGTGCTTTTTCCTAATCATGGTACGTGAAAAATTTCACTTTGCAAAAGTGATTGGAGTCATGCTCCCATGTTGCATATCTGAATTAGATCTCTTAAACTTTTGGCACCCAGAATGACTGCAATCAATAAGTAGTAATCAGTTCTCACACCAGAGAAAGGAAGTCTTTGTAAATGTTCTGGTACATCACACAAACCCATGTTGATGGTTCAAAATGATGTCAGTGGAAATGATTAAAATGGGGCAATATTCTGCAGCAGAAGTGTCAAAAATTTAAGTTTCTGCAAAAAGATTTACATGATATTGTATAAATTCGATTTCTAATGAGACATGAATCATGGTATACTTGGGATTTCATTGCAGAAGTGCTCAGCTTTTGCTGCAGGCCATTTAAATGTGTTTATTGCAACCGATGGTCCCTGGCTTCTCGTCAGTTCCATGTAAAAAAATTGATTAAAGGCTTACGGAAAGTGAGACTTTAAAAGATAAAAATGCTATTATAGTTTGAAAGCTAGTAGGCGACTTTTGCCATAAGAAGTAGTGATAAACAAAGCCACAGCAGCGGTAAAGTTGCCAATAGTTGGACATGTACTGAGGGCTAACTGCAGGAGTAAACCTGCCTGGTTCAGTGTGATACTCTGCAGGGGAGTGTGTGGCATGAGTAAATTTCACATTCACAAACTCTAGCAGGTTATACACTATGCACAGAGAACCAAAGTTCATCCTACGTTTGCTTTATTTTGCTTGCCTTGGTTTTAATGTTTCTTTTTTGTTGTTGTTTACCACCACCCCCCCACCCACTCCCCAGCAAATTAACAAGAAAATGTGTGTGTTTGCTTGAAAGACTAGCATGTGAGAGCTTCATGGAGAAAGCTTTGGTCCTGTATTGATTGACTGAGACAGGGTTAAAAATGTAGATTAAATCCAGAGGGGCTCTGATTATGGAATCACTGTAATTTTAAAACAAAACAAAACACCAAAAAAAACCCCAAAACCACAAAGCAATGTTTAACAGATTTGGATAGAACTGCCTTCAGAACATAGTTGGAGTAAGAGTACCTTGGAATTGGAAGGAGGCAGAATAGCTAGCAAGTGTTGGATTTATTTATTTCTTTTAAAAACCAGTTCTGGGTCAAGGTAAAACAAAAGCTTGAATGTTTCAGAAGAAGTCTTGGGAGGTGACCTGAACAGTGTAGCCTCTATGGAAAAGGCCAGGGTGAAAGGCTAGTGAAGAAAGAATAAAACCAGAGGCTTTCTGACAAGGAAGGGGGGAAAAGACCAAGTAAATATTTTCCTGGTGCTCATTGGAGGTTTATTTTTAACTTGGACAAGCAGATAGGCAGGTGCGGACAAAAGCAGGCTGGAGGATAAAGTGGTTCCAAAGCAGTGATAGGAGAGCCTTCGTGACCCTAGAGAGGCCACATACATACATAAATATTTACATGGAAAGTGAAATTTTCTCTTCTCTACATGATGCAGTTCTGGTAAGACAGGTATCTCTGAACTCTAATTACTCACTTTCCACCTGTTACTTAACTGGTGTGGGCTGGAGAAGTGTGAAGGTCCACAAGGATGCATGTAAAAATAGTAGGGACTGTCAATGGAAATCATAATCCAACTCATTAATGCAGCATTCGTAGCAGTGGGAAGAAAACCGTAGCTTTTCCCTGGTACATTTGGAGTCTGTAATTAGCCAGTGACATTGTCAGTGTTACACTAGTATTTTTATAGTAGCTACGGATGAGCTGTTCTTAACTGTCTCGTTGCTCCATTGTAGAAACTTTTGCTTTAGTCCATGCAGAGTTTTGAAATTAAGAAGATGGGAGAAAATCGTAGGCTTGTCCAAAGACGGGTAGGAAAAGCCTGAGCTAATGGGATGGCGTATGTGGAGCATCAACTACTGTACATGCTACTGAGCAGTGAGGCTCTTAGTTTGAGTCAGTGTGATTCACTTCTCGCTTGTACAAGCCCCACACAACATCTCAGTGGTGGCTTGGCTGACCTCTCTACTTGGAGGCTGCAAGTGCTGAGAGCCTTTCGGTGTGCAGGCTGCCACATCAAGCTCTTCTCTAGGCCTGCTCTTCAAGCAGTTGGCTGCTATTTCCCAGAGGTAACTGTTTTCCAGTTCCTTGTTCCCCTGCTCACTCTGTTCTTCTAGTTACACAGGAGGTTGAAGGAGAGATTGCAAACACATTACAAATGTTTTATTGTAAGATACTTTCATGAATCTTACATGTTTTCACAACAGTTGCAGATTTCAACAACAGTTGCAGATTTTCACATTGTTGTTATTTTTGTCATTTTATAGACAAATGCTTGAAATAAAGATAGTTTTGAAAAGTCTTTTTATAATAATACTGAAGCTTGTAAAGTGAGCTCAGTAGTGTAGCCTGAGGTATTTTTAATTGGAGCTTTTTTTCTTTAAACAATGTTACTCTGATAAATTGAACAAATAGAGAGGCTAATTGGCTCACCTTCCTCAATTTATCACAATGCTTTTGGTAACATTTGACATAATAGTATTAAATATGATGGAGAAGGGAGAGTGGTGGAATGTTTTGTTCTTCCTGATGTGTTGGTTTTAGTAGGTGTCTAGGGTGCGTTTAGATAAACCACAGTGCTAAGTCTGAACAAGAAAGACCTAAATATCCAGTGAATTACTCCTATTTGCATTGAGAAAATAACCGTAATTAGCATTCGGGTTTTAATGATATTGTATTTGTGAAGCTGATAAGGCCTCTGGGAGTGTGGTTGCAGGAAACTTCTATTGTTTACTATATGCAAATCTAACCACTTAGCTTTAATTAGAGGTTGAAACCTGAAGCAATTATCAGCAGTTGCTTTAGTATTAATGAGCTTGACAGAGCTGTCCATCATGGTGTCTTATATGATTGAGAATTAGAATATTGAATCCCAGTTGGTTCACTGTTCAAAGAACTTACAACCTTCATCAAGCAAAACCATTTCATTTAGTATGCCATATATTTCGTTAGTTCCAGTCATTGGAAAGACTGAAGTCCTTTTAAATTTGTATTTTCTGCATGACAGTTTGAGAATATATGAGAGAACTTCTTTTAAAGCATATGCTGCCAGTAAACTTGTTTAAAAATAAATGATTCTAAGAGCAGTTATATAGCTGCAGTATAAAATGTAATTGTGTGACATCCGAATAAGGTGATTTACAACAGCTCTTGGCTGATGAATTTCCTCACAAAATTAGCTGATGCTTCCTGTTACATGATGGTGTTGGATACTTCCTTTCATGTTTTGGCTTTAGTTGAGGACAGCAAGAGACATACATGCAAGGAAAAGAGAGAAAAAGCTTATAATGCATTGCCTTTAAATTATTTTTATTTCTCTCTCAATGGAAGCACTAACCATTAATGACTTCTATTGCTACTTTTTAATGTCTGTCGGGTTTTTTTTCTTTAAAGCAGCTTCTGCTTTGAAGAAGTAAAAAGTTTCCTTTGGGGATCTATATAGAGGGGAAAGGAAAACAGAAAGTATGATTTGAAGTTAGCACCTTCACTGAAACTGTTGAATGTTTTAGATTTTTGGACTATTTCTTTGTGATAGAATTCTCCCTTCCACAAGCCTTTGAGCAATTAGAATAGATACTTTATATAAATCCATTAAAATCTTGACATATAATAGATACTTTTTCTTTGTAATTTTTTATTTTATTTTATTAGCTGGCAAAATATAATTGTGAACTTTCTTGTGCTCTGGCAAGTGGGGCTGAAATGAAAACAACAATGATGTCTTTACATCTTAAGGAACACCAAGAGATGTTAAATAGCTTTATTGAACAACAATGCAATAGCATCTGAACTACTGACCACTGGGACTTGAAATGCTGTGTTAATCACACATGTATTTAAGTACTAGAGGCTGTAGTTTTCTCAATGGAGATGAGAGACTTAAAGCATTTACAGAACATGATTTTATGAGGCGCTATTGAAGAGCCCCATGCTTGAAAGTATGAGGTGAGCTGAGCTCTGGGAATGGCTTATGGCAGGGGAGGAAACACCTTCCTGGGGGTCCTACCCTGCCCCTGGGGATATGTGTTTGCTTTCTTGTGTGGATGGGGGCTGCTGGCCTCATGGCAGAATGGATTTTTACTTCTGCTGTGGATTCAGGTTCCCATCTCTCCCTGCTCTGCTCCAGACCAGCTGCCACTCACAAGACAAAGAGTGTATGCATGCTTAGTGTTGGAAGATCGTATTGAAAAAGAAAGCCTTGTTTTTCAGGGGGAAGGACAACTTTAGAAAGTTCTAAAAGGCTAAATAACAATCAGCACATCAGTATCTTTGACAGCTAGATACTGTGGGGAAAATTAACAGGCTGAATCTCAGTTGTTTGTAATTCACAGTAAGCCAGCTAGAGCTGGAGATGGAGTGGGATTATGAATCAGATACGATGCTAGAAACAATTTATTCCTCTGGGAGAACACAGCTTCTAAGCCATGTGTTTTTTGGTTAAAACTATGATTTTTAATTCATTTTCTAACTGAGCAAAGTTGAGGTTAAGGGACTAATGCTGTATCACGTGCACACGCAATTTGGTGTATTATATTTGTTTATTAGGCAGCCATATCATATAGTAAATGTACTATGTAGTGATATTCTGAGCTAGTTCATCTTTAGATGAAAGCTAGTTAGGGATCATCCAATAAGTAATCCAGCTGGCTGATTAGAAGCTATCAATTACTAACTAGGTCTCAGATCATCACCCTTCCACTTTGGACCTGTGAGTCGCTGCTCAGATTGTCCATAGTGGAGCCAACTTTGGTGTAATTCTATGTAACAGTAATCCATAATTCACAGTGTCTGGTAGTTTGATTTAAGCAACAGACCACACAGGCTACTGAAGGATAAAAGACAGCATGTAAGTTATTCACCTTAATGAGGCTTGTTTGAGCTGTGCTTCGCCAGTTTATTATTACATAGTTAAAATGGGATCCATTTTGCCCCTCTACCCTCTGGCACAAGAGGAAATTCAAAAATTGCTGCATGTGTCAGTTCCTTATTGATACTTTCCCTGCTGTTAACTTTATAATAATACCCCATGCATTTTTCAGTACCTAAATTACGTACAGCATTTGTTCTTCAAAGGTTTGTTTTCCCCATGATTTTCAGCAGGGAAACTTTGATTTAGTCTTGCCCTAATTCAATCTGAAGTTTATATGTGGTAACAAGAAAAGAAGAAATCATTTTGTTGTTGTTTTTAAATGCTGCTTTTCAAGTATTTTTGGCATGCAGATCGTTTACTTACAGTAATATGTATTTTACATTTGTTATCCTTATTTATGGTTCCTGTTAGTTATTATATTAATAAAGATCGAAGACCTATAAATTACCAGTGAATCAAAGACATGTTAAGCTGTATTTACTCATCCAGGCAATGTTTCTGTTGTTTAGGGTTCTTGTTCATGTCCCATTACTCTCTTTTATTTATAGCCATTCATCAGCCACAGCTTTGTTACAATTCTGCAAATAGGTGACATATTTAACATTTGTTAAAGCCTTCCAGCGGCAGTATTTTTTTGTTGGTGTATTGTTTCATTTTCATGTTTCACCCTCTTCATTTGCACTTTTGAAGTCTTTGTGGCAGAAGCCTGGAGGTGAGGCAGGTTTGGGTCTTTTTTATTGTATTTTATTTTGTTTGGAATTTGAAACTAGGCTTTAATATTTCTCATAAGAAAGATTTTGCCCACTGTCTGATCAGATGTGAACCATGTCAAACAATCATCACTCTGAACATAATGATGTTTGGAAGCGGGGACTGTGTTTGCAAGGGTGCCATAGGCGTTTCTGAAGATAGTGTTGTTTGTTCTAGATAACTCTTTGGGTGTGCTTACATCAAATCTCTTTTGCACTCACCTAAGTGGTAGTACTGATAAGTTCCCCAGTAAACAACCCAAGGTCATTGCAATTCATTCCTACAAGTCAATTCTTGCTGTGGAGCAATCACTTCAAGGCACATGTTTGTTATTTAGCAAAGAGAAATGGGACTGTGCGGCTGCTTTAGAGTGGCTTTGATCTTCTCTTTCCTAACAACAGTGCACAATGGTAATTACAATTCCTTTTAAAACATATTAGGGAGGTAGGATAACAAGTGAAAGGGGAATTTTCAGTCATTTTCAGTGTCAATGAATGTGTTATTAATTCCTAGTGATTTTGCAGATGCTGCTTCTGCCAGATGAGCCTGAATTGAGTGGTGCTTGCCAGATCAGCTATTTAAGGAACTCTGTTTTCTGCACCCAGCAAGGGATGGTTCCAGTCAAGTCTACTTGTAAATCCAAATCTGGGAGACAGTGTGTCTGTTGGGGCTGTCAGGATATTATGTTACCCCAGCTCTGATTCTTTTGGCTAGAACTAGACCAAAAACCCTGTTAGAAAATTCCTTTTTTGATTAATGCAGCTTTGGCTGTCTGGCTTATTTCTGCATCATGGAAAGACAATTAGCTTTGCAGGTTTATCCAGGCAAGGCAGTGAAACTGAGAAGGGCTGCTAAGAGACAACACCTTCCAAGACAAAATGAACCATCCGAGCACCAACACCTATGCAAGGAAATGGCATGTTTTGTCTTTGCACGACTGAGTGGGGTATGTTCTAGTCTCCTTTGTGTTTTGCAATGTGTCATATTTGAATAAAGAGATTGCATGTGATTTTGAGTCCCTTGACATAGAAGTATTAAAAATAAAAAAAGGAAAAAATAGAGATTTTCAAATCTGAAAAAAACCCCATTTTCAAAAAAATGTCCTAAGAATAGATCTACATCAGTTTTTCTGTAAAATTACTTTGACTTTTAGACCAATTCCATGGTTTAGTAAAGGCTGTAATGGAATTCCTGAGCTCATAAATAGCTAAGCGATCAGTTTTAATAATCCATTGGCAGTATTGCTTACTGAGAAAATGTGTACAGTTTGAAATTATTTCAGCAGAAAGCTAATCGAGCTTAGTTACGCTCTTTGAATGACTAACTTCCGCCTAGTAATTTTGCTTGATTTCTCATATAGTATAAGTACAATTTTGTGGTTTTATAGAAGATTATTGAAACTAATAGCTTTTCAGAAGTTGTCTGTTGTTAAAGAATGTGGTAGGATTTCCATGATGGATTTTTTTACCCCTGGACAATATTGCAGGATTAAACCTGTCTTTCTCTGTTTCATTCAGTCTTGACTGCTGTAGCTCCTAATATGCTCTAGTTATAATTTTCGATATGTCTTTGTGGATGTAGTGCAGGAGAAAATGACAGCCAGGCAAAGCGTTCTGCAGTCTTTGTTCCTGTTACATTTCATTGAATCTTAAGTTTGTAATTTGGATTTTTTTGTCCTGTAAAATTGGAAACAAGGAAATAATTTCTCGACCATTCAAATTTGTAGCATCCTGTTGCAACAGGGTAGCTGCAGGCTGTTTCCCATGTTTTCTTTAAAATGTAGATTTTTTCAGAGCTCCAGCAAAACTTTAGTTGCTAAGAGATTTTTCTCTTTTTGTCAACCAGATCAGTTGTTTATGTGAATGTTTTTAAGAGTACTTCCTTGGCTTCTAAGAATTTTCTTATTTTGCCTGATGTAAAATATTTGAGGGACAGGTAAATACAAGGAAGATTCACTTTAATCATAGAATCATAGAATAACCAGGTTTGAAGAGACCCACTGGATCATCGAGTCCAACCATTCCTGTCAAACACTAAACCATGTCCCTTAGCACCTCATCCAGCCGTGCCTTAAACACCTCCAGGGAAGGTGAATCAACCACCTCCCTGGGCAGCCTGTTCCAGTGCCCAATGACCCTTTCTGTGAAAAATGTTAATGTTATGATTAAGTCAATTGCTCTAATAATTTTATTCTTTTCATAGTAAAAAAAATATTAAAGATATGGAGTGGATGTTTTATGAAAGGAAAACTTTGTGTGATGAGATTTCTCTTGTGAAGATAGTGCTCCTATTTTGGATTCACTTGCGGAATTGTTACTACTGAAAGACAGCAATCAAAACTATCTTCATGGGGCTTAAAAAGTTGGACTTCATGCTCTTTTCTTGAATGCTAAGGAATTTAAATGGAGTTTAAATCCTTCATCGTCTGTATTTTACATTTCCTTTTCCTGACTATCTTTTACTTTGATTTAGTGCCTCACTTGTAATATTATTATTTCACTTCATTTCCTTTTTTGCACCTCAGTGTAGCTGAGGTTTAGAATCTCCAGAAGCGATCCAAGTAAAGAAAAATAAGTTTTATAGCTACCACAATAAGAGCTCAACATATTTTATGTGTAATTGGCTTCTGTTTGCTAGTGAGAATATTTATAAGGCAGTCTGTGTGTTCTCACTGTGGTTCTTGTGAATACCTGATGTCAGAATTCAAGCTATGAAAGCCATACTGATATACTGTCATCAGTTGTACGCTGTGGCGTGAGTTATTTTAGTACATTTGTAGTTTTTTGTCCTCTGTAAAAAGATCTGTGGTGTTTTGAATTTTTATACAGGTAGAAGGATTCCCTCCCCTTTTCTTTTGTAGGCAGTTCAGGGTGGCTGCAGTATTGGTACTCAGAAACAGTGATGTTCTCTGCATCTTGACTTGTAGATGTGAAATTTTTCTTCATACTCGGATGAGGAGAGTGGCCCTGCAATATTAGACATTTCCTTTGAGTTGCTCTTGGGCATTGCATTATTGCAGAGTATGTGATGGATTAATTTGCTTAGGTGGATTAATTTTATGAGGTGGATTGAAGTTGCCTGTTCCCTTTATGTCATTACTAGTAACTAAACTAATGTCCATATTGGGTTAGAAACTCATTTCATTATTGGGATTTTGCTGTTGATTTTGGTAGGATTTGATTTCAGTCTATATTAAGCTAAAAGGCCTTTTAAAGAGATCTCTGACTGTCCTCTTTATATATTCCTTATTTTGGTCACAAGTAATATGCGTGAGGCACGGGGGGATGAGGTCTTGAGTGACTTGGTTTAGTGTTTGTTAGGAATGGTTGGACTAGAAGATCCGATGCGTCCCTTCCAACCTGGTTGTTCTATGATTCTATGACGTTACGGTGTTGAGGCACCTTGAAACTTAACACACTTTATTTTCCTTCCTTTAGGCAATATACAATAATAAACCTTTCCAAATTTGTATCAGTTTTTGTTGAGCCATCTGGCTCATCCTGTAAATAAAATCTGTAACAATCAGGAAAGCACTTGTTGCCTACCTAACGTTGATGCTATTAAATTGAAATTCTTGTAAATTTAGTTACTTTGTATTTCATAGTTCCTTTATCAAATTGCACTGTTGTGGTATCAGGAGCACCAGAAAGGTGTTATTGTGTCAGAACAGAGGTCAAGCTGATTCTTGGTGTCCATTCTCAGAGAGCGGCCAATTGCAAATACTTGGAAAAAAGTATAAGGAAAGGAGGAGCATGCAGAGATATGAATATTTTTGATCTTTGTGGCGTTTTTTTTATGGATCTCTGCTAAGCACTGAGATGATGTTTCTGCAGAATCATGTATGACTCCAAGCTCTTGTTTCTGAGTTCAAATAGCTAAATTACAACTTATCATTGTGTGAGTAAAGACAGGAATGTTTTATCAATGTGTGTTAATTTACATTTGTCAACATAGAATTTCATCTGCCATTTCATCACCTAAGCAGTCAATTATTGTGGCATCTATCTGCAGCTGTTTGCAATGGGATTTGGTTTTCAGCTGTCTCAAATAGCTTCTCCTAGACACGGGTCCCTGCCAAAGGGCAGACTTGTTGAGCAGGACATAGAGATGCTTTCCTTGTGCCTGGTAGCAGTCTGTGCCTAGTCTTAGAGGCAATGGCAAGGGGGAAATGGTGGTGGTGGTGACTGTCTTGAGATGTTAGTCTTAAGGCTTGTAAAATCTTCAGAATATTTCACTGAGAGTTGGACTGCATCTTTTCTGCTCCTATTAGTGTATTTACTGTGATTATTGTCCATGATTTTTCATAAATGAAAATGAGATCCTTCTAACTGGATCGCAGAAAATGTTCTTCAGCACATCCTTCTTCTGTGGCACTAGCTAAAGGCATCTTTGGTGAGCCACTTCTAGCAAACAGCCTACGAATTTTGCTAGAAGGAAATGAATCTGAATTGCTGTCAGCTTTGTTAGATAGATGCTAGTGAGAGACTTTGGGATGCTTGTCTCCCAGCAGGGAGAGCGAGTCAACAAATGAGAGCTGGTGTGAAGATAATAAGAGAGTTTTGCTTAACATTTACTTCTTTGTCTTTTATTATTGTCTTAAGAACATTACTGTCAAAAGATTATTTGTCTCCTGAGAAGAAATGCTGCACATTTGTGATGGTATATCCTTGGGAAAAATGGAACAATGCGCCTTTGGCAGCCTCGTTAATTTGGAGGTTGGTTTGGGTTTTTTGAAGGTTTTGTGGTTTGCTTTTATTTTGGGATTTGGGTTTTTTTTTGGTGGAGGTTTTTTGGGGGGGAGTAGGAGGAAGGAAAGTGTTGCTTTTGGGTGGTTTTGTAGTTTGTTTGTTTGTTTTATTCTTAAGTATGATATGTTAGATAGTTTAGCTGTTTTGTGTATATCTTTTGCCCAGGTAGGGCTATGTTATAGTCAATATGTGCCTGGGGAGAAGCAGCATTTTTTTTTTTTTAATTATTTGGAGAACATTTTAGTCTGATGAAGACTGTCAGGAGTATTAGTATTTTTAAGTATTTTATTATGTGTCTTGCAGTAAACTTTTCCCCGTAGGGAGAAGCCAAGGAAGGCATATGAATGGTGATAGGACAGAAAATGCAAACTAGTAAGAAAGGATGTGACAGAGTCACAGGACTGTGTCTGTCTGGTGATGCTTTGCTCTTAAGCAACTGAACTTAACTGAAAAACAAGGCCCTATCCTCCCTTTTCCTGAGCTAAGTAATGCTTCAAAACACTGTCAAGCTGATATATGAGATTTTATATCGTCATAAGTTGTGTAAAAAAATACAAAGGTTTAACTGAAGATTTATTTGGAAGAAAAGACTTAATGAGTGCTTTCGTCCTTTATGTAGCTACTAGAGAACAGCTTATTTTCTCAATAATTATTACAATTTTTTTTCTTTCTCAATTTATCTTTTGCCTGAGAACACAATTTAAATGTCAGTTTTAAATAATAGTTTTAATAATTTTCCCATGTTTATTTCTGTTTCTGGGAATTTTTTAATAAAATGTTTTTAATCATTAGCAGTTACCTCTCTTGATAATTAAATGCAAATTTCATGATCTTACCATTTTAATTTGTCCTGGAATGATATGAGAGAATTAGGACATTGTGTAATGCTCATAGTCAATGACAGAGTGTTTTAAATCTGTCTATGTCTTAGAAATCTTGCAAAACCAGTGACTGGGCAGCTTTCTAAGATGCATAGAAATCCTTGCTCACTGTTGGAAAGTGATAGACAGAAGGTTTTGAAGTAGAAACAGGTTGTGACAAAGCAGTTGGCAGGAATATTGGATTTTGGAAGATTCATTAAAATCTCAAAATCTGATATCGCAGGCAGGAAAAAGCTGTTCGTTATTTCTGAATGATTTTTGAAGGACCAGAGAAAGATGCAGCAGTTTAGCTGCCTTATTAATCACGCTTTCCTGATTTACCTATGGGAACTAGAATAGCCAGAGATGTCTTGCTGTTTCTGCAATACAGACTCATTTCAATGGATTTGGGTGCTAGCTGTTAACAATTTGGTTCAACTGAAAATGTGTGAGTTTTGACTGTATTGCAATGCTGGTGATGGATAGTTTTGCAATTGTCTGTGGAAAGATTTGGGAAGGGGTAGGTTTATGCAAGCCTCGTTATTTTTCAAAATCAACTATTTTGATTTCCAATTTAGTTTTTGTAAGGAGAAAAATGTGGTTGAAAATATGATAGTCAATTGAGGTCTCTTACTGAAAACATATGGAGAAGGAAAGTGATTGTCACGTAGGGTAAAAAGACATAATGGCAATGCTACATAGTGCTGTTTCATGAATAAGCATCCCACAAAAAATATTGTCTACTAATAATGAGAAGGCCCATATAGATATGTGTCCCTGTCTTGTTCAAATGTGAAAGAAAAACAGTCAGAACTCTACCTCATTTCAGTTCAGAAATGTCATACGATTTATTGTTCCTTGCCATTTTAAGTAAAACATTGCAAATACAGCTTTAGAGATTTCAGATTCCTTAGCCTCTAGAAGGCTCCTGTCCCCAATTCATTCACAGAGCTTCCATCTAAATTTCATATCCAATATGCATGTTGTCACTTACTTAATACTAAGAAAATTCAAGCTTTGTTGAAAGAGTTAGTGTGAAGACAACAGTTAAGTAAATTTATTTCCAAACCATCCTATGGCAGTAAGTTCCACAGTTCAATCTTAAATTATTGATAAAATTATTTGTGGATATATGAAAATTAAAAAAAGAAAAATAAAGTAATAATATACTTTTTCAGTATATTAACCACCCTCCTGTACTTCAGTCATCTTGCTATGTGTCTTTCTTCTAACATACGAGCACACTGAATATTTAAATCAGTTTCAAGTGAGCCAGCTGGGACACCAAAAGCAGTATAGCAGTGCCGTATGGGCATTGGCACAGGATGATTTGCTCTGCTTCGTTGCATGTAACCATGTGTGATGCAGATGCAGCCTAAAGTGAATTATTCCAATCTTTTAAGTCACTTTTCATGAGGGCTTTTCCAGGCACTTCAGGAGCCTTTGAACCCTCTCTAATTCTACAAAATACTTTTGGTGGTACTTGGTGTGCTCATAACCTCTAAAATCATTCATGCTGACACCTCTCTACTGCATGTCCCAGTGTTTCCTGTATCTTTGGCTTTTGTTATGGCAGTGATCCTAGTTAACATTTTTGCAATATCAAAATACATAGGAACTGTTATGAAATATTTGTTATCTTTGACTCTGGGTTAACTTGATTTTATTAATGTCAATCCATGAACTTTATTTGAATGCTTAATGTGCTCTAATATCCTCACATAGCATATTCCTCTATTTCTTAGCCTTCCTTAAAGCGGAATGTGCTTTTTTTAACCCCCCCTCCCTGTTTTATTGTGTCCAAGGAATAGTTTGGAAAAAATGATTCTATCTTGTGCTCTGCGGTCAGTATGTGCTCACATATGCAGAAAGATGTATAGGGTAGGACTGGATAAGCAAATGGAAGAACTTTATCAAGTTAGGGGTTTTTATTTTAAGATTTAGAGAAATTTTAATAGAGAGGAAGCATTTGTCCCAATTTACTAGAGTATGAGTTTCTCAGTGAGCAATAGCTGAAACTTTGATATCAATGAGTACAGAAATACCAGAGCAAAACTCTTTAAAGAATACTGCCCTTCTTGGTTTGTAGAGAGGTAGCAAATTTTGGTGAGCTCCATTGTGTTTGAAAATTAATGTGTGCTATGATTTTTGTATTTAGGCAAGTATTTAAACATACTTACGATGTTAAGCATTATAGCAAGAGTAAGCTAGTAGATAGTCCACCAAATTCCTTGTTTGGCAAGGGGGCATTATTGTTAATCAGAAAATACTATGTTATTTTAGAGACATGATATTAAAATTAAATTATCAGGCAGCGGTTTGCGTGGAGAGGTGGAGAATATTTGTCTCAGGAGTTGTTTCAGTGTTCCAACTACTTTAGAAGCCAGGAAAATGAGGTTATTTAAAATGCTATGCAGCATGTTCCATGACCAAACCTAATTTATGCATCTTTCTATTCAGAAACTTTCAAAACTGTAAAAGAAAAAATGTAAAATGTTAATACACAGGTTGAAGGATTGTTCGAAGTTAGTGTTCTGTACGAATAGATAGTTTGGAAGAATTGCACTTTTAATTATGATTTGTGGCCACTTAACAATATGAGAAACATAAGAGTTGCGTCGGCATGATGTTATTGATGAGACACGTTAGAAGGAATAGATCATTCTCTTCATTAGTTACACCAGCACCAAACAGCTTAAGATGACAGAGTAGGACAGAATGACTGGTTGCTGTAACATGACAGGACTTCTGAAGAAGCTGTGGTTGTTCATAGGAATTGCAGAGATCTTTCTTTCTCTCTGGGAGAGGGCCAAACCACAGAATTCTCTGTATGTGTTACAGCTTTTCTCCTTTTTCCTCCAACCTTTTTTTCCCTGTTGTAGTTTTACCATGTGGCCTCACTTGCCTGAAGCTGGTAGCCAGGAAGGAAATTCTTCTTATCTCCCAGTTTCATTTTGGATTTTTGCAAAGGCAAATATTCTATGCAATCTGCAGGGGAAAACAACAACAACAACAAACCAACAATCCCCCCCCCAAAACAATACAAAAAAATTGTCATGTTTTCTGTGCTGATGTCAGGCATTGGTGGGACAAATAGTCATGGGAACCTGTGGCTGAGGTACTTGCGTATTTCCTTGTTGTGTCCCAAACCCTTTCTTAAAGTCTTGCTTGAACCAAATTGAGTGCTTAAGGGGTTATAGGGCTTTTGGGAAGTGGATGATGGTTTAGACACTTGAGGAAGCTGCCTCTAGTATTTTGTATTCATTCATTCGTAAATAAATTCTTAAATTCATAGCGATTTGCTGTAGGCGTAACTGGTAACTCTTTCCACAGTGACATTTTTGGACACGAACAAAGTCATGTCATCATTGTGTGTCTGCTTTTCAGTACAGTTGATGCATCTGGACGTACAATGGATAAATCTTTACTAGGCAGGCATGTTAATTTCTTCTGTCTTTTAGAAGGGATGAAGAAGAGGAAGAGAGGAAGCTCTTTCCTATGTAAGGTATATGAATACGAACATAGTAAGCAAAAAAAAAGTGATTAGACACATAAAATTACACATTATTCAATGCTAATCTAGAAAAAAAATATCTTCACCATGTAAGTTGGACACTGCATGATTTCCGCTTAACAATCTCTTGTCTGCATGTAAGGAGTGGAGATGATGAGGCTGGAAGTACAACGTAGCAAAAATTACCTTTGGTTATTACATCATGCCTATCTGTGCAGTATACCACTCTTTCCTTGAGAAAACTTGGTTTCGTTTGTCAGTGTTGTTCTTAAGAGTTTTGTACATCCTCCATGAAAAGCTTCAAAAAGCTTACTGAAATCAAAATATCGTTCACTGGAAAACTTTATTACTTGTCACTGAAGGATACTTTCCAGAAATAATGTCATTTTTCAACTCCCAGCTGTTTTGGTAAGGAAGAAGTTGAACAAAAAGATTTAATTTTATTTTTATGAAAAGTGTGTTATGACTGTTCATGCCAAAACGGGTTGAATCAATTTCTTCAAAGTACCTAGAAGAATCAGTTTAGGACACAACCTAATGGGTGGAAATTTCAAGCCATATTGAAACCGAAATAGTCTTAAATAGAAATGCTCTGGGTTTCGACAATATTAAAATTGTGCATGCTTCTCCATGTATTAAGAAAACTCTGAGAGAATTTGGTGTAATATTAATCTGTAAAGATCCATTTAGCAAGGATATAGGTCTGTGAAGGGACTGTAGAAAGCTAAACAACTTGCTATATCAGGGACTCAGACATAAAGTAATACTAACTCTTTTAACTTAAATAAATGTGTAAAAATTACAAGGGCAGTTGATGATGTAGGGTGAACTTTAAAGATCAAATTTTTAATGCATTTTGCCCTTTTCCCATTATGCTAGTTGCAGCCTGCTATGAAACTGCCAATCTGTTTTTCAACAATTGTTCCATGAACCATGCAGATTCTACTTGTTCACATTGCCTAAATTTTTACAACCGTTTTTGTAGCTGATAGTTTCTTGATGTTGCTAGTATGATTTATACATCCTGTAATAAGAGAACGTGACTGTATGAAGGCAACCTCCATCTCAAAAACTGAAACTTCATTGATGCACATAGATTTTACACCCTAGATCTCTTCAATCATTAGAAAAACAAAATATACTTTTTTCTTTTTTTTTTTTAATTGTAACTCCAGTCTGCAAGAGTGGTTTCCACTCCTGAGATTTTTATGTTTAGTAACAGAAGTCTGCAGCACTTATCTCCCTACCTTTAGAGATCCACCCATTTCAGAAAGTGATTGAGCCCAAATATACTTTGCTGCCGCTGACCAACATGTGATTTGAAAAGGACCACCTGAGCAGCAGATATGGTGTTAGCAAAATCTATTGGCATACATTGAGTAGGTAGAATCTCAGAAATATTTTCTTGGGGTTCTGCAGTCATAGCCAGGTAATTACTCTACCAGTTACAGTTGGACTACTTCTCAGTGCAACTACAAGAAGCTTTTCTTTAGGGAAAAAAATGAGGGTGCCATTCTAGTAGAGGCACATACTTGTAGGAGCAAGAGCTGCAGGCTCCAGCAGAATCCAGATGGATTCTGATATCAGTACATTTATGAAATGCATCAAACTATCCACATGGTTTCAGTGCTGAATCATTACCTCACTATAGATGTTACTGTAAAATCCATTTGAAATGAATGAGAGCATGTTTAGGTGCTTCATTCTGTTTGAGTATGGAGACTTGTCCTCAGAAAGGCCTGTTTTCAGAGTCTCAACAGAGGATACCAATCTTATGGACTACGAGTATCAAAAATGCATTGCAGCTCCTCAGAACAGCATTATATTGCTTATGCTTCACTAAACCAGTTGCAGCATAACTTACAAGTGTCTTTGAGTTGATGTTTAAGACAGTCTTCCAGTCAATACCCTTTAACATCTTTTCCACCATATTTTAACTTCTTCCTCATCAATTCAACATCCTTCAGCACTGTGAAATCTGAGAGATTATTTATATTATTTTTATTACTAAAGTACATTCAGGCTGTCATAGCACAGTTGTACCTCACTCTGGATTCAGTACTGTGATAGGACTAGCTGAACTGCATCAGACCTGATATCCTTCCTTCCCTGACACTAACGCTGATGTGTCTAGGTGCTTCAGAGTGGCAACTCTAGTACTGAACTACTGAAAGGGAGACACAAGCCTTTGCTAATGATTTGGGAAATCAACTTGAGGATCCTGATCTTTATTTGATTTTTATTTTTAAGTAGAGGAACAGGGGAGTTTTCTTCAAACTTGATACTCTTTAATGTATAGATAATTTGGCAGCTGATCTCTGACAATTTTCTGCTAACATCTATTAAGGATTTATCCAAGTCTCTTTGCTAGTGATTTCTAGCTCTAAGGCTGTCATATTACTGCTTTTTCTCTTATTGTGAAGGTTGATTAATTAAAATACTTGGATAATGAAATGTTTTTAATTGAACTGTTCAGAAGACCAGCTTTGCAAAGAATTTCTAGGTCTGTTTGGAATGAAAAAAAAAAAATCTTTATGTGACCAAATGGACTTTTTCTTACACTAAACAAATGTGGAAAACCTGCTTTAGGCTAAGCAAGAGCCTCCAATAGATAAGGTAATGTTCTGAAAAATGCATGCCTCCATGACACTGCAGCTTTTCTCTAAAACTCAAGTGGTTTTGTCAGCCTCTTCCTCAGCTTATCCTGATGTCTCTCTTTTTCTTGTTACAGATAATGAAATATTAATTTGGATGAATATTTGATACAGGTATGGAGAGGGAGACTGATGCTAAAGGTTAGGGATTTTTCATCATGTAGGAGACCCAAATTCCATGTAACGGTCTGTCCAGTCTTCTCTGAGGAAACGAATATTGAGTTTTCTGTATAAACTGAAACAGCTTCAACAGGCCAGACTAAGTGAGAGACCTCATCTCCTCAATCTGCTAAGTAGAGAAGTGTTCTTGAAATATGTGGAAAAGGCAATTTTACTTAGCTGCTTTCATCACATTACACCATATGTGCTCTTCTATCATATTGAAAGAACATTTACAAAGAGAGTATGGAAGAAATCACAGCATGATCGGGATTGGAAGGAACCTCTGGAGATCATCCAGTCCAATCCCCTGCTAAAGCAGGTTCACCTACAAGAGGTTGCACAGGAATGTGTCCAGGTGGGTTTTGAATATCTCCAGAGAAGATGACTCCACAACCTCCCCGTGCAGCCTGTCCCAGTGCTCTGTCACCCTCACAGTAAAGAAGATTTTCCTCATGTTGAACTTCCTGTGCTCTCTCCATTGAGAAGGCTCTGGCTCTATCCTCTTGATACCTGCCCTTTAGATATTTATAAGCATTGATAAGATCCCCTGTCAGTCTCCTCCAGGCTGAACAGACTGAGCTCGCCCAACTTGTTCTCCAAAGATAAATGATCCAATCCCATAATCATCTTCATGGTTCTCCACTGGACTCTCTCCAGTAGTTCTTGGTCTTTATTGAGCTGGGGAGCCCAGAACCAGCCAGAGTAGTCCAGGTGGAGCCTTGCTAGGGCAGAGCAGAGGGGCATGTAAAATTCCCTTGACCTGCTAGCCAGACTCTTCCTGATGCACTTCAGGATACTACTGGGCACATTGCTGGCTCGTTAGCTTCTTTTCCACCAGGACTCCCAGGTCCTTTTCTGTAGGACCGATTTCCCTGACCTGTATTGGTGCAGGGGATTATTTCTCCTGATGTGCAGAACTCTACAATGGCATTAGATGAACGTTGTCTGTCCACCTTTCCAGCCTATCCAAATCTATCCAGCTTCTGCTGTATCAGCCACTTCTCCTAGTTTTTAAAGGAGGAGTATTGGTTCTTACCAGGTTTTAGAAGACCCTTCACATTATTCGATTTGTGTGTATATAGCTTCTAGTCTATCATAGCATAAAACTATATCCTCTGCGTGACAGAAGAAGAAATACATACGCCTTGGAAAGAGATGTCAGGCCACCTCTGAAATTAGTCCAGTTCAATAAACCACTTTATTGATCAGCTGTATGCTGCCATTATGGCTACATTTATGGCTGGAAAAACATTACTTTTTGGCAAAATTGAATATAAAATGATTACTTGCTCCACGACAGCTCCTCTTTCTTTAGTCTCCTGAGTTCAATACAGTGTCAAACAAATATGCATAATTTTTTTTTGTAGATGTTGAGCTGCTTTGTAATCTGGGATTAATTGGAGAATATTGTATATTAATTGCACCAGTTTATTCTCTGACTGGGAGTTGGTTTTAACACACTAAATTGTAGCATTCACTATCTCTGGTATTTGTTTAGAGTTTCCCTTTGGGGTGAAAAAGCAAGCTTTGTAAAAAGAAAGTGTGTTTTGTATAGTGAATTAAATGAGTCTCTAAGGAATGTTAATGAGTCTAATTACTAAAAATTATGTGATGCCTGATTGTTTTACTAATTTGGGAGGAGCTGGTATTTTATCTTGACTGCAGTAAGCAATTTTGATGACATTTAAAAATAACCTTTTCTTTGTGAAACAAATGAATCTGATTTTCATTTATTCTTTCATTTGCTTTTGCTTCTGGGTAAATATTTTTAGATTATCGTTGGACAATTAAGGTAGGATTTTGTTTTGGTTACCACAGAATATTAATTCCTTAAGATGATATTGTACACAGGAGAAGATTAAATAGGTTTCTGTAAAGGGTAGATGTCTTAGTGATGTCTGACTTTTTTAATGATATACCTTAGAACCTTTGTTCTGATCTTTTCAAATCACATGGAAAAAATATTGAATCTAGGTTAGACTCAGGCAAATAGTTATGACCTTCATTTGAAGCATTAAACCTTTGTTTTTGGAACAAAGATTTTTGTTAGGCTGAAGTTCTATAGTTCAAATTTAGAATGATGTAGCACTGAAGATGAGAATAAACCAAAGCAAGTACATTAGTTCCCTCTACTTTTGACTTAACTCTTATAACAGCCACCTAAGACAGTGATTTGCAGACTTTTGGAGAACATGTCTATTTTCAGGGTCTTGATGTTTGAGGAGAAGCATCATGATTGTTCTTTTTTGTCAAATGTTTTAGACCTGAGATGTGGCAGCTTTACTGGTTAACATGATTTCCTGGAGCAGCTGCAAGCTACTGTCTGTACCTCACTAACTGTCGGCTGAGAACCAGTGACCCAGTATATGAGAAGCTTTGGGGACAGGGGATGGTCTTGCATGGTGTCCTTTAAAAATGAAGATGTAACCGATATAGGGCATCTACAAGTGCTTCTCCCTGACAGTGTTGTTGTCTCTTCATATTCTCAAATTTCACTTTGCCCCTTTTTTATTTTACTTAGTGTTAAGTCTGAGACGGAATTAATGGTTATTCATTTTACTTCTCTTTGTATTTTATGTGCAATGAAATAATGATGCCAATAGCCAAGAAATGTTTAGCAGTTTCATACCTGCAGTTAGTCTTCAACAAATGATATGTAACTTTTTTTCCCTCTCACTTGATTTTGCTTGGGCTCAGTGTTTCATTTCATGTTATTCTGCTTGCAAAAGCAAGTTTTCTGATGTCCCTGCACCTATTTCTAAGACTAAGCATGATTTTCTTTGTCTTCACTTACTGTATATCTCAGCTCTGACCTTAACACTGTGAATCAGATGAATAATTGTATCTCATTACTTAAATCGCCAAACTCTGTTAACTACAAAGTTTTTTTTTTTTTTTTTTTTTTTTTTTTGGCCAGGACAAGACCTTTTATTTAGCCATTATCTAATAAGACAAATCTTGACTGAATAACCTTAAGAAGTGAGCTAAAATTTGCGTAAGGAGTACCCATAAATTTAGCTGTGTTAATATTACTGGTGGATGTGGATGTGATTTTAAGCAGAACGTTGCAGAAGTAAAATTGGTTCCAAATCTTTCTTGCCCATTTTGAGGATTTCTCTACCAAGGTTGTTCGAACTTTTATTCTGTTATTTTCATTTATGAAGCTCAGTATGGACCCAGAATTAGTAAAGGCTATGTTTTCTCTTTCCTTTAGTCTTTGCAGGCTGAAAGGTTGTCTATGCCATTATATCACTATGTGTGATATATGAATATTATATGTAACGTGAATGAGATTGTGCCCAACAGATTCATTATTTTTAAACCACTGTTTTACTAATGTGACATTCTGACAAATGAAAGGTAACTATTGAAGTATTCAAACAGAATTACGTAAAAGATAATATCTAGTCCTGTAACCCAATGCCACATAAGGTAAGGATATGTTTCAGTGCATGCTTGGAGCAATTGTCTTGCCTGTTCCACGTTTTTGTGTTTACTTCTTTCTCCCTGTTTGCGACACAGGGTGCATGTCAGTGTCATTCACAAATAGAAATGGAATAAAAGATTTGGAAAAAGCCTAGCAAGTTTTGTCATCTTGAACTCATTTATATGAAGCATTCAGGATAGGAATTATTTTCTGGCTTTAGGTATTTATCTTTTTACCTCTATGACATAACATGATCTGATTCATTCTGTGTGCATAAATATGCAAGTCATTGCAATATTACTTGGAGAGAGAGTGAATCCAGCACTGGCAAGTCAAAAAGCAATGCTTGTGCTTAATTCAGCTGAATTAATTTTTTATATTTCTTCTATGTGGATTTTAAGTTGTCTTATCATTATGTACAGTATAATGGGCTGGTTTGGAAAAAATAAATACCTTTTGAGTTTCAAAGTTTCTTTGGAAATGGGTGGTGGTGACACACATTTACCATTCTTGCGTTGTCATGACAGTTCCAGCCACAACCTACTGACTGCCTTTCTGATTCTGGAAGTAGCTTTCTTAGTAAAGACTTATCTCCAGACTTTCAAAAATGTCAAACTGCCGTCAAGTTTGACATTGAAGCAATATCTAAAATAGTGTTTTAGATGTGGTAGATGTGATATACTTACCTTGGAGTTTTGGACACACTGTGCTACTTTTAGTCCAGTATTATTTGTTTGACTGTTGGTGGTGGTGATGGAAGTGGAGATACAGGTAATTTTTTAAATAGTGTCCTTTCCTTTGAAATAAGACTAGTAGATGTTCATGTACTCTGCAAGTGAGAGGAGTGTTTATAAGAAATGGGGAGAAAAATGTGCTGGTGAAATTTTACCTTGTAGATATCATTGCACCATACTATTGTCTTCTGTTAGATTTAGCTGTTACTGTAACAGTGACAATAAATTACATTTTTACTTCATGCTTGGCATGTATCCATTCCCAAATAATTTAGTCATAGTTTAACTGTTGTAGAACTGCTTTGGTCAGGCTGTTGTAGGTGCTACAGATGTAGAGAAAGAGGCTTCAAAATAGAAAATAATTTACTTGGAATGGGGGAGGAAGCATGCGTGAATAGTATTGCATGTTGTACATTTTATTCTGTTGTTACTGGATGTTAATTTACCTTACATCAGTATTAGTAATTTTAGTCAAGGTTCTGGTTGAAGTTTGTCAAGTATATCAAATTCACTTAAATCCATTGTAATTCTGCTCTGACTGTATAAAAATGGGATAGGGTAGTGCTGTGAAGTTACTGCAAACCTGTCTTTTAATGTTTTTATGGTCAAGGGGTAATATGATTTTTTTTCATAAATTCTCTTATGGCTGTGAAAGTAATGCTCTCTTAGATGCTGCAACTAGACATCCATTTCTGCAGTGTTTCTTGCAGGACTGTGGCCTTCTATGTGTTCTGTTATATATTCTGTGAAGATCTAAAGATGTCTATCCTTCCCTCATCCTAACCTTAGGCCTCGAGTAAGTAAGATGGGAATACAGCACAGTGCATAGTGGAGATAACTGGATTTGCTGAAATCTAAAAATGGATTTCAGCAAATCTGAGTTTTAATCTGTTGGAGTGTGGGAAGGAAATCTATACTTCATTTTTTTGGTTGGTTTGGTGGTTTGTACTTTTTATTATCTAAGTGAGTGCTAATTTCTTCCATTCCTGCTGTCAGGCTCCCTTATATGTACATGGTAAGGCAGCAATAAGTGAGCTGCACCCCCTGTTTCCACAAGTATGAATGGGCTTGTATGGCACCGTATTAGTGTGATAAATATGTGGTTTGTATCTTGATATACATTACCATGTTAAATGAGCTTGAAGAACGCAATTCTGACCTCTGAATACTAAAATATTTGCATGGAATTGGTGGTTTTCTGTGCTTGTTAGGGGTTTATGCCATGAGCTGTCAGGGAAGTGGAATTATTTCTCCCCTTTATGACAAAATTTCTACAGTTCATTATTGAAGTCAATGACTTGAAAGTTTGAAAAAGTATCTGCAGAGCTAACTGAACTATCTGTCTCTCTAAGGGATAAATACTTTAGATATTTTGAAAGTATTCATGTAACTGTCACTAATGAAAATTGTGGATTATAATAGGGAATTCAGTGACCAAACACAAAGTTGGGGAAAAGAATACATATATTGTTGAGACAAATATGAGAAATAAGCAATAGTAGGTAAAAGACTTACATTCCCGTTGTTCCTCAATACATTATAACCACAAGTTTTGTGGTATCATCTGGCTGTTGTTCTGGCACTTTTACTTAGTTGATGACTGCAATACTGTCTGTGCACTTAGACATGTCCCAGTGTTGGATGAGTATTCAGGATAAAATTGCTTTCCTCTAGGAGGCAATAGAAAATGGAGGTTATTTTTCACATTAGTGTGCTCCCCTGATAATAATACTAGGGGGGTAGAAATTACATAAAAGCCCAGTTCCTTACATCTTCCTTGTCTTTTCCAAAATAAGACTATTTGAATTTTATTTTTTAAAGGAGGGAATCACCTCAGTAAAGCGTAGCAGGGCAGTGCTGACCTAGCACAGTAGTGTGGTTCATTAACAGAGGCTCAAACTACTCCCACTTTTATATTAGTTCTCAATGTTACGCTGGAATCTGTAAAGGCAGATAAGATTTATTATTTAATAATATGACCTTATCCTTTCTGCTGGCATATGGAAGATGTTTGACAAAGCCTTGTTCAGTGTTGACTTTTTTCCTACATGTGTGAAAAGCAAACTGGGGTTTTAACTCTAGGAATAGCTTCTTGATTAAAGAATTGTTTTGTGGTGATGGTAGAAGATGCTTCTGTGACCATGAGGTTTTCCCCTATGATATGTGCCTGTGTTTTGAATTACAATTAGTTATTAACGAACCACATGCAGACTAAAATTAATGTGATCTTTCGAAGAGTACAGTGCAATGATCTCCACCTCTGTAATTGGTGAATAGTTTTCAGATAATCACAGAACAGCTGAGGTTGGACAGAGCCTCTGCAGTTCATTTTGTTCAGCTACTCAAAGCAAGGCCACCTGGAGCAGGTTGCACAGGACCATATCCAGTAAGGGTTTGAGTATCTTGAAAGGCGAAGACCCATGCTGGCCAAACTGTTCTGGTATTTGCTCACCTTAATGGTGATAAGAAAATTGGATTATAGGAGGTACTCAGTGAATTTTTGATACAAAGTTACATTTTTAAAAAACTTTAAGATGGGAAGACAACATAAACTTTTTTAAAATACAGGAATTTATAAATAGCTCTTCAGTGCTCTATAACATCTCCGTTGTGGTCATCTACTCTAAGCTGCCACCAGCTGAAATCTGTGAAAAGCCTGATGTTGATTCAGGTGGATGCTTTGGGTGAGCTCAGGAACCTTGAGTCTCTGGAGATTATAGAATCACAATAGTCTTTTGGGGGCATTAATCAGGACACCTACTACATCACAATGTCTTTCCCCCTCTTGACTGGTGAGGGCAATTCATTGTATATTTTGAAATTGTATCGAAAGAAGAAAAAAATTAAACCTGTTCTTCCTGAAAAACTTTCACTTAAGATGAGCAACAACCGTCTTCTTTTTCAAGTGTGTTACAGGTACTCTTTGGAACAGAACAATCAGCCACAAGTTATTTTGTCACAGAACGAGTTAACTGATTTCTGAGGCAAAGCTTATGAGGACCACAGACTACCAAGAATAATTTCTGTTTATTTGGAATGAATCCTTGAGGTCATTCTCAGCATATCAAAGCAAAGATCTTAATTAGGATGAGTTCCAGGTCTTAAAGAAATTGATTGTGATAGCTTAGGAAATTGGGAAAGATCTGAAGAATATGCTGTTCTTAGCATTGTCAGTGCTGAATTTTTTTATTGAACTCAAAGAAGTTTTAATGGCTCTTTTTGTGAGCAGAAGAGGCAATTTTGTTATGAGTTGTTTAAAGAATACTGCTACTTTTTTCTTTTCTTTTTTTTTTTTTTTTTATTTAAAAGGCCTAATTTGTTGAAGTCATCCAGAGAAGTGCATGTTATTAAAATAACTCCTGTGCTCCTCATTTACACCCATCCAAGGCTTTTCAGTTACTGTGGAGCTGAAAATCCACACATACATGGGGTTTTATCTATGGATACATTTTATTAAATACAGGCCGATGTACATTTACTGTACATGTATAGCGAGACTTGTGCAATACACAGAAATAACCTAGTTCAGGTTTCTGCTTTACATTTAAAATGATTGTGTGTAATGATTTTGTCAGTTTGCTCCCATCTTATTTAGACTAACTTTAATCCTCCGTGAGGAGGAGAGGAAGAATCAAGCTACCAGAATTATACACAGTGCTACCAGGTTTTCTAGAAAATTTTGGTTGTTAGTATTTTCTTACAAGAAACTAAATCTTCTTTTGATCAGAGAAGAAAATTAATTCAGCAGTGTCAGCCTGAGCCCAAGCTGGCATTTGTCGATGTTACAGAACCACTACCTGGTTTGACACTTTTTGCTTGCCTGATCTGAGAGCAATTTAGAAGTGAAATAGCGGGCGTACTTTAGATCAAGATTTATATGTAGAAGAAAGGCTCTACAAAGAATTCACCTATTACTGCTGGCACTCTGCCTAGGGCTGTGTAGGAATTGCCCTTACAGATCAGACCAGGAGTCCATCTAACTCAAAGTTTGCAGTCTGACAGCTTCTTCAGAAGAGCAAGGAAAAAAAGCCTGTGGCACACAGTTAAGGGATATCCTGCCCGTTAGCTGCTGTTAATCCCTTATTAGCAGAGGCTAGGTTCTACTTTCATGCAAAAAGACCTTGCATTGCTTCTGAAATACTTATAATGCTAGATATCTTTCATTCAAATTTATTATTTGGTATTTTTGTATACTCTTTTATCTGTTATTTTCAATTTCATTCTTTTACGCTTAGTCCCACAGTTAATTCTGTGTTATACAGGAAAAAAAAACCCAAACAAGCACCAAATCCTTTTGCATTGCAACTGTTTTTTCAATTTTATTAACTGCCACTTTGATCTCTGAGAAGGACTAGAAATTCCTATATTTCTTATGCATTTTATTAATATAGCATCTTGCAGTTTGCGTGCTTTCGTCTCTCCTAAGGCCTCCTACGCTGTCCAGCAGTGTAGCGATCAGAAAGGGGTCATACCAGATTGGAGCAGGGAAAACGATTCCTGTTCTGCCATGCAGTTTGCATCATGCGTGCAAGTCAAACAACAGCAGGAGTCACTTGCAAGCAGTTCTCTAAGGCAAGAAAATGCTTGGACTGTATTTGTTTCAACTAAAATAGATCATCCTATCTATTCTCTGCACCGTATTTTGCTGTGTGTGCTTCTTCTTCTTGGGAGGTGCAAAACATACAGACTTTTTTCTACATAGTACCACTTCCCTTGAACAGGTATTTGACAACAAAATTGCATGTGCATTTTCTAGATGCAGAATGGATGTGTGTCCGATACGTGGATTTTTCTTTCAAGTGGTATCTTCCTCATCAATAGTATATTACAAACGATTACTGTTAGCAAGAGAAATTAAAGTCTAGTGGCACGGAGTTTGTGCTACTGCTATGAAAGTACAGTCAGTCAGTTGCTGTGATTATTTTATGCCACAAAGCACCTATATTGTCTAGTTTTACTAATATGTTCTTAGAGTTCAGTTTGACTTACATTACATATAGAACCCTGTTGGAATGGTGCTATGCATTACTGTAAACATAAATCTTTTTTTTCTGTTTGAACTGGACATTCCTGTTTACTTCAACTTGCCACTGTTAAATTCTGCAATATCCTCTGCATGTGTTTTGCAAGGGTCAAACCCATGGTGACCAGCTACGTTTTGTTCTCATTAAAAGTGTTAAAACAATGAAAGAGCCTGTTCTTGAGTTCTGCTGCCCTGCGTGCATCTCAGCACGTGATTTCATAATGCTTCTCTGTGCCTTTCTCCCATAAAAAATTTAGGAGAAATAAAAGTATACCAAACTGTTTATTGGAAGTATTTTACAGTTGTTTATGTCCTACCTGTGCTGCATTTGAACATCCTTGTAGTAAAGGTGAAAAGATAAACCAGAAAACTTGTAAGCTTTAAAAATAGTTGCAGGGGTAAAAAACCTTTTGCATCTGGGGCAGAAGAAGAGGACAGATTTAGATGCATTCCCACCTTCCTAATCAGCAGCAACAGCATGCTGCTGCTAAACCAGCTTGATTGCTATTTATGGTTTACAAGTAATTTTTAAAGACCTTCATAATGATAGTCCCATTTGATTTCTATCTTTTCTATAAGCGCTTTTCCTCCACCACTCCATTTTCAACTCCAGCTTTTCACTTGTACAGCACTCCAAGAACTGCTGTTACTTGGCCGGTTTATAGTGAACTGCATTTATGCTCAGTAACAAAAATACATTGTGTATAGATCTGAGGTGATATATTTTGTTTCACGTATTGGTTTTGAATACGTTGTTTTTAAGAATGAATGGAGAGCAAGTGAGCGGAATGCAGCATTAGGAGGATGTACAGTTTGGCCAGATCTGTCACTGACTTTACTAAGTGTCAGGGGCAACACTGAGGCAATCAGTGCAACTATCTGCTGTGCCTGCCAAGTACCTACAGGTTATATTATGTGCCAAAAATACTTTCCACAGCTTGCCATGTATTTACTGCAAAGACTCGTGTCAAATGTGGGTGTTCAATGAAAATACTGAGGAGTAAGAAAACCAGTTTGGTAGTTCAATGTGAAGCTACCACTTAGGATCAGATTATACTGCTGGACCCTCTGTTTTTAGTGGATTTGAACCATTAAAAATATTAAACAGGAGATTGTTTTTCTGGTTTGACCTTCTCCTTCTTCAGTGTGAACTCCAAGCTCTTCTTGTGTTGATCATTTGACCCCTTGGTACTTCCTTGCCAAGGAATTTTATTTTTATTACTTTATTTTATATTACTTTCCCTCTACTCCTTATAATTGAATCTGTTTTGGTAAGGTAATAATAAAAATCCTCTTAGTCAGACCTGATGTTGGCTTGCCTAATGCAAACGATTAAGGATTTTTTTTTTCCCTTTCTATTCCTGGGCACCTTCCCCAAAGATTTATTACAACCTGGGTTTTAGTTTTGGTTGTAATACAGAAACAGCTTTCTCCCATGTTTTATGCTCTTCCTTACCTTTCTGAGTATGACAGACTCATGTTTCCTCCCCCTTCTACTTGCCCTTTGAAAATAGGGGCTGTTACTTTCTCCAATATCACTGCCTCAGTGATTTCTAATAGTTTTGCTTGTTTTCTTCTGCTGTGCTAGTGCTAGCCAAGGAATCAAAGTAAAGTGTTTTCCCTTTTGCCTAGTGACTGTCCTACTTTGTAATTCTTGGCAAGGAGAAACTAGTCTCAAATGTGACTATTCCTGCACCTGTAAACTTCCTTTCACCAGCTCTTTGCCAGAGGGAACCGGACTGACATCTGCGTAGGGGTGCTCTTCTTCATTCACTTGGTATCAGCAGTCCCCAGCCTACGCCTGGCAGCCCATGGGGAGGCTGTGCCTTGAGCTCTGGAGAGCCACGCAACATGTTCAGAGTGGCAGGCGCTCCAAACTCTGCCCATTCGTCCTCAATAAGAGGATCTGCAACAACTTCTGCAGGTCTCTCCACCTGTTGTTGTCCCTGGACATCTTTTTTTGTTTTGCTTTTCAGGATTTGCAAGCAAAGACAAAAGAAGTTGATTTGATTGCAGTAAGGATGAAATACTTGGTAATGATTGGAAATAAAGTTGCAAGGCAACATTAATGTCACCATGCTGTTGCTGTCAGCTCCATAACTGACAAGTCCTTTCAAGGCTCTTGAGGGTGTCCTGCTGCTTTGCTGGCTGTACCTACACCCTGGCACATTCACACTGACAAACTCAGAGTTTGTGACGGCCCCCAGCTGTCCTATAATCAAACTACTGCTTCTAAGCAGGCCCAGGTAAAGCAGAGAATATAATTTAAGAAGCCAGAGTTACATAAAAACCTGATTAATATCCCACCCTTGGCACTGTACAGAGGTGAAATGCGACAGTTAACTGGAACGAATTACGGGGCCAGGAGAAGGGATTTTGACGTGCATAACGCTCCCTTTGTGCTGATCACATTTCCCACAGGACACTCAGAGCGTTGGTGAGAAACAAAGTTGGTAGGGACAAGAGACTGAGAATATGCTAGGAGAACTCACTAAACTGGAAAATTAAAAACATACACTTGTTTTGTTTTGTGTATTATATACTGTATTCTAAGGAAATGGAAGAGATAACACAAAAAAAAAGGGAGGGAAAACCAAAGCAATGTCGTTTCAGACTCTTGATGTCTGTGAGATTATGCTTTTAATGCTTGCAGGATTCACTTATCAGGTTGTATTTCATTTGAATGTGGTAACTTCTTACTTTCTCTTTCATTTATTGGTTAAAAATGCAAGACCTTGTAAAACTGAAAACATACTGATCAATCTCTGTCTACACATTGCAGTCAAATCTATGTCATAATCTCAGTAGCATATCATAAGGGGATATGGGTTTTGCTCTGTTCCCAGGGGTCTGCAGAGTGTGCACGATACGACACCACTGCTTTTGTATAAAAAACCTGTGTGACTGAAACAAACCATACTGCACTTTATAAATACAATTAGGGAGTTGTGGAAGAAAATTACATTTGAATCCATTTATTCATTGTGATGTAAGGTAGAACCTAGTTGGGTTTGAGCTTATTGTTTATTCCAGAAATATACAAGTAGTGTGTAAGGTATAAACACCACAAATTCAGTGTAAACACAGGTTTACTAAAAAACTACTGAAGAGAATTGTGTGATATTTGGAAATAAGGAAGTTCAGACCACCATATAACAGCTGCAAAGTTTTTATTTTTAATGTCACCAGTTGTGTTGCAGTGAAAATGAAATCTTTGAGCGAGGAAACAATTTCAATTAACTCTGCTTAGTGTTCTGCAAGGAGTAACTAATTTGAATGAAATACCTGAAAATTACTAGTAATCTCCTTCATATCTCCCATAAGAAAAAGAAATTCTGCTTCTGTGGAGGAAAGGCACTGATAAGTACAAGATGACTTACCAAGGACATATTCTCCAGTAGGACTTGGGATCTTTCTCCTGCTGAGCTGTGGGCGAGAGAAGCGTTTTAGCAGCCAGTTCTTCCATCTGTACTACAGCAGGCTGGCAGCCAGGGGTAGAGCTTGATCAACAGCCTCGAGGGGATATGGCTTACCAGCCAATGAGTAATCTGTTTGGCTGTTTTGTAGATTGACTTTATTTTTTAATTTTTTTTTTTTTTTAAAAAAACCTCGAAGTTGCCAAAGTAGCAGCCCACCTGCCAGCAGTCCAGCCTTTGCCAGATAATTTGTGCTGGCATCCAAATTATCTGGAAAGTCCAATTCAAAAAAACAGAGCTGCAGGCAGGAGGGAGAGGAGCATTGAAGACATTTTGAAACTGTTTCACTGGCAGGAAAGGATTCTTTTTTTTTCTTTTTTCCTCCAAAGGAACACAATTCTGTTTGATTTCTGCTCCCTAGAAATCTGTAGTAGTTTTCTGCATAGCTTATGGCCTGCAGCGGGGGTGCAAAGCGGTGACTTAAGCACTCTGCGCCAAAGGAAGCCTTGATGGAAGTCCTAAAAGGAAAAATCTGCGTACTTGCAGGCACACAAAGAATGAGTTGAACGGTTCGGTAGGCAGCCCTCCTTCCTCTGGAGTCTGTCTGTTCCCCGGCCGTATAGGCAGTAGGTTTCCACATTGTGCCGAGCTTGGGTTTACTCAGATTGTGCAGCTTAGAATTGTATTAATTAACCAGAGAGCAGATTGAATTATAGATGAATTGAGCATTTTTGCTAGATAGATGAACTAAGAAATTAGGGTAAGAACAACATGGATGTGGAGAGAGAGAGAGAGGCAAGAAATGATGTGGAAGATGGCAGCCATAGCATCATCCAGCCAGCGTGTTTTGCAGAAGGTGGAATTTTCTCAAAACCAGGATATCCTAGGAGGCTAAAGACTGGAAAGCTTTCCCTTCAGTGAGAAAGAAGTTCAGTTCTGCATTATCTTCAAATGCTAGGAATTTTGCTATGGTAGGCCCGTGAGTCCAAAACTTTTTTTTTTATGAGAAGGTACCTTTTAGCAAATCCTAGGCAGTCACTGCCTGGTAGTAAGCAACACTATTGATGTCTTGCATTTTGTTGTTCATCCCTTTATGCCAAGGCATTAGCTTAAGCAACATTTCCCACCTAAAAGAGAGGGTGATGGCAACCGAGAAGCATGAAATGTTCAGGCAGAATCATGAATGTTCAGGCATGAATCAAAGTTTACTGAACTGACTGCTGCTTTAGCTTTCAGGTAAAACATCTCTCTTGAACAGGTTCTTGTACCCCTGTGATTCAGTAATCTGCAGGCTGTATGTTAAACATCTTCTGTTTACTGTGGACAGAGCTGAAGGCCTTCGGCAGCTTACAAGACCTAGTCTTTGGTACATGAAGTTTTCTAAATAAATGTCTAAGGCTCACACTGTAGCAAATCATCTTTGCCCACTAACCAAGTTTTATTTGCTGCCTTGTGCTACCTTATCAGTGTATACAGTCTTTTGCAGTTGGGCTTAACAAAACATTGTTTTTGGAATTAGCAAAGTGTTTAAGTATGTGCTTACTTTCATTGTGATTTAGCAAATTACATAAGAACCTTAATGTGTTGTTCTGCGGTGGGCCACTGCGCAGTAATTTAAGTCATTTTGACAATCAGAGCTCAAGTTGTTTCTTACCAAAAGAAGAAAAATACCAAGAGAAATTTCTGTTAATTCACAGTTATTCCGTTGCTATAGTAAATATAGCCATTTTGAAAGACTTATGATGAGAATACTGTAGTTGATAAAAAGCATTTATATTTTAAATATGGAACACAAATAATACATATTCTAAAGGTATCCTAAAGGGACATTTACTTTGCAAGAATGATGGGGTTTGGGTTGCAGTTATTACTGTGTTCTTTTCCTCATTGCACTGCTGGCTAACATAGTTGTTCATTACATCAAAGGAGAATTTATCTAAAAGAAGATGTATTATTGTATGTTGACTTTGGCAAATACTGTTGTTTTTAATGATTTCTTTTCTTTGCATGAATTTATGGAGTGTGCTTTACCAACATTTCCAATTGCGCTCAGTATTGGGTAGTTTCCTTCAACGTTTCATTTGTATGCCAGCTTTGCTTACAAATAGTGTATCTTGTGCCTTACTATTCATTATAGGATTGTTTTTAAGATTTGGCATTTTCATTAGTTTTGTGTGTGTGTGTGTGTGTGTTTTTTTCTTCTTTTCCATTTGGCATGATTACGTGCTCATGATTATTACCTGCGTAAGTCAGCTAAGCATGTCCATGCTTGAATGTTAATCTTTCTCAATTCTTCATCCACTAAGTGTGAAGTTAATAGTATTGCAAACTGGTTTCTGTGAGGCTGCATGCTGAAAAACATTTCACATTAACAGGGTAATTGAAACTGCAGCTAATGTGTTGGTCAGAGTTGGTAAGCTTTCTAAAGGCTTCCTGCAGCGATCTTATAGAGAGGTCCTGTGGCAATTATCTTGAAGAATAGACAATGTATGTAGTGAGCTATTCAGACTGGAAATTCAATGCTTTGCATGCCATTTGGGGTACTGATTCTGTCACTCTGCCTCTTGGGCATTGGAAGGTCTATTGGTGGAATGAGGTCTTACTCAAACAGAACAAATGAAAAGCACTGTAATTTTGTTCTGTCCTGTTATGAATGGTTCTTATGATTCAATGCATGGGTCATGCATGCATCCTGTGGACTTGTTTTGTTTTTCACATCTTTTTCAGCTGCCATATTTCTAAAGTTTATTAATGATGATTGATGATCCAGTGAGTCTTTTCCAACCTGGTTATTCTATGATTCCATGAAATGTAAAACCTTCTAACTCAACAGAGTACTGAAAATCTATGTTGAATTAATTGTTGTTACCTGCCTGGTTTTAAATTTAAGGGATATGCTTGCTGCTACATTACTAAGGGTGAATTTGGCTTTCTGTATAACATCTATGTTCCCTCTGTTTCACTCTTTTAGCTGTCTACATAAGCCAGTTGTCTGAAATTTTACATAGCTTTGAGTTTTTCCCCTTGGGGAAGCCAAGAAAAATGAGAAAGGAGGTACAATCTGTCCCTTTTAAAGTTAGCGGCAAAACTCTTGTAATAGCACAATATCATTCTAAACTCTGTGGTGATTCTTTTAGAAGCTAGGGCAAATTGGCTGACAGAGAGACTGCAAATTGTTTTGAAAGATTTTTATAGACTAAACCCTCATTCATTACATGAGCCTGAATCACTGGAGGCAGCAGTGGGGAAAAAATTGGATCTTGTCCTCAACTTTTCTTTAAGAACAAGGCTTAAACCAAGAAAACTCATGAAATGAAATTGATGTCAGTTCAAGTGTCCAGTTGTGGGCTTTTACTATAGACCTCTGCCACTAGAGTAGCTGGAAGCCCCAGGCTCATGGGTCGGGAGAGGAGTCTTGCGACACAGAGGCAAGGAAATAGCAGGAGAAGAAACAGTATGAAAATCAACTGAGATGGTTCCCTGCCAAAGGTAGCTTTGGTTTTGCTTTTAAATTAAGTTTTAGGTTTCTCTAAGCTCTGTCCATTGAAGTTATGAAAGCAAGTTGCAATATATTTCCAGAAATGTCTTCTGGTAAGCTACAATTACTGAACACATAATTAATATTATTTGACCAAGTACTTTGGATGTGTAAACTTCTGTAAATTACTTATAGAAGTAATTTACCTTGAAAGCATGGAAAAAGGAAGAAATTCAAATGTGTGGGTTACTTCAGCAACTATGGATTTTCCTCATTAAACTCCCTAATTTATTTTATGATGTGGATGCTATATGGATCATAGAATCACTAGGTTGGAAAGGACTCATTGGATCATTGAGTCCAACCATTCCCATCAATCACTAAACCATGCCCCTGTTATAAACACCTCAGGGAAGGTGACTCAACCACCTCCCTGGGCAGCCTGTTCCAGTGCCCAATGACACTTTCCGTGAAATAATTATTCCCAATGTCAAGTCTGAACCTCCCCTGGTGGAGCTTGAGGCCATTCCCTCTTGTCCTGTCCCCTGTCACTTGGGAGAAGAGGCCAGCTCCCTCCTCTCCACAACCTCCTTTCAGGTAGTTGTAGAGAGCAATGAGGTCTCCTCTCAGCCCCCTCTTCTCCAGGCTAAACAACCCCAGCTCTCTCAGCCATTCCTCATAAGGCCTGTTCTCCAACCTCCTCACCAGCTTTGTTGCTCTTCTCTGGACTCGCTCCAGAGCCTCAACATCCTTCTTGTGGTGAGGGGCCCAGAACTGAACACAAGATTCAAGGAGCGGTCCCTCTAGTGCTGAGTACAGAGGGAGAATATCCTCCCTGGCCCTGCTGGTCACACCGTTTCTGATACAAGCCAGGATGCCACTGGTCTTCTTGGCCACCTGAGCACACTGTTGGCTCATGTTCAATCGGCTGTCAACCAACACCCCTAGGTCCCTCTCCTCCAGGCAGCTTTGTAGACAGACTCATGATACTAACCCAACCCTTCAGCATGATAGCATGTTTTGCTTAAGTTCTTGAAAGTAGTAGTAGTAATAATAATAATAGTAGTAATAATAATAGTAATGACTTCAGGCACATGCAGACATTTCTTGGTGAACAATAAAAAAAAGCACAAACAATAAACTTCTGTCTCCTGGGTGTTTCCAGGAGAAAGGAGAATCAGCATTACCCATGCATGGGCAGAGGGAAAGAGCTACATGTTAACAGGTAAGAATGTGAAGGCTTTCATTCTCTCTGCGACCTTTCTTCATAGTCTGAATCAAAAAAAGGAGACAGTAGCAGTAGGAACAAGCATTGGCAAGAGTACAGACTCTAGAATACTAAATTTTGAATAAGGACCAAATGATTATTTGTCCAACAATTTCTGCCCAACAGAAACAAATCAATATTTTCAATCAACCAACAATAACCCAAGTAATCCCTTTAAACTTTCTCCTAGCCACACAGAGTTAGCACCTAACAAGGCCAGAGCTTTCCCAATTCCTCTAGGAGCATACTGAACATGACTTTGTTGTGACCATAACAAATTTAGTCCTAATCCCATTAACCTTCTCCACAGTCTAGATAGATGTCTAGGAGACCAATAGACATGGTCATTATGCTGACTCTAAAAGGAAGATTTTGACCAACATTTATGTGTTATAGTAAGAGTAATGAAAGATTTCTTTGTTGTCCTTACAGTGCTCAGTTGGACTTTCGAATACTTGTTTTCAGGATTCTTCTTCCTCCTTTATAAAGATCTGTTTTCAAGAAGTCCCTTTGAAAGAGCACAGAAAATATGAGTAGTTATTGACCACACCTCAACATGGGCTTGGGGTAGAAAAACTGAGATTTGAAGTTGTTTTCACAGTTCTGGTGAAATAGTCCTTTTACTTCATGGCAGTAGTTTGTCCTGTCAAGGTCAAGAAAGCTTACTGCTTGCTGGTTGTTAGCATATCATCTTGCAGCAGAGCTGAAAGATAATCTTACAGCTCAATGGGGATTTTACAAGATATTTACAGTATTTTAAGACAGTTATCAATATGTTTAAAAGGGGAAGGTGTTTAGGGACAAAAATTGGAAAAGGTAGAAAGCTATCTGTGCTTCTTAACTTGATGCTATTTAACTTCCTTTAACTAGCTGTCTTCATAAAGTTCGGTGTAAATTTTTTTGGAGGGGGAGGGAGGAATACTTGGAGATAACACAATTGGTGATGTGACCTGCTGTTTAAGACCCTGAAGTCCAGAATTTCCTTCCATTTTTCACTATTTTTGGGTTCTGTTTTTTGTTCACTTTTCTTCATTCTCACAGACATCCTCTTGAGGAGCTGATTTTATTTCTAGACATACCAAAAAAGCAACCAGGATTGTAGATTGCAGATCTTGCCAGGGTACTTACTGCTGCAGAACATTTCTGGTGCAGTCCTGTACCCAGGAAGCCGCAGACAGCCACATACTCCACTGTAAGCTTTAAAGAAAAAACTAAAAACGAACAAACAAAAAAAAAAACCAACCCCCCTAAAAAAACCCTCAGAGCAATTATCTAGCAAAAGCTTTACAGGTTCTGCACCAGTTTTTACTTTCTGCAGTTAATAAGTAAGCCAACCAAATAACAGATCTGGGATCAATTGTGGATATTAATTAATCTAATTCCTCTTAGGAGGCAATATGGTGGCAATCTAAAGAGATCCCAGCAGAATACTAGAAGTTAAAGTCAATACAGAAAGAATGGATACCTATGGTATGAGAACTCTTGTCTTTCTAGCCTCTGAAAACTGCGCATTTTAATTATTCATACTACATTTACCTTATTTTTAATTTTTTTTGTTATTAACCAAAACATTTCTGCTCTTTAAAGAAAACATAAAATCTGATTGTATCTTTACTTATTAGAAATTTATTGTAAAATTATGTATCTTACAGATTTTTGCAAGATGAAGAAAGATGTTAGAAAAGGCTAATGTTTCAAACTAACTCAGCATAAACATGAAAGAAGCTAGTTACACAAACCCTCTCTGATTAGTTAGTCTTCATTGTCATTGTTCTTCTCCATGTTCTTTCTTTTGTGTCAAACATGATCTGACTTACACTTAAAAACTACACTCTTAACTCTTTTAAGACCATCTTTTACCTTTTACTTCTTTCTTCAGCTACTTATTGGAAGAACACTGAGAATAGAGTTAGATTCTTAGCTACACAGATTACAATGTATCTCCCCCTTGATTTTACGGGACTTCAGCTGACTTTTAAAAAATAATAGAGAGCTGAAGTCTTCTGCAGTGACAGTCTCCTTCCCTTAAGCCCCAAACCCTTGCTTTTTCACTAAACCAAAAATGGACTGTTTTGGAAAAAGAACTTGAAAGCCTTAGTCGTAATTTCTTACCCATTTGAGGTATAAGGGATAGATAGTTTGATGTGTTTTCAGTAAGCAAAGATTGAGAATGGAAAGGCTGATGTGCTAGCAGTTTAGACAAAGATGCATTAAGAATACAGAACAAAGCAGATTTGTTATTCCCTGTTAAAGTCTCAGATACGATACTTTCCACAAGGGAAAGACTAGTCTACAGCAATCTGTTACAACTACAGATGTGTGGTGTTGGCAGTTAATATTACAGTTGCTCAAAATGTTAGAAATTCCTTCCAAGAGATGCCTAGTCTGCCTATAGATCAGTTGGGGAAATAAGAACGCTTTTTTGAGGTTGTCTTTTCAAACCAAGTTTGAAATTTGTTCAAAGCAAATCCCAGGACCTGAACTGCAGTGCTATATACTTCTAAGCCTTTTTGGGGCTCTTCCCTAGTAGTTATTTTGGTGTCTTTGTGGCTGCCTGTTTTCTAGCTTTACAGTTAATTATGAGCTGTGACAAAGAAACAACGACGACAAAACTCTCACATTAGTCACGTCCATCCCCTTGCAGACAAAAGGAATACACACATCACTTCCCCATTTTGTATAATGAGATTTTTCTGTCAGCCTATTCGCTACCAGACATCCCTCTGGCTGGTACAGCTGCAATCTGTGCAGGCTGGCATGTGAGGGCTTTGTTATAGGATCTCTGGTGTGTGAGTTTTGCTTCCAGGAAAATGACGTATGGGGTCTTTCTTCCCCTCTCTGTAATTAAATCAGCCCATGATGATGATTGCATTGTTGGCCTGTATGATGAAAATTGATTTTCTAGCAGGTTGGTAAGGTAGCAGGAATGATTTCTGTTGTCCTAGGTATGAGTAGGGGAAAAAAAATAGAATTTTAGGCAGTGATATGCTGGCAGATTAAGTCAGAGCAAGCTTTATCATAACCATTTTGTTGCTAGCATCCACATGGCAATGACATGGTTGGTAAAAGAAAGGTAAGTTGCATAACCATCTTTAGAAAAGGGACAACTTAGATTAAACTACCTAAAAATAGCTCCAGGAAGTAACCTACAAAAATAGGTTAATTAAATAGTGAATGGGCATTGGTAGAACAGACAGGGACTAATGTGATCATTAAGTTGACTCTATGCTAAATTTATTCAGTAGCAGAATTCATTTTTTTCCCCCAAGGTTAAAAAATGATAATTCGAGAGTGTAGAGAGTTGTAGGTCAGCTGATATGAATCCCTGTCCTTCTCCACTCCCCAGCACAGTCTTTTGGGATGGTAAAAATATTTTTCTTACATTATTTTTTTAAATCATACTACTTTACACAATTTTAATTATGGGCTATTTTGATCACTGTCGTAATTTTAAAAAAATTGAGGTATCTGTCATAAAACAGATTACAAAGTTGAGTCTGGCAAGGCCTGCTATGTCTATAACTCAAAACAATGGGAAAATATTTTAGGAGGAATGTCAATTTGGAGCTATTCCATATTACTTTATTCACTGTTTTTTTTTCCTGAGGTATCTTTGGTTTAATGGTTGATGCTGGAGGATGTGAATAGATGAATGTGAAACCTGTAAACTTCAGCTGTAGACATATTAGTGATTTTTGTGCCTGTTGTTTTGTTTGAACCCACAAATAACAGACCAGATGAAGGAAATGCAGTAATGTCAAGCCTAAACAGTCCAACCTGTCTGAGTTTAAAGGAAAGAGAAAAACAGGAGACAATAATTTTGCCAAATTTTCTTAGCTCATTTTTATTGGGATCTTGTTTTCACTAGGATTCAGTCAGCAGCAGATCAGCTTCAGCTTTGCCATGGTGTACCTTCTGTGCAAGAGAAATGCTTGTCATGTTAAAGTTATGTATTGTTCCTACCTCTAGAACTGAAGAACGCATCTGTAATAAGAAAGCTCTTTTACTGGTCTTTCAACTGACTACAACTCCTTCAAGGAGGAGTAGAAGGAATAACAGGAGTTTGGTGACTCTGGGGCATTGATAATACTCAGTGGTGTAGTTCAGGACCCAGAAAAGCCTGGGAGAATTTCTTAATGCCTCCCAAGGTTAGAGGGGGAACACTTTAAAGCATGGGGCTTTATAAACAGAGAGGCAAAAGAAATGTTGTAGGTGAGCTTAATCCTACAGAGATGATGTTCTCCCAAAGCCATGCTTTTGCTCTACTTACTATGGTTAAAAAGGGAGAAGGGCTATTGCAAATGCAGGTGATGATTGTACTGGTAGTAGACTTTGACTTGCTTAGTGAGGAGAGCTGGAGGAAAAATTTCTAGGTGTAAACAAAAGTAGAAATAGACAGATGGGATGTTTTGGCCATAGGTTTTACCAGAGTGGCATTGGGGGTTGTGCAAAGAATATCTAATAGTTATCTTAGCCGTCATGCTCCATCACTGTATCACCTTCTAATCCTTCACCTGTGACACTGGCTGTTTTCTAAGGCAGCTGTTATGGTGTAAGAGCCAATCTCTAGCTAAACATTCCAGCCTTGCTGGACTTTTCACGGGCATGGGGATGGTTGAGCTGAGAAGTTGCCTGTGGCTGTTTGTTTCTGCTTTGTTAAGAAAACAGGATTTTAATATATGTAGAGTTTATGAGCTAACAGGATTATGTTAATGATGTACCTGATTCGTGTTACTGAGTTACTGCATCATGAAAATGACTCTGCAAAAGCCTAGCCTTGGGCTGATCTGTGATGGCAGACTACCAAGAGCAAGGGCTCCCTGAAAAAGCTGGACATCTTGATACTTTCAAAATATATAAGCTCAGGAAACTCTTTCACAGGTAGAGCACACCAGGCTATTTCTGCCTTCCATGAAGTTTGATTAGCAGGATACAGCTAGTGTGGGAAACTTCCTAAAGGATAAAAAATGGTCTTTTCCAGAAAGAAATAGTGAAGGAGAAAATCTACTAGCATTTGTTTGATTAAAACATATTCCAACTGTGGTAATTAGATCCCAGTAGGATTAGTTCTGGGGTTTTTTTTATTTGTCTCCAACCAAAGGCTGATATACAGTAAGATATCATCAGTTCAAAGATGCAAATAGAAATTGAATATTTAATAAAGATAAGGCTAGCAAAACCAAAAGCAATTTAATTTTGCACATGGGAGCATACCAAAATGCAAACTAATCCTAAAGATTCCTGCCTTTACATTCTGCTACCAGGTGAGAAGATTTTTTTCTTGTTTTAATTTTTTTTTTAAATAGCTGAATGCTTTCTTTATTGCTCTGTTACCAAATATCATCTGACCAAAAACATTTCTCACAGTGAGAGGTGCTTGTATTGCACACTTCAATAAAGACAGCAGATGATGTGGCTACCATTAATGAGCAGCTGATGGATATTAAGTTTTACCATTGAAAAACCAGGATAATTGTAAAGTTTCACAGATACTGTGGAAGGACATATCTGATAAACTGGTGTAAGAAATCATGAGAAATACGAGACTTCCAGTTCATGTTGTGCAAGCTGCTGCTTGACAAGCAGTGGGAACTGGGCATGTAGAAGTGAGACTTTGCACCAGTAGAGAAGCAAATTCTTGAGGAAGAAACATAGGAGAAGCAGATGTATGTATGGAACTGAATTTCGCCTTAAACTGCTAGAGAAGAACTCGGGTTTAGGAGAAGGTTCAGCAGGATAACTTGTTTCTTGTGCTTTTTTGTTTCTCAGATGTTTGTGTCTTTCATAAATGCATTTTTTCTCTGGATAACATATTCTTTTGTAAAATAGTTTTAAAGTAAAAGCAAACATTTCAAGTAATTTCTATAGCAGAAAATGGGAAAACTGACTGGTGTTAGCAGGGAGCTGTATGAGGTTTGCTGAGTGAGCAGAGCTGAAAGCCTGAGCAGCATTGTTGTTGTTTGAAGGCTGCCTGTGGCCTGAGCGTCTCAGTTTCTGTGATGTAGCCAGGTTTCACAAGCCAGGTAGTGTTGGATCAGTGCTCAGACTGTGAGTCTGGGAACGAAACGCGGGGCTCAGCAAGAAACGTTTCCTCTGCATTGCCACTGTCGGTACATGAGCATAGATTTTATTTCATCACTGTTGAGAGCAGAGGAGTTGGCTGGACCACTTGATGAAGGTGTATGATTATGTGGCATGCTGCAGGGTTGCTTCTAGGTCAGCCAGACTGAGAGCCAGGTGTGTGCTGTTTCCAAAATTTGTTCTTCTGATCTAAGTCTAAAAGGTTGGATGTAAGGGGAGCTCATCAGTGATCAGAAGGAAGGCACGGGTTTCTCCCCAGCTGTAACAAATCTCTAGTGAAGAATAAAAAAGGAAAATTACTCAGGCAGCTCTGTGTCTAATTCTGATACTGATATTTCTTTTCACATGTGAATACCCCACACTAGGAAATGAAGTTGCTCCTTTTTCAGCTGTGGTTTGATGATACAGTAAATCTATTTGGGGGCCCTCATTGCTGCAGTAAGGCTGCCTCAGTCATGTACTGAACAATACTGTTCTGTCATAAAATCATTATGCTGGCTCAGGTTTGAAAACCTTGTCATATTAGGTGTTGCCTCTCTGCACCTCACTAATTTTATGCTAGATTAGAGTCTGTGAGCTGTAGTACGGCTAACTCAAAGCCAACATAAACTTTGTATATGGTGTTCTGGCTCCTTCACCTGAAATAGTGTCATGAGTCCAGATGAATTCTGGTCAAGTTTGTACCACTGATGGATTCAGGCACTCACAAAGCCCTTCTAGTGAGAGTTGTGTGGTTACATGGATGATTTGGAGAGTCAGGAAGACCCAGGAATTACCTAGTTCATCTTGACGATTCAAATTGTGATTTTTTTAATTGAATGAATTAGGGCTTAGCAGAAAGAAAAGCAGTAATGATTAAATTGTAAAAAAATATGCCCAAAAGAGAGCAAATGAATGAACAGATGTATGAGCAATATTAATTCTAGAGGTTTGTGATTTTTTTAAATGTCTGCATTGGCAGCCTTAAATAAGATTTTTAAACCTATCTTTATATGCAGATTATTATTACATTAGTTTCCAGGAACTAAAACGGTCTAATTGGTAGCTCAGAGAGCTTATCTTTCTAAAAATGTATGTGAGATAGAGATGGCTGAATAAAAATTGCTTTGTGTACTGGAGGAAATGCTTTGCAAGCTTCAGATACGTTTGTGTTTGGAAACAGTCTCTCCAACACTTGTTTCTTCCTCTATCTTTAATGTCATGGCATGCTTTTATAGCAAAGCCTGTTTATATGTAAATAGTTCCTTGATGGAGAAATCGGCTTAGTCGAGAATTTGCGGCAGCCTTCCCAGGGCTTGAAGATTTTACAGGGCAAATAACAACTCTTATCATTATATGCTGTAGATAGGTTCATTTGAGTGGCATAATTGTAATGTTTAATTCCTTGGAAATGTTGACTACCCCCACCCCACCTTCAATAAGAGAATACTTGCGACAGTAGCTCACTGGGAAATTGTTCCTCAGTTATGGACATTCACCTAAACTTATTGCTGCAGTTCTGGTAGCACCTGAAATACATTTTTAAGTAGTGAAAGATAATGACCTAGTCAAGGACTATGTCTTGGGTCGGGTTCAGATTCTTTTGGCAACTGGGTTGGAGCAAGGTAAACAATGCCTGTATGGTGCACCTCTGCTGGAACTACTTCAGGTAGTGGCTTTTGAGTGCTTTTTATTCTGTAGTGTATCCAAATGCCCAACAAGTTTGTGTGTTCATTATCCCATTATGTTTAAAAAAAAAATTTTAACTGCCTGTCTTTATGCTTTGCTTGACTATAAAACAATGCTTAAATGAAATAAATTTTCACATTGTTTGCATAATCCACTTTCAACTTAGTTTCTTCCTGAATTGTTTTGTCAGGAAAGAAGTGAATATAGTGGAGAGACTGAAACCCATGTTTTCTGTGGATAAACTGCCTCTGTCTGTTCAGCCTATCTGAAATGAACATGATATTGACACAAAAGCAGCTGAAGTAAAATGTTTCCATGGTGTCAGAAAGTGAATACACTGTGTAGGTGCAGCTGTGGACAATCTCAGATGTGATAGAATTGACTTAGTCCCCAAAACAGGAACAATTACAGAGAAATGTGCACTCCTGTTATTTTTATTTGAGCAAATCACTGTTTCTACTACATAAAAACAAATAGTGCAAAACTTGAATGCATAGGCTTCAATGCAAAACAACCTCAATATAAGGAGATATGGGTACTGGGAATGCCATCCATCTGCATCCCCAGCTTTTTTGGGTTTTTTTAAGGCAAAGTGTGGTTAATAATAGTGATTCATAGCCTAAGCATGGGATTTAAATCATTACACATGGATTTCATGGCAAAGTGTGGCATCAACATTGGGGTGAAAGGGATCTTCTATAAGCCTTTTGTGGAATAAAATTTATTTACTATTTTCATTTTGCATCTAAGTAATTAGGAACAGAATAGGTAAATATTGTCCTTTTTTGGCTTGTAATATAGAAGAATGGACTTTACTGGCCTTCATGAAATGGGGTAAATTATTTTGTAACAGAAAAGCCTTGAAGTCCTGCTGTATTATTCATGGGCAGTAAGGTTTCTTCCATTGTTAAAGTAGATTAGGGACTTAAAGATAATACTTAGCAAAAAAAAAAAAAAAATAAAATCAGTTTTATGTGCAGCCATCTACTAAATCTGTGCTAATTTATATCATCTATCTTATTTGGGAGTAGGTACTTAATGACAATAAGGAAAAAACAGTGAAACTATTAAGTTTGGCCATTTCATTTTGCATTTAATTCACTTCTTGAGAATTAACTTCAAATTATCAGGAGAATCTGTTAGTTACCTTAGTAAGATCTTGTATTATTTTTTTCATGGAAATTGCTTGCATGTCTTTGGAAGGGACTTGAAACTGCACAGGAGAATTTGCAATGCTGGGTTAATTCGACCGGCTGTCATGTTTAGAAAACTGTGGGGAGTGTTGGCCTAGTCCATGGGCACTATGGGCTCAGCTTTGCAGTTAATGATTCAAAGAAAGAACAAATTACTCCTCCCGTCCACTTCTAGGGAGCAAGGACTACCTTTGCAAATTGATCCATAAATGTTTAGGCACAAGCAGACTTTCAGCCTCATTCTTTGTGTAATGGACATGTGGAGAAAACCATAGCAGACACTCTAGGAAGTTCAAACTCTTCTGAAATATCTGAAATCATTAAGAACTTTGGGAACTTCAGTCGCATAAGGCAATAGTTCTGCTATATTTGCATATGACAGGAGTAAGATGGTCAGAATGTAACTTAGTAAGTGTATGGCTGGTGTACATTCAGTGTTATTTGCTTCTTCTTAATGGTATCAAATACTCTGGGTTGTGGAATTTCACAATGATTAATGACATTTTGAGAGTATAAACTTTTATGATAGTTAAACAGGAAATTATGTAGTTCATACTCAAGTGAGTTTACATAGGGAAACAAGTAAAACTTGAAACAAGTCTCCTTTTCCTTTGTGTGCTCCTAATAATGGAGTGTCTCTTCCTGGGACCTTCCTAAAACTTTTGAGGTGGGAATGGACCCTCTCCCTCTATCTCCTCTTATTTGTACACACATATAACAAGATAAATTATTCTGCAGGAGGTGTTTTATGAATTGGGTTTGTTACCTGTTTGCTCTTTGAGAGTTTGCATTAAAACGAAATACTGGATACATTTATGGTTTAAGGTGTTAGTGATTGCAGCCAAATGCTTTCTAAATCTGTCTGGTCTGACAAGTGTTCTTAGCAAGACTAGTAACCTCATGGGCATTCTCCTTCTATACCCTCTCTCACCCCCCAGCTTTCCTTAGTTGGACAGGCTATTACAATTACCAGATGAGGTTTTTCTGAAAATATCTATCTGTTACAGGTATCTGTAACTGACCCTTTGGTATCCTGAACAGCCACCTCCCAGAAACCCTCAAGACACTGGACCTAACAAAGGAGCTGCAGGGCATTCAAAGAAAAGACTACAATTTGTCAGATCACACATGTTTTTTCTTTTCTTTGCATCACCTTATGGAGTGGGCCACCTCCTCTTCCATGTCATAATGCTAGACTTAGGGCTGTACTTGTTCTAATACAGTAAAACATATTAATGTTGATGTTAATTATGAGTGAAGTGGCAGCCAAAATCCTGAGTTATATTAAAGTAGGTTTAGCTTACTCTGTATATTTTAATGATCTGGTTTTTAGTCCATAAAGAATTTATGGATTGTCTTGACTGACCCCAGCCACTGAAGAGACCAAATCAGTCACAGCTGATGCTTTTTTATTGCTGGTTTATTTAAGAGCCCTGCTTATAGATCAGGAGCCCACTGAAGAGTTAGTGTTAGCTGTCATGGTTTGAAGTAGGCCCAGCGTAACATCAGGTTACATTTTGTCAACTTTTTAGACACTAATGTAAAATCACCCTGGATTTTAAGGAATAATTTGAAGGGGAAATGAAAAGAAAAAAAAAAAAGAGACAGCTTTGTGCCTCAGGTGTGGTACTTAGTAATATGCTTCATGTATAGGTTAAAAACAATATTTTGATATAGCATTAATCATCGTGCCACTACATTTTGGAGCAATGCTTGCTGTCATAATATTTATAGCATAAAACCTTTTCTTAGGAAGAAAAGCCTAAGACCTTTACCAGTGTTCTTCTGTGGCCAGTCCATTTTGTGGCCACAGGATTGAGGAGTCTGAAGCCAGTGTTGCAGTGGTTCAGGTGCCGAGGGAGGCAAAGGCTGATGTTGCTGGAAGTGTACGGGCTAACAAGGGTCAGGGACCACTGCCAAATTACATGTAGTGTTCAAGCTATTTTTCTCATTTATTATTAGAACAGGTCAAAACTTGACAGAAATGTTATGTGTATGGGCCTCCCTTTCCCTTCCCCCTACGTGTGCTTAGTGTTGCTATTTTTGCTTAGCTCTACCTATCTGTCCTGGTCAGTGTGTGCCTCGCTTCATAGAGCTAAGGATGGAAGTCTTGACTGGCTTATCTGGTAGCCACAGAGATAATCTCGTGCTTTCTTGCTAGAACCAACCAGACTAGGAAGGCTTGTGCTGCAATGACAACCTTTTCTTTGCAGCTGTTGTTGAGAAAATAAGCAGAGTTGTTTATTGAAAGTAGACAAGAAGCATTTTATGAGGGTGAAGTTGATAACCTTTGGAAGTTACAGAGTAAAAATCAATTAGCCAATAAGAAATTAATGCAAAGAATAAAAAAACCCAATTCCTCTGATGAAAGAGGTTAACAGTAGTATTAGGGGGGAACAGTGTCAGGACCAGTTTTGCTCCATATATTTAACAGCATTTCCAGCAGTACAGTAAAAGAGGGCTATAATTTGCTGATGACTCAGAATGACTGACATCATATATAAACGTCAAAGATGTTACATAAAAATGGAAGAATCCTCAATGGAATTATGTAAATTACTAAAACAAGAGTGGGCTCTTAATTAGTTGTAACTCCTTAGGGAAAACAAAATTCTGAGAGTGCTTCTGGACAACTTCTTGAAAACAGTGTTTGCTGGAAAGGGTAATAAAATTCTCAACTCGAGATGTGGCCAGGAAGAGATGATATTTTTTGTTTGGGAGGGGTGAATGATGTGAATGCTACTATCAGACAGGACACTGAGTTACAAAAAAAAGTGTATAGCAGGAGTAGTAAAGATCTGTCAAATATTTAAAATATTATGACACGGGTATTCAATATGTTTGTGAAAGAAGAGCCTATACATGCCTTTTGCACATGAGTTTCTTTGTCATAAAGCAAGAGGGCACTAATAGTGTAAGACTATGTAGTATTTTACTTTTTTGATTTGGAGGGCTTCTTACTATTTGTGGGTGAAGTCCTTCTTAAAGCTTCCCACTGCAGCATGTTGGGAACAAGTGATGAAGACTAGAGAGGGAGAACCTTCACAGGGGAAATGAGAAGACCTCCTCGTGGCTGGAGGCCAATCCGGCAAGGGTAAGGATGGTCTGTGTCTCTTTTATGATTAGTGCTGACTAGTGTGATACACATTTCTTGTTCCTTCTATGGGGAAGCGAGAGCACATTGCACAGCAAGGTCTCCTGCCTGATGCCTTTTTTACAGGCAAAGGTTGCTCAAAGGATCCACAGCATAGCATGGGATGAAAGGCTTGCTCTCCATAACCCTCTGTCTTGGACAGGGCAGAGGAGCTGGTGGGCTACTTTTGTGTCATGGAGGCATTCCTTCCTCTTTGCAGAAAGGTACTGCAACAGTCCCCTCACTTATATAGGTCTGTTGCAGGCCGTTTCTGGCTCTGACCTTTGCTGACTTCATGCAGTCTTGGTAAAAGGTCACTGGAGAGGGAGGGTGCAGTGAGCCCTAGCTGGTGTCTGTCCAATGTGTGCTGTTCTCCGTGGCTGTTGGTGGCATGCCAGTCACATGCCAAAAGCTCCATGAGCTGCATACACTTGAGCCAGCCATTAGCTCAGTGATTCATGCATGCTCTTTGCTTCTTTAGTGGCTCTTCTCTTGTTTGGCAATTACTCTTGTCCGGATGTAATTTGTTATTTTTAATGGGTTTTAGCCTAGGCAAAAAAAAACCCCAAAAACCCAAGAAACAACCCTCCTTTGTCAGCTTGTCCATAATTTTTTCAATAGCTTTGCAGAAAGTTGGTAGAAGACTATATGGATGGCCATGCTGGATCAGACCAAATGTCTGCTTATTCAATGTCCTATTTTGCTTTGCCTGAGAGCTGATGCTTAGTGAGGAGTGTTGGGACAGGGTAGGCTTTTAATGACAGCTGTCAGAACGCTTACCCAGCCCTGGCTTTTCATCACTCAGGGACTTCTCGACCCACAGGGTTTATCTTCATGCTTTAAATCTCTCATTGGCTTTTTCTTAGGTGAATTTGTAATATTGATTTTCAGTTCCCGTAAACTTTTCTCTTTTGTGTGGTATCCACTCTGCTTTGTGTGAAGAAGCACCTCCTTCTGTTTTGAACTTGTAACACACTGGTTTCATTTAGTAGCAGCCCCCTCCCCCTCCACCCCTTTTTTTTAAATCTACCTGAAAGTTTGATTTGAAGGAACCTAAGTTCTTATTATTGTAATATAATGTAGTGGCACTCTATAATAATGAAGTTTTATTGTGTTGGTTATTTCATTGTAGGGTTTTCCTGATGTATAAAAGGGACAATGGATATGCTCTAGCTGGAGTGGGTTGTGATTTATTTTTTTTTATTAACTTCAGCTGTTTGAGGTTTTTTTAATATAATATTAGCGTCTTCGTAATCTGTTATGTTTAATGTAGTGTTACTTTGTACTATATTGCAAATGATTTAGCATTTTAATTCAATTCCACAATGCGATTATTATCCAAATGTATTTCTTCTCTCACAACTGGTTAATTCTTAACTATAGTAGTAATTTTGGAATATTACTTTATTCTTGAACTGATGGTTAATAATGTCAGCTTTTAGGGAAATAAACACTTTGTGGATGTGTCTCCATCTACTGGAAATATATTCAAAAGGGCCTACACATTTTGTCCATATATAGTATCTTCTTTTCTCGGTAACGTGCCAACAGTGCAGAAGACATGAGTGGTAGGTCTGTCAGACGTGGGTGGTGGATGAATGAGTCCCAGGTGGGGAGTGCAGGGCTTGAGGGAAGAGAGGCAGAGAGGGACAGAAAGGGACAAAGGGACACTCTTTCTGAAGGTCAGAGAAAATGCAGCAATGCCTATATGAACAACAACACAATCCCCTAACTAGTTAAAGGAACATTTAAAGGACTGGCAAAGCAGATGGTGCATAAGTTAAAACTGTACAGGAGCAACTTACCTTCTGCGGCAATTTCAGCAAGACAGTTATTTCTGTGGTTGTTACTCTATCGTTCAATCACAACATGCAATTACTATAGCAAACCTTCTGTCATATTGCACGCGTTTTCACACTTGTCAGAGGAAAAGTCATAGATTAAACAATATGGTTTCAAGTGCTGTTTAGTTATGAATTTCGTAGCTGTATTTAATGTAAGACAGAAGTGTTCTGTTGAAGCAGATCTCCAAAGAACAAGAACCAGGGGAATATACTCAGGAAGAAAAACAAGTATCATTGGCCATACAGATCCCATTAGCACAAATGGAAATTTCTTAGTGTTAATGCCTTTGCATCAGTCTGCAAACACAAGCAATTATAACCTCCTTTTAGAGTCACTGCATGTACAGAACTTGCTCTGAAATCAATGGGAGCTTGGAGGGAAGACAGAAAGAACTGGGGCCTTAGTACTAACATTTCCTTGTTTCTTTTAGACAGTCCTTACCATAGCATGTGGTACAAAACCTTTGAGTTTTTTCTTAATTCTCTTCAAAGTGCCTGAAAACAAGAAATTATAAAACCAATGTCTTAAACCTTTACTATTCACAGGTAGGAGGCCTGAATTCATTCAGTTTGCTTGTGTTTTCTTTTTTGTTGGGATCTGTGTCCATTGTCCATTCCCTCTTTCCTGCCACCTTTTGTGGCAATTTTTTTCCCAGAAGGTGTGTATATTTGTCATACATAGCTGTTTAAAAATATATATGTGGCTTTTGTCTCTCACACAATATGATTTGCATGAATGATAAAGTACTAGTAATGCAAGTGGTTGATTTTTATAACATTTCTTGAATAATAATGTCTCCTTGGTTTTCTGGTTTAGAACTTTTAATTTCTGTCTTTGCTTTAAGAAAAACAATTCAGAACAACAGCACAAGGATCTCGATATGCTTTTTCTTAAATAAAAATGAAAAGGGCATCCGGGGGCAACTGAGCCAGGAAAATTGAAGTGATAGCTATATTTTTCCATTCCATTTTGATTAGTCTGTGCAGTTTTCTTCATGTGGGAAATACATCCTGAAAACTAGAGAAAACTTTATGTCTTTTTTCCAGTTTTGGCACTTCTGTTCTTTGGAAAAATATACTTAACAGTTATTTCCATACAAAACATTTGAAAATAGGAAGAATTTGACAAGACACTAAGTGTCACTTCAATCCAATACAAAAATCTGTCTGGATCATTGTATTTAACACGAGGACATGGAAAGCTGAAGTCACACTTCCATTTAAAATTGTTAACCTTGTATTTTTGCAGCAGTCTATTGAGAGAAAGAATCTATAAGAGAATGAAAGTTGGAAGAACTTTGAGAAAATATGCATATTTTCTCCATTTCTTTTTTACTTTTCCAGTGTGTGTGATGAACTTTCTTGCATTAATGTTAAAGTATTATTGAGAAGTATCCCAACATATTTACTGATGCCAAGCAAAGTGTTATGCAGATTTATTCAACTTGGTAGAAACACTGTTTGTGTTACTCAGAATAGGGAAACATGTTGGAACCTGCAAACCTGGATGGGCCTTTGTTCAGAACTCATTTTCTGAGTGTTCTGTTGAACACACTGCCACTGATTCTTCCAAAATCTTCCTTTGGATAGTGTGTCATTTTCCATTTTCTAAACCAACAGCATGTTTCACAAATGAGTCACCCAAAGTTGTGGACCAGTTTTTGATGGTAGTGCTGCAGGTTAAGTTACTTGTTTGTGCCATTTGACAACAGTTTGAAAGAGGGAAAATGGAAGAAATATAGGATTTGGAAGCTGAGGTTTTCTTACTGCCTGCAGTGTCTCTGAATTAAGATAGAGATGGTGACAAGGTTCCTGTAGCTGCTGCTCTCCTTGAACAGGCACTCCAGCAATGCTGAAAGAGGGAAATGCCTTAAGGAAAAATCATAAAGGAGATCTCAAAGCAGATGTATCCCATCTGTAAGGGAAGTGATAATGGAAGCTGTGAATTCAGAACCAGGTGGATGGAAGCATTCTGTTGTCTAGGGTGGGTTGGAAGGACAGAAAGGAAAAAGCCTGAGGGGGTGACAGCAGAGGATAAATAGGGAGGGGGGAAGAGTACTGCACTGAGGGGGCTAACAATAGCTATAGAAAGATGCATAAAGACTATGCCTGGGAACAGTAGAAAAGTTAAAAAATACAAATAACCTTCTTAGTCTTTAAAAAGAGTCTCAAGTCATCTTTGTCGTGATTTATGTTACCAGACGTCTTCAACAGAATTACAGTCGCGTAATCCACAATTGCTGTTATTTATTCTGGATAAATAAGGCTATTTGGACTGTGCTCTCCCTTGACATTTTCCAAGGTCTGCTCCTGTCTCATACCTTTCATCATCATGTACTTCTTCAAGGCAATCAGCAGCTCTCTTACCTCTCTCAAAAAGAAACATGCACTTCAGTCGCTTACCCTGGACCAGAGTGACACAGACGTTACAGGTTAGGGGAGATCAATTGTATAGCCCTGCTCCTCTTCACCTGGGAGCATCTTGAAGTGTTGACAAGGTTGGAATCCAAATAAGACATTAACCTACTGTATCACAGTGGCTAAGATGGCAGGAAGAGGAAATAAAATAGCATCTCATTCAACAAGGTATCCTCCCTTTTTCATTTTACAATCTGTGTCAATGGCAGTTGGAACTATTAGACCTGCATTAAAATTACATATTACTTATATTAAATGGGAGCCATAAATATCACAAATAGTAAAACTGAAATTGTGCTGAAGTTCAGGAGACTGTATGTCTAAAACCTACAAAATTAAGGACATTTAGAGGAAAGCCTCAACCTCCATCTGCCCTTAATTTACCTCATTATTCTTGGTTGTCAGAGAATGATCTCAGTATTGCATTAATGTCATTTAATGGCTTTTTCTTGAAAGGTTGGCTTAGTTCTGAATCAGACCAGAGTAGAAGTTACAGTGGTGTTTCTTTGGTTATGGTGGTTTAGGTGAAGCAGTATGGACAGACTAACCTGGTGTTAAGGATGGAATACTTAGTGTCACTGTAGTCGGTAAATACTCCCTTCACGTATCTTTCTATTAATATTGTCTTGTGGGTTCTTATTTCTTTCTCTATTCATTTGGAAATATTATAAAGGTAAACTTAGTATTGATCTGCAGATGTGATGCAATATTGATTTGGATCAAGGCCCTACAGACCACATTTGAGCTTGTTAAGGATATATTAGTAAGTGTAGCAACATACATGCTGGAAATGCTAAGGCTGCTTTAGGTGTGTCCTCTCCTGCTATCTTGTGTGGGCTTAGGTTAAGCTTGCAATGTCTGTCATCTTCTGAGCATCCCTTTTGCATTCCCTGGGGTGAAAATCACTCTGGACTACCAGGAGCCTGCACTGGGGCCAGAAAATTGTATTTTCACTGCTGTGCACCTGGAAATGAGACCAGCACACAAGACCAAGGATACTGGTTGTTCTTAATTGCCCTTTTGAGAAATGGAGTGTATTGACTGGCCTGGTGGTGCCTGCTCAGTGCTGGCGTGTGTGTTTGTCTGAGGCAGAATTGTGCCAAACAGACCCTTTCCTAGACCATCTTAAGCTTTCCTTTGCTATCACACCCACGAGGCTGACTACTAAACAGGATGATCTCATGAAGCTGGAGAAGTCTGGCCCACCATTTCTCATTAAAAATAATTTTGTATTGAATCAATGGAAGGCATATTCCTGTGGTTAGGGCTCAAGAGAAGAGAGTTCCTGACTATGCTTTCTTGGCAAACATGTATGATTTCCTGTGCTCAGGGAGAGATTTGTTTCACCTAATTTTAGCTAAATCTAGCTTCACTCTGTAGTCAGCGGTTCCCCATGAGAGCCATTCATTTGACCTGAAACAGCTGAATTACCCTCTTTATTAACTGTAGAGAGAACTTTAGACCAGAGATGGCTTAACTGAGGTAGAACTGGATCCTAGCTTTCCTTCAGTAGTTCACATGTAAGATGAGGCCAGTGAATCTTGCAGGATCTTGTGAGTAGAAATATGCCGGTGAGGGCGAGATGCCCAAACGCTGCTGTGAAGATGGGCTCTGAGGCTAAAGAATTGGAACCCACTCATACAACAGGTTTTTCTGAAGTGAGTATGATTAAACAATATTATTAGTTTTCTGAAAATAGCCAATCTCTTTCATGCACAGGAAGTCATAAGGGCTGTGTCTATGTTGTTCTTGTGAAGGAAGTTGCATATTCAAGCTCTTCTTTGCAAATTGATTAGACACTGATAGTTCAGGGAGTCTGGAGGCAAACCTAGCAACCACTCTGTGTTCTGCAGTGATGAGAGGCTGATGCAATACAAGGTTAATGGGTGAATGTCTCTTAGTCTTTTAGAAAAAACAAGGGGATTTTTAATTTTTTGCTCTTTGGCATAAAGGAAACTCATAGCTATTCTCTACTGGGGCTAAAAGCACATCATAGATGTAGTTCAGAATCAGTTTGCCATTCATTTCAAGCCTGTTTTTGCGTGGGCTAGCAGAGAAAGAAAAAGTTCTCATTTGATATTTTATTCTTTCCTCATGTTCATCTGTGCTTTTGCTGCTTTAATTGGTATTTCAGCTGCAATAGCTTCTGAACATCCTAGGCAGATGCTGTCTTATGAACCCAATGATTATGTTTCTGTCTCTATTTTTTGCTGTGTGAGAGGTGGACTGAAAACTGGCTGAGCTCCCAGGATTAAAGGGTTGTGGTCAGTGGTGCAAAGTCCAGCTGGAAGCCAGTCACTATTAATGTACCCCAGGGGATAATAGTAGGGCCAACACCATTAAAGGTCCTCATTAGTGACATCGATGATAGGGCAGAAAGCACTCCAGGGAGTTTTCAGACAGCACAAAGTGGAGAAGAGCAGCTAATATGCCCTGCTTTTCAGAGGTGCCCTGACAGGCTGGAGAATTGGATAGAGGGGACCTCATGAAGTTCGGCAGAGGTATGTATGAAGTCTGGCCCCTGGCAACAATACCTTGTGCACTAGTACATGGTGGGAGGTGACCAGATGGAACACAGTTCTGCAGAGGCCATACTGGGGCTCCAAGTGAGCAGTAAGCAGACCGTGAGGCAACTATACATCCTTGAGGCAAAGAAAGCCACCAGATATCTTGGGCAGTGTTAGGAAGGCTGATGCCATCAAGGGAGGTGATCCTTCCCCTCTGCTCAAGCTCTGGGCTCCAATAGTGTGAGAGAGGCACAGAGATAATGAAGCAACTCCAGTGAAGGGCCACAAAGATGATTAAAAGCTTAGACTGTATTTCACAGAAGGAGGTGCTGAGGGACTATTCAGCTTGGAGAAGAGGAAGCTCAGCAAGGTGTTGTCAATATGTATAAATGCCTGCTGGATGAGAGTAAAGACAAGCACCTCTTCTCAGTGGCACTCATGGAATGGGCAAGAAGCAGTAGTTACAAACTGAAATACAGCAAATCCCTTTTAAATGTAAGAAATCACACATTTACTCTGAGTTTGGTCAAACAGCAGAATAGGCTGCTCTCAAAAGTTTGTGGAGTCTCTGTCCTTGGAGCTATTCAAACCTGACTGGCTATGGTCCTGGGTGGTGGCTTTAGGTGACCCTGCTCTGAGCAGATGGGTCAGACAAGGCAGTCTCTAGAAGCGCTTTACAATGTCAGCTGTTCTGCGATTATTTGAAATGTACAGTTTCATTTCTGAGGATTTCTAAATATAAATTGTTTATGACTTTTAAAATGTGTACCAAACTGTTAGTCCGTAGTTCCCTATAAGCTTTTCATTCTAACTACTAGTGTGCAAATAGTTTAGAAAAAGGCCAAACAACCTCTACCCCACAAGTGCATTTATGCATGGGCAAATCAAATTATTTGAACAGTTTTTAGTCCAGGTCTTAATCTATGCTCAGTTAACTGTCATTACTTTTAATCACTGAAAGATAATAAATTTGAAAATTATAAAATAAAAATTTGGTAAGATTTGTCCGTGAATCATCTTAAGTTAATGTGCACAACAGTGCTCTGCTCTCTTGCCTAGTTTTTGTAGCAGCTGGCTTCAACGTCTTCAAAAATCTGTTTCAAAATAATATCAAATTAGAATACACAGTTGCTAAAAATACTTTGAGATTCTTGGTAGTGATTCCTCAGTATTTTTTCCCACATTCTCATTGTTCAATGAATATTCTTTAGTTGATGTTTTTAATTATTTCAGTAGAATTTAAACAAAATTGCCACTCATAGTGTGACGTAACATGCACAATTTGTCAACGAGAACATTGCTGCTTTTGTGGCGAATGTGCCATGAAAGGAAGAGCCTCTCCCACAGCCCCTTGATGTATTTAATTTGGTTAACAGGAAATATTAAAGATGTTCTTTTAGCCTATCTGGTGGCTTCTTTCAGTAACTGCCCTTTTGGATAAACAAACAGGCTTAGAGAAAAACTGCAGTCTTTGTAGTAAATACTTATCTGGAGCAGCCTTTAAGTGTGATCAGTGGGGGAAACTTACGGAGAGCTTCCTAAAACTGACACACATTTTGTTTGGATTTCTGGTTTTTTTCTGAAATATGAAGTTTTCCATGCATTTGTTGCAAATCATTTTTACTAAACAGGAGTCCTTCAATCAGCTTTCAGTAGATTTTCAACAGGTCCAGTGTCTCAATAATCATTTGCCACCTAGCTGTTAGATTTTTATTTTACGTTTAATTACTGTTGTGTATAATTTTCTAGACTAATTATCCTTTGATTGTGCAATATTAGCTTACATTTTGGTAAATCAATATGCATGCAGAAGCATTGAGCCACAATAGTGAAAAGACATTTCACATTGACTCTTAAACTTCGGCTGTAGTTGCTTGACTAGCACTTTTTCAGCTCTCAGCATCCCTTGAGAACTGCACGTTGCTAGCATGTAAACTTTTAGGCATTTAAAACAGACAGACACTTATATTACTACTAGAAAACTTCCCTAGCTTTTTTTTGGCACTTGCATGCCCAGTATTTCTACCCATGCTGAGCAGCTGGATATTTGTAGCTCATGAAACTGCCAGTGTGTGAATGAGTAAGCTCGTATGGGTGCCTAAAGGTTTGTGTCTGATCTGTATTTAAAAGACTAATTTTTGAGGCAGTAATTACTTTTGTATTCTTTAAATACAGATAAATAAAGATGCAAATATGACCTGTAATGAAAACTAGGTTTAAACATTCTCATCTTCAAATCTTCCGCTTAATTTTTGTCTCTTCATTTTTAGTATAGGACATTGCATTACAGTTTTCTATTATTACATTTTCTTTGAATGATAGTTACTTGCTAAATTTTTTCTTCATTAAATTGCAGGTCAGAATGATGACAAATATAGAATTTATAGCAGTAGGTTGACTGGGTGTCACAGTTTAGCTCTATCCCAGCCAATTTTGGCAGCTAGAACTGAGAAGTGAGGCTCACCATTCCCTTTTCCCTTACCCCCAGGGATAGAGGAAAGGGAATTGAGAGAAAAAGACTTGGGGATTGGAAATTAAAACCACAGCTTCAATGAAATAATAGTGATAATAATAAGATAATAAGAAAAGAGTAAAATATATGCAAATATATGAAATCACGACCCTACCTTTCAATGACTCGATGGCAGGAAATAAATATATGTATATTTTTTAAAACGAACAGGAAAAGCCATAGAGGTGTTCAAGTGCCAAGGAAAACAGAACATTATTAATCTGTGATGTTCTACGAAGCTATTACAAATATATATTTACATTGCAGTGAACTTTTAAAAAATTCACACATGGGAACTTAAGGTGTCGAAAGTCCCATATTATCTTTTAACTCTACACAGCAGAGCTTGTTCTAGCATAGGCAGCTTTACCTTGTAACCCTCTGCTTTACCTCTGCAGAGTCCCTCTAGCATTCATCCTTGTGAATCACAGCAGAGCAGTGTTGTCAGGGCTGCTCTTAAACAAGCTATTTTCTCTCTGCCTACTCACCTGCCACTTCAGTTTATGAGGCAATCACCAACTGCAAGACAAACAATCTAGCTAAGGTGCTCACTGTACTACTTTTAAGACAAGAATGTCTACTGCCCAGGATATCTCATCTTACTATAATATTTTTATATAGATTATGGAAGCTGAGAAACAAAAATCTCAAATCCACCTTTAAAAATAAACTGAGGTACTATAAGAGAGGACAACTTGGCTGAGTTTTGGGTCACGTCCTCTAAGTGACAGGAGAAGGGTGTTCTATTAAAGCAAGAATTCAAGTTTCTGCCTATCTGACATGGAGTGTGTTTTGGCACATAGGTTTTTGGAGCTTTGGGCTGTTCTTTGGTGTGAATGTTAGTACTTCTGTAATTTCTTAATGCTGCTAAGGTTCTGTAGGGATAGTGTTTCAACGTGGAAAGCAAATTAATTGCTTTTTTTTAGTACACAACAGGCAAAGAGAAAGGAGTATGTGAGCAAACTACCTGTTGAATAAATCTTTTCCCTGTGTCAGTCATCTGTTCCTCCTCTAGCAAAATGCCTCTACCATAAGTTCCAGAATGCTGAGGATTCATGGAGCATGTTTGCTGCACAGATGCTCTATTACCGCTCCTCAGCAACTCCAGACCAAGATGCTGCGCGTGGTAGTATTTTTTAAAACTTTCAAGTTTGTTCAGATGCAATATTTTCTGCTGGCCCTAGCTAGCAAGGATTGTGACCAGGAAAAATGTCAAAGTATAAGGTATATAACCATTTTGTTTCTGAGGGAATGTTTCATTGCTGAATATGCTTCTGTTGTTGTTTTGCGTATAGCACATTTAACTACTTTCAACTCAGAGGTATTAGGAACTTTTACCTTTGTTGAACAATTAGATAAAAATTGTTTCAACTTGCTATTTTAGTAAAAAATAAAAACTAAAAAAATAAAACTAAAAACTTTCTTAGTTCTTTTATGAAGATGCAGTAATGCAAGTTGCATAAAGGAACAGCTCTCAAGCAGCAGTATTAGTCCACTTCAGGAGGTGATGCTGTGAAATCAGAGAAAGCTCAGTTTGTGTTTGATATTATTTTTTTTGGCTGTGTTAAATGCTGGAAGAAAAGTGCTTGCCTTGTATGTGACTTGCTCATGGCAGAAATTACACTGGAATGCTGGCGCAGAATGCTGTGCACTTAATTTGAAGAAAGTCCTTACTCTGTGGAAACAATTATTAGGACTGCAGTAGGAGGCATCTGGTCATGTAGATGTAGCAATTGTATTCGTCTACTGTATTACAGTTAATACACTGCAGCTCAGTGTGAGCTAGAACCCCTTGTTGGAGGCTACCCCTTAAGTATTTAAATGCCCAGATTCCTCCTATTGAAATGTCTCATAGTCCTACTTGGCCTCTGCATGGTGACTATTATATAGTTTCCTCGGGAAACTGCATTACATTTCATTCTAATTAGCACTGCTTCTGTAGCTTTAGTAAAGAAACATTAGATTAAAAAGTACCAGAGGCTGAGTGCCCGCATCCTCTCCAACAGGAATTAAATCAAGTTCAGTCTTACAGTATTCACACAGCTGATTTAATTTGGCCTCCTTTGCTGGGTGATGGCAGCAGTGTAGTAGGAAGCTTTTGCTATTATTACTTGTGGTTTACTCCAGAGCTGTGTCTGTTTTGAGTGCTGCTAGGGTGGTATTTCTTACTAGCTCCAGAGTAAAGCAAACATGCTATTTCAGTAGCAAAGAAATTAAAAGTTAATAAACAGCAGTCACCAGCAAGAAATTAACATGAGAAATGTCTTATTGTGAAAATAGGAATGAATGTTTCCTACTGTGAAATTGAATTTTTTATTGAAATCAGATATATAATTAAGATGATATTATGCACAGAAAAGGTTGGAAACCTTAAGATATTTTGTCCACAAGCCAAATATTTTACTATGTTGATATCCATGCTGTGAGTTTCCCATTACTACTCTGCCAGTAATTTCAACTTGGCATCTAGACTAAATTGTCTCCCTAAGAGCCAGGAGAAAACAGAGTTGATATGTGATCTCGGGCACGGGCCTTTCCTCAATGAATAAAAGCACTGTCACATTTTATGAAATTACATCTGCTGATTATATGCTATGCTCATCTCTGAATGAGGGAGAGAGCAGACCTCATCTAAGTTATGGCACAGACCATTGTTCAGAAGGGGGTTGATGGGATTTTACATGCTCTTGTAGCTCTGGTCAGGTATGTTTCAGGTGCATGACAGAAACCGAAAGCAAGGTAATGATTATGTAATTTTAAAGTAATTTTAAAGTAGGTATTAAGAAACAGGCACAACACACAAATTGCTATCTCAAGCTTGCTAAATAGGTTCAGAGCAGTGTATTCTATGTATGAAGATTAACAGACGTAACAAGAGTCTGCCACGCAATGCCATAAATGCAGTTGTCTATTCTTCTCTTCTCACAATCTTTGCGTTCTGCAGGTGCTAAGTCCACAGCAATGTAGGGGGAGCTGGCATGATGTGCTCTTTTGCTGCCCCAGGGGCTGCAGAGCCACTCTAGGCCAGGGTCTCCCAGGCAGGTAGCTTTGCCACGTGCATCGGGATCTGAAGTCATCAGCAGTGTTGCTGCTCACCACAGGCACCCTGTGTGATATTGCTTAAAGAGCTCTGGGACTTTGGAGGTGTTGCCCAAGGACTGTGGGATTTCGGAGGTATTGCCCAAGGAGCTGTAGGTTTTCAGAACTGTAGCAGGTCTTTTTCCCCTTGCGCAGAGTTGTGAGGCCAGTGAGAGAAATCTTGAATGCTGTTACTCATTCCCTGTGACCAATAAGAGTATCTAAATCATTTGCTGTTGCTCAAGCTGTGGAAGAGAATGAAAAACAAAACACTTATTTGGAGGAATTATGTTTTAATGTGTGAAACTTTAGCAGTGGTGAATTTTAAAATCTCTTGCTGAACTGGACAAAATCATCCTTTATGTCTCATTGCTGGAGCATCTGTTGCCACTTCAGCCTGAGCCCTGTGACTATATGGAGGGTTTTTTCTACTTCATTTCTCATTTCCTTAAAGAGCTGATCCATTGTGATTTATTAGGTACAAACTACAAAGCTAAGTATTTTTCAGGATGTAAATTGTAGTGGTTGTGAGAAGGAATGAGACTATAATTCTTCCCTACTTTATTTTATTTCAGTATTTTCAGAGGGGAGGGGAAGGGAGGATGTATTCTTTCCATTAGATCTCACCTTTCTTAATCACCATTCCCTAATTAATTCCCTGGTTAAATATAAAGCCAGCATTAGTTTTGAATAATGTTTTCCTGTGTGATTAAGTAAAGAAGAATTCCTTTCTTTTGTATGATGACTCATTGCCAAGGGATCTGGAGGGAGCCTGCGGGTGGATATTTGAGACTTTGGTCCCAGGTGCTCTTGTACCTTTGAGCTGTGTTCGATGTCAGTCCAAAGGCAGGAGGCAAAGGTGATATCCCATATCAACTGCACACAAAGAAAATTGTCTCTCTTGTGAAACCATGTACAGCTTTGGTTTCTCCTGGTGGAAAACAGCCTCTGGCTTATGGAAATGCAGATCTCTAGACAACACATACAGCTAGGGGAAATGTAAATGGTTTTTCTTGCTGGGGCTGTGTGTATAGCCATCCTTTGTTGCATAATGCACTTTCTCTGCTGTCCAAGCTGATGCAAAAATGTACCCTTTCTCTTCACCCAGCACCTTCTAGCTCCTCTCCCTGCACTAGTCTGCAAGCCTTTGACTTGTACTGGTACAGCTGTGTTAGGTCACACCGCAAACCACATGTCTGAAACAACTGCAGTTTAAAATTACAGATTTTGAAACAAATAGTGAATGAGGGCATGGCAAAGAGGCATGAGAGGGCAGGGCAAGGTTTAAACTGGCTGGTCTTATTTTACGACTGAGGAAACATTGTCTAACTCTACTCAAGGAATATGACAGGTTTTTTTCTACTGTGCTAGCTTATGATGTTAATTTTTAGCTCATAGCATTAATTTTTAGCTCAAAAGGCAGTTTTAGTAATGATTCTGGCTCAAATGTTGCTCTTAGCTCAAGATGAGAAAAAGAATGTGGCTTTATTAACATGGCAGCTAGGAGAACATATGGTTTATGTTTTATATAATGACATGAAAATGCCTGTGAATTGACTACCCTAACAGTGAAGGCTACTACATGTAATCTCTGGGTGTTGAAAAACAGGCATTTAAAAATACCCTTGGTTTTGATAAAAAGTTCAGCAAACAGTAATCCCACTGACTTTTTTTTACCTTTCATTTGTTTTACAGGCATTTCCCTGTATTTCAACAGGAATTTATGGTAAGTAAGACCTTAGATGTCATGTACTGCTCTACTTAGTTTTTCCCATTGTTACTATTTTAAACACTGATCTTTCATTTCAGGTTTCTCGTCACTCATTTTGTCTTGTGAATCTAGTTATACTGTGTTAAATAACAAAGACCCAAAGCTTTTGATTTTGACTGGATGCTAGTGTGCTGTTAAGTGGGATGCTGTTGTGCACCCTTTAGTACCACCCTTCACCTGTGAGTTGAGGTGCACAACTGTGACCACGTTTCTGCAGCTCTGATAATTCTTGAACACACTGTTGTGGCTTCAGTGGGAAAAATAAGGGTTTTAACAAAATTTTCCATCCAGAAGGCAAGCAAGAAAGACTTCTCAGTGCCCAGGACTGGAGGAAAAAGTATGTTTTCCTCAAGCAAACTTGCTAGAATAACACAGAACCATCTTGGCTCCCTTGCACTGTGCTTCCACATTTTTAGTTTATTAATTTACATGCAAATTAATAGTGCCTCAAGAACTGGAGGGGAAGGGGTTATTATAGAAGTTCGTCACTTACTTTGTTGTAGTCTAAAGGCAATCCATCACTAATAGTCAGCTGCTTGTTGGCTGACATTGTGGAAGAACTGGGCGTGATACTTGAAGAAAGAAAAAGAGCTGTTCAATACTTAAAAAAATATGGAGAAATTTCTGAGAGGATATCCATTTAAAAACAAACTTTTACATTTAAAAATAATGTAGGCTTTTGTTTGGCTTCAGTTAATGTGTACAAATGGTAGTTGTTTGAATTACTGGTACCATTCAAGGATTTTAGATAAAAACGCTAAGCAGCAATTAATAATACAGTCGCCGTGTACCACTATAGTATGTCATAGCTGTTGCTGCATGCACACAGTATCTTTTGTTAAGTTATTTTCAGTTTTGACTGATCAGATGAAGGGGAAGAAAAAACAGTGACAGTAATATTTAGAGTTGTTACTTCTTTTTCGAGGACCTCTTATTTAAAATGCTTATTTAAAATGTTTAATGATTGTAAATCTGAATTAGGCTTTAGAAGGTAGAATCTAAATTACTTTAGGTGCTGTATCCTTTTCTACTTGATCTACACTTTAGTTATTGCAGAAGAACACACAGATGCTGTTTCCACAAACACTAGAAACCAACGAATATGAATCAGGTTTCAGATAAAGCTCTGCTTTAGTCCTCAGTTCAGATCTACCTCTTGAACACTGGGTTGTCTCTGCATTTTACTTCTAAACCCTTTGGTTTAAATCTTGATTTTTACATCTTAACATAGACACATAATGTTATTAGTTTACAAAACCAGTCAATACATGGTGCAAATGCATGGAAATTACTAGTAAGTGGGATGTACGAACAATAATACTTCATCTTATTTTAGAATTGGTATAGTTACTAGAAAAGGTCTCAGCAGATGAGGAATATGGTTCCATGAAGTCCTCTACTAGAAAGTTAGTAAGGATCTCTGGGAGGAAACTTTAGTTTTCTTCTCCTGAGGTAATGGATGCTTTTCTTGAATTAGCATTGATTTTAACTGGAAAGTTGTGGCATTGCTGAAACATTATATTTTGTGACAGATGCTGTTTCAGTACAGTTTGCTGGTTTCGCCATTGGAAACGAGTTAGGGCATATTTCTGCTAAAATACTCTGGCTTTCTGAGGCTGCTTTTCTGTTTGTTTGTTTTGGGAATATAATCTCTAATTGATTTTACTTTTTATGTTTTAATAAATACTTTCTCTTCCTGAATGAAAAAATTACGTAGCTGGGGGGAGAGAAGGCAAGAACCTCCTTTCCAGACTCTAACATACTGCCTGAGAGTAGTAATTAAATAGGCAACCTGCATCAGGCTTCAGGCGTCAACATTTTTAAGAATGTTTGACAGCAGTTGCAGTGCTAAAATTATGCTCTGTGATGTTGTGTTTGAGGTTTGAAGTACACCCCAAACCCACAAAGCTATGCTTTCATGTTTATGATTTTCTTGGGATTTTCCCCTCTATACACACATATTCCTTTGAATAAAGCCAGTGTCTAGACAAGCAAGTAGATCAAGTTCTTTCCTGGTGGCCTAGCTGATGTGTATTGCTTTATGTATTGTGCAGTTAACACTGGTCTATCCCAATAAAGTGTTATTGAAGGAACATACAGCCTTGATTTCTCACCTCAAATCCCTATGAACAAATTCTTTCACTTCAAAACCCGTGACTGAGAATTGAGTTTCATCTCCAAATGGAAGTGGACAGATTTTCAAGAGATCAACCGAGTGTATCCAATTTAAGAATTTGGATTGTGTGGTGTTCCAAATTCTTGTAAATGCTTAGATTGCTTCTCTGTTTTATTATTATTAGGAGAAAGTAGTTGCACTTCTCTGGAGAGCAGTTGTTTCCTGTTTGCATCACTGCAGAACCTTCCTTTTCTCTTATAAAAAGGAAACTAGGAAGAAACAAGCAAGCAAACCTGTCTTTGAATTTTTGGCTAAGGCTGCATTACTTTTCATGGGAGCGTATTGGATAGAGGAAAGGTCTGTATTTCCTCCCCAAGCACTCTCTTTGCACTCCATTTCCACCCACAGTACTGTGGATGTTCCAGCTTGAACAAGTTTAAGCCCTGAGAAGGCCATTTGCCATTAAGGAAATGTGCCAAAACTTTGAGATTTTAGTGTGGTCCTATTTAAAGAGCACTGGCAACAAATCTACCTATGAGTGATCTTTGTTTTAGAAGTCTGATAGCTTCAAACGAGGGAATAAATCTTTAAAAATGAAGTAGAATGCAACCAATGCTGTATGCTTGTAAGGACTGCAAAACCAAGTAATGGTCTACCAATAGGCATTTTGGAAAATAACAAAAAAGGTTCTATCTTTTCTTTTCCTAAGAGATCCCTGTCATCTCTAATATACTTATGAACTGATAAATAGTCTAAGAAAGAAAATGTTGTGAAGACTTCTACCCCTATGGATCCTTGAGTTACTATATTCTTTTGCAATAAATGCTTTCCTTTATATTGAGAGCATGAAGTTTCATTAGTAGTACTTCAGGAGGAGTATAGAGGTCTTGCATCACTCCCATATCGTTAAGGAGGTACTGGAGCATCAAGCTACAGATCCTCAGGAGCTGTTCAATAACACTCAAACTCAAGAGAGAGTGCAATCCTAACCTTATCACAGCTTTTCTGTAGGCCAGCTAGATTTTTAGGTATTTTCTTACATTTTATCTCTTTTCCCCTTTCAAGACTATTTTACTATGTGTTTAAAAGAAAATTAAAGAGTAATAAAAATAAATCTACGGACAAATCTGTAGTTCAGAGCATGGGAAGTGTTTTAGGTTGTAGTGTGTCAGATTTTCACCCTATACACAGTGAATCACCATTTACACATGCACTTTTCCCCATAATTATCAACTTGTTATGCCTGAGGTACTGCCAGAAGGAAAGGAAAAAAACAACTTTCTTTAGTAGATTTTGAGGAAGAGCAGCTCATTATCATGTCTATAAGAAGCTATCCACAAATTCTGGTGTTTGCAGCCTGCAAGGTGATCAAGGATGTCTGATACTGTACTAGAAAACTTATGGGCTGCAAAATTAAAACAAGGCTCTGCAGATGCATATAAGAAGACAAGAATCTTCATGTTGTCGGTTAAGAGGTAGTTATGGGGTGGACTACATATTTTGCAGTAATACAGAGTTTGGCTTCTGTTCCTGGATAATTTTGTTGGCAACATAAGCTGCTTTCTGGCAATGTAAGCAAGTATTTAAGTGTTATTTTAAACTTAAAGGAGAGGGGGGGGGGAAAAGGAAAGAAGGTGGGAAAGAAAAAACTTTAAGACTCCAGTTGGTGTTTCTTTTTGTTTCCACATCAGTGTGGCTGTATATTTTACCTTAGCTTAAGTTTCACTAAAACGATACCATCTATGCTTTCTGGCAGCTCTTTTAAAAACATGGAGAAAGAAAGGGAAAGAAAAAGACCAAAATCCATGAAAGTGCAATATGTCTGTGGTGATTTGGGCAGTGGAAATGTAGAGATTCACCACATTTTAAACACCTTTATTACAGTGGAGTAGGATTTGTTTCTTTTAGAATCAGACCTCTTATACTTGTATCTTTTGGCCTGGTCATGGCAAAACATTGCAAAGTTAAATTTATTATGTGTTGCTAAAGGAGAGTCTGAAAAGCAAGCTTAGAAAGCAAGGAAAGAAAAAATAAAAAAGAGGAAAGCATGCAGTGTGGATAGGAAATAGCATGTAATACACCACGAAGGCAGGATGCATGGAGGTATCACAGATCCTCTGCTCTGCTTTGTCTTTATCTGGGGAGAGAGGTGCCTTGGTCTAGTGCCAGCTCATATCACAGTTGTCCTGACCTCTAGTACATCCTCCTCGGTCTCCAAAGAATGATTCATCCTGCCAATCCATGGAGTACTGGGAATGTATCCATCATCTCTTCTCCCTGTGAGGTGATTCGAAATAGATTATAACAAGGGATTAACTGACAGGTGCGCTACTCAAGGATTATAAATGCTCACTGCAAATCTGAGTCAGAAGACTAAACCAAATGTTTTCAAAGGCAGAATAAATGCCTGACACAAGGCTAAAGGTTGAGACAATCTATTTCCATCTTTCTCATCCATTTCTTCTCATTTTCTGTTGCCGTTTTATTCCTAAGATATCTGTTTCTTTAATGAGCAATTCTAATAAGGGTTACACTGTCATCTTTCCAAGGAAGGAGTTAGCTGCAAATTTTTCAGAGCCACCATCCACAAATATATAATAAGTAAGTTGGAAGCAGCCTTGTATTTGTCTCCAGTCTGATGCTTTGATTCTCTCTAACCATCACAGTGGCCTGATGGTGTATGTGATCATCAGCATTTGAATACTGTGATGTCAAACTAGGAAAATGGATATTATCATATAATTTCTCTGTGATGGGAAAAACAATAAAAAAGAAAATAAGATTCAGTAGGATCCAGTAGGTCATAAAAAGAAAATTCTCAGTAAGGAGAATGTCTCATAACTAAGCCAGTTTTTTAACCTGATCAGCAGTTCCTTATCCCTCAGGGCTGACTGCATCAGGTTTTTTGACTGTGCTGTGTGGTTAGAGTAGTCTATTTGTAACTCATATGACAGTTAATTTTGTTTTGTTATTTACTCCATAATTTGTGTAATGCAATATTTTAGCAAAAATGAAGATAAATGATAGCTTAATTTTGGATACTTCTTCTTGGACTGTTCACCAGTTATCTGAGATTATTTTTAAAATTAATAATAGTAGCAGATATGAAATTACTATTATAATATTCAAGTAATCCTAGAAATTTAATTACTACTTGTATAAAAATTTGTTGCATGCATTAATTAACAGTGTTCTTATTTCAGACAGCATAGTGTCCATGATACTAATTGGTCCCTTCCTATATTTTAAACACTAAAAATATTACTGGGAAGTATAAATCGATGGGCTCTCAACAGTCTAAAATTAACATTCATATGACATATTTAGCAAGGAGCAGCTCAAACCGATTCCGGACAAGAGACTTAATAAGCTCTTTCAGTGGAGACTGGCATTTTATGAATATTGTAGTTAGACTATCTAGAATTTTATCTATTCTGGAGTTCTTGCTGACTGGTCAGACTTACAGTACTTCCCCAGAACACTGGAGGACAAATCCTGTTCTTCTTTAAAACAGTGTTTAGTGACTGCCCTGAAAAATTTCCCTTCAACAGCTTAGACCATTGAACGCTGAATAGTTAGTTGTCTCATGGCCTTGCTTTTTGTCTTTTCCCTTTTCTTTTTAGGAAGAGATAGAGAGCTTATGTGGTTACTTTTTTGCTTTAAAACTGGCAGAAGCGTGAAGAACTTAAGGCTTTGTAATGTCCAGAGAGTACCGATCCTCTGTTAGACTTGCTGCTCTGAGTTCAATTTTGCATATATTTGTTGCCCCCTTCAATTTTGCAACCTCTGCCGATGCTTTTTAATTGCACTATCTCAGTTCTGTTCTACAGGAAACAACTGTTTGTGTGCATTTTTGTCCTTATTTCACAGGAGCTTGCATCTTGAAGCTCCTAGAATGGCTTATGTCCAGTTACCTTTGCAGTGACCTGTGCAGATAACGCAGACATCACCAAAGGCATCAAAACCACATTGCATTTTGGACACTTTTCCACTTTTTCCTTTCAGTTCTTGTATTTGCTATTATTATTCCAGGCAGACTTCTATAAAGCCTAAAAGGCTTGGAAAAGATCTCTGGTATTCAAAAACCATTGCTGATACCACAAACAGGGCTTCAGCTCGTCAGATATGATGTTTGTTTTGGTATTTGCAATTTTCTGTTCAAAGAATTAAAAATGTTTCATTTGCCATGATGAAAGTTAAAAAAATTGTATTGTTAATATACCAACAATATCACTTAACCCCCATTTCTAAATTTTCCTGGCTGTTGTCAATGATATAGTTTTAAGTGCTTTTCCTATGGCTTTACAGTCAGGAAGAGATAAAACTCTTTGAGGCTAATTTGGAAAGAAATTAATTTAAGTAAGAAAATAAAGATGCACGGACCTAGTCCTGTAGACATCATGATTAACATGATACATGAAGTATAAGAATATTTCTTGCTAAAAGACCCAATTATTGCTATCCTGTTTTGGGGTTTTTTTTTGTTTTTGTTTTGGGTTTGGGGTTTTTTTAGTGTAATCTTGCCCCTTCCCTCAGAAAAGAGCATGTGTCTAAAACTAAACTTTGACTCCTATTCATTAGTAAATTCACCATTTGAATTGGCTTGCATGAGTGTGGAACATACCACAGCATTGTGGAAGAAGCCAACATATTCATGATTAAACGTAGCGTGACAACTTGGTTATTGTAAGAAAGTATTTTTCATGCCTTCCCAATTCTATGGAAAATGGTGTATATGAAGTATGTTACTTCTGAGTTTTAAAGATCCAAGAAGATCTAGTTTAATGGTTTCAGTCAAATTTCATGATGCAACTGAGCTTCCTTGAAAGGAGGAACTTAATATAAAATTAATCTATTTAAAGAAGACTAGGTATTATCTCGACAGCTGTAAAACTACTTCTGGATTTGAAAATTTCCCTTAGCACTGATATGTTGTGCTAGCAACAATTTAAGTTACCTATGCATTATGGCATAACTAGTCTTGTATGTAATCTCAGTTATACAACACACATTCCCTATACATTAGCAGCTGGTGAAAGATCTAGAAAGGGCAAGATTTTGTCCTGAATATCCCCCACAGTTACTTTAATACTGTACAATTGTTTTATCTGATGCTACAAATGAAAACTGTTAAGTGTACTGAAGCTGATACTGAGTCACACTATCAGCTTAAAATTTACTCTGTGAGAACTGAATAGTCATACTAGTCTGTGCTTGTGTGTCATTAAGTAGCTTTTAAAAGCTCTGAGACGCTAACGTTGACTAGGAATAATATTTCTGATGTGATATATACGTATTAGTCTTACCACAAAGGCATTAGTTGTATCTTTCTGAACTTCCGTGACTGTGTTAAGATGTAAATCCCTTAGGAAAACCTCTCCTTTTTCTCACTCTTTCCTTATGTCTAATGCACAGTGATAGGTCTGACTAGGTCTGGCCACAGAATATTGTAGGGCTGCTCCTTTTTTGTCCTACTTTTGTTCTCTGTGGCAAATACTGTCTCTTTCTGTGTATTTATATATGTTGCAATGGACCTAGTCAGTGTTGGAGATCCTAAATACCACTACAGTACAAATACAGAAAGTTACCATATAAATAAATTTACATTACTAAGATCATCTCTCATTTTATTTTTGGTGTATAGTTGCTTCAAGAAATGTGGAAGAAATATGTGTGAGAATATTCGCACTTTTACGTGGCCTGTGAAAGTAAAAATGTATTGCTAGTAGGGCTGAAATGAAAGAAAAGATCAACAGAATTGACTTACTGTTCTAAGCCTCATCAAAGTACTTTAAAGGTGTCTCTGTCTCCAAGGGTCATTCATGGTGTTGTCATTTTTCTGCACGTTTGTTAGACAGGAACACTACCATATATCATCGGAAAGGGCAGCTGCTGCTGAGGCAGATGAACAGCACAGTTGGATGACTCAGTGTAATGTATCACTAATCCGTTTTCTAAGCCAGGATCCTGTTCTAAGATGTGTTCTGTAGACCATAGTTCTTGGTGGTGGTTGTGCTAATGGAAGGCCATCTCAGACCTGGAAGAGAAGGCTACCTTTTGGGGTTCAGAACGTGCTTAAAGCCGTTGTGTACCACTGGCTGTTGGAAACACATTCACCTTTCTTCTGTCTGAAGAGAACAGTAAAAAATACAGTGAATTACAACAACAGAAAGAAGCATCTATTGCGGTGGTCTGTATTTTATTGAGGGAAAAGGGTTTTAACTGAATTTCTAAGGTAACAGATTTGTACACACCCTTTGAGTTCATGCAACTTGAGTAATTTACCGGTGATTGTATCCATGCATTAAATGAATTGCATGCATACATTGTCAGAACTGAGGCATTATTTCTGAAATTCCATATTAATAATTATTAATTAAAAAAATCAGTTCATTTTGGAATTGCTTCCTATTTCATTAATCTATCAGGACCCGATTATTCAATTTAAGCTAGTTGTCTAGATCAATGAAATATTAAACAGCTTGTGAGAACACGTGAGCCTTACCACTGAGGAAACACAGCAAGAGTCAAAATTTACCTTTCCGTAAAGACTACTCAGGAGAAAGAATGCTTTTAAGAGCTTCTGAACAGAGCAGAGTCATTGTTGGTTTTGTTCACTTTAGCAATAATGGTATACATATTAAATTCCCCTTCAGGCTTACTCAGAGTGAGATGTTCAGAAACAACTGTGCACCTTGTGGAAGAGTGTTAAGTCAGAAGTTCAGTACATCTTAACAAGGTGACTACAAAAATAAATGTGGATGGCCTTTTTGTGTACCTGCTAGGCCAGCAGGATACAAGTGAACCATTTACTGAAGACCTGGTTAGAGAGGAGGGTGGGGAAAGTCACCTTCTGCTTTAAAATACATATTGGGTGAGGTTTCTGCTCAATACAGCTGATTTGAGTTTATTTCTGAGCTGCCACTACTGCAGAATAACACACATTCGAGGAGTATTCTGTGAGAAGACTAACTGTAATTGGCAATCCATTTCTTCATTTCCATGCTGTAGCCAGCCTTGACAAATTAATCACAATCAAATACAGGCTGCAGGAAGGGGGCGACCTATGTAGCACAGAAGAAAAATGAGGCCTCTTGCCTGCATGACAGACTAATCTTTCAATTCACCCCATTAGACTGAATGAGGGGACTTGTTGGTGTGCCTGTCACTAGCACCACCCATAAACAAACTGTACACTCTCAGAGCTAGGGTTTGGCGGGTACAATAAAGGTTATTGAGTGCCACCTGGCACCTCATCGATCACTGCTGTGGGATGGGCAACGCCTGGATTAGTCCTGAGGAGGCAGAATTGCTGCTCAGTGGCTTACAACATCCCTGGAGAGAGCGCAGCCTAAATTACATTGTGGGGAGTCATTGTGTGTCTGATCCCGTAGGAATCTAAGTGGCTTCTTGGTTTGGGTGGACGTATTATGATTGTTGCACAAGAAGGCTGTCACAACAATGATTATTGCTAGCAGGTCTGAGTGATGATCGCTGGTGCCTGAAGTTGTTCCAGGCTGTAGAACATAGGTTGGTTCCAGCTGGAAAAGAAAGAATGGAAGCCTAACAAACTAGATTTATTCTGTCAGCTATGGCAAATACTTGAGATCTTTTGGTAGATTTTTTATTATTCTTTTATTTTATAGATAATGTTCTTACATACTTCATGTAATGGTGCAGGCACGCGCATGGCTTCTAGGGTTACGTTTGGAATATGACCCTATTTTAATTCGCCTGCTGATAATAATGTTCTTTATAATATCTATTGCTATGATTTTAGGTTTTCATTTGGTAACTATAATGGCAACAGAGCTAAATTCATTCTGGAGTAAGTCAATACACCTTGGTTTCAGAGAAGCTATATTGGTTTGCGCTAGCTGTGAAATATTCCATTGCATTTAGGGGAATAAGCGTAGCTTTTTGTAATTGAACCTATTTACTTTGAATCAAACTTTTTTGACATCAGCAAAGATAAATTTAGTGCAATGTATCGTACATTTCCCAAAATGTTCAATTTAGGCAGGGAAGACTCTGTTACCGTACTTTTTCTTGAAAGAGTATCTAGCCCCTTGGAAAGAACATTACTTTCAAGTCTGATTTGTAAACTATTTGTGTGTCTCTCTCTATATATTCCTTTCAATATATTACTTATGTACAAGAGAGTGGAGTGCTTACTAGATGATAAACTGTATCTATCTTTTTCCAATTTAGTTTTGGACAATGCAGCATATCACTCTCCCTTCCCCCATCTTCCCTTCTCTCTGTGACATTTGAAAGAACCCTTTAACAGAAATAACATATAATACTATTTATAGGATATTAATTTACTGTATCTGGCTCTGTGGTAGTAGAAGACTCTGTCCCCTTCTATTTTAATTTCTCTCTGAAATAAACCTTCACTTTCAAGGAGTTGGAAGTGTCCTATATGGAAACACTATCTTTTATCTCACATTGCGACTTGTTCTGTCAAAAAGAAACAAATTCTGGTTTGCTTAGTCAAATTGAGTAGTGCTTGCAGGTCACGTGTTAAGGAAGGACTGTTCAAAGAGAAATAAAGTTATGCTGATCCCCAGTGGGGAGGGTCTGGCTCAGACATCCCTGAGCTAAATAAGAGCCAGTACAAATGTTAGCATATTGTTCTCGCTAGCAGCTGGGTATCGTATTTTCTGTACTCATTTCCCTGTTTCTCACTGTTTACGATCAAAACTGTATTTCTAAAATGGAGAAGATGAGAGTGTGGACTATTCAGCAGTCTGAAGAGAAAAACACAGAATAGGAAGATCTAGAACCTAACCTGAAAAAAAAAAACGAGCTGCATCCTCAGAATAAGAGTAAATTGACTGTTCCAGTGATGACCAGTGTGTGGTGTGTAGTTTAAATTTTATGTACCAGTTCATTATCCAATGTTGGAAAAAATGAGTATCAGTGTTATGCAGGATGCATATCAGCGTAAATTGCCCAGTGTAGGCTGTAAGCTGTAGACAGTGCAATCATAATAGCTTTTCGACTGATACAGTTTTATAGCTTCAGAACATTAATCATTTTCTTATGCCTTTAATTACCGTAAGGTAGTTATACTTGTGTCCATAATAGGTGCTAAACATTATGCCACTGATAGGTTTTTAACCATTCTTTTTGTTGTAGCTAGTAAACACAATATACCAGACCATTATGAGTCCAGAACATTTTTTTAAGCAGAGTGCCATTAAGAACATTACTGCTGTAAGCCCAACAACATTTTGAGCTATATTTGCTAGTTGATTGTAGTCTTCTGGGTGTACTTCTGGCTTTAGGAATGAGAGAAAAGAACAATTCAGTTGCTAAACAGGCATGGCTTAATTAAGAGAAGATGATTTTTGTCCCTTTTAGAAAAATAAAGCCTACTTCCCAAAGCAAGAGGGGGAAGAAAAACTGCTGTGTTTTCTACAGTACTGAATACTGTGCAGAAGAAAATGATGCTGCTTACATACTGACCATGCTGGACAGTCCTCTAGGAATATTCTCTAAAAGGCAGATAAAAAAAATAAAATTTTGCTGTTGACTTCATAAGTTATGATTTACTTACATTTGACAGTATGGTTTTCAGTACCGCAATAGTTTACTGATATATAGTAGGCGCTTTGCAAAGGAAGATATAAGACTCAAAGCTCCTTCTGTTTTAACTATGACCCATAATGCAGGTAATGAGGATGCACATTGGCAGTGCTTCCATGTCATTCCTAATGAGGATTTCAGATTATGGAACCTTATTCCAATCTTGCTATTGTATGGCCTGATCACAGAATCATAGAACAACCAGGTTGGAAGAGACCCATCGGATCATCGAGTCCAACCATTCCTATCAAACACTAACCCATGTCCCTCAGGACCTCATCTACCCGTCCCTTAAACACCTCCAGGGAAGGTGAATCAACCACCTCCCTGGGCAGCCTATTCCAATGCCCAATGACCCTCTGCGTGAAAAACTTCCACCTAATGTCTAGCCTAAATCTCCCCTGGTGGATCTTGAGGCCATTCCCTCTTGTCCTGTCCCCTGTCCCTTGGGAGAAGAGGCCAGCTCCCTCCTCTCTACAACCTCCTTTCAGGTAGTTGTAGAGAGCAATGAGGTCTCCTCTCAGCCTCCTCTTCTCTAGGCTAAACAACCCCAGCTCTCTCAGCTGCTCCTCATAGGGCCTGTTCTCCAGCCCCTTCACCAGCTGATTAATGAGTTGTCACCAATTTATTCAATATAGGTAATCAGAAATAGCGATTGTATAATATTTGCCATGCCGGGCAACCAGGAAGTGGAGAATGGACAAATCTGAATGTATAAGAATCTCTAGTTATTTAATTTATATGCATACACAAGTTTTTATCAACTCCCCGTGTATAATTTCAGTTGGTGTTTCTCAAAATTGTGCACTAGTGACATAAAAATATTCGACTGCTCTAATATTGATCATCTTTAATAATACCAGTATAATCAAAATTGTCTCACCAAAGGCAATCTAGTTGTGGAATTTCGTGGTAGAGAATTAACTTCTGAATCCTTTCTTAACTTGTTTCATGTTTTGAAGATTTCTTAGTGGTTGACCTTCTGAGTTTCCCATGTTGATTATGTGGCATTTATGCTGACCTTAACTAAGTAGAACACTTTCTGAAAAGGAATAACTAAAAATGTTTCTCTGTCAGCACTTATGCCAATAAAATATAGACTTAGAGTTCATAAACATATAGTATCTTCAAATACACCTGATTTTTAGAAATTATCTACTTTTTAAAAAGTATACTGGATAATGAATTATATTTATTTAATAGATCAATTTTCTCAAATTATTGAAATTTCATGGTATCAAAGCTTCTAGCTAGGAAGAGGTCACCTTGATATTTGCACTGAATATAATTCAGCCTTGCCTCTACATTTTATCATTCTTGGTGTCTTAAATTTTCTCTTACCTCCACAATTTTTTTAATCTACTTATTTTTATTATTTGCTTTTATGACTCTTACTGTCAACATATTTCACTGGTTTTCTACTTACTAAACAAAATGGTTCTGCCTGAATTTCATCTGTAGTCTTAATTTTGTAACTTTTAATGTATGATCACTGCTCTTTAGGTTACACTGTATTTATTGCCTGTTTTTGTCACTGCCTACTAAATACATTAATGTCTGTGGATCTCTAAATTACAGGCCTCTCATCCCCTAAAATGTCAGAACTGGTGATGAAACTCTCTACCTCTTTATTCGCAACAAATCTAAATATCCACTTAGTAAATACTAGGAGGTAATCATGCACTTCAATCCAATCCTGAATTATCTGCCTATAATTTTCAATGCTTAAGATAGTATTGTCACATTAAGACACATTGGATGCAGTTATTTAAAAGACACTTTGCTTAAAAAAAAAAACAACACCAAAAAACAAACAACCCACAACAAAACAAACCCAAAAAGAAGCCAAAACCAAACTCATCACCACCAAAACACCCGGACATTCCTATCAAGGCACTATTTGGCTGCTCCAGTTCCACCTTCTGTGAGGGTGCTCGTCCAGCAGATTCTCTAAATCCAGCCCATACCAGGAGTCGCAGCCAGGCCTGTCACTCCACATGCTTCCTAATCCATTTCAATGCCAAGGATCGTGGTTGGAAAAAACCCCAACCCTATTTTGAAACTGTTAAAGGCAAAGCATGCCACTTGATTTGAACCAAAGCAAAGGATGCTCACACAAACATCTCAGCTAGCAGGTCTGAGTGTGGAGTAACTCCTGGGGGGCAGAGACAAGTTCCTTGAGGTAGTAGCATCTTTGCTTATTAGAACTGGACTTGGAAGGCAATTGTTTTCCATGCTCTGAACTTGCTTTGTTAAAAGTAGCTTGGGGCTTTTTTTCTTGGTTTACTGAATTTTCAGAAGTACCTCAGTCCTGAGTCATCAGTTATTTCCAGTGTGTAACCGGGTTATCCTACCCTTTCATACACAGAATATGAGAAAGGTATATGTGGAATCTGATGGGAGCTGATAGAAAACAAGGTTCATATTAAAATTTAAGCATAAGAAATGTCTAGAAGCTCCCACATGCATTGTTTCTTTCTTTGACTTTGCACTCTATTGCACTCTTATTGCACACTAACTCTTTCTTCAAATAGTGTTCTAAGCAGCTTTGAAACTGTCTATGCAAGCTAGTAAGGTATCCTTAGCATTGTTTTTCTCCTTGCTCTTTAAATTGGTATAGAGAATTTTTTCCTAAATTCCTGTTGCAGAGAAGGTTTCTTAATTTGAGTCAAATTCCCTTCTTTTGGCATTCATGTGAACTCAGATACCTTGCAGTAATCAGTCAGATTATTCAGTTTTTTTGTATGTCACAGAAGTTTAATAGTAATCTCCTATTTTCTGAGCAGTTCAAATCCTCCTTTTTTGACCCTTCTGAATTTTGGAGATCTGTCTTCATTGAATGGCACTGTGGATAGTACCTACCCTTTTAATTTCCCTACTCCTAGAATACTTTTAAGTTAAATAGTGAGTGCTGGACATATGGTGGTTTTAACATGGGTTAATTACTATGTATTGCAACATTGGTATAATATTTTTTTTATTTATTATTAACTATTTTAAACAGCAACAGTGCCTTTGCTTATTTTTTGACATAATTTTAAGTAGTAACGTTGAGACTTCCAGTGGTATAACCCTACAGACTTTCAGTCCATTATTCTTTTCCTGTCTCTAGGTGGTTACTGTAAGTTCAGTAGCTTTTACTTGTATAAGCATCAAGCTGCATGAGATTGTTTTGCAAAGCTCATGTAAATATGTATAAGTCAAACAAGCAAAGATATTGATCCCATTGATTTTTCACTCATCAGTACTGTGAGTTTTCTTGCTTTGTTATGGAGGTCCTTCTTTGGCAATTGGCTTACAAAAATCCACCTTGTTTCTTGTGGAATGATAAACTGTTATTTTTTTGTAAATCTAGTCAGGAAATGTCTGAGTTAAACTGCTTGTGAACCTCTCCAAAACACTACTTTAATTTTTTTTTTACCCTTTTTAAAACAAGCTCTTTTGCTAGTTTTACCAGGATAAGAATTCTCTTTCACTGTTTTTCTGCATATTATTGTGACTTCATTTTGGAGTCTTTTAAGTTGTGTGTTTTGGTGAAAGAAAAATAGAATAAGTGGAATATTTTATGATGGAGATAACTTTGGTAGTGTGGTGGCTTGACCTTGGCTACCAGACACCCATTCAACTGCTGTCTTAGTCCTCAGAAGGATGAGGTGGGGGAATAATAGAATCATTTGAATAGGACGGGATCTTAAAGATTCTAACTCCCCTACCATAGGCAGGGACACCTTCCACTAGATCAGGTTGCTCAAAGTCTCATCCAACCTGGCTTTGAACACATTAAAGGATGAGCCATCCACAACTTCTCTGGGTAACTTGTGCCAGTGCCTCACCATCTTCATGGTAAAAAAATTTCTTCTTACTATCAAATCTAAATCTACCCTCATTCATCTTAAAACTGTTGCCCTTCGTCCTATCACTGCACACCCTGATAAAGAACCCCTACCCAGCTTTCCTGTAGGCTCCTTTTAAGCCCTGGAAGGCTGCTATAAGGTCTCCTGAAGCTTTCTCTTGTCTAGTCTACACAAGCCCAAGTCTCTCAGCCTGTCCTTGTATGGGAGGTGCTCCTGATCATCTTCATGGTCCTCCTCTGCACTTGTTTTAACAGGTCCATGTCCTTCCCATGCTGAGGACAATAAGATGAAAAATCTTGTGCATCAGGGTAAAGACAGGCAGATCACTTGCCAAGTACATCAGAGGCAAAACAGACTTGACTTGGGGAAAATGAGACTAATTAATTTATTGGCAGTAAGAATGGATTTGGTTTATATGAGACAACAGCCCTTCACTGCACCTCTGCTTTCCCAGATTCAGCATCACCCTGGCACCCTTAAGATCCCACCCAGTCCTGCAAAAGAGGGTCTCGTGGAGCTGTCTTTCACTTCTTTTTCCTCACTCCTGGCTACCAGGTGCTGTTTTGCACTTTCTAAAACTGGCTATCCCCAAAGGTCCAGTGGTGTCGTTCTGGGGTTGAGCTGTGCCTAGTGGTGGGGCTGCTGCATCCAGCTGGAGCCACATGTGGTGTGAGGCAGCCCTACCTCTCATCACAGCCCCCCACCAGCACTTTGACACCAGCACACAATTTGAGAGGAAAAACTTAGGCAGAGACAAGGAAATACTATTAAGTTTTCTTTTAGGTTAGACACGTTATTTGCCGTCTTGTCTGTGATGAGAGAAGGAGAGTTTATGAAATGCTGGGTTTGGTTTTGAGGTGTAAAGCTGGGACAAGCTTCTTTTCCCCTCAGGGAGAAGCCCTGCAAAGATACCTGAGGTAAAACCTCTATAAGACCTGCCTGAACTGCTCTGAGTTTACTAGATTTTTTTTTCCCCATATAGTCATTATTCCCTTATCTATGAAGTTTTTTTGTGTTTTTACTGGTTTCTGTACCTGGATACGTGAGGAAGACTAGATAATTTGCTGAAATAATACTGGCCTGAGTCAATACTGCAGTGGTATTTTTCACAATCTGGAGAAGTGCAGCTGTTGCGTTAATGCACACTACTTTGAATGTAATTGTATATATAAAGAGGACACTTTGATCTAATAAAATTAATGGAAATCACATTAACTAAAGCTGATCCATAAGTCTGAATCTAACACATTCTTTTTGATTATGTAAACAGCTCTTTTGAACTGTCCCTCCTTCTTTTAACATTGCCCTTAATTGAAGATCCTTTATTTCCCTTATTTTGCCTGTTGCTTAACAGTCAATGATATTTCTCTGTCCAGTAAGTTTTAAATGCTTTTCCATATGCCTGCTGCTAATCTACCTGTGATGTCGTGTTTCCAAGAGGATTAGCTGAGTTTAGTTGCAGTGCAGAGTTGTGGAGATTTGCCTCAAAAGCATCATTTTCCCTGGGTGTAGTATAGGTCATCTCATGCTAAACATGCACATAAGCTAAATTTAATAAAGTGCTGTAATAAACCACCCCTTTTGCTACCACACGGCTGCATTTACAAGGAAATTGAGGTGGGAAGTCAGTTTTCACTTAAAGACTCAAATTGGATATGCCTAGTATTTTTAAGTGGAGGTCTTTAAATCTCACTTGTCTGACAGGTGCTAACAAATTTACATTTAAATTCTCCAGATCAGCTTTTTCTTTGTATTGGGTTGTTGGACAAAAGAAATTTTTTTAGTCTTCGTATCCTTCAATGCTTGTTCTAACCAGTTACAGAATAGGCTTCTTTTCAGATATGGGTATTGCTTCTGACTATAGTAGTTGTAACTTGCATTGACATTTCTTTCTCCTATATATCAATCTGAATAGTGCTCAAAATGACATGGAAAACATGGTTTTTTTGGGGTTTTTTTCCCCTCCTAAAGAATAGCCTTTTGCAAAGTGCAATCTTTTTACTTTAAAGCTGGATTTGCCAGTGTTAGTCTTACCAGAAATGTTGACATTTTTTAATCCTTCCTAAACATTAGGAATTTCCATTACCTTCTACAGCAGAACACATTTGCTTATATAATCGTTAAAAAAAAATAAATCACACTGACAACTTGTCAGAGTACCTGCTGAACATACTATTTTAAAAAAAGTGTTAATAAGACCTAAAGTTCATATCAACACTAAATTGGATTTGAAATTGTGGGATTGGAAGTGCCATTAACTAGTTATTTAATTTCCTTTTTGATTGAAGTATGCAAGACTCAGTAAATGCAGAATTGTGAGTGAAATGCAAATTAGAGAAATTAGCAGAAATAATGATTTTCGAAAATACTTGTTTGACAGTTAATGCTGTGATCTTTTTATACACTGAAGAACTTGATGAAATCCGGGATATTTTGTTGATCAACTAATATTGTTGGGTTTAAAAGGCAACTGATGCTAGGGGTTGCTTGTCAGTCAAGAGAAACATTGCAATAAGGGGGTGCTAACACAGGTATGTGTAATTAGGATGTGAGTGGGTCCTTAAAAACAGAAAGAAACTGGAAGAAGAGTCAAGGTTTTCGAGAGTCTATGGTGGTTTTGTGTGTTACCTATTAATCATTTGTTCTATATACTGTAGCATACTAGGACATGCTAAGAGCTTTGGAAGAATGAGATACATAGTTGTAACCAGTCAGGTTTCCTGAAACCAGAGTTTTAAATTTCAGTTTTTCCTTATGCTTGCCTATAATCCAATCCCTAAAACTCCACCGTTTCCCCTTTTGTGTATATTGCTGTGATCCCAGGTAATAGAACAAGCAAAAAGAGTTTTCAGTGCAGTGGGAGGAAGTTTGAATATCTGCTGGTGGCTTCCATGTAGTTTTTATTCACAAAGTTGCTGCAGTACAGCCTTAATTGAAGTCATGCATCTAGAGTAGATTGGCTAGTTGCTGATACATACGCTATCATAAAATCAATCTAAGGCGCACTGTGACCCTTGCTGGACCAAAGAAGGATATGTATTTTTGGATGGAACACACTTCTTACCAGGAAAATTACTTTTACAGAAATGAAGCAGCATCTAGGCAAAGAGGAAAAAATGCTCTCTCTTAAAAAATTAATGCATAAAATGTTGAGATAGTGTGATGATGTGTCAAGTCAAAAATCCTGCACAAGCACTTGTTCTAGCAGCATTCACATAGTGGAGGTTGGAGTAGTATGAAATCCCCCCTACTGTATAGTGAAAAACTGAAGCTATTAGGCTTACAAAATAAAATGCACCCCCTCTCTGTTTGTGCAAAATGCACTGGCATTTCTGAACTTCAGATTATGTGGAAATATTTCAGTTTTGAGCTGTTGTAGGTTTCCTGAATACAGTAGCTGCTGGCCTGTGTGACCCTTTAGTATGGTTTATCACTGCCTGAGGCAAGGATGGGGAAAAAAAATCCACAATGTGAATGATATACACAAGCCAAGAATCAATAATGTATTTGTTAAAAAGAATAAACTAAGTGGATTAAATATGCCTCACACAGTATCTTGCTTTTTTACCCAGCCTGCCCTGTAACTTTTTTCCATATATGTCTTTTGGTGAAAAAGATAAAAGAACATCTTTGTTTCCCTTTTTTTTTTCCCCCCCTCAAGGAGAGACTATATGTAGTTTCAGCTGATTTTCTTTATGTGCTCTTAGGAAATCTTTGATTTCCCTTAGAGAGAAGATAAGAACTGTGCTTCAGTAGAAATAATGTCAGATTATTTTGTTTGTTCTTGTATGCGTATGGCCTTCACCAAGTACTCTGTTGGTTTTAGATAATCCAGCTAGGTCGTTGGGTTGCATCTGTCAGAGCAATTGAATGTGGTGGAAGTGATTTAAAGGATAGAGCTGGGCTGGCAACGCTGACTGTTTTCTTTATGTGACATTGCGCTTTTTCCATTGCCTATGTATGTTTTATTCCTCTGAAGTTTCTCCTACTTTTTATACTGTCATCTTCCTTCATTTTGCTCTGATAGCTTGTCTTCCCTCATATACATGTGTATTCCCCAAGTCCTTGTACTTGTAACTCCTGTTACAATGTGCTGCCTGTTCTAGTTGAAATACTGAGAACTCCAGCAAAGCAAACAGCCCTGAAATTGCCTCTGCATGATTCAGCCCTCCTCCCCTAAACCATGCACTCCATCTTGCAGCAAGAGGTCCCTCCCTCTGTCCTCTTCCTCCACCCCAGCGAGTTGTACTTCAATGCACTTTCCAGGCTCCCAGTGTCTGCACAAAGATCCTGTCAGCAAGGAGAAAAGCAAGTCTCTCATAGCAATTTCTGATGCTTCTTCCCCTGCTGAGCCAGTAGTGGTAGATGTATTAATAGGTATCAGGGACTCCAGCAAGGATATGCACGTTGAGAACATCTCAACTTCAGATGAACCTTCAATTAAAGTTTGAAATCAATTGCAAGATTTATTTCCATTGGGAAGAAGTCTCTGTGAGGTCCAGAATAGGTACTTTATTCCTGTTGCTGAGCAGATGTCTAGATGCTTAGGCTTCCCTCAGTGCTTCGGGGCATTGCGTGTTAAGGAGGGCCTGGAATAGTGTCAGTAAAGGTCAAGCATCACTGCATAGGACTAAATTTTTTTATAACTACCAATTTCAGTTGGATTTCAGAGTATGTGGGTGTGGGGAGTGCTGTTTATTTGGTTTTACCTCTTTCATTATTAGCAAGGTGTTTCAGAAAGGTAAGATTGAATCCCTACACATTGCTTCAATAGAGAACGAGGCATTTTTATTTAAATCAATAGAATAGAATAAATGTTTAACTTTGTTGGAATTGTAACTACAATGAAGCCAATATCCCATTGCTGTTCAATTCAGTGTATGATGGGAGATTTCACAGCTGACTAGTGCTTTACACTTTGTTTCAAATTAGTTTCCCTGTATTATGTTGCCACCCTAAAAAAACCCACCAACTTGTGTGCTGTATATGGATAAGTAGATTAAATTCTTTGCATTAAGGAGCTCATGTATACTTTGAAACCTATTTCAATTAACATTTTTCTGTACAACGGTTGTTTCTGAAGTAGCAGTTCTGGATGTATTGTATAGTGTGTTTTAAGAAGAATGATGTACTTGAGCTCATGAACAACTGCATACACGTGTCTAAACAGATATATCATTTATGCAAACATTGCATATACATTCTCATAGGTAGATTTTATAATTATGAAACTGCCTGTGTAAGTGTATTCAGTTGTATTTGCATTGTATGTTCTTACTTTTACCGTATGAGAATGCTAATTGCCGGGGTAGTGAGATCTTTTCAATTTCAGTGTTGTGGTGGGATCTTTCTGCTGTTTCCCCTATAATGCTCAGCTTGAAACCTTAATATTCCACAAAATCATTATAAATGCCCTGACAGGCAGAATAGCTCCATCACACCACACAGTAAACAGCACAGCTACAAAGCAGTTTGCTTGCCAGAGAGTCTCTTGGTATTGCTGCTACATTTTTTCAGAAGACTTGGAGAACTCATTTATCTGTGATATGTTCCCCCTACAAGCATATTCCCTATAAGTGCTAGAAAAAGAATGAAACTAATATCTTGACTTCTAATAAAAATGTACTGACTGCTTCAGAAAAGTGAATTTCTTGCAAATACGCAGCACTCCTGCAGAATCACAGCATAACAACAGCAGCCCTGTTCAATGCCTTCATCAATGACCTGGATGAAGGCATTGAGTGTACCCTTAGCAAATTTGCAGGTGACACTAAACTGGGTGGAAGTGTTGATCTGCTGGAGGGTAGGGAGGCTCTACAAAGGGATCTAAACAGGCTGAACTGCTGGGCTGAGTCCAGTGGCATGAGGTTTAAGATGGCCACATGCTGGGTCCTGCACTTGGGGCACAACAACCCTATGCAGAGCTACAGACTAGGAGAAGTCTGTCTAGAAAGCTGCCTGGAGGAGAAGGACCTGGGGGTGTTGGTTGACAGTGAATGAACATGAGCCAGCAGTGTGCCCAGGTGGCCAAGAAGGCCAGTGGCATCCTGGCTTCTAATCTGGAATTACTGAATTACTCAGGGCACCTCTTTGAATGAAGGTACTTGTACTTTGAATGAAGGTGCTCTGTCATTTCAGTGCTCTACTGCTTTGTGTCATTGTATTGTGGCAGAGATATTCTGTTTCTTGCATTAGTTGATAGATGCTTATTTTGGATTTCTTTATTAACTATCTTCTAACACCTGCCTCTTTATCATGTCAGTGGTTGAGTGCAATCGGTAATCATTCTTTAGGAGCTGTATGTATTTTTCTATTGCTGCTGATTTTTTCCAGTGAAGGAAATTAAAAAGACATGTTCCTTGCTTGAGAGGAATTGAGAGATATGTAACGATTCCTTCAGAAGAATGTTTTGTTTAAGCATTTTGAAAAATTCTCATTTTCCTTTGACATTTTATATGCATGCTAATTAATTACTCTGGCATGGTCTATAAGGGATGCAGTGAATATGGGCAGCTTTGTTTCTTGGAGTAACTGAGGTAACAGTAAGGTTACTGGCTTTTTACAGTACTTCATTTCACTGTCTTTCTGAGACTTTTTGAATGGACAGAAAATAAGGTTTTCTCTGGCTGAATGAGTTCAATAAGGCAAAGTAGGTTATTTAGCAGAAGATTCATAGCTCTTCTGCTTAGTCTTCAATGCAGCTGATCCAAATGAGAGCACTTCCTTTTCAGGTGTAAATATCCACAAAAATTATTAAGGTGGCAACATGTCACCTTATTTATCCAATCACTACATGACTATGACTTATTTATCCAATAACCCTATGACTATTTAAAAAAAAAAAAGGGATGGGGGAGGAGGTAAGCTCAACAATAGCAAGGACCTAAGCTTATTGGTAGAATACTACCATCTCTGCATCCAGAAAGGCCAGATTCACCGTGGTAATGAGAATCAACCTAGGATGAGTGAATTCATTTTGACTACTATAATATATCTTTGACAAGATGATTATATGGGATCAGTTGCAAGATTATACTGCTTGTTTCATCAACTGGAGGACAAGTGAATGTATTGAGTAACCCCACTTCAGGTCTGCATGGTTGTGAATGTCATTTGTTTCTTTTTATTGTCATAAAGTGATAAGGCTGAAATGTTATCATTAGTGTGTTGTCAATAGCTAGCATTTATCCACATGACCGTAATGACACTGTTATTCATATATCTGTTGTGATTCAGAAAGCATTTTTAGCTCCAGTAATAATACTGGGTTTCAGAATGTATATGGAATAAATTCTTAGTGCGTTTTTCCCCCCTCTTTTATTTTTATATAACAAAACCTGGGATTTTTATTTTCAACACCATCTGCTGCTGCTGATTCCCACATAATAGTTGATATAAGGTGGAAAGACTCTGTTGTACTGACTCCATATGGGGTCTTCAGTACAGTTCCACAGTGTCAAAATGTGACTGTTGAGCAACTATTTGAGGAGCTTCCTTTATGTATTATTAAACATCTCTGACAAACATATAAACTAAATAAATGGAAGTTATTATGATTTCATAGTCGTGTTGATTAAACAATAGAACTTGAATCTGATTTTAGAAAACAGGAGCAGTCTGTGAGCTATTGCATCTTGATATATGCAGAAACATGCGTATGTAGATATTTTTCTGAGAAAGTGTGAGAAACCTGTAATGAGTATTTGTGTTGATATGCGTTTGGTTCTTTTCATGATTCACTTCAAAATTAAACCATCAAAAGGTGGCAAATAAGAGTATTAAGATTATGATGAGCCTTTCAGAAACCATAGAGAAGGGAACAGTCTAAAAAAAAAAAATCCAAAAACACACACCCACCCAAACCTGTCTAGAATTTAGGCTGTGCTAACAGAAAACAATGCAGGCCCTTTTTTCTTCCAAGATGAGCTGATTTACAGAAATCATTAGGAATCTCAGTTTAACTGAACAAATTTTAAAACTTACCTGTCCAGCTACTGAAATTATTTTCTGGATTGATGTTTACTTGTTAGTATTATAGCCTAACTGATATAAACTTATCATCATTTTCAGATATATCATATTGAAGTTTGATTACTTAGTACTTACCTTTTCTTAAGGGGCTTTTCATAGGGAGGTGGCATTACCTGATTTGTAATTGGATATTTTTAATAGGATGCAGCGCTGGGTTGAGTGCAGTAGAAGAGACAGTTAAAGGGACCAGCATCTCCATACAATTTGAGAGTCCTTTGAATAGATTTGTGTTAATTTTATCTCATAAAATCCTTCTTCCACTGTTATTAATTGAAGAACTTCCAATATACATTTTTCAGATGCTGCATAGACAATTTAGGCATATGGTAACAGGACACTCATAATAGTGTGGATGTTTCTCTGCTAAATCCCAAGCACAAAAGGCAAAGCAGTCACTTTAGAGTGTCTAACTGCAGATAATTGATTGCATATTTTCTATACATTGATGAAACAGGGGGACTTAACATTCTTGTCAGTTGCTTTCCAGGGAATAAATACAAAATGTAAGGGGAACTTCAATGTGTATCTCTGTAATTACTATCTTTCTCAGTTTTCCTCCACATTCTCCTCCTCTAAAACAGTATATTTATTTAATATCAAATATTTCAAATTAATTCTGCCAGATGATATCATACCTTCTGTGTAAAATCATGACCATGTTGACTGGGAGAACTCCCACAGAGTACATCTTGTTTCAGCACCCATTTCTCAGGTCTGTGTTAGTTTCCAAGGAACAAGGTGGTAAAGTCCTGGAAAAAGGTACAGAAGCTTGTCAGTTTGAAGACCTGTTAAAGCTTTCATAGGCTGTCACGGTGGGTAATATCTGTGCAACAGCATACCAAAAGCAGTAGCATTCAGATTCAGCAATGTACCTGATGGTACTAGGACAGGGGTATTGTAGTGGAGAGTTTGAATGCATAGCCTTCATCTTAGAGAGGGTGATTGTAGTATTATACGCATCTATTAACAAATGCAAAGAGGAGGAGAGGAAGTTTCTAGGTTTGACTGTAGCCTGAGTGATGCAGTTACCCAAATCAGTGTTAAATCTGGCAGTCACTCTTCTAGGGGTGTATACAAGGGGAGCTGTCTTGTCTAGAGCAATGTTTCAGCTGTGAAGCAATTGGGCAAGGATGTGAGATCTTTCATTGAGGAAAAAAAATCATAGAATCACCAGGTTGGAAGAGACCCACTGGATCATTGAGTCCAACTGTTCCTATTCCTCAACCATGTCCCTCAGCACCTCATCCACCTGTCCCTTAAACACCTCCAGGGAAGGGGACTCAACCACCTCCCTGGGAAGCCTGTTCCGGTGCCCAGTGACCCTCTCTGTGAAATTTTTTTTCCTAATGTTCAGCCTAAAACTCCCCTGGTTCAGCTTGAGGCCATTCCCTCTCGTCCTGTCTCCTGGCACTTGGGAGAAGAGCCCAGCTCCCTCCTCTCCACAGCCTCCTTTCAGGTAGTTGTAGAGAGCAATGAGGTCTCCTCTCAACCTCCTCTTCTCCAGGCTAAACACCTCCAACTCTCTCAGCTGTTCCACAGAAGGCCTGTTCTCCAGCCCCTTCACCAGCTTTGTTGCTCTTCTCTGGACTCATTCCAGGCCTCAACATCCTTCTTGTGGTGAGGAACAGAACACAGAATTTGAGGAGCGGTCTCACCAGTGCCAAGTACAGAGGGAGAAGAACCTCTCTGGACCTGCCTTTCCGAGTTTCCAAGCAAATTGCAAAGTATTTGGATTAACAAGTATTTTGGGAGATGTAGCTGTGCTGCACCCTCTTCCCACAAGGCCAGAGGGACAGGAATGTGGAGATGGTCAACACTGACATACTTCCAGAGTTGGTAGTGTTGAACAAGCAGAGCAGAGTTGTGGCCACGCATGCACATCAGATCTCTCCTTCACACCCACCGTGTCTTTCAAACCATGAAGGACTTTCTGCACACCCTTGTTCCTCCTGGTTTATCAGGCTTGCGGCCACTGTGCCATCAGCTGTTATTCATGAATAATATTGTACTTTAAAGGGAGGCTCCTGAAGTGAGAGAGGCACGAGAGTGAGCTGCTTGCTTCTAGGATTTGCAGAGTAAATATAGAGTAGTAGAGCAGTAGGAAGGGATGGGAGTAGATCCTGGTAATAGATTGTGAGATGTGATTAGTGGACATGGCAAAATGCAGAGGGCTGCAATAAAATTCCTATTTGTTGAAGCAGTTCTTCAGACACTGAAGGCGATCTGCACTATTTCTGTGGTAAAGTGGGATTTGTTACCAAAACGTCAGCGTTGCCACTGGAAAATGTAGGAAACCCAGCCCACATTAGAGGCCTATGGGAGTAGGTATGTGCTTCACCCCACACCTATCTGTGACATACAGCCTGCCAACCTTCCCTTCTTCTCCAGCCAAATAAACCCAGTGAAGTCCTACGGCAGCACCGCTTGCCTGTGCCTTATGGCTAATGCTTCTTTGCCTTTTTGTGCCCTTGTCCTTTTCAGTATTCTGGAGGAGCACTCACTGCAGTAACATGGGCCAGTGTCACTCTTATTACTTTACCTGTTTTATCTTTTGTGAAATTGAGCCTTTAGCCAGAATTGCCTGAGCTGCTGCTCCAGCAGTCGGTTAACTGTGAGGCTCCTCGAGCTCATTTCTCTCAAGTAATTTGATTCCCACGTGCTCACTGAGATTGCTTTTTTGCTGAAAGGGAAGTGGAGAAGGGGGGATGGGTGTGTGTATGGGAGCAGACCAAAAATGTTATGGCAGACAAATGCAGTTTAGAGATTAAAAATAACACAAAAACATGTTTAAAAAGATCCCACCTCACTTTATCTTCCTTCAACCCAGTTCTGCAAACCAAAGCGTTTTTCTGTTTGAGAGCCAGAGACACAAGGTCTTTTGTGCTGGTGCAGGGTATGGAACAGGATGCTAAATTCCATCCTGTTTCTGTATAAAGCCAATAAGGTAATCCTTTTGCTAAAATTACCAGAAATGCATGTAAAATTCTAATTATTTGGGGGGGGAGGGAGGTGTTAACTAATCATAAAATGCTTCTATGGATTTCAAGATATTTTCTGAAATTATACATAGAATTCAAAGCTTTTTTATTTTGGTTGCTGGATTACTTTTTTACACTGTGATCACTTAGGAGTAATTGAATACCAGTTTGCTAGATAAGCGTCTATTTAAGATTGATTAGTATGGCAGAAGTTTTCTAAATAATATATAATTGATGGAGAGATTCAATAAAATTGCCAGTGCTTTATCACAGTTTTGGGCAAATACCCTGCTGCAAGAGAGTTAAAAACAAACCTGGAAAGTGAATCTTGCTGGAGGGAGATTCGTTCTGAAAATAAACCATTCAGTACGTAAACAATGGTGTATCAGTTATCTGAAATAAGTATTTCTCCCTCTGCGTGGCACTCATTCTATGTCCAGGCATATCTACCGCACTCAGAGTACGGAATTTCTATGTCACAAAATCCAGGTTTGTTAGATAGGATATTACTAATTTAAGCAGATGGTCTGTTATTTTATATGATGAAAATGTGGCTGTTGGAAGTCCCTGCTTTGGGTTTCATTACTGTTCATTAGTTTGTGTCATAAGACATATGCCTTGATGAGATCAGCAACATTATTAAATGTCATAAGAATATTTTTCCCAGTGGCAGTGGAAGTATCCACAGTAGCACATGTAGGATCTTGGCTAATTTTCTATTTTTCTATCTTGAACCTGGAAAAAAAGATTTCAAAACATTTAAAAATATGCTATATTGAGAGATGTGTGCAAAGAAGTACATGCTAGTTATCAGTATTTCTCAAACATTGGCTGTTTTACTTGCTACTCCTGCTAGATAGTTGTAATCTATCACTTTGAAACTGTACATGTATTGCTGGACAAAATCCTTGTAGAGTCCAGTTACAGGGAGTAATGTTTTGGGGACCTGACTCAAAAAGGGTGGAAGGATTTTGTTTGGTTTTGTTTTTTTCCTTTCCCTAACCTAGCGTTTCCTAAGTTCAAAGAAAGAGTTAAAGAAGTTACAAGATTTGAGGGTAATGTGCTAGATCAAAACACTGGACACAACTGCTAATTTTTGCAGCGTCTGCATTTCAATTTATGGTATGAGGGGTGATATATGATGTACAAAGGTTTATATGTATGCAGCTGTATGCCAAATTTCTCGACACTGTCCTGCCCCATTGCTTGCTTTTCCTACATCTCTACCTCTTGCAAAGGCTGCTTTGTTAATCTAACCTACTGAGAGCTATTCATACAGTTTACGGATTTTTATTTTTAAATCCTAACAAAAATAATGTGCTTCCTTCAAGTTAGGACTTTAAAGTAAAATTAAATTAAAGCTGCCTAAGTAATGAAAGCATCTTTAGATTTGATAGATAGAGACCATCAAAGCAAAAAGTCTGTATCCTTGGTAAGATTTCTAATATTGTTTAGTGCTAGGGGGAGTTACTGTTGCTAGTATATCATGCGGTATCAGGCCTTAAATTCATATGCTTGCACTTCACAAATCTCTCAATTTCCAGAGTTACTCATTATGGTTTATGTCATAAATGAAAAGATTTCTGACTCAAATGTTTCTATCCTTTATCAGCCTATGGTATTGGGTCATAGTATTGTATAGTTTTGCTGATAGATGAAGAAAGAAAGCATTAAGAAAGTCTCTATGCCTTAAAAAACACCTGAATTTTTTGCATGCCATGAAAAGTAAGCCTAGTACTTGTTACTGTCATATATGGTGGATAGGCATGGTTGGACTCAGTGGTCTCAAAGGTCTTCAAACCCAATGATTCTATATCTGTTGTATTGTTCCCTGCCTAGTATGACAGACTTATAGCACTCTATTGTTTTTTCTTCTTTTGAATCATGGAGTTTTCCTAACTAGAGTTTGAAAAAAAAAAAAAAAAAATCATTAAAACATCGTTGGACATATTAGCTGGGGAAAAAAGTAGTTGATGTTACCTGAAGCCTCTATAAAAATCTGAGAGGAAGGGAGTTGACCAATTGTTATATCAAAATAGTCAAAGAAATTGGGGGGGAAGACATCCAGATTTTTGTTTTCTTGTACATGTAGAAAAATGTGTGTCTCTTATTTATCTCTCATTTCTTCTGTCTCTAGGTTTTCCAAATGAACCTGCTGCTGTCATTGCCCTTAACACTATTAAGGAATGGTTAAGCAAGAATCACAATGAGGTATGGAATGAAATACAAATTTCCCAAATTTCTGTTTATGATTATGGTCTTTAACTCCGAAACGGTGAAAAGAGAGTAATCATAGGCTTGAACCTCAAAATCTCTTATTTAGTCTAAGACAAATGAAATCTGGTCAGGACAATATAGCCAAGGAAAGACTGTTATATTTAAAAGCTGCAGTGCAGTTTGAAAGGAAATACCTTTGTTTGAAACCATATTGTGCATTTCCTGTGCATTGTAATCTTTCTTGGGGAAGTGAAAGACCATTCTCTTCCTAAGCTGTTACTAAGTGTGAGAGTTTTCATGTAATAATAAGGAGATCTTTGGAAAGGAAATGTGTAACAGTTGCCAGTGGAAACAGCCACCAAAGGGCAGTGCTATTCCTGGGGTCATTTTACAGTAAAGAGCTGCATGATAGTATTTTCTATTTTCATTATTTTTTTGTTTGATTACAGTGAAGTGTTTGTTTTCCCTGGAACACTTTCTAAGTATGTGATAGAACTGTGAATTTATAACAGAACCGGTGGTCTTCCAGTGACAACAGGATGGTGATTATTTTTATAAGACAAAAAAATACTTTCAACAGAATGATCTCCATCTCTCCCCTTCTCGTTTTTGTCATTTTCTGTTTTGAGTTCTTAGCAAGCTGATAGGTCCTAGTGTTGAGTTGGAGAAATGCAACAACAAAGTGACAGAACAAGTAAAATAATCATGATGTCTTAAACTGAGGATATGCCTGTTTCCTCATGATGACAGCCAGCAGATATGAGACAGCTAGAAGTGTTCGGTATTTTTGTCTGAAAATATTTAACAAAGCATCCAGTACAGGGGCACTGGATACAGGCACAAAATTAATCATATTTTTCCTCTAGCAATGTATTCTGAGGGCTTTTTTATCAGGAGAATGAGAGTAGGAATTTAGCAGTTCTGTGTTTTGTTTTGTTTATACACCACTCAAAGGAAGACTATGTTGAGATTTGAATAGGAAGTTGAGGTTTTCAAACCTAGTTTCTTGAAAGGTAGTCTAAGGAGCGTGCATGTGTTTGGATGCTGGTTCTTTGTAGCACTGAGCTCCTGGCAGCCTCCTGTGACTCACAGGAAGCTTTGAAGTTCACTAAACAGTGAAGGTTTGGATGGACAGTCATTAACTTTGTGGATGTCTGAGTGTCATCAGCTGAGCTCTATGCTTATATTTTTGGGAGTCTGGTGTGTTAGTATGTAATTTTAACCCTTAAGTGGATAGTTTGTACTACTTTGCCATCTTATAATTTCTCCTAGTTGCATTTTTACAGTGTAATTTAAATCATAGGCTAAAAATAATTTTTGTTCCAGAACTAAACTTTTCTCCCTCAAAAGCTGAGTCAGTATTGGATATAAACCCCTTAATTACTTTTGTCTTAGTGGTATTACAAGAATCTTGATCTCATTTAGTACGTTGCCTATCAAAAGCTTGGAAAGCTCCAAGTATGTACTGGAAGAAGACTTGAGGTTCACAGCAGATGGTGATTGAAGTGGCAATGTTCATTACATATGCTTTTGACTCCTATTTGAGTTTTAATATTTTTTTAATATATTTCGACCTACATTTGCAAAATGCTAATGTATTTATGGTTAACACAGATTACTGTAGACTATGAACACTGAATTCGGATGATTTCTCCTTTCTCATTCTTTGTAACTTATTCCCTTCTAATTCTTGACCTGCTTGGGTGCCTGGCTCTAAACTTCCTGTCTTGCTCCCCACAAACTCCAATTTAATCTGAATTCTTTTAAAATAAGTTGCAGTAGTTTAGAGTATTTGTAAAGTGAAGGCCCAGGCTGTCTTGACTACTAAACATTGTTAAAAGTTATCCTACTGAGCTTACATCACAGCTGATTTTTCAATTTAATAGTTGATATATTAAATGTTTCCTAGCACCCTGAATACTAGACTGACCAAGGTGAGATCTAATGCTGTTTGATGCAGTTGAAGATGTACATGTGATGAATTTGATGCAATTATTACATATCAGTGAATATGACAATCCCAAAGAGGGATCCCTAAGAGCTTTTGTTATTTTTTTAAGGAAGTGGAATACTAGATGTCAGTCAAGATATGTTTTGAGGGTCCAGTTATCTATGGCTTTGTACTTTCTTGCACAAGGCTTTCACTTTTTCTAAGGTTTTTCTGCAATCTACTCTTGTCAGTTTTAGACTATGGCATACTAGTATGTTTTAGGTGCCATAAATAGCTCAGCAGCAAAACAGAAGTACTTAACAATTCTGTTGAAGGTAGCACTAACTTGTGTAGTTAAAGGGATTTTTAAGAAGCATGCAGTTATTGGATTGCTGTTGTTTAATGCACATAGCAAGGTAAGCATAGTTCATCTAGTTTAAATGAATTGACATAGTTCTGTGCCAGGTGTCAAGCTGATCCATTTTATATTATGCAGAATTATTCACTTGGATTAGATTTTGGACTTTGAGTAGTATTATTTAACATCACTCCAATTTTTCCCAAAAGTAACTCGTCATACAGTATTGGAAATGAAAGAGGCTTTCTGTGTCTCAACAATATCACTGCAGATAGCCATATGATATAGTCCTTTCTATAAATTTCTGTCATAAAATAGAAAAACTCCCACTACACCCACCGGGTATTTAAATTCTCATGTTCTAGACTGGGAGCAAAACCTTTAACGATTTTTGATGAGGCCAGCTTTTCAGAGGGCTGCCCATGTTTCATTCTTGCCATTGCTAACCAGAACCACTCCCCTGACACTATGTGCACTGTCAAAGTGAGTCAGTGTGTCCTGCTAACAACCTCTCCTGAATGAAAGAGGCCTCCTGTGCTTCACTGTGCCAGAATCCAGTCAAGCTTCTTGCCTTCATTCTTTCCTATGCAGTCTGACTTCTCTTTGAGAAATTCTGACCAGGTTCTGCTCCTTTAATTCCAAAGGTGTTTGGTGGCCAGTTATCTTTAAGTAGTGCCTGACCTAGTTGTCCTAATTAAGATCTCAAACACTTTGAATGTAGAATGTGAATTGAATTCAAGAAGTTTTAGTGCAAGGTAGAGACCAAAATGATAGCCTGCTCACTAGGAAGTTTGCCTACATAAAAACATACTTAGCAAAAGCAGGTAGGTAAGTGAGATGGAAACCTGACAAATTTGTAAGCCTTTTGTTGTACTCTACAGCAGCTGTGTCTTATCTACCTTCCTGCATCCCAGGAAACCATGACAAATTTGTGAAAGATAAGGAAATGTTGTTTTCTTCTCTCTACCTTCCTATAGCACTTCTCTCCTTTGATGCTATAAAGAAGATTTTATCCACAGTGTTACTAATTCAAAATATAAATAAATCAGTGGCTACATTCCTTAGTCAGCCTGGGGACCTGAAAATATGACCTAAATGACTTCATTCCAGCAAGCTGTGTTACAGTCCTAGAAAGTTCTCTGTCATAGTATTTACAAGAAAAGTGATTTGCATTTAATAAAAGGTTTTCTAATCTAAGCCCATTGTTGTTCTTGACCCCTCAGGTGTTTGCATAAAAACTTATTAGCATGCTTAACTCCTGTCCGCTCAGATGAATGTCTCATTACTATGCAAATGTATTTAGCTCCTTTCTGAGGTTAATTGTTACAAAGCAACACAGGGAGAGATCTATTGTAATTTACTGAACATGCAACTACAACTAGGCAGGGCAGCAGGCATCGTAGTCTAGCAGCCTAAAACGTAACTACATGAAGTCCACTAGGGAAAAACAACAGTATAGGAAGTAATTGGTCTTAGTTGTACGTAACGTGCAGCACTGTTCTGGTCTTGAAATGCAACCCTTAGTCAAACTAATTTCTGGCCATGTTTTACACCAAGGTCTGGTGACTGGCAGGCAGAGGGCGAATCTAGTTTAGAAGCTGGTAAATGGTGTTATACTGTAAGTGTAGAAATCCCTTGGAGCAAACTTACAAGAATGGCCGCAGTCAGCAGTACTGGTTTAATTTACTGCTGAACCATCTAGGCTATCTCTTTAGCAAACTGCATTTTCACTTCTCACAAAGTACTCGGAAGGTTTAATAGAATTCTTGAGAGCACTAAATAGAATTGGATCCCATCCTTTAGGAAATTATACACTGGGATTCATTTAAACAGAATGTTTCTTTCTGGGATAATTTGGCAAGGTCTGAGATATTGCCACCTGATTTCCCATGATTGCAAAAGATTCTCAACTCCTTTAAATACTGGACATCCTACATTCTAAGTGAATGTAGGGAAAGGATAATGTTTATTGTCTTGTGGTGGATATCTTCAAACATTTGCAATGTTAGAAATTACTTGCTGTTACTTTAGTACCATGCTATGTTTCTCAAAAGGGTGAAAAATACAAAATGCTCAGTACGTGCCTTACTTCATGTCATTGACATGAAACACCTTAGGACTTTTTCAGTGCTCAAGAAAAGGTTTTATTTTAAAAGCACATTTAGTTAAAAGTAGTGTTCTTTGTCTTGCACAATATCTCACAACATTTGTTATGCACCCTAGTGGAACAACAACAAGAAAAGTGTGCTTGCAACATACGCTCCATTTAAATAACTGATGCAGATTAAAAGCACATAGATGGAAAATAAGTCAACACATTCTTGATTCCTTTTCATTAGAATCCCTACTGGAGTGCGCTTTTTTTTTTTTAATTATTATTATGCCTGAATTACATGATATTTAGGTCCCTTGTTTAGGTCCTGGTGCATCTATAATCAGTGGAACTCTGTTTTTCAGGGAGGGGGCACACTTTCCATGTTTGTCATGACAAAAAATTTCCGAATGAAATTTTCAACATCTGTGCCTTTCACTTATGCTTGTTTCGTTCAGTATTTCATCCAAATCACAATGCTATTTTCCCCTACTGAGTAGTTAAAGTCTCCTGTGCACTGATTCCTATACGCACTTGTCCCTTGGTTGCAGACAGGGGTCAGGCTGATCTTGCCTGGCTGGGAGAAGCTGTGGGCATATGAGAGCAGGGAGGGCAGAGGAAATGCTTCCTGCAGTGGGGACTCTGGATGTGACTGGAGGGACTTTTATCCTCCTTATAAAAGCTGCCCGATCAATTTTGTTTCTAAGGATGGGGAAAATATGTAAGAATTTGGGGAAAGGAAGATCTGCGGTGGGAAAGCAGAACTTTGGAAGATTATGCTGGTTTGCTTGTCCTCATAGAACTTGTCACCCTGCTGGTATCAGGTGTCTCCTGGTCTGGAAAGGCCAGAGAAGGGAGGTGAGGGAGCAGCTGTAAAACACAACTAAGAGGTCCAGCAGGGCTTAAACCAGCTGTGCTGTATGCTGGCCACCCTAGCCTAAGCCTGCTTGAGGCATCTTGACTCAAAAGAGTTGTTGTTGCTGAAGGAGCACTGGTCTTAGGTGCCCAGAGGAGGACAGGACCAGTGGATGGTCTAGCAGATACAACTTAGGACCCACAGGGAAGCCACTGGCCTCCAAAGAGATATCTGTGTGCCTGGCAGGTTGTCCCGAGCACCTAAAATGGTGCTAGGTACTGATGTCTCATTTGGAGAGAGGTAGATGTCCTGCTGGGCAGCCACTGCTTGGAAGGACAGAGCAAAGTGTGTTGTCACTGTTCTCTACTGCATGAGACAGGGTAGTGTAGATGTGCCTCAGTGAGCTTTTAAAAGCACTAGAGCTTTATTTTAGGGTAAACTAACACAATCACAACTTTGTGTCATGTACAGCGCTCTACAGGTAAGCGAGGCGCCCCGTGGTGTGCATTTGGGCACCACTTTAGTCTGTCATTGTCTGTGCTGTGCAGTGTTACGTTACGTAGGCATATACCTAGGAGGTGTAAGACCGCAGGGTAGGAACATTTCTCATGTCTCTCACTTCAAAAGCAGGTCAGGCAGCTAACAAAAAGTAGCTTTTTCCTCCAAAGCCCCTGAAAACCTCAAGGCAACCCAATTTCAGTATTTCTGCAGACTGCTTGCCTGAAAGATTATTTTGTTATTAGGTTTGGGTTTTTTTTCTTTTTTAAAAAAGCCTTTTGTTTTTTCCTCCTCCCTTTTGTGGTCGCAGCAACCTAATTTTATCTCTTCATTCTTCAGAGACAATTAAAAACAGTGGCATATTGAGATGAGGTCTTGTCTTTATCTCTGCTGAAGGATGCAGTTGAAGACAGCATGTCATGGATAATGTTGTCTGATGCAGTTTTCTTTAACGTAACCTCAGTTATGTTGCCCTAGGCAGAGCAACTAAATTTCTGTGCGTATTCCAAAAAGTAGTGGAGTAGCTAGCTGACAATATTTAATTAATGAAAGCAAGTATTTTTTTAAAAATAACTAATGCAAACAACTTCCCCTAAGATAGTATTACTTTTGTTTTTGCTTGGATAGTTTTAATGCTTACAATTTTACAGTTGTCAGCAAAACTCCATATAATTAAAAAAAAAATATGTATTTATGCCTAAGGTGATATCTTTTATGACAAGTTTGGGCCTGCAGTGACATGTATTTATTTTAAAGTATATTTATTGCTCTGAAACAAAGCTCTGAAAATACAGGTCTTGATTGAAGCTATTGACAGAACTTCAAGGACAATAAGGGTGCCGATGGAAATTCAGGCGGCTATTTTGGTCGCTCTTATATGCCAGTATCATTTGATTAACATAATCTCCTCCCCTCCCCCAGCATCATTCTCTTGGGTAGGTTAAAAAATGATCTCCTTTCTATTTCTACATTCTAATTAGGTGGTAATCATATGCTGCTCTGATTGAAATGAAAATCAGCCATCATGCCACTGTCATCTAGCTGAAGTCGAGGAAAAAATGCTTTTCAGCTTGTACAAAATTAAAATGATTTACTTGCTCTGTGTAGCTGCTCTCTCACTGGGCTCAAAGAGATTCAGTGCTGTCCCCAAAGCCCAAACCTAACTATCATCCCCACAGACAAGTCATTTTCTGAAATGATAAGTAAGCTGCCAAGGCAGCGATGCTTCTTTATATGTTCTTCAGACTGCTATTCAGGTAGAAGCCTGATAAAGCTAAGCAGACAAAGCCCATATTCATTGCACGTGATACTTTATTTATAAAACTTAAAAAGCTGTGGTTATTTTTGATGCAGCTGTTGAGAGAAAGGCAGGAAAGCCTCCCTCCTGGAGAGAAATGTTAGAGCTTGTGATTGCTGTGAATGTCCCATGTGACTGATGCCCCATATGACCAGTTTCTATGTGGCTCTCTTGCAACTCAAATAAAATAAAGGGGGGGAGACTTGGAAACATGGCTTTCTGTCACCCCTTCACCCTAAAATTTGTTGAGGATCAAGGAAATCCACTTCTATGCATAGTGTAGATGTTGTCAATAAATATATCTTCGTAAAGGTTTGTATACATTTAGTGTACTGCATAAATAACAACTCCTGTAGCTCCATTACAGATAACGAGTGTCACTAACAGAAGACGGGTCTCTGCATACTTTCTTTGGTGTTTACAGTAGTTACCTAACTAAGAATTGAAATTTGTCAAAGCATTTTTTCTTTTCATCCTTACAAATAAATGCCGTTATAATAACAGGAACTTGAATAGCTCAAAAATTCTACAGGCATGAAACTAAATTAACAAAATTGTTGTGACTTCAGGGTTTGGATTTTCTCTTGGTTTTTTTTTTTTTTTAATTTTTTTTTCCCCCACCAGTTTTTATAGTTTGGGGCTGGGTGGGGGCAGTGCGAGTTACTGTGGTGAGCTGTATGAAAGACCTTAAAAAATAAATAGAAGCAATGTTACATTTTTTTCTTTCCTGTTATTTCTGGCATGATGAAATACATTGTGATAACATCCCTTTGTCTCAGTACTGGCTTTCAACCAGAAATCCCAGTAACTTAAACTGGCTTGTCCAATCAGCCCAGTGCAGAAGACATCCAGCCTTCATTTTGGGAGATTCAGTTATTGTCGCTACCCTTCAGGAGAGTCTTTTCTTCATGTGGGCTTGGGCTCCTCACCCCATGGATGCACGGGAATAAGTGGACAAATAAATGAGGAAAAGCAGTCCCTGTAGTTCTAGTGAGATCCATAGATAAAATACCTAATGAGCAACAGAGAAATTGCTGTTACAGTCTTTGTTTTGCTTCTGAACTCTTCATATTAGTAAATCTGTTGTAATTTGTTTTGCTCTTCTTTCATGTCTGACTGAACTATATCAGTGGAACTTAGCAGGAGTTCAGCTGAGATGGGGTAAGAGGAAGGAGAGGTAGGAGAAGGTTTGCCTTTGACTTTCTGGATGTTTGCGAGGAGGTTTCCATTATGAAGATAGTTTTGAGAGACTCGTGGTAGAAGTTGTCTGCTGAGGATAGGGATGTCCAGGCAGTTGCCAGCAGCAGATAAACCAGGTGGCCAGCTGAAGTCTGTCCCTGATGCCACTCAGACCTCTTTAAGGTGCTAGCAGAACCCAGTGGAGGCTCCCTTTGGCATCATAGCAGGGAGCCTGGTGTCCAGCCTCCTGCTCCACAGCTGGGGACCCACAGAGGATGTCTTTTATTTGGAGGTTTCCTTTGGCTGCAGTGTTTTCAGTTCTCTGAGGTCACGTCTTTGCAGACAAGAAATGTCTGTCCGTGTGACCTGGGCCTCTGTGAGCTCCCTGGAGGTGCTTTAGCTGCACAGCCCAGCATGTGTTGGAGGCACGTGCACTTGGAGTGGACGGCTACCAGCTGACGGCTGCGCTGCCTGCATAGCCGCGGCACACAATGCAATGCTAAATGAAGCTACTCCGCTGGCGTGGGCAGTCGCCCTTCCACATGAGCCAAGAGCACATCCTTTGTTTTGCGGGCACTTTCCTGGCATCCTGCAGAGCGTACGATGTCTGTTTTTTGGTGTTCTGTTTCCAATAAACTCATGTAACTGTTTTGCTGCTGGAAAGCTGCTGCTTCTGTTTGATTTAAATTCAGTTTTGATACCTACAATTTTCCCCAAAGTGGAATGTCCAGCATGGCATGTGGAGGTGAAATAATCAAAAAATACAAACATACATTAAGGAATCCTCATGCTGGAGGAAGCATCGGATTGCCCTACAGGGGACCAAATTAGTACAAGCTAACTAACTATAAAGGGGAATATTTTATTAAGTTTTGTTCTGTCTTCCCATCTGAGATTTTATCTGACTGACTCCTGCCATCATCTCCAAGCATGTTAGCCATCAAGAGTAGGTCACAATCAAATCTATACAGAATGAAACCCACGTGGATTCTCATAGTCGGAGTGCATTCCCTGTGAGAAATAAAATGAGTTTATTGCTGCTAGACTACAGCATCTTGACATATAGTTTCAGATATATGATTCTGACATTTAATAGGTTAGATGATATTGGCCACATACCTCATAGGTTCTGTATCATACTGTATTCCTGGGAAGGTGAAAAATGGCTCCGTCTATCATATATGAAATGATAGAACAGATGAGAAGAGCACTGTGGATGTGGGGAGCATTGACAATAAGAACCTGTGGAAACGTGGGAGTGACTGGCAGGTTTCCAAGATAAAGTACCTGATAATTAATACAGAACAACTTGCTTATATCCAAAACTGAGCACAGTTTAAGGCTATTGCCTTCCTACTTAGGCTTCAGGACAGATTACGTGATTCTTTAGTTACTTTGGGATTAATGAAAAGAGGAGAATAAATTAGGTTGAATTATAGAATTCTTTACTTCAATAGGACTAGAGTGCTTCCCGAGAAGAGTTTTTGAACAAATACTACAAAAAGACTTAGGTTCTTACCTTGCTCCTGACCTGATCTCTCATGAGGTAGCAGAATCAAGGCTGATTTTTACTATCTTAGGCCATTTACCACTACTAAATTTGATTGGATTATTTTATTTTATTTTATTTTATTTTACTTTTTATATTAAAAGAAAGGATGAATGGACTTTGGGACTAGTAAAGTAACTGTAAAATGATCAAGATGCAAGATGACGAATGCTGACTGAGGGTTAAAGCTGAATTATGTAGATTTAAAAAGAGTGTAATTTTATAGTTGAAATGAAAGTCACTGTGGCACAGAGAATAGATTTGACTTGCAGTAAATAACCATGTTGGTGTTGCCCACCCGTTGTCTGCTTTTCCATCCTCATCCTAATTCAAGAGTCAATTTTAATATTACCAGAACTGAATTGTGTATCCAGAGGTCACTTAAATTTGGGATGCACAGGAACGAGGGATATTGCACTTTCCTGAGACCATAGATTTGCCTTGTCCTTGCTATTAGACTGAAAATACCGCATGCTAATACACTGCCAGTCTCTTCAGTACTGCAGTCTGAAATAAAATGCTAAGAATCAGCTACCTCATGTTCATCCACATGATCAATGCTCAAGAAATCTAGGGGAGTGGCTCTCTTTCTAAATTTTCCCTTTTGCAAGAAACTAGGACCTTTCAAGAGGCCATCTCCAAATGTCCCCAATTTGATGAAGTGTGAGGAAGGAGTTTTTGAGCTCTGCATTCTTTTCTGGCTTTGTCCATCCAGCTTTTTCACACAGTTATAAGGGATTGCGTATTTAAGCCTGAATCTGGCTACATGTTCTCAGTTTCGGAGAAAGAGTTTTGTATGTGACTTTCAGCCTTCTGTGCTGGAAATGTCACCTTTCACTTTAAATTTCCTTTGGGATTTGTAAGCCCGAAGATTATAGAGCCTTTGTCTTCTATTTGCATATTCACAGTATTATCCTTTAGTTGAGATGTTAGTGTATAACTGTTGTTTTACTGCTAAAATACAGGGCATTTGATTAATTCCATTAATTCTTTTTACTTTCATTTTGTTTAGTAACAGAGTATGTCAAATGTCTTTTCAATGTGTAGAAAAAACCTTTGAACTTGCACTACTGCTTACTGTTTTGAAGTGGATGTGCAAACTTTGCCCTGATATGAAGGAAACTTATCACATAGCACTTTGACTCCCCTGGATTTAATCTTTATATCCATTGCATGATAACCTCTTCCCTGTGGACGTTTAAACATACATCTTCCTTTGGGGCTGCATACTAATAATATATGATCTGTATGGTGATAACCTCACGATGGAGAAATGTTTCAAAGGGCACAACAGAAATTATGTGCTTTACTCCTGCTGACTTTCACTATGACTGCTGCCTCACTGTTAAAATCTCTCCCTGCAGACACCATATTATGTTCATTAATATTTACAGAGCAAAGATATTTCCCTTCAGACAGTTGAGGCATAACTGCCCTTGATTTTTGTTGGATTATATGAATATTGGCACAGCTTTCTATAGCGTAAGTGTGACATCTCATTAATATGTATACTTATATTTGTAGAATACCCTAGGCATTTTTTTTTCCAATGTGATGTTTTGTTGGGCATATCATGTGAGAATTAAATCCCACTGTAACTACAGGTTGTTTGTGTGTGCTTGTCAGGATAGGGTCCAAGTCATCGCTGGAGTTTGTGAGGTGCCTAGCATGCTGTTGGCTCCTTTTAGCAAGGTGCAGTTGTGCATATAAGAAACTGCGATATTGCAGATGATCAAAGATACATGTAATTCAAAGCTAAAAGTGTAAATCCAGAGAGTAGGCTTCTATAGACTAATGCTAGTCCTCAAAGCTCTCTGAAATTTTTGCAGAGAGCATTTTTGCAGTGAAAGATTTTTTGCATCACAGTTGCTAATGAGGGAGGGCAGGCATTTGTATCTTTAATGATGGTAGCATTAGTGTTTGTTGCAAGGGGTAGATGAAAAGGCTGAATTCACTCCAATCTTGAAAGTACAAGTTTTTATGGAAAATATAAGTTTAGTGGCACTTGTGTTGTTATGAGGATGGTTTTTCAGACTCTGCAAGGCTCACTTTGAGATAGATGTATCTGAGGGAAAATCCCACCACATGTAATTTATAGGCACGGTATAACAAAAAAAACAAAAACCAAAAACAAACCAAACCCTAAATCCTAGCTTGTGTGGTGCCTGCAATTATCAGAAGCTGAGAGGGAAATAAGTAACTTTAAGGTTTTTTAAAGACTATTAAGAGAATAAAGAATTCTTTACAGTCAGATAACAGCAAGTATAGATATTGCTTCAATGCTAGATTGCTCAGTGAACTGGAATTTCCACATAAATGGTCAGTAACCTGTCTTTATTGCAATTTATGGTCACCTTCTAAGCCTTCTATGTGGAAAAAAGGCATCCTGCTGTGGTCCGATGGTCTAAGGTCTGGCAAAAGATGGCAGATATCGAGTGGTGGGTAGTCATGAAGTGTGTGTATGTTTTCCCTATGCTTAGGACTTGGGGTAAGCAGAAGCAAGGTAGGCTAACACTGTCTTTTACCTAGAGTATTGTGGGAACTTTAGGACTGAAGGCTGAGAAGCTATTTGATCTGTTTTCTTAGTTCCCAGGTAGCCTAGTTGAAAGGGAAAGCTGCAATAGACCTTGAAAGTACATCGTTAGCTACTGGGTTTTCTGAAGCTTGCTGGTGGAAAAAGTTGATTTTGGATGTCCTGCATAGCCAGAGCAGTTGCATAGAGTAAAAATGAACTCCTGATATAGGGATCTGGCAGAGTTCAGTACACCTTGCTCTCCCCTCATTTGTACCTTCTTTCCCTTTGCAATTTTTTCCTTTCAGTTATCCCTGTTCTGCCCCCTGCATGAGTGCCAAACTTGTCTCTTTATATTCTGCTCTATTGCTTGGGCATTTAACTAAGTGCTTTAGATCAGGAGAGAGGAAATAAAGACTCTGCCTCTGCTTTGGGTCTATCTTGTGCATTGCAGCTGTTGTTTTCAGGTAGGGATTTCAAGTCCAGCTGCTCTGTATTGACCCTGCGGGAAATGGCAGGTTGAATCAATTATTTGACATGCACATTCTCTGTTGGCAGGGTTCTGGAGAGCCTTATAATGGCACAAATGATGTTACTTTCCAGCGCAAAAGAAAGTTACAGTTGGGTGTAGCAATTAATCTGCAATTAGGAAGGCATTCTTTTTTCTTCCTAAGTATTTTTTCCAGATATTTTTAGATTTGAATTGACTGAATAGTTGAAGAATTCCTTTTGGAAAGGAGGAGGGAAGTAGTATTTTTTTCCTGCATTAGCTTTGATTTTTCCTCCTGCAGGGACATCGAGAAGCACAGACAGCTGTTATTTTTAAAAAAATGGAATATGAAATGCTATCAAACCATTTACTGTCCATGAACTGTGACACAGCAGTCCTATATTTTAATGATGTATTGTTGTTTATTATAAAAGTGCATTACTGCTTGAACTTACAATTGTTTAGAAAAGCAGTGAGATTTCAATGTAATTAGAATGCATCTCTGGAAACAGTCCGTATGCACCATCTAAGACATTTTGGTAATTTACTGGTTTTGCTGCCCAAGCTAGTGACACTGCCCAGCAGGATGTGAAGATAGAATGGGCGGTAGATGTGTAGAGATGTCAACATTATCAGAAATGACAATGTCTGTGAGGGAAAGAACAGAGCAATCACAAACCCCCCTCAGCTTTTGGCACTACAGCTGAGGCGGCCAAAAAGGGTGTCAATTTGTGCCAGCTCCTAGAGCAATTTTTGTGATGGTAATGCCTATCACCTTGGAACTGGATGGAGACAATCAGTGCATTTCACACAGGCCACCAAGCAGCCCTGGCCCCAGCTGCTATCTGCCTTCAGATACATGTCACCTGGGCTGTGTTAGACCCACTGATACACAAGCAAAAAAGGCTTTGTATTCTATAATAGTCTCCAGAGGTGACGCATTCCATTTTTTTACTAGATTATTTAACATCCATGTGAGTAATTCCATACACAGTCATTTTGAGCTGTTTCCTTTTTTTCCAGATTATTTTCTTCTAAATTATCTAAAAAGTGGTTCTGAAGACATGTTCAGTGGTAAATTAAAACATCTATGAATGTAAATTAATAGATGGTATATAATTTATAAAGCTTAATCAAATGAAAATATATGACCAGCATAGGGTTTTGCTGCCTGGTTGGCCTCTGTGGGTTGTTGCTAAAAGAGGTCAAATTGGATCTATGAACTTAAAACCACAACTGTACTAATTAACATGATAGGAAAATGTTAGGGAATGCAATATAATTACTCATAGAACTGGGTCATAATTTCTTTTTCAGTTAGTCTTCTAACACATTGCCACACCACAGTGCATTCCATTAATAATGAAGACATTTTTTGAGAAATAGTATTAGCAGCTGGTTGACTGTAGTTAATTGACATATTATTGTATTCCAGTACATTCTGTCAGGGACTGCTGTGAATGGCTTAAAGACTTGTAGGGAGAAATAAAGCAGGGATAACCAAAGGGAAGTTATTTTAACTTAGCAGTTCTCAGGCTCTGTATACTTTGATTCTGGGAGGCAATTTACTAGAATATGTAGAGAAATTTGATTTAGAAATAATGCTGTAATGGACTTAATACATTTTGTTGGTGGGGAATAGCACAGAAGCTTCTGTAGGAGTAGGGCAATGCACTGAACCTTCAGAATATTTTAAAATCTCAGTGACTAAACAACATAAATCTGATTACTTATGGATTTAATCTGGAATGCTTTTTCAAAAATTGGAGTAGTGAATTAACAGGGAATTTTAAAAATGAACCATGTATGTAACTGAGGCAAACTAATTATTGTCTCCCCTTCTCCCAAAGTTAACAGAGCTTAAAATGAATGCATCTTTGTTTTTAGAGTGAGGACTAAAAAAGAGAGCCAGAATGAAGCCTTAGAGGTTACTTAAGAAGCCTTTCACCCTCCGGGTCACTGATTCAAATCCAGACTATTTTGTTCACATTTGAGAGCTTTTTGGCCTTTGCACTGGTCTGGCCTGTGTAGAATGAAATAGAGAATGTGACTTTGGTTCCTATCAAAACTGACGTGACTCTAGTTGTACTCATGAACATTACGTATTTAAAGAGTCTGATTCTGCAGGCACAGCACCCAGCTGGAGATTTTGCTTTTCTTTCCACAGTAGCTGGGATTAGCCACAAAACAGAAAACGGCAGACTCTAGTACTGATAGTTTCAAATGTTCATGGATGTATAAAGGAATTTGTTCTTAGATGTGCTTATTGAAGAAAATGGAAAGTGAGTACTTCAAAGGAACTGAGCTATTTGATCATGAAACATTTTATTGTACAGTTAATTACGTAAAATAGGCTGAACTGAGATAGAGCTCTAAGCGACAT